>OY992886.1:22405639-22558139 GCA_963921405.1 Cepaea hortensis
TTTCGTATACGCTGCACAGACTATTTCCTTATCAATTTGTCTGCCTATCGAACTGTTTGGATGTGCAGTCATATAATTTTGCCCTAACTGAGACATTGTGTCTATGTTCTTTGGTTTACGCTCTTCAAAGAAAGCCACTTAATTAGTATTGCACGATGACAACACCTTGTCTCTAAGCATTAAATCCACTAATTTGTTAAAATCTTTTCCTACCTCTGCCAGCTCCATCCACTTATTAAATGTGTTCTTCACTGTATTTACAAAATCTGTAAAATCCTGATTTGTCTCTGGCACTAATTGTCTGAACTTTGTTCTGTATCCATGCTCAGTTAGTTGGAACTTTGTAAGCAAGCGTTGACGCAGAATCGTATAATTATTTCTTTCTTCTACAGGTAAATTAAACGTAGTATCTAGGGCCTTTCCCGTTAGAAACTCACCTAGTCTAATAGCATACTGTTCTTCTGGGATGCCTGACACTTTCGCTGATGCCTCGAATCTCCCCAAATAAACTTCAAGACTGTCGCTGTCCGTAAAGTATGGCAGTTTTAATCGTTGTGATGACTGTGAAGGTCTACTGTTTTCCCCACTTTGACCCTTAGATAGGTCTAGTTTTCTCAGTGCAATTTCTGTTTCCATTTGACACTTGAGCTTCTCTTTCTCAATTTCCACCGCATTTGTTTGTTTTAACTTTTCAAGTTCTAGTTGCATTAAATTGAACTGTGTCTATTTCTCTTCCTGTAGACGCTTGGCTTCAGCTACCTTTTCTTCCTGTAGGCGTTTTGCCTCGCGTTCATTATGCCTCTCCTCTCTTTCCCAGTGCTGAACTTCTTTCAATTTTGCTTCTGCAAACTCCTGTAACTCTTTACCTTTCAGGCCTAACCGTTCACCTGCTTCGATATATTCCATTAATGTAGGCATCTTATACTTGTGGACCTGTTGCTGTCTGTCAGCCAACTATAGATGTACAGACTCTGTTGCTAGTCTTTGTGTACTTTCCCTAAGTACACCCACACTCCAACTGTACGTAGATTCGTAGTACTAATAATATCACTCTGTCTTCACACAGTCACTCTACCAGCACTAGGTAGTGAGGGGGATATTATCTATACTCCCTCGAATATATATACTAAATCGCTGTGTAAAAATTCCTGGAAATCGTGTTAAACATACATATACATACACAAATGAATGATCCACACTAAGTGCCAACTATTAAACGCTAGACGCATAGGCCGGTGACACGCAGACGGATGATTACATAGAAATACAAACCACTGACATAAACATGCCCATGAAATACAATACCGTGCGCATAATATAAACTGACAGATACCATCTAGATAGAAGCTGTATTAACATAAGAATTACAACAATACCATATATCCAAAGAAATCAAATATTATATGTAACAGTAAAGAAAAAACAGTAAAAAGAACAAATATAAAATGAATAATGTACTTATATCTGACGATAGACACTTGGACACCGTGTATAATGTCGAGACGACCCAATTGCTCAATAGCACAAAACAAACTGACTCGTCAGCTGCCTCTCAACAACATACAATGTGCACCTAGACAATTCACCTTTGCCTTGTCTCCCGCACGTCGCGAAACAATGCAAAAATATCCTACTTATTACGAACACTGGACCACATACAAATAATTACGTAACGCACAACAACAATACTTAGGACGAGGAGAGAAACAGAAACAAGAAAGGGAAGCCAACAACAATGCGATGGTAGAATCTCACAAAAGTACTTAGTTTGTTTTCACTAGTCTCCGAAAATTGCCTGGAAATGGCTATCGTTACTGTTTTGAAAAGATTACGACGTTAGATTCCCACAATGAACTAGTGTTCTGATGCGTTGTCACTTTTTGTTGACGTGGTGACACGATATTCGACTGCCGTAAAAGTTGAAGATGATAGTAATTATCCCATCGCCTTGTCTCTACCCAGTCCGTACCGTTTTTGTAACCATACCTGTGGAGCTGGCCTGTGATTGTATAATGTATGTGAACGCTCTTGTTCTGCCAGAAATATAGGGTTTTTGTTGCGTTTTGGGGAGACGAAAATACCTTTAAAGTCAATGAATGTTTAACTGCGTAGTCGTTGTTGCTTTGAAGTGATGGTATGGCTTCACTGTTGCCGAAAAGGTTAAACCAACGAATGGCAGTAAATGGTGCCGCGCTTTAAATCCGTTTTGCAAGTCTTTTTTTTTTTTGTAGAGAAATGCGCTCATACTTGCGAAGACGGCACCTGAATGACTGTTGTGGGTTGTTTCCCGATGACCCGATGATGACACACACACACAAAAACGTTAAGAACAATGACCGTAACTCCTGGTTTCGGAGCAAAACACCTTGTTATTCTCAATGGAAATTTCCCCGTCACATTCCCTGGTACACGGCCTTGGCGCACAAGGTCATCTCAGTTAGTACCTCAGTTTTTTTAATCACAAATCCACGCACCAACACTGGCCGCGAACAAAGTAATGTCCGGAAATTTTCCGTCATCTACACATACTTCGCTGTCCTCGTAAACAGCACTGACCCTCTCACCAACTCTGGCTGTGGTGGGGTACTGTTACTACCCCCTTCGGTAACCCCGCCCGGTGAATCAGCAACTGTCAGTTTTCTCTGTTCTCAGTACTCTACCTGTACTGAACACTGGCCTTGACCCTCTTGTCAACCCAATTTGTCAGTGGAGACTCACAATTTCCACCGTCCTCACCCGTCGTGTTACCTGTGGTGAATTCGTAACCTGTCGCCCTGCAACCACACTGTGCGTTGTCCTCAACACACACACAACATGTCTCACCACGCCCAGGACTTCCCAACGAAATTGCTCACTTTCTGTTATCTTTGGTTTCTAATTTTGTCTTTATCTCCGACAGCAATACTGTCCACTTGAACTGTCTGTTGTGTATTTGCCGCGCGCTGGCTGTTTATGATGTACTGTGGTGGCCTTTAATTAACTCTCTGCTAGCCAGCTCCCGCACAGGAGAAACCCCAGTGTTTATACCGTGGACACACATTCCCCGTCTACTCTCCCCACTCCGAGTGAGAAATAATATTTTTACCTGGTTTCTCGTGGACTCTGTATTAATTCTCCGACACTTTTGAAATGCGTTGTCTACTGAAAATGGTGTTTATTCCTGACAGGAGAGCCCTCATCATTGTTGTTGTAATTGAGCATCCGACTAATGTCTCTGATGTTAGTATTCTCTCTAATCGACGAGTTCACAGATAAACGGAATGACAACAATGTCTATATTGTTCTTGATCGAACGAAGCCTCCCAGATAATTCTACTCTGACACAAAGTGAATGTTGACTTAGTGACAGATAGAGTGGCTATGGTTGTGTCTAGGGTATGTCCTTGTAAATGTGATGTTAAACAACAGATTAACCAAGATGCATCACAACCAAACACCAGTCAATGAACAAGCGTTAATTTGCGTACATAATATTCCTTTAATTCTGAATTAGCACAGACACATGTAACATATAAATCCAGAAACAATAATTATCTAAGAATATATCTCCATCCCAATGGAACACATCGAATAACACTGCCTCTCAAGGCCTACTAAATCTCGTCCCACACGACAGTTATACTAGCCTCTCTCTAGGCCCGACTCAAAGTAACCCACTCTGGGTCTCGAATTACACTCACTATCCCTGGGACCCACAGTGAGGAGTTTCTTCCTAACTCCGTCACAATTTTCCACTTTCTCCGACCACGACCTCCTCCTAGTCCGGTCTCAACTCAACTCCCCCTCAGCTCGGAGTCCAAACATCAACTGATCACCGTCAATCTTTGTCCCTGTCTTCTAAACCATTCTATCCCCCACAATGCCTCACACACAACACACAACCTCACTGCTCCAACTGTCTGCCCCACCATTATTTTAGCCAGCTGACTTCTGCTCCGCTCCCCCTTCCCTCACTGTCTTCTCATTTTCGCCCTCAGGGGAGCTTACTATTCGCCCTATTTTATCTCCTGAACTGTTTATGTGTCCCCTTGCTTTCCCGGAAACTGACCTTAATGTCAATGACCCAGGCATGTGTCACATACATACATACATACATTCATACACACATACATACATACATACACAGACACACACATACATACATACATACATACATACATACATACATACATACATACATACATACATACATACATACATACATACATACACACACAGACACACACACACATACATACATACATACATACATACATACATACATACATACATACATACATACATGCATGCATGCATGCATGCATGCATGCATGCATGCATGCATGCATGCATGCATGCATGCATGCATGCATGCATACATACATACATACATACATACATACATACATACATACATACATACATACAAGTTCAACCCACAGACATATAACACACATACTCACATATACTCCATATATACTACATATATGTAATCTATAGACAACAATTAGATAAGAGCACATCTCACCGTAAACTTCCAAAATGTAAGTAGATCGTCCATGCCTACTAAGACAACTGAACTCTGTTTCATTGATTCTCACGCTGGTGATCCATAGGTAGCCATTGAAACCATCTGACATTTTCTCAACCTCTCCACGATACAGTTGAGGCATATAGTCCACACAGCTGCTGTTACCGAAAGTGCAGCTTGCCACATTGATAAAACCATTGCCACCTCTTACTTCCCACAGCACACTTTGTTCATACGATTCAAAACCACAAGCAATGACAGTTTTCCTTCCCTTTTCTCTTATTACCGACACACCTGGCAAGAAACATATTTTACCAAGATGAAATGTATAATGTGGATTATATGGTAGACAATAACGTACAAGCAATAATCATCAGTTAAGGGGGAATACGATTAACGATATATATATATATATATATATATATATATATATATATATATATATATATATATATATATATATATATATATATATATATATATATATGCTTCGCCAAGCCCCTGGTGGGGAGCTTCTCATTTAATACAAATAAGTAGTCAGTATACATTCAAATACATTCAAGTACGCGTTCGGTCCCTGCTCCCGTTCCCGTTGCTCGTCTGTTTGTCAAGCTCTTGATGCCTTTTTCTTTCGTGCTGGAGGAAGCATTGTTGATTTTTAAACTAACTAACTACTTCAGTTGGATCCTCAGGAGTGAGAACAACATATGTAGAAAATGTCATCTCAATTGAATGGACCGTTCGGGAACGCATAAAGGACACACAAACAAACATTCTCTTATGTATGTGTGTGTGTGTGTGTGTGTGTGTGTGTGTGTGTGTGTATGTATATATATATATATATATATATATATATATATATATATATATATACACACACACACACACATATATATCATCTCATCATGTTCCTCGTGTACCTTGCGGTGTCGAGGTGAAGTATAAACTTCGTGAGAGTGCCCGGTTATGGGCTTCGTATATCGACATTCCCATGGATTCTGTTATTCCCTCCGTCCAACGTTTACGTGGTCGGCCTCTTCCGCTGTTTCCATCTGGTCTGTACATCATTGCTTGTTGTGGCATGCTGTTGACTGGTATATATATATATCATCATCATCATCATCATCATCATCATCATCATCATCAAGTGTCCTGCCAGCTGGCATAGGCGTTTATGGTTCTCCACAGATCTCGGTCTTTGGTGTTCTGGATCAACTCTGCTCATGATATCCCTCCACGCCGCCGTCTCAATCCATCTAACATGATTTATCTTAATCTGCCTTTGCCTCTCTTCCCCTCGATCTTTTCAGTTCTTACGATGTTCTCTAGTGCCTCTCTTCTCATCACATGACCGAAAAAAGCTGTTTGCCTCTTTCTTATTGTTGCATATAATGTTCTAGCTTTATTAGCTTGTTTCAGGCAATCCAAGGAATTCGCAACATATATGAGATGCTACATAGAACCTGTACTTGTGTATGGATGTAAAGCGTGGTCAATGAGCAGACAATCTGATTAAAAAAACATCTGATGGCTGTAGAAATGGGGTTTCTGAGTAAACTGAAATGAATTCCATGGACAGACAGAAAAACACAAATTATCAAGTCCTACAAGAAACAAATGAAAAATGTAAAAAGATTAGATAAAATAGACGTAACCAGTCACAATATTTTGGACACGTTATGAGAAGAAATAAAATTGGAGAACTTCGTGACAACTGGGTAGATTGAGGGGAAGAGAACAAGGGTAAGGCAGAGAAGTAAATACATGGATGGCTTGGCCACATGGTATGGTCGAGACAAGAACACAAAGCTGATCCCCGACCCTAGTGACCGTGTGAGATGACGAAATATGACCACCAACGCTTATCGGCATGGCACATAGTGATGATGATGTAGGAACCTTTCACGCGCTTGAATGCTTATTAGGCTTACTGTGCTAGATCGAATATTTTTATAGACAAATGAGCATTCGGTGAGTGATGTGATCAGTAACATGATGCTTACTTTACTTCCTAATATATTTCTTGGTACCAACTTAGACTAGGAGTACAAGTCAATTTAAAAAAAAAAGATGCTAACCCACTCCAATCGGGATTGAACATTTGACCACCTGTAGCACAATATAATCCCTGCAAAGCGGAGTGTTGTCTCAAGCCCCTGACACACTTTTCTCTGTAATCTCAGTTCGTTGTGAAGTTCTAGTGTTCTATGTATTAGTTCGCACATTAGGTTAGCATTGGTTTCTGTGAGAATAGTCCCGGTGTGGGCAGGCTTGTGCTAACCATATACCTATAAAACTAAAGCGGTGACCAGTTCTCATACACTTTTCAGCAATGTATCTAATCATCTGTCTGTTATACCTTGAAGTAATCATAATCGAATAGGGGGTAGGGTATTGAGGATGGAGCTGAGTCCTTTTCTCCTGCCCATTGACATATTTAAACTTTAAATACGGTGCCAGAGCTTTCCAGTGCCAGCAATGATATGCGAACACTGCTTAACCATACCCCCAATGTCCAAATTGGGAGTTTTAGAATCTAGTATGCCAACAGCCCACGATATTGTCTGCCGTCTGGTGTCTTAAACTATATATTTCTTTCGCATGGATTTCTTGCAATCAAACCAACAATAAAATACCAAGTTTTAGTTACAAACGGAGTCATTTCCATACCATGGATGTCCAGTGCACTCTGTGGACTATACCGGACATATTCAGGGTTTGAAATACAATAGATCCTTTTACATTGCACCATGCATGAACAATATGAGGCTGACATACTGGCAACGATAATACCAATCACATTGTAGCATACCTGGAAATAATGAGGATCATATCCTGGCAAAGGAAGATGACAATGTGGTTTCTGAGACAATGGAAAAAGAATATAGTAGTCGTACAGAAAACGAATAATGAAGTTATAAAGAAACATCGCGAATTCACTGCCGGTTACAATCAGATGTCAACAGTACCAGGGACAGTCTGTGTTAGCAGCTGCAACTTGTTGGGAGCGGTCGGGAGATCTTGAGATGTTTCTGACATCAAAAGGAATTGGCGGCTTGTTGTTGAGACAATGCAGCAAAGCGGGCTTGTTTTGGGTTGTCAGGACAGGAGAGGTTAACTCCTGCATTGAGTAAAGACACGCGAACTAAGATTTTGAACTAGGGTAGGGCCCTTGAGCGACAACCGCGGAACATCTTAGCAGCTTGTTCTGCTTCCATTTTCCTAGCAGATTGTTCTGCTTCCAATTTCTTAGCAGCTTGTTCTAACTCCATTTGCCTAGCAGCTTGTTCTGCTTCCAATTTCTTAGCAGCTTGTTCTAACTCCATCCTTCTCAATTCCAACTCCGCCTTTCGATCTTCCCTTTCTGCTTGACGATACTCCCTCTCCACCTCCTGTACGTAATCTGTTAGTGCAGAACCTGACAATCCCATTTCTTCCCCCTTTGCCTTTAGTTCGGCCCCAGTTAATTTAGGAGTGGCCATTTTTCAGAGAGGTAAGTCAACAGACAGAGTATAGATTATCTCTAAAAGAAATATATTGGTAATGAACAATTACAGTCAATCTATATTCTTAAATACTACACAGCACAACACAACACAATCACTCAGTGACAAGAGCAGAATCAGGACCACAGACCTATGCAGACGTGTGAAGTGTGAACATGTCAGATATGTGTCTTAACCCCTATCCACATTCACTCTAGCTGGATTCTCTCTCTAACAATATCACCATCCTCTAAGTAAAGATCTAAGTTGTCAGGAGATCCCGCTTACAAGAGATCACGCTTACAAGAGATCCCGCTGTCCAAAGATCCCGGACGAGCCCCCCAATAAATGACGTAAGTCTTTCTTACTTACTTTAGTGTCGTCCTTGGAGTGATGGGAATCAACACCACATATTTATTACCCCAATATTGTTGTCTTAGAGAAACCACCAGACTCCGTCCACAAAACTACGTCGGTCTGCAAACACCTCTTTCTTACTCTCACTCACCCTTAGATCATGCCCCCTCTCACTCCTCCCCAACATAACATACTCCACAACTCTAGCTTTAACAAATAAATACAAAACAATTTATTAAGCAAAGAGTATAGTTGTGAGAAGTGTGTGTGTGTGTGTAATGTGTAGAATGTGTGTCGAATATTCTAGTGGGTGCAGACTTAGACCAAGTAGCTGAAGATCCCAGCCCGATCATCCCAGAAAGGATCACACCACATCTTCATTCAGTCCACAATGACCTCACCAAGGCATGAATCCATCCTGCTAGGTGTCGACCTCCACCGGTCGTTGATTGATCATGTATATCCTGTCCCTATTGTTCGGTGACTTATAACATCATTGTCTATAGATGACACGAAAATCCATCCATCCATTGGCACCTTGCCGTCTTGACAGACGATAGTTTGTGCTTTAAAAAGGCATAATAACTTTTAACTATGGCAGTAGCGAGTGTGACTGATAAGGCCAATTTGCGCTGTAAATGTCCGTTCACAATGGGTGCATCTGAACACGTGGTCATTTCCACCATCATGCACCATCTTACGTCTCAAACGCTTGGTGTGTGACTTTTCTGCAATAATTTTCTCCTTTGACTTTATTCCATTTCTGATATTTGCCCTCCATGCAACACGTTCAGCGGCGACTTGCTCCCAATGTGCATTATCAATGCCTGTATCAATCATGTCCCGCTTACACACACCTTTGTATCGTAGTAGAGGCCGACCCTGAGATCTCTTACCCATCTGTAATTCACCAAAAATGATATCCTTTGGTATTCTACCATCATCCATCCTCCTAAGATGTCCTATCCATCTAAGTCTACGAAGACTGAGCATGGAATAAACTGTCACACAACCTGATCTTTCCACTACTTCAGTATTTGTGATTTTGTCTTGCCACTTAATACCAAGAATTCTTCGCAGACACCGCATATGAAAGCTGTTTAAATTGTTCTCTTGGTGTGAGTAAGTTGTCCAGGTTTCACTGCCATAGAGAAGAGTACTAAGGACACAGGCTTGAATAGACAAGGACTTTTGTTTTTGCAGTAAGCTTCCTGTTCTCCAAGACTCTTTTTCTTAACCTGTTCATTGTTGTTGCCGCCTTACCAATCCGGATGTTGATTTCCTGATCTAGGGATAATTTGCTATTTACCACTGATCCTAGATATGTAAAATGGTCTACTATCTCTAGTTCGGCGTCGTCAATAAAGATTGATGGTACCCCATGTGCACCTTGTGACATAATCTGTGTCTTCTTTTTGCTAATTGTTAAACCAAATTCAGAACAAGCATTGGAGAATGCAGATAGTAGACATTGCAATTCTTCCTCAGAGTGGGTCGTAACTGCAGCATCATCTGCAAAAAGCAACTCTCTGATCAGTACCCTCCTAATTTTGGTCTTGGCCTTCAATCTCTGAACATTGTAGAGGCCGCCATCTGAGCGTGAGTGAATGTATATACCACCATCCTGATCACGAAATGCATATTTCAGTAGAAGTGAAAAGTATATTCCAAAGAGGGTGGGAGCTAGTACACAACCTTGCTTAACTCCACTCTTGATTTCAAATTCTTCAGAAGTTGCACCATCAAACTTGATTATACCCTTCATGCCTGTGTGGAACGATTCCACAATGGACAGAAGAGTTGGTGGGCAGCCAATCTTCTTTAGTGCCTTGAACAGACCTTCACGACTGACCAAATCAAATGCCTTTGTGAGGTCGATGAAGGCAATAAACAGTGGTTGATTCTATTCACGGCATTTTTCTTGCATGACACGAAAATACTGTTCCTTGAAATAAATGTAATTTCTGTCTAATGTTTCTACTGTTCACCTGACTACTGTTATAATAACTACCTAATCAGTTTTTACTGCTCTATTCCCATGTGATGTGGAAAAACAGTATCTATTAGTCTTTTTACTCGTCGTGTGAGAACATAATACCCACTGGACTTTTCCCATGTGGTGTAACAAAAACCAACTCTAGTGTTCTGTTCATATGTGGTGTTTGAAAAACATTAATCCCACGATTTGGTCTTTCTCCAAAATGATGCGGAGAAAAAACAATCACTAGTATTCTGCTACCGTTTGATAAATACTTTCATGATTTTTCCTTCAAACCCCTTTTCTCATGGGCCCAGTGCAAAAGCTGCTGAATAACTGCCTGCACTAAAGTCTCCATTCTCAGTGACTTGAGTGACCTAAAGGAACCTGTAAAATAGATAATAATACACTTGGTGATAGCAAGTGTCCCTGACCTCCATTAGATGGGGGGGGGGGGGGGTGTCCGCCTCACTCAGATACATGACAGTGAACAAACTCTGTCATGGGCATAGGAGTTCTTCACTCCGGAAGCAAATGGAAGCAGAGCAAGCCATGAGAAGGCTGGAAATTGAAGCTGAGCAGGCAGCAAAGAATCGGGAAGCTGAACAAGAAGCTCGGAAAAGGGAGCACGAGTACCGGATGCGGGAAATCGAGCTTAAGAGGCAATCTAATGGGGAAACTGAGGGAGCAGTTGGAGGTTCCTCCATCCCAGGCTCAAACCCAGCAGGTGGACATGGTTACCATGCTATGAAGTTCCCTCTAACAATCTACGAGGAGGACAAGGAGAAGATTGACCAGACCTTCAACGCTTCGAGGCCATGTCCGTGGCTATGGGTCTGGAGCGTAACAAATGGAATCTCAAGCTATCCCAGGGATTACGCGGGACCGGCTACGAGGTTTATTTTCGCCTGCCTCCAGGACATGAGAACAATTATGACGAGTTGAGGACGGCTCTGCTGAAACGATTCGAGGTTACGTCACACACCTACCGGAAAAAATATCGAGCAGCGAAACGAGGACCGGGGGAGTTGTTTGCCGCTTACAGTTTGTGTCTAAAGTCCTATCTCCACAAGTGGATGGATTTGGCTGGGTTCGCACATGACTACGAGAGTCCGGAAGAGCTCATGGTGGTCGACCAGCTGAAGAAGCAAATGTCAAAACCTCTCAGGACATTCCTGTGAGAACAAGGAGCGGAACGTATTGACCTCGTGACAAAATTAGCAGAACGGTTCGTCGAGGTACATGGGGAGGCCGGAGAAAACCTTCCCACCAACACCAAAAGTCAGGCGAAACATGACAAGAAGAAAGCCAAAAACTCAGGAACCAAAAAGGGGGAACCTTATGTACAAAAATCAGAGGAAAGTTCAGACAAGACGAAGGAGGGAAGCAAGAGAACTTCAAGCTCTACACCAAAACGACCGTGGTCGGAGAAGTGGTGTTCAATTTGTAAGTCACCCTCTCACAATACGAGGGACTGCAAATCGAAGGCTAAGAGCCCTCACTTCGCAGCATGTCAAGTGACTTCCAAGGAGGTTGTCACGGAGAATGCCAAGGTCAGCAAGAAAGCTCGCCATCAGGAGAGCTCACTCAAGTCCGACACTAGAAAATCTAGGACAGGGAAATGGTGCAACCAATGCAAGTCAAACACGCACAATGCTATTGACTGCAGGGGAAAGTCAGGAGACTCTAAATTCATCGTGTGCCCCGGGAGACCTAAGGTGGAGCCCACTGAACAGGTCGAGGCCGACGAAGAGACTCCAGACCAGGAAAAACCACCTGTAGTGGAATTGGTAGAGGTTAACGGTCGTCAAGTGGAGTGTTTGTACGACACAGGACTTGACGGGGAGGCCGTGATTTCTGCGGATCTGGTACACCCAGAACAATTCACAGGTGAGACCATGGAAATACAGCCTGCAAAGAAGAGTGCTGTGGCCATGAAGTTGCCCATCGCTAACGAGGAGATTCGGTCAAGATATGTCACCGGCACAATCAAGGCTGCGGTATTGACCGATCCCATTTTTCCAGTAATCCTCGGTTGCCGGTATGTCTTTCTGGGAATGCCCAGGGAGCCAATCCATATGGGAGCAATACAGACTCTCTCTCAGACGAGAACGGAAGAAGCAGAAGCAATTGTGACTAACCCACTGCCGGGGGAGCTACGAACTGCCCAGAGTGAGGATGCTACTTTACGTCCTTGCTACAAAAAGCTGCAGAGAAGTGCTGATCCACCAGGACGTGGGCAGTACTACATGAAGAATAGGATACTCTACAGGAGAGCCGGAAGGGGAGACAACCTATACGGTCAGTTGGTGGTCCCGAAAGCTCACCGGTCCCAGATTCTTCACATGGGGCATACCATCTCCTTTAGTGGACACATGGGTATTGCCGCCACCATGCAGCGAATTTCCTGCCATTACTATTGGCCGGGAATGACAGAGGATGTACGTCGGTATGTAAAGTCATGCCCTGAGTGCCAGAGGGTGGCACCGAAACACTGGACAGCACCTGTGGTCTTGGGTGAGATGCCCATCATGAACTCTCCTTTCGAGAGGGTAGCCATCGATATCGTGGGTCCACTTCCTAGGAATAGGAAGAGGAACATGTATATACTTACAATGGTGGATTGCTGTACAATGTGGGGTGAAGCCATACCGTTGACCACGATTGACTCGAAACGAGTGGCGGACGCACTGATGGAGGCCTTTACAAGATTAGGCTTTGCAGATCAAATACTGACGGACAATGGGTCCCAGTTTTGTGGAAAACTTATGGAGGAGGTATTTAGGGTGTTCCACTCTAACCATATCCATACCAGCCCTTACCACCCTCAAGACAATGGACAAGTAGAGCGTTTCAACGGCACGTTGATGACAATGCTCAGGAAACTGGCACAGGAAAAACCTGATAGGTGGGATGAATATATCCCAGCAGCACTCTTTGCCTATAGGGAAGTTCCTCATGGCTCAACCGGACTACCACCCGCTACGTTGCTGTTTGGTCGTCCAATCAAAGGACCGTTGGAAGCCATGTTGAGGAGTTGGACTGAAGAGGGGACGTCAGAAGAAGTGATCTCTTCTTACAAATATGTGGAGGAACTGAAAGAAAAACTTCACAAGGGATGGACTCTGGCAAATCAAAACTTGAAAAAAGCCAGAAAAAGGCATGCGGCTTATTACAACCGTAGGTCTAAAGACAGATCTCTGGAGGTGGGAGACAAAGTATTGTTGCTACTCCCAACGGGAAACAACAAACTGGAGATAGTTTGGCAAGGACCATTTCCCGTGGAAAGGGTGATATCCAGAACCAACTATCAGATCCGGATCCGGGGAAAATCGAAGATTGTCCATATAAATTTCTTGCGGAAATACGAAGAGAGACCCGGAGACAAGGCAGCTCACCTCATGGCAATGGCAGTTGCAATGGAGACGGAAGTGGGAACCAATGAGGGCAGGGAATATCCCTTGGTACACCAGGAAACCTATAGGGATGTGCAAATGAACTCTGATCTGACCTCCCAGGAGAGGGAAAAGATAACCCAGGTTCTCGAGTCTCATAAGGAGATACTGACTGATAAACCAGGACGAACGAGGTTGGTGGAGTTCGAGATGACTTTGACCACTCAAGAACCTGTTCGCCAAAAGGTTTACCCAGTGCCATTCTCTAAAGAAAAGGCCCTGGAGGAGGAAATACAAAAACTGCTGGAGGATGACGTGATTGCACCATCCACATCCCCATACAATGCGGGGGTAGTTTTGTTACGGAAACCAAGTGGAGAACACCGGTTGTGTATAGATTACCGACTTCTGAACAGTCATACACAATTTCAGGTGGAACCTTTGACAAATCCAACGCAGTTATTCGCTAGGCTCCATAAGGCTCGGTACTTTTGAAAGGTGGATCTGAGTCGGGGGTACTATCAAATACCAGTCAAACCGGAGATTCGACCACTGCTGGCCTTCAGTACACCCAGTGGACATTACGAATTCAAGGTCATGCTCTTTGGACTCAGAAACGCACCTAGTGTGTTTACACGCATGATGAGGACTTTACTAGATCCCTTACAGGATCCGTCCATTGTATCTTTCATGGATGATATTCTGATTTCCAGTGACAGCTTGGATGACCACTTGCAATCCTTGGAGAGAGTGTTTAATAGACTCAAGGAAGCAGGGCTTACCGCTCGTCCAACCAATGCATGATTGGTTACCAGACTCTGGAATTTCTGGGTCACACCATCTCTCCAGGGAAAATTGTCCCAGAGGAAAAGAACCTAGAAAAAATCAGAAGTGCACCAAGACCAAAATCGAAGAAGGATGTGAGATCCTTTCTCTCGTTATGTGGATTTTACCAAAAATTTATCCCACATTTTATGGAAATGGAAGCTCCGTTGACGGAAACCTTGAAAAAGGGATTCCCGGACCAAATCATTTGGACACCAGAATGTGAGACTGCCTATAGTCAGTTAAAGGAGGCCTTGGTCAGCAAACCTGTATTACAGCTCCCGGACCTTTCCAAACCATTTGTGTTGAGAACGGATGCAAGTGGGATTGGGATTGGGGCAGCGTTGTTACAGGAAGGGAAAGACGATGCTTCGGTTTTGAAACCTGTGGCATACGCAAGCAAGAAACTACTCGAGGCTGAGAGGAATTATTCGACCATCGAGAGAGAATGCTTGTCTCTCGTATGGGCCGTGCAAAAATTCCAGCCCTATTTGTATGGAGTTAAGTTTCGGGTCCAGTCGGATCATCAGCCCTTGATGTTCCTGGCTAATTCTCAGAAGCTCAACGCCCGTTTGATGGGGTGGTCGTTGTTACTTCAACCCTACAATTTCACAGTGGAATATATCCCTGGGAAGGAAAATGTTGGAGTGGACTTCTTGTCAAGACACCCAGCTCCGGAAGAAGAGGAATGAATCATCTGGATTGAACTTGCAGTGGAAAAGAGTGAGATGGACTACTCTCTTAAGAGTATGCCGCGAATTCACTGCCGGTTACAATCAGATGTCAACAATACCAGGGACAGTCGGTGTTAGCAGCTGCAACTTGTTGGGAGCGGTCGGGAGACCTTGAGAGGATTCTGACATCAAAAGGAATTGGAGGCTTATTGTTGAGACAATGCAGCAACGCAGGCTTGTTTTGGGTTGTCAGGACAGGAGAGGTTAACTCCTGCATTGAGTAAGGACACGCGAGCTAAGATTTTGAACTAGGTTAGGGCCCATGAGCGACAACCGCGGAACATCAAAGAATTCTCGGGAACACTCCTAGCGCTGTGAATAAACAAGACTGGGATACACGAGTGTGGCCAAGGATTGTGACTAAGATTGACGTGTTTTTGTGTGTGTGCTGCAGTTAGGAAATTCGGAGAGCATCTATTGTGTTAGATTTAAGTAACATTAGATAACATATGCCTTAATGGCAAGTTATAGATGTCATCCAGGATTGATGCAGTTGTACTTAAGGTATTGTAGAGAGTATATGTAAGCCTAATTAATATAAGCAGTAGCCTCGGTAAAACTAGCTAGAGTAATGAATATAATTAGCTCTGCTAGTGAGAATTGTGTAGTGGGGTGATATTTGGGGAGATTGGGGATGGGGAGAATGTACAATGATGGGATCTTCCAGTGAGGTCTGCTAGGGGTCTACACTTTACATTTTGCTCTGTCCTGATCTTAACCCACTGCAGACCGGAGTGAAGAACTCCTATGCCCATGACAGAGTTGGTTCACTGTCATGTATCTGAGTGAGGCGGACCCCCCCCCCCCCCCATCTAATGGAGGTCAGGGACAGTTGCTATCACCAAGTGTATTATTATCTATTTTACAGGTTCCTTTAGGTCACTCAAGTCACTGAGAATTCAGCAGCTTTTGCACTGGGCCCATGAGAAAAGGGGTTTGAAGGAAAAATCATGAAAGTATTTATCAAACGGTAGCAGAATACTAGTGATTGTTTTTTCTCCGCATCATTATGGAGAAAGACCAAATCGTGAGATTAATGTTTTTCAAACACCACATATGAACAGAACACTAGAGTTGGTTTTTGTTACACCACATGGGAAAAGTCCAGTGGTTATTATGTTCTCACACGACGAGTAAAAAGACTAATTGATATTGTTTTTCCACATCACATGGGAATAGAGCAGTAAAAACTGATTAGGTAGTTATTATAACAGTAGTCAGGTGAACAGTAGAAACATTAGACATAAATTACATTTATTTCAAGGAACAGTATTTTCGTGTCATCAATAGACAAGGATGTTATAAGTCACCGAACAATAGGGACAGGTATTAAAGGTGTGGGATCCAGGCAGGATCAATTTCAGACTGTGACTAGGTATATACATGATCAATCAACGACCGGTGGAAGTCGACATCTAGCAGGATGGATTCATGCCTTGGTGAAGTCATCGTGGACTGAATGAAGATGTGGTGTGATCCTTTCTGGGATGATCGGGCTGGGCTCTTCAGCTACTTGGTCTAAGTCTGCACCCACTAGAATATTCGACACACATTCTACACATTACACACACACACTTCTCACACCTATACTCTTTGCTTAATAAATTATTTTGTATTTATTTGTTAAAGCTAGAGTTGTGTTGTATGTTATGTTGGGGAGGAGTGAGAGGGAGCATGATCTAAGGGTGAGTGAGAGTAAGAAAGAGGTGTTTGCAGACCGACGGAGTTTTGTGGACGGAGTCTGGTGGTTTCTCTAAGACACAATATTGGGGTAATAAAAATGTGGTGTTGATTCCCATCACTCCAAGGACTACACTAAAGTAAGTAAGAAAGACTTACGACAGGTACTAATGGATATTTGTTGCAGAAAGAGTAAGTGAAGTGATGCCCATTCATCAGGTGACATGCCGATATGCGTAGGCGGTCATGTTCTGTCATTTAACTCGATCACCAGAGTCCTGGATCAGCTCCGTGTTTCTGTTTCGACGATGCCATGTGGCCAATCCATCCCGATATTTACTTCTTTGTCTTGCCTTTGGTCTCCTCCCTTCGATCTTGCCTGTTGTCACCAAGTTCTCCAATTCATTTCTTCTCATAACATGCCCAACAAATTTTGACTGTCTACGTCTAATGTCTGTAAACAGTTTACGATCTTCATTTATTTTTTGCAGGAGTTGTTCATTAGTTTTTCTGTCTGTCCATTGTATTCTTTGCATTTTCCTCAGAAACCACATTTCCACAGCCATCAGATGTTTTTCAGCTTGTCTGCTCATTGTCCACGCTTCAAATCCATATAAAAGTACAGGTTCTATGTAGCACTTCAACAAATTTTCTCGTTTCAATTGAAATCATTGTTATTGGTCAGTATGTTTGTCATCTTGAAAAAGGCTACCATCGCTATGACAATTCTTGTTCTAATCTCTTCAAGGCATCTCCCATCAGATGTTATGACTTTTCCGAGATAGCTGTACCGATTCACTTGTTTAAGAATATGCCCACTTACTTGTAATTACATTGTGGTATTTCTTCTTTCCTAGTGACGACCATGATCTGTGTCTTCTTACAATTCAGTTCTAACCGTAGTTGTTCACTGTGTGCAACAAAAACATCTACTAAATTGTGTTGGTCATGTTCATTGTCTGCAATCAAGTCTGTATCATCTGCATATCTAATGTTATTGATGTATCGTCCCCCAGTGTTGATTCCTTTCATATCTTCTATATTTCTGAAAATATTCTCACTGTACAGGGAAAAAAAGATATGGAAACATTACACATCCCTGTCTCACACCTCTCTTAATAGGCTGATATTTACCTACTTCATTATCAATTCTTATAGCAACGTGTTGTTTCCAATATATGTTTTTTTACAAGTCTGAGGTTTTCCCATCAATTTGTAGAACTTCAAGCATCCTTATCATGTTGACATGTCTCACTTTATCGAAAGCCTTTGTGTAGTCAATAAAGCAAAGGTGTAGATCTTTGTTTACTTCTATAGAACGTTCAATTACTGTTCTCAGTATGTACACATCATTTACTATACCGTTGCCTTCTACAAACCCACATTGTTCCTCTCCTATTTCAGGTTATATTTTCTTCCTAACTCTTTGCATGATAATTCTCAACAAAATCTTCGTGATGTGACTCATTATACTAATTGTTCGATGTTGATCACATTCCAAGGCTCCTGATTTATTTGGGAATGCAATAAATACAGAATTACATAATTCATGAGGTATAACTCCAGTATCATATATGGTATTCAGGCGTCTGGTTGCTTTATCTAATCTGTATTCTTCTAAAGCATTAATCATTTCTGTTGCGATGCTGTCTGAACCGGGGGTCTTGCCAGATTTCATATGGCTAAGAGCATTCTGAACCTCCATCTTCAAAATTGATGGTCCTTTATTTTTATTTTGAATATCATACTGTTCTTCTCTGTTATCATCATAAAGATTTGTTCACATAATCTGACCATACATGTGAAATCTGATCTTTTTCTATTATGATATTTCCATCTGTTGTCTTTAGACAGCCTGCTGATGTATGTGTTCTTTGATAAGTAAGCTGCTGAATTCTTTTGTGCGTTTGTTTGGTATTTTTACTGTGATGTGATGTATTGAATACATATTGTTATATGCATGTGAAATATGAAAAATAAACAGTCACGCCGAGAAACAGCTACTGGTATATGAAAGATGATTTCGTAGTCTATAATAAGAATACCATTGACGAACATAATACTAATGAGGAAGTCCTAAAGAAACAAATGAAAACTGTAACTTGGCGAAGAAATTCAAGTTTTTTTTTGGCATTTCGTATGAAGAAATGCACTAGAAAACTTAGCGAAAGCTATCAAAATTAATTAGAAAGAAGCAAAGGGAAGGCAAGGAGATAAATACTTAGCTGGCATGGCCACATGGCGTTATCGGGATAAGAACACAGACCTCACGCGTGACTGGTGATCGTGTGAACTATCGAACTATGACCGCCCACGCTTATCGGCATGGCACATGATGGTGACGATACGTTCCTAGGCATCTGGGGTATACTTGAAACTAACTAATCCTATAGACAACTAATTTTCCAGGACAAATCGAGGCAGGTTCTATGCATGCATTTATTGCCACTCTAGAACACAACCATAACGATTCGACAACATCCTGCTCACCAGAGATCATTTGTAAACATGTAAACAAGTAACATTGCTGAGTCGCACAGAAGATACTTACACGTACATGTCGCCAAAATCAAAAACAGACAACCATTTCTCAACCAATGTGAATACCGAGCCATATTCTTTATAGTTCTTGTTCGTATCTATTGTCAGACAGACTAGAAACGTCATGCATTGGCAACCGATGCTGAAGTCTCCAGAGAGCAGAATTACACAAATCGTAAACCACTTACATACAGTTTACAATAAAATTAGATACGCTTAAGTGGATTGACATTCTTAGATAAGATACAATACTCACAATTGCTTCTAGCTATCTAATTTGTGGATCTGTGTCTACTTGATATAACTTCCTGCATGTTAGCGAGACTATTTTTGTAGTTACATAAGTAAATGTGGTGTTACTTATATTATTGCCCGTTTTCAGCTATTAAGGCTGTGTGCGTACATATTTCTCTGTCCACTTCTGCCTCGCTTGTCTAGTGTTGTTATTCACATGGCTAGTGCCTTTAATCCAGATCGTGTGTTTATATGGTCAATAAATTCCAGCTATCATTTTTATCATAATATTCATGCGTGTTCATTTATCGCCAACGCCTGCCTTACGCCGCAGTGGTCATGTATTCAAATTTTCATCGATGCAAACATTTATAAAATTGATGTTGTCTCTAATGGTTAAATAACTATCAATTACCTTAACTGGGCGCTAGGAAACATCCTGAAAAATAAAGGTGCCCAGTATGAAATTGACTATATCACGATTGCCAACCATAGAGCTAGCACCATATATTTAGTACATATCTCATTCTCCTTTAGATTTTTACCAATAATTGTAACACCCTCAGACTAGTTTTCCCCTCTTCCAGCAGCGTGTTTGTTTATCTCAGCTAAAAACAAACACAACAGTTGTATTACATTTGAAGACTCCCTACCATAGCAAATACAATGCCATGCAGATAATATATTTTGTATAACAATAGCGACTTTTTTTTTTTTTTTTACAAATGAGAATCAAATTATAAACAGAGAGACCAGAAACATGAGTTGAGAACTATCCGTGAATATCAAGAAAACAGAAATAATGGTTGTATCCATAAAAAGTACCAATATTGTGATATAACACTACTATAATTTAAATACCCTGGATGGAGTAATCATAATATCAAACAGAATATACGTGACACAGATTAATAGTACAGTTGAATCAAAGGCTGATTTTTGTTCTCTCCAGAAAATGAACAATATCTGATGCAGTAAGTCACTAAGCTTGAATGAGAGAGCAATGAAGAGTTAGTTATATCCTGTTTTCTGTTTCTCAGTCTTGGAACATGAACGACACAAATAGGAAGAGATTAAAGTTAACGATAATGTGGTTAATTAGATGGGTGCTGCGAATACCTTGGGAATGTCCGAGTAAGTAACAACGGTGACCTGGGTGGGGATAATGAAAGCAGAACATTATATACTACTGCCACCAGAAAAATACAAATATCGTTCATTATTCAAATGGTGATACGAGAAGTGTTGGAATGACTGGAAGGATAAGCAATAGAAAAGACTGAGATAGAAAAATACACATGATGCTGGAGAGACTGAGACAGATCAAGACACCAGATGATGAATGGACTGAGACAGATCAAGACACCAGATGCTGGATGGACTGAGACAGACCTAGACACACGGTGCTGGTTGGACTGAGACAGACCTAGACACACGGTGCTGGATGGACTGAGACAGACCTAGACACACGATGCTGGGTGGACTGAGACAGACATAGACACACGGTGCTGAATGGACTGAGACAGACATAGACACACAGTGCTGGATGGACTGAGACAGATCAAGACACACGATGCTGGATGGACTGAGACAGACCTAGACACACAGTGCTGGATGGACTGAGACATACATAGACACACGGTGCTGGATGGACTGAGACAGGTCAAGACACCAGATGCTGGATGGAGTGAGACAGACCTAGACACACGGTGCTGGATGGACTGAGACAGGTCAAGACACCAGATGCTGGATGGAGTGAGACAGACCTAGACACACGGTGCTGGATGGACTGAGACAGGTCAAGACACCAGATGCTGGATGGAGTGAGACAGACCTAGACATACAATGCTGGATGGACTAAGACAGACCAAGACACATGATACTGGATGGACTAAGACACCAAGACACACGGTGCTGGGATGATTAAGGCGGTGATATGATGGAATATAAATATTATAATATATTCAGAAAACATTAAGGACCGTGATTTGTGAAGATGCATTAACACCTATGCCTGATGACAGAACACAGGTAGAAGTTGATGATGATGATTATATTTGATTTGTTGCGCATGCTCTTGTTGAGATCGAGCGTAGCCTACACACACACACACACACACACACACACACACACTCACGCAAGCACGCACGCACGCACGCACGCACACACACACACACACACACGAGACTACTATTATAGTACACGTTAGAGCTAGCTATCTCTCTTACCAAATGTCCCCAGTCATGAGGCAAACCTTCTCCCGCATTAGAGAATTGTAATGTACGTCCCAAAGTCAAGGACGGCAAGTCAACATTTAATTCACGCCGGAATGATGATCATGATGATGATGATGACGATGATGATGATGATGATGATGATGATGATGATGATGATGATGATGATGATGATGATGATGATGATGAACAGGAAGAGCATGCGTGGTGTTCCACACGTTTGCCTTACAAACAAGGAAGAATTAAGCACGTAATATTCTTTTAATAAGATTTACAATATACTATTTGTAGCAAAGGGCGTATTTAAGTGGGTAATTCGTTTCACAGACAGATTATAGATAGATATATTGACGTTTCTTAAAGTAATCTCTGTCATCATATGAAGTGCACCATATTATCACAGGCCATTGTCCTAAACATCTGTGACAACTTAGCTAGTAAATTGAATTGTTGTACAGTGTGAGTCACGCATACATATCTCAAGAAGAGGATAAATAAGAATCACAAAGTGACTGCACTTTAACTCATCCAATCATGAATTAAGTTGAGTTAAGTTGAGTCAAGAACCGACATTACAGCACTCGGGACATTTTCATGTGTGATGCATTCTCATCTTCAACACCCAGCGAAGAGTGAAAATACTAATGGTACAGTTGCAGTCGGATTATGTTTCTGTCTCGTCTTTTGTGGCATTAGTGATTGTTGGCCAGATTCTCTAGTCACCCTTTAAAGCATCATTCTCTCAAGGCAATGATGATGCATCTGTTTTTCCATACTTCCAAGTAGCAGGTCAGGCGTAATGACGCAAAATAGAAGTATCAGAGAATCCTGAAACCCAAACGTTGAAGAAACTAAGGAGCTGACGTAGAAGGACAGTGAACTTCACGAAAATTGTCATCAACAACAACAGACAGACTCGGGATTCACAAGAGAGAGGCAGCATATGTCGATCTGAGGAGACAAGGTTTGGCTATACACTTGCACAACATCGCACTGATGGCTGAGTCAATTCACTGAATGGACGAGTTAATGTGTGGAGACACCATTCATCTGAGCCAGGAATGAGGATGGAGGCAAATGCAGAAACTCAATATCAGAAAACGACAGGAAGGTGACATTAAGGATAACTGACAGAGAACGGTCGCCGTGTCGACGGGCAAAGACATTATTTGTAATTTTAAGCTGAACTGGCTTGTGATATCATGTTTGGATATAAACGTAATACTGTCCCGCCTGGCCATAACAGGCACAGTATTTTTATTCTATGTTCATGCTAATTGAGATGTTTCCCCAAGCCTGCATGCTGGCGAATTAAATATTGTCTTAAACGCCATCGTCTACCAGCTTCGACTTGTTTCTTCAGTTTCAGTTGGGGCTTCCAGAGCCTGTCATTTGATGTTAATCTCATAGCGAGCCGTTCTGTTCTCACATTCAGTTGCAGCATTAATGTTTATCTCAAGACATCGTTTCACACACTATACACGTGAAACCACAGGGTCCTGATCATACCCGCCTTACCGCACACAGATAACCCCCACATCGGTGCAGACCCACTCAATTTCTCCGGTTGCTTGTTTCCCAGCACACCAGCAAGCCCTGGGGAAAAGATTCAACGGATGTTCCCTATCTTTGATATTTTAATTGAAGCATGCCATACTACACGAAGCTTACCTGTCATCACCCTTCTTGGCCAGCTCTTTGAGTTCGTTAAAATTACGCCACGTGTGGTCTGTGTGTCCTCCAGACAGTGGATCGCCGCAGTGACTCTCCCGATCTATATTCTCAGATTAGATGTTGTGGTATCATATGCTAGGATCTCCTGCACTAAACACCGTCCATTAATCTTAGGTATGAACTTCTGGGCATAGTATCGTTTGCTCTTTTGCACAGCTGTGACTCAATCTGGAACTGTTCGTGTACTAGCGGGGCAAACCGTCCCCTTCTCGCTTCCGCTCTGCCCTTTCTAATTACCGTGAACCCATGACATCTAGACTTTTGGTTTAATTTCAGGTGGGTTTCCTACAGGGCATATATGCAGTTCTTGCTCCCCAGTTGTTTCATGATGTCTGGGAGGTGGGCCTTGATGCCTATGAAGTTCCACTGTATTATTTTAATGTTTATAGTATCCATTTTAGTTCTACGGTTGTTACTGTCTGTCCATGTCTCTGGTTGACCTTCATTCCTTATCTTTCCGAGTCTATGCTGGTTTCGTTGTCGTGGTAGCTGTTTCCTTCCTCTACTGTTAGTAATCGTTCACTCTGCCAGTATGTCTCTGCGCCCCCCTTGTGTACTCCGCGTTGGCGAGTTATCTAAGTATTACACATCGCTGTCATTTCTTTCCGGAGTGTTTCTATTTTGCTGTCCATTTTTCTCAGCTGTCTCTCTTTAGGGATCAAATTGGTGGTCTAGATATGCTATCTGGCACGATCACTTAAGCATCGGGTCAGGTCTTGTTCTGACCATGTCAAGCGATAAAACCATTCAGGTATTTATCTCTCTGCTTTCCCCTTGCTATTTTCCCATCAAATTTTACAATTGTCACTGAGTTTATAAGGTTTTTCTTTCTCATAAATTGTCCTTAGATCTAAACTATCTGCGTCTAAGTTAACAGTTTTTGTGTATTTCTTTGAGGACTTGCTCGTTTATTTTTCTGTCCATCTTTGGTTTTGATATTTGCATTGTTCTCATAAACCACATTTCTTCTGACATTAGATTTTGTTTCCAAAATCTTCGGAGCTGGAGGCAGACGGTGTGCACATTTCTCCATGGAGTCTCCCATGTTAACACTATAAATAATGATCTAAAGTTTAGTAGCAGTTGCCTCTTTCTGGTTGTTATCTACATGTTTTACAGAATGTGCTTATGTCTAATCTGCCGAATATCCGTGTGCTCTTTACTGTTCCATGTACTTGTTACATTTCAACTTCATAAATGTTTAAGTGTAATTGTCCGTGGTTTGGGGAATAGTGAAAGGCATCTCACACTTTTCCAATATACCGCGACAAGGATTCAATTTCAGCCTTAGATTACTGGGATGTAAGTTTACGATGATGTGGATGGCCAGAGGCGTCTGTTCAGAAAGCAATTAAAACTACTGAACGTAAGATTGCCTAGTAAATCACTAACTGTTCATAACGGCTGAGGTTGACTGCAATGTCCTGCAAAGGACATGCAATTGTTTTCATTACTAGTTTGTTATAGGTCTTATATGTCTTTGTATATGTGTTTACCTCATTACAATCAAACACAAAAACTGTGCGCATCTCAACTTCCTACTCAATTAATTGTCTTCGACGTATCATACTGCCACAGCTACCATCAGCATGGGAACGCTTTGTGGGCCACTGAAGAAGGAGATGGAACACGCGTGAGAATGTCTGAAGTACGATGATGTTATTGTTTTTTTTTTTTTTTAATTCCATGTTTATTTCATTTCTTCGACGTTATCTCGAATTATTAGCTACCTTATTTCACAACCCATACTCGCTATAAATAACCTATCAGAATTTAAGTCAAACTAGTTTTTTTAATGCCACCCCTTTAAGTCGTTTCTATGACGAAGGGGTTACGAAAGCAATTCGTAATCCCGCATACCGCGTTCAAAACACAGCTGCGGGCCATGTGGAAACATTCCGACTTGCGTTGGTTTCTCATACAATGTTATGAGTCCCGGTTGTTCAGAAAGTACTCGTAAAATGGCAAAATACTGAACGTAAACTTTTAAAAGCATTATTGTAACACACCCCTACTACCAATTTTCTGCCATGAATTTCTGTTTGGTCAGGACCCAATTTTTGTTTGTTAGCGAAAGAGTTAAGAAATCATAAACAGCAAAAACAAAAATGGTGGGTTTAACTTTGGCGTCCTGTAGAACTAACTTTAACTCTAATAACTGTCACGTGCCTTTTAATGCTGTTCGTTTTCGTTTACTTCAAGGTTTCTTTTTTTTTTCTTTATTGCGCGTTTTGACATGTAGTGACATCTGATGTCAAACTGTCTTTTGGTTTACGAATACCTCTGTATGTGCAGTGTTAACGCTGTGTAATTGTGTCAATGTCAAGGATATATAATAGAATACTATTGTTATGATTGTCCTGGAGCCTTACCTGTTTAACTTTGATTGTTATGTTCTCTGAGGAGCGGCTGGCCGAGAGGCTAGACCGCCGGACTCTCATTCGGGAGACCCGGGTTCGATCCCTCGGTAAGGTGTGGGATTTTTTTCTGTCGGGGGCAAAAAGAAAATCCTAACCTGCACAGTTCGCGGTGACTGCACTAGCCAGGCGGCCTTTATTCATCAGGCTCAAAGACCCCTCTGTCATACACCGCAAGGTACTATATTGGCAGTAAATGACAGTTATGTTCTCTTTGATTAGGGGTATCATCGCTTCTATAGAGTGTGTCGTTGCATCCTGATTGTTCTCTCGTGTTGATTTCATTGGTGGTATATTTGCATTAGTTTCTTCCTAGTCACTATAAGATATTGATGGATATATGTGTACGTTTTCATGCTTATTGAAGCCGGAAGATTAACTGCATCCGTGTTACTGTTGTGTTTATATTACACGAGTTAATGTGCACCGCTTAAACATTCAGTGGTACAAAGAAGTTCTGGGAAATGTACTAGTGTCAACAGCTCAAAATACATTGTCATTGGCTGTTTTTATGCTCGTTTTGAATGACATTCTGTTGAAATACGAGGGCAAATAATTTATTTACATGAAGTGTGTTATGAAGCGCATGGGTAAACACACATGTATTGTTTGGCGCTCATAGAAACAGTAGACAGAAATATGGATTACAGCAGTGGTTCTCAACCTTTTTTGGCCCGTGCCCCCCTTCACCATATTTTCAGAACGTCATTCCCCCCTTCCTACAAAAATTTGGCCCGTGCCCCCGTTCACCATATTTTCAGAACGTCATTCCCTCCCCCCCCCCCCCCCCCCCCACCTTCATATTTCCTACCTAAAAATCCCCTCACCCCTACACAGTATACGTAAAAATGAAAGGTAAATATGTTAAACAGGTCTAGACATCCACATAAAACGTGATTTGTGGGTCTACTTACTTTATAAAATGAATTTTAGAAGGAAGAGACGTGCATAACTTTAAAATATGAAGGGAAAAGCAATATCAAGTAATCGGTTCTTGTATTAACGCGATCTTAAAATGATCTCCATTCCTCCCTCGGAAACCCTAAAATTCCCCCATGGGGGGGGGGGGAAATTCCCCACCGGTTGAGAAACTGGATTAGAGGACACACTAGATAACATATAACTTAAAAGCTTTAGTTACCGACCCGGATTGGAGCCTGTCACCTCCAAATTACGACAACGCCTCGCTGGAGGAACAATTGTACTTCGACGCATGACCAACTGGACGCGCGGGGCAAAATTTATTTAAGACTTTCAAGCAAAATATGTGTCATTGTTACAGGATACCAGGGAATGTGGACCGTAAGGATGAATCTTACATTTCTCTTCTGATTACTCCTGCCATAGCCCTTCTGCTCGTCCACGAACCTACTGCTAAATTTCAGTCTTCCTTTAAACTGGTAAAATTACAAACACTACATAACACATTATTGCAGAGAGCTCGGCAAGAAAAATAACGATATAATACAGTGTATCTGCATATCATTTATGTAATACCGTATATCTGCATACAATTTATATAATATAGCATATCTGCATACAATTGTTTGTGTAAGCTAAATGTCTTATTGACTGGTAATGTGGTTTTAAATAATGATAACAATATATTAATAACAATATTGCAGTGCACTATTTAAAGAACTAACTACAGCCTTAAGTCAGTTAGTTCAGTTTCTGGGTCCATGAGGCGTCACTTTCATGGGCCTACCCAGACTGTCATGAGTTAAACGCTGATCCCTGCTTCCTCTACAATGATATTGACCTGACGTTTAACTGCTAGAGCTAAATTGTACAATCACATGTAGGACAGCCTCACTATGCTGACTCCAACATAAATCCAACAACAAAGTCATTCGAGTGAACTGAGATATAATTTATCGCAGGCAACTTCAACAGCAAACGTGAACGAGTGAGCGCATCCAGTTCTGAGTCTTTCGCGCCGCACTTTCGCTCTTGCTTCTCCGTCGCTATTCATCTATCTAGACTGTGTGGATAGTTGGGCACCAAGCGGGCCACCTGCCATGATAATGAATGTATAACAACCGCCTACCTTCCACTGTCATATAGCGAATACGAGATATGCCAGCGACCGTGGCATCAGGATAGCCAGGAGTACCTGTAGTCAATTACCGGACACACCTAGAGCCACTTCATGTGGATATCGAGGATTGGCAGCATCATAACAGCCGGTATTCTGTGACTGGTGTTGAAGCACGTCCTAACTTGTCTTTGCTGGATCACAAAAACCTAAAGCTTAAGCCGTTACGGTGTTAGGTGACGTCGTACTATGACGTCTAAATTGCGTTCAATGTTCGTGCAACATTTGTGCCACTCTTTATCTTCTTCTTTGATGCTCTAACTCATCAATTGCATGTTGCATCACTGTCATTTGCCACATGACAGCTTTGCCCCCTCTTTTTAATAAAAATGTTCGTTAGACCATTTTCTATGTTATCTTGACATGCAAGCAAATAATGTCTGCGACGTAAATTACATCCTATTGTGATAGACAACGAATTCACCGTCCTTGGAACTTAGTTTGTCAACGTGAACCAATCTAGATCGTGGGATATTGAACACCGGACTAAAATACAAGTCCCGAACACCGCCGCCTCTACATTCTATAAATGATCCTTGAGATGTTATCGCGTTAACATGCCCGACTACTTGTAACTAAACTAAGGCTCCCACACCGCCAGTTCATATATTAAGATCTGTTATCGCGTATATATGTTGACACCTTAAAACTACTAACGGTCTCTATAACCCCGAGTGCCGTCAGTTAAATATAAACACCATCCAGTGTTGCATACCCAACGATCACACGATCCGTAGTCGACAACTGATTGTCCTTGACGTGAATACATATATCCACACAACTCCAAGTCGACCTGGTACACCATCATTTCTTTTCGCTACATCATGTCGATAGGGAAAACTATTCTCAATATAACCGTGTTATATATCTGTAATGTGTTGTTCATTTGTTATATGTATCTATATATCATATAATGTGTATTGTTTACTATACGTTTGTGTCTATTAATTTTCTTTCATTCCTTTCTCTTCCTTCATCCATAATGAAGATGATATGTATGATGATCAATAGTTAACACAGCACATACTACTGACACTACAAACTACAACACATCAATGTCTGGATACTGAGATAACAAATATCAATCCTCATAATAGTTATATAAACAAAAAGATATATATATATATATATATATATATATATATATATATATATATATATATATATATATATATATATGTCAGGACCTTAGAATTGGCTCGTTGGGCTAACACGTGTGAGACAGTACAAGTATAACATGATTCGACGTAAGACTCAACGACACAACGTTTTATGGATTTATTGCCATATTAAATACATAACGATGATTACAACAATATACAATATATAACTCACGACGCTCACAACCACAATACAGCTCAGAAGTCTGACGCTCAAGATGACAGTCTTTCGGCTTTCACCCACAGAGATCCACACAAACGCCTTGCTTTCACCGCACACGTCCTTCCAGTCTCAAGTCCCAGCTCGGTCTGTCGCTAGCGCGCAACTTGCTGACCGCCTCTAGTGGCGTCACGTGGCATGCGTGCGTCTTGTCGTCAGCCTGACCGCTGGTCGCGTGTCAGGTAACAATCTTGCCAGCCGACAATTCTTGTCCGCCGGGTGTCGTAACGATGTTGCTGCATAGCTATCCCATGTTAGGCTCTGACATCCTCCCCGGGTACCTCAATGAAAGATGCCATCTTTCATTCATGATGTATGTATATACTGGGGTAGTGTTAACTTCATGTCAGAGTCTACCCTTTCCCTGTGTTATGCATGAAAATACATATATGGCATAGAAATATATACGATAAATGTAAGTTGCATTGAAATGACAAATGAAGTTCAACTTTTAACACAAATCAGGTTTCATCCCCCTGATGGCTAGTTACCTCAATTGCAATAATACCCAGTCAGATCAGTAGTATCAGCTTCTCGCATCTACCTCGCAGCAATTTGAAAAAAAACGTAATAATATGGTTGTTTTGCAACAGCCATCTAGCCAGACTGAAATACGGCTTTATATGAGTCGTATTAAACACTCAAACTCTGACCTCATTTGGCCAGGAGCTCTTATGTTGGTTTGCAATGTTGGCAGCTCTCTGCCATGCTTGGTGGACGCCTACCCGGTGTGTTAGCCATTTGAGCAACAAAATGTCTATTTATACAATACACACTATTGAATATGTTTCAAATTATGGCCCTTGGTGTAATTCATAAATGCAAGGGAAGTAATTTTGACATTCAAGCAATACAATAAATTACAATAATTATTTAATTTCTTAGCGTCATTGCTTGACGTTTCTTCATATTAACGAGAAAAAGTCGGTAATATGAATACATTAATCAAAATATGATTCTAAGATTACACTAATCAAAATAAATAAGTACCCAATTGGTGTATTATATTTTATAGATTCAAAAGGATTTTACAATCGTCATAAGTTTTTGAATATTTGTATATCGTCTGCTAATTTTGGTGTACTTTTTAAATTACACAGGAAGTACACACGAAACTCAAAATTTAGTTGCTGTTACACTGTCTGAACACAACTGCTCAGGTGTTATTTTATAACGGATAGTAAAATGTTCTCAAAGTTCGTGTCTAATGTTATAGTATCACAACTTTCGGATTATGATGGAATGTTCTGATTTCCGATGTGTTCACAACTTATGGATACTGATCGTCTGTTCTTATTTCTGATGTTTGAGTATCGAACCTTTTGGATTAAGTTCGCTTGTAGAAGTCACTGTTCAGTCCACATTTGCACACGTCGTTAAAATATCACGGTGAAGAAATCCACACACAGCTGTCACTGTTAACCCGCAAAGTTCGCTTCTGGTAAGTGGTTAAGCGTCTGTGACACTGTTCTTGTTGTATATTTACAGTTAATAATGTTCTCTTTCTAACACACGCTACACAATTATACTACACTCATTACAAGACTTAATTAAAATAAGTATATTATACATGTCGGTTTTTAACCGTATCACAATTACAATTATAGACCTTACACAGTAGGTGAATAGAAACAAAATTCACTCATTGGTGGCTGTGTTGGTCTGAGTGTATTAGTACACTCTGCACTCAGACATTGCTTACTGGGTTGGTTGGACAACGGGACAAAAGATCGGCAATTGTATTGATTCTGCCTGGAATATGTCGAACCTGGAAACTGTAATTTTGAACCTTCAAGGACCAGCGAGCAATCATATTGTTGGATGGTACTCCGGCATTTATATACCGTAATGGACTGTTGTCAGTTTCGATGATAAAGTGACGTCCTAGAAGGTATCTGGATAGTTTCGTCACACTTTCTACTAAGGCAAGTGCCTCTAATTGTGGAATGGACCATGCACGCTCTCGAGGCCTTAGTTTTCTTGATATAAAACAAACGGGATGCAGGATGTTGTTGTATTCCTGCAACAGGACTGCCCCAATCGCAACGGAGCTAGCATCTGTTCTCAATCTGAAAGGTAAATGGATGTTGGGCAATTTAAGGATGAGATTATTCGAGTTCTTATCAGAAAAGTATGCCAAAACTTTATGAAATGCATTTCGTAGGCATTCATCGTGTACAACTTTTTCAGGCTTTTCCTTAGTTAGTAAATTAGTAAAAACCTCGGTCAGTTCTGAAAAATCAGGAATGAATTGCCTGTAATAATTTATCAGTCCCAACAAACTCCGGACTTGTTTCTTATTAGTCGGGAGTGACAGTCTTAGAATTTTGGAGACAATTTTGTTGTCTGTCCTGACAAAGCCATTGGATATTCTGTACCCCAAAAATGATATCTCTTGGTAAGCCATGCTCACCTTTGAAGGCTTCACTGTCAGTCCGTGCTGTCTGATACGTTCTAGTGTCTGTTCTAGTGTCTTTATATGTTCCGTCATTGTCTTTGTATGGACACAGATGTCGTCGATATAACAAATAATATTAGGAATGTCAGCTAGGAGGAGTCGTGTCATGCGTACGAATGTGGCTGGGGCATTGACTAGCCCAAATGGAAGTTTGCACCATTCGTACAGTCCCCAAGGCGTGGCAAAAGCTGTTAGATGTCTGCTGTCTTCATGTACAGCTATCTGCCAGTAACCTTTAGACATGTCAAGCGTCGTAAAGAACTTAGCGTCAGTCAGTTCTGTCAGAAGATCGTCAGTGTTTGCCATTGGTTCAAGATCTAAAACAGTTATTTTGTTCAGTTTTCTGTAGTCGATGCAAAGTCGTATTGTGTTGTCCTTTTTGCGTACAATGACCATGGGTGAAGAGAAGTCTGATAAGGATCGTCTGATGATGTTGTTTTTTTCTAAGTTGATGATTTCCTGATGTAATTGTTCTTTGTAATGTAATGGTATTGTGTATGGTCTGCATCTTATGGGTGTGTTTGATGTGAGTGTGATGTGATGCTGTACTAATTCTGTTTGTCCTGGGTTGTCGGAAAAGATGGTGTTGTACTGTTGTATCAACTGTTTGCAACTGTTTGTCTCTGCTTGACTTAAGTTTGGATTGATCTTGATCTCATTCAAGCAGTTTGTCGTGTCTAATGTAGGTGTTGTAATCTCGTCGCTAGAATCGTCATCTTCGTGATCTATTATCACGGTGCAAGCTGTCGTATCGTCTTGTTCGTTGTCTCTGTTGTGGTATGGTTTTAGCATATTTATGTGAAATATTTTGTGTTTGTCTTTTATTAGGATTTCGTAGTCTACAGGTGAGATTTGTCTTGTCACTTTAAAAGGTCCCTGCCAAGAATCAGTCAGTAGCTGTCTGTCACTAGGTAGTAGTAGTAGAACGTCCTGTCCAGGTGTCAATGTTATAGTCCTGTTACCTTTGTCTGCGTACTGTCTGTAAGTAGCACCAGATAGTTTTAGTGCATTTTTAGCAATTTCACATGATTTAATAATCCTTTCACGCAATGATGTTACATACAAGAATGATGATATGGGTTTAAGTACTGGAGTAGAGTCAGTTAACATTTGGTGATAAATTGTTAATGGGCCTCGTGGTTTGGCACCATAGATTAATTCAAAAGGAGAGAAACCGGTACTAGAATGTGGTACCTCGCGATAAGCAAAAAGGACAGCTGGTAGGTATACATCCCAGTTATTGGGGTGATCTTGAGTTACTTTTGCAAGCATGTGCTTCAGATCCCCGTTAAGCTTTTCTATAATCCCGCTCGAGTGAGGATGATAGGGGCTATTGAAGACTTGCTTCACTCCTAACATTTTGGTGAAAGCTTGGGTCGATGCGGCAATAAACTGAGTGCCTCTATCAGACTGGATAGTATCTGGAAACCCAATTCGGGAGAAGATATGGAAGAACACTTCCATGATGTCGTTGGCAGTAATGTTCTTTAGAGGAATCGCTTCTGGCCAGCGACTACATTGATCAATAAAAGTTAGAATATATTTATTCCCTCTAGTTGTTGTATGACTAAGAGGGCCCACAATGTCAACTGATAATTTTTCAAAGGGTCGACTGGCTAAGTCAGTGACTTGTAACTTTGCCTGTGGGTGTTTATCTTTTTTTACCAGTTTCTGGCATGTATCACAACTTCTGCAATATGTTTTTATGTCATTGCAAAATTTTGGCCAATGAAACTGTGTCAATAACCTTGACCTGGTTTTAACATATGCCATATGACCTGCAAAAGGTATATCGTGAGCAAGATGTAAAGCTTGCTTGCGATAAGTAGTTGGCAAAACAGTTTGCTTCGTTGTAATGTCACCTCTGGTGTAATACCTGGTGAGTATATCATTGTGTAAAGCAAAATGCCATTTCGCATTCTTGGTTATTCTTTCCTTTTTGCCGATCAGGTCAAAGTACTTTGACAGTGAAGGATCAGCTTTTTGAGCTGTTATGAATGCTTCCTTCATAGAGTCACTAGGTGGTAATTCTGGGCTAAGCATTTGTATCGCCTCAGTTTGGTTACTTTCATCTTGCACTCTAGCAGTAGCTCTTGTTACTGCGTTCACACACTCAATGACATCAGATGATGATGGAATGATATCGTTAATGATGTGATGAGAACTTAGTGCTGCATTAGCTAACATACATTCAATAGGTGATATGACATTTGGTGGTGATGTCGTGTTATCATCAATACATAGTGATGTTATGTCATGATTATGAGGTTTGTCATTCACCTCAGGTAAGTTTCCTATGCACACTGGGTTTGTAAGTGCGGCGCACTTTACTTTCCCGGTGAGGAAAGGTGTTTCAATGTATGCCCATGCTAATGGATATTTCTCAATATTGTCTGCAAATGTTCTACATGTAATGTGCCTGCCTGTATAGTCTGTAGGCGTTATGAATGTTGTTTTCAGGCCAATAAGTGTACTTCCGGTGTCGCGAAGTACTGTAGCAAACTTGCCATTAACATACCCGTGATGGATGTCTAATCTGCCTTTTGAGTCTATTACCAAGTTAGCTTCCTCATTGGCAATAGGGATGGCGTGCCCGCATGTTAAGATACCATCTTCATAGAAGGTGTTACAGACAGTGCATTTGTTAGCACTAAATACATCACAAGCCTGTGCTGCATTCACAGGATGTTTCTCTGGATTTTCGTCTTCTGACGCTGAGCTATCGAACAAGGCGGCATTGGCTTTGTTGGTCATATGCCTGCCTCTACAATCCATGCGATGGTGCCCGTAAGCCTTGCAGAGAAAACATTTACGTAAACTTTTGAACGATTTACGCTCTTTGTCTTGTCTGTTTACCATATTTTGCAAGTATGTTTGGTACCCTGGGTGTTTATCGCACATCTCGTTCAAATGGTGAGAAAATTTACAGTGAATGCAATGTCTAAATTTCTCAGAGGTAGGCCTGTTTGGTTTTTGCCTACTATAGTTTTTCTCATAGTTGGCCGCTGCTACCCAGTTACTGTCAGTAGCTTCAGTGGCAAAGCACTGTTTGTTGGCCGTGTAATAGGCCGACCCACGTCTTTCAATTTCTTCCACACTTGTGCATTCATTCTCCTGTAAGAACTTAGAAAACGATGATGGGATAGAAGAAATGATTTTATCTCGAATGATGAGATCTTCTAATCTATCATAACTTTTGTTAATTTTGGCTGCTGAAGTCCATTTGCTGAAAACATCTCGGACTAAACAGAGGTAGTCAGAGAACGTTTGAGTTGATTTTGGACTCAATTTACTGAATTGTTCTCTGTAACCTGCCTCGTCTTACATGAAATGTGCCATTATCTTAGATTTAATATAATGGTACTCTTTTCTGAGGTCTTTGGGGATGGTTTCAATGACTTTAAGAGGTTCCCCAGATAGACTCCTCATATATAGAATATTCCATTCAGAAAGTGGAACTTGGTAATGTTCCATTAAAGTTTCAAAATTTTGAGTAAAGGCTGCTATGCAGTCACCCGAGGTATAGTTACGTACGATACCTTGATACTTCTTATACTGGTTTTCTTTTTCCAGTCTTTCAGATTTCTTTGACTCTTTATTCATCGCAGTCTCAGTGTCAAGTTGTTTCATTTTCAACTGTAACTCTAGTTCTTCTTTCTTACTCTGAGCTGCTATTTCTGCTTTCTTAAGTTCACTGTCTATCTCAGCTTGCTTTGTCTTTGCAGCCATTTCTAATTCGGCTTGCTTTAATGCTGTTTCAATCTCTGCCTGTTTTAAGGCTGTTTCAATCTCTGCCTGTTTTAAGGCTGTTTCTGCCTCTGCTTGCTTGGCAGCCATTTCTGCTTGTTTTAGAGCTCTCTCCGCTGCTCTTTCTTCGCGTTCATTATTTTTCTCCTGTACCAGCAGGTATTCGGCGTATTTGTTCTCGCTCCATTTTGTTAATTCATCACCTGTTAGATGCAATTTAATACCCATATCGATGAAATCAAATAATGACGACATGATGGGGAAAATACGTCAATGAAAATCAGCCACACAAAATATGTTATAAATGGTTAGTAATAAACAATTTACAATTTATTTTACTATACGATGCGTGCCTACTATTGCATACGTAAAGTTAAAGTATAGAAAAATATACTCAAGTGCCCTGGATACGGTGAAGAATGGTTGGACAATCGGGCTAGAAAACTGTAGGGTCGTTACTTCGGAACCACTAATGACCTCTACGGCAAGGTTATGGATGGTACGGAAAAACCTGCTTTGTTTTTGGAAGAAAATGAGTTAGCGTCTATTTGTTGGTGTGTGCCTGCAAGTCACTAAGTGTTGATTAGGTTTGGATGGCGTCAAGTATAATTGTATGTCGTAAGTTTGTCCGTCAACAGTGTGTTTCTCAACAGAAGTTACACTCTTTCCAAAACTCTTTGCGTTCCACAGACTCAATGCACAAAGACAATTTATCTGTATTTGAACACTCAATAACATTGATGACACATCACTTACATCACGATGACATTCAGTAAGGACATACACATCAAGTTTACAAGATGGCGACAAGGTCAAAATGGCGACAAAATCACAATGTCGACAAGGTCAAACGGTGACAAGTTTCACAAATCACAAATGTTTTACACGCTTACAGGATCAAACAATATGTACTGTACGTTTACAAATGGTTTTACACATATTTAAACAATGTAGTAATGGATCACAATGAGACTTTTACGATCACATTTACATAACTATAACCTTGACAAATTTTACAAGTTCAAGAATTATAGTTTTAAATCGTTAATGACGTATGGTTTAAACAAAGACGAGCAACACACGTCTACATATATTAGGTTCTTAAACAAGGACGAGCAACCCACGTCCACACATGTCAGGACCTTAGAATTGGCTCGTTGGGCTAACACGTGTGAGACAGTACAAGTATAACATGATTCGACGTAAGACTCAACGACACAACGTTTTATGGATTTATTGCCATATTAAATACATAACGATGATTACAACAATATACAATATATAACTCACGACGCTCACAATCACAATACAGCTCACAAGTCTGACGCTCAAGATGACAGTCGTTCGGCTTTCACCCACAGAGATCCACACAAACGCCTTGCTTTCACCGCACACGTCCTTCCAGTCTCAAGTCCCAGCTCGGTCTGTCGCTAGCGCGCAACTTGCTGACCGCCTCTAGTGGCGTCACGTGGCATGCGTGCGTCTTGTCGTCAGCCTGACCGCTGGTCGCGTGTCAGGTAACAATCTTGCCAGCCGACAATTCTTGTCCGCCGGGTGTCGTAACGATGTTGCTGCATAGCTATCCCATGTTAGGCTCTGACAATATATATATATATATATATATATATATATATATATATATATATATATATATATATATATATATATATAACCATAACATTAAAAAAAATAAACATATTCATTTATGAAACATGTATATCACTTAAGATATACTTAATTAATTTTATCGGAGATCCGCACAGACTCTGTCCTCGAGTTTATGTCTAATATTGAAAATTCCAATATAATGAATTTGTTCATAATTTTCTTATACTAACACAATTAAAATTATCTACAAACCACCACCGATACTACCATATTGGCTTGTGAAAGAATGAAGCCACACAAATTGGTTCCACAATACACACATCTAGCGATGTGAAACTTTTCACCTGTTTCTCTGAAATAATAATAACAACAAGTGACCAACTTACGTCTATACTTTCATTCCAAAAAAAATAATATTACATATATATATATATATATATATATATATATATATATATATATATATATATATATATATATATATATATATATCTGTGGCAATTCAGACTTAGCCACAGTAATCCTACTGTAATGTTACACTAAAAAAAATCAGAAAACATAATATATATATATATATATATATATATATATATATATATATATATATATATATATATATATATATATATATATATATATATATATCATTGGCACCTTGCCGTCTTGACAGACGATAGTTTGTGCTCTAAAAAGGCATAATAACTTTTAACTATGGCGGTAGCGAGTGTGACTGAAAAGGCCAATTTGCGCTGTAAATGTCCGTTCACAGTGGGTGCATGTGAACACGTGGTCATTTCCACCATCATGCACCATCTTACGTCTCAAACGTCTCAAACGCTTGGTGTGTGAATATATATATTTAATATATAGATTATAATATTATAGATTATAATATAAGATTATATATATAAAATATATAAATTATATATATATATATATATATATATATATATATATATATATATATATATATATATATATATATAAACATTCATAATTTATTTATAGTCTACTGAGTAGATCCGCTAAATTATTTTGTGTTCCAGAAATGTGAGCAACAGAAAAATCAAAATCCTGAAGCAAAAGCGACCATCTGTGTATTCTTGCGTTTTTGGGAGACCCATCCTTAAAGATTTTCAATGGCATACTGTCAGATATTACCAGAAACTTTTTACCCAATAGATATTTCTCAAATTTCTTAATTGCCTCAACCACAGAAAGTGCCTCAAGTTCGGTAATTGCATACCGCCGTTGAGTTTGATTCAATTTACGACTTGAATATAGAACTGGGTGCAACAGTCCATTATATTTCTGAAGTAAAATTGCCGATATGGTATGTGAGCTGGCATCTGTTTGTACCACAAAGTCCTTTGCCATGTCCGGAATTCCAAGAATTGGTGGAGAACTAAACAATGATTTTATTTCCTGAAGAATTCTCTCATGTTCTTCCGACCATTGGATCCTATTTGGCTGTTCTTTTTTAAGAAATTCTGATAATTTAGCAGTCATTCCAGCAAAATTTTTTATAAATTTTTGATAATAATTAATAAGACCAAGCAATGTTCTAACTTCTTTTTTTAGTTTTGGGCGAACTAATGTTAAGAATCTTAGTCACGATGTTCGGATCAGTGTATAGAAAACCCTTTGAAATCCTATGACCTAAATATTGAATTTCCTGAAATGCAATCTCAGTTTTACTTGGCTTTACTGTAAGACCAAACATTCGAATGCGACAAAAGATCTGTCTAAGAATGTACGCATGATGTACTGTCTCCGTAGTATGGATACCAATGTCATCCATATAGGATGCTATATTTGTGATGTCCCTAAGTAGTAACCGCATCATATTTGTAAAAGATGAAGGAGAATTCTGAAGACCAAACGGGAGATAAAGGAATTCATATAGGCCCAAAGGTGTTGCAAATGCCGTAATGTGTACAGAGTCTTCCGCCATCGGTATCTGCCAATATACTTTCGTCAGATCTAATTTCGAAAACCATGTCGATTTCGCCATGCCCGCTATCAATTCATCAATCTGCGGCATAGGTTCTGGATCAAGGTAAGTCAACTTATTCACTTTCCTATAATCTACACAGATACGAAGATTTCCGTCCTTTTTTTTATAATAACCAACGGCGAACAGTAGTTCGAAACCGATTTCCTAATAATGCCCGCCTTTTCCAATTCTTTAATTTCATTAATTACCCTTTCCTGATAGTGCAATGGAATTGGGTATGGTTTAGTTCTAACTGGAATTTGTGAATTTAACTGAATGTGGTGTTTAATTATCGAAGTTCTACCTGGTGAATCTGAAAATATGTCTGCAAATTCCTCTATCAATTTCTTAAACATTTCAAAATCATCTTGCGATAACTGCTTGTTTATCATTACTGATTTCCAACTATTTTTATTTCCTATCATCGGTGTAGGTATCGTCTGTGGGACAGCATCTTCCGCCTGTTCATTTATTACCGAACATACAGCAGCATTTCTAATATGTACATCTGTCACATCATCATCAGTGGTGTCAGGTTGCCTTGAGTGATAAGGTTTCAACATGTTAATATGGTAAATTCTAGGTTTACCTTACACCAAAATCTGATAATCCACGTCGGATATCTTCTTAATCATTTTAAATGGTCCTTGCCAAGAGGTTGCCAATGCCTCGACAGGACTTGGGAGTAATAATAAAACTTCATCCCCTTCATGTAGCTCGATTGTTTTAGCTAACCTGTTTGCATATTGTCTATATTTTGTTCCTGCTACATTTAATGCTTGCTTAGCAATTGAACATGAAGTTATTATCTTGTCACGGAGGTTAGTGACTTGTTCATATGCTTCCTTCGTAGGTTGATCTTTAACCTCTCCTGTTAACAATTCATCTATAATCTGCATTGGTCCTCTTGGGTGTTCGCCCCATATATTAGTTCGAAAGGCGAAAACCCTGTACTTGCCTATGGGACTTCTCTATATGCAAATAACACTGCAGGCAATAGAACATCCCAATCACCTGGTCGTTGAGCAGTAATCTTGGCCAATGCACGTTTTAATGTCCCATTCAGATTTTCTATGATTCCATTAGACATAGGGTGGAAACTTGAGGAAAACATTTGTTTAATCCCCAACATGTTACTAATGGCTTTTGTAGCTCCCGCAATAAACTGAAATCCTTTATCTGATAGAATGTATAAAGGAAACCCAATTCTGGAGATGATCAGAAGAAAAGCATCTATAATCACTGACGCTGTAATGGACTTTAATGCCACAGCTTCTGGCCAACGACTACATGTATCAATGGCTGTTAGAATGTACCTATTCCCTCTGTCCGTTACAGTATTTAATGGTCCGATAATATCAACCGCAATCTTTTCAAACGGGCGAGACGCCAAATCTGTCGGTTGTACAGATGCTTTGGGGTGTCGACCCTTTTGAGACATGGTCTGACACACCCTAAATGTCCGAACGTATTTGCGAATGTCATTTGCAAATCCTGGCCAGTAAAAACTCGATAAAATTCTGGCCGATGTTCTTGCAATACCCATATGTCCCGCAAAAGGAATGTCATGGGCTGTCTGTAAAATTTTCTGTCGAAACTGTATTGGAAGTACAGTCTGTACTAACTGCTGATTACCCCTATTAAATACTCGTTTTAAGATGTTGTTTTGTTTCGTAAAATACCATTTGCCTGTTTTTGAGCATTTTGGTTGTTTGTCTATTTTCTCATAGCACTTTTTTAACGACTCATCATTTTCCCGTGTATAAGAAAAATCCTCAGGTTTCTCCAATAGTTGGTTTATTGTTTGTCTTGAACCCAATGTGTCGTTCTGTTCTACCTGTTTATCTTTATGCGTTTGTAACCTTGTTACCGCGTTTGCTACAATATGTGTTGTTTCCCATTTGGTTATGTCCTCTGGTGAGGCATTATGCACATTTGGGATATTACCCAATAATACATCTGCACAGGGGTTTGGAAGTACTGCAACCTTTATCCTTCCGGTATAATATGGGCAGTTGATTTCCGCCCATGCAATTTTAAACTTTACTTTTCTTCCTCCAAACGTCCTGCAGATCACATATTCTCCAGTATAGTCACTTTCATTAATGAGCTTTCTATGTATCCCCACTATACTCGCTCCGGAATCGCGTACTAAGCTACAGTTCTTTCCATTCACCGTAGCTTGTTGTACGACCAGTGATCCATTGGTAATTTGGACCGCATTCGTTTCCTGCACGGGTACCTTATGACCGCATGTCAAGTTGCCCTCTTTATGAAAGATTTGGCAGGTACCACAAGTTGGGTCGATGGGAGAATATTCTACCTCTACCTTATTTGCATGACTAGTCTCGTCCGAGTCACTGTCACTACTAGATGTCAGCATCCCTATGTTTGCTTCTTTGTACAGTTGTCTTAACGGACAAGATGAAAACATATGTCCAAAACTTTTACATTTAAAGCATTGTGTTTGTCTTTGATAGGTGTTATATCTGTCTCTATTTCTAAGTGCTAATTTCTTTATGTAACTGTCAAACTTCGGATGTTTGTCACACATTTGATTTGAGCCGTGGGTGAAACCACAGTATTTGCAAGTTGTCCACACACCCTTTTTCTCGTGTTTAACATAAGGTTGATACTTTGGTTGTTGTTGTTTTTCCCTCCTTTGATATTGTCCTCCAGACTGTTGTTGTGTTTTGTATCCCTGCATCCTTGATTTATGAGGGAACCTATCACATGCATTTGTCTCTACCAATGGGGAAAAACTATTATTAAATATGTCTTTGTGGGCGACGAAGAAAGACTCTCCTTTCTCATCCATCTGCTGTATACTCGAACATTTCTGTTCAATAAGAAAGGTAGACATAGACGGAGGAACCGCCGAGATCAGTTTGTCTCTAACAATCAAGTCACGTAGCTTCTTGTAGTCATCATTAACATTAGCTGATCGAGCCCATTTATCGAATGTCAATTGAGTTAAAGAGGAGAAGTCAATGAACGTCTGTCCTGCTTTAGGAATAAGATTTTTGAATGATGCACGAAGGCCAAATTCGTCTAGACAGAAATGAGATAGTAGTCTCTTTCGAATGTATGAGTAGTCACTACGTAACTCATCTGGGATTAGTTCTACAACCTGTAAAGGTTCACCACTTAAGTGCCTATGTAGCAAAACTGCCCATTCAGTTTCTGCAACTCCATAGTGTCTCAAGATTAGCTCAAAATTAGTTAGCCATGCAGAGACGGAATCAGAGTTGGAATATGTCTTATCACCCCATTATATTTCTTAATGGCATCTGTGGAATGTGCCTCCACTTTGTTCTTAGCGATCTGTTCATCCTTGTCCTTCTCGTACTGTTTCATTTTGAAGTTATTCTCCAATTCTTTTTCCTTCAGAAGCTTTTCTGTATTCAATTTCTCAAGATTAAAAGCCATCTCTTTTTCTCTTAATTGTGCTTCTCTATCTAGTTTTTCCTTATCTGCAGCTATCTGCAATGCCATCCTTTCCTTATCAGCGACCAATTGAGCTGCAATTCTGTCATTTTCTGCGGCTATCCTCTCTTTATCTGCTGCAATTTGAGCTGCAATTCTATCATTTTCCATAGCCATTTTTTCCCTCTCAAATAAAACATGTCTCTCCTGTTCATCTAGTCTATCCTTTTCCAATTCTCTTACCGCAACTCTTTCGTTCCTTTCGTGAGCTTGAAATTTTGCAAATTGTTTCTCCGACCACGATATAAGATCTGCTCCTGTCAAACCTGCATCTTTTCCAATTGCAACAAAATCCTGTAGAGATGACATGTTGTTATGTTTCCAATATTCAATAATAATACTCAAAAGTGAGAAATAGAGCCAGAAGTTTACCACAAAAGAGACAGAGCTTATACGTATCGAAATCGATAGATAAAGTCCAAGAACGTAGAAAGAAATAATTAATAAATTACAATTAAATACATTAATAATGAAAAATGACAAATAATTTTATAATAGACAAGACCTATAACTCAGCAGTTAAAGTATAGACAGAGTTAAAGTTCTTTAGATTCAAGCATTTATCAAAGAAATCCTATTATTATGTAAACAAATCAATAATGCACCGCGAATAAGAATTCACAGCACCAAAATAGCACAAAATTATGTATCGCGCCTATGACGTCATCACAGTTACGATAATAAAGACAAAATGAATGCGTGCAAAATTACAGTATTTTGACTATAACTAATTACTGACAAACCACAAACAAATACAATACTCAGCTCAAGAATCAGCAAACATTTTCCAATAGTTTGATAGTAGACCAATCCAATCGATTTGATTGATGATTATGTTTGTAATAATTGTGTAGAAATAATCTTCAATAGTTGTCCAATCCAATCGATTTGATAACCAATTCTGTTCATACTCGAATCCTACGACTTTGACACCTATAGGCAAGTTGCCTGTCATCAATCCCTGAAGTGGATTGTAATTGATGTAGGTGTCATTTGCTACAAGGTGTAGCTATACCGTAGAAAGATCTTCAATCTGTTTAATGTTGCATAGCCAACATTAAAAATGTTCTGGTCTGATGAGTTATTGTATAGAATTTCCCGGTTTATTTATATATACAATTCCGACATCCAAGGTATGCGCACTTTCAAACACGATAAGATTGCGTTGATTCCGTTGTAATGAGGCGTTGATACTTCCAGTCATTCAACCGACATCCTATGAGTTCCTGAAGTTTCTGTTGAACCACAAGAAAACGGATTATATTCACCTGGGTTATTTCCGTTCCCAAGAGGCGTTGAGAAGTACAACATTTTCTGTTCAGTACACTGAGCTTGAGAATCAATGTATAATAGTCTTCCGTTGATGAAATGTCAGAAGTGCTTCAAATTTATACACAGTACAGTTCAGCACAGTTAACGAATATGCACCCTGAATACCACTGGGTGAGATAATCCTGCCATAATGGTTATGTGCATTTTCAATCAATCTGTGATTTCATAGAGAAAATCACAATCATGTCATTTCATTGGTACAGTGACAATTGTCATTCTATCTGTTACAAAGGTCATCTAATATATGATGACGAGATTTATATTTGACAGTCAGCATTAATCAATGTGAGCAGGAAGCTCTCTGTATGAAACGATATGTATCCTGATTCGATCGCACTGACTGTTATTTCCAAGAAATAAACGATGATGATTAATAAACTGAAGGCACAATACGAACAACGAGGATGCGCCAACTGGTCTCCAGCACACTAGACCGGCATTATCCTCACAAACATAAATGTGTTGTGTATTAGTGCATGCGTGACTGTGTGTTCTGTATTCATTCCTTATGATGAGAATATGACCGTTATAATGTCATTCAATCCTGTCTCCATAGTCTGATATTCACTAGGCTTCCAATTATTAATAGGTTTGCAGCCAGTGTCTCAAACAGAATTACTGCGTCACACAAAGATGAAATCAACTGACTGTGTGTCTGTACCGTATCCGTACAATATTGACCTTGTGACTATAACCGTTATTCTTGACTCACTGACAACTTTACTGTGAACGATCATTTGGTCCAAATCTCTGCAGACGATGCCCCCATGTGTGAGTTAAACGCTGATCCCTGCTTCCTCTACAATGATATTGACCTGACGTTTAACTGCTAGAGCTAAATTGTACAATCACATGTAGGACAGCCTCACTATGCTGACTCCAACATAAATCCAATAACAAAGTCATTCGAGTGAACTGAGATATAATTTATCGCAGACAACTTCAACAGCAAACGTGAACGAGTGAGCGCATCCAGTCTTGAGTCTTTCGCGCCGCACTTTCGCTCTTGCTTCTCCGTCGCTATTCATCTATCTAGACTGTGTGGATAGTTGGGCACCAAGCGGGCCACCTGCCATGATAATGAATGTATAACAAACGCCTACCTTCCACTGTCATATAGCGAATACGAGATATGCCAGCGACCGTGGCATCAGGATAGCCAGGAGTACCTGTAGTCAATTGCCGGATACACCTAGAGCGACTTCATGTGGATATCGAGGATTGGCAGCATCATAAAGGCCGGTATTCTGTGACTGGTGTTGAAGCACGTCCTAACTTGTCTTTGCTGGATCACAAAAACCTAAAGCTTAAGTCGTTACGGTGTTAGGTGACGTCGTACCATGACGTCTAAATTGCGTTCAATGTTGGTGCAACATTTGTGCCACTCTTTATCTTCTTCTTTGATGCGCTAACTCATCAATTGCATGTTGCATCACTGTCATTTGCCACATGACACAGACATAGTTCACTTTCAAAGCCTACCGGGCTTCAACTTGAGACTGCCACATTCTCCGTGCATATAGTGTAAAAAATATGTTGCCTCTGTCTATCGAAGTGAGCCCATAATGGCTCATGACAGGCGTTTAAATGAAAATATAAATGTCGCCGATCCTTTGTGAGTCACATTTTCATTAAGAACCATCGCCACTCTACTCGGGAGAAAACATTAAGTTTGAACTGCCCTAGAAAGTGTCAGAACATACGGATTGCCACTGCTGCTGGTTAGCCCCAACCATTGCGACCAGTTCCATACAAGTTGTCCCACTCCAGCAACGTAACAGACACGTCATCAACAGATGTATGCACTAAGTTGTCACTTACTGCAATTATTATTTTGGAATTATGCTTAATAAAGTATGACGGAGCTGGCCAAAAGCTTCTAGGCTCAGGTCTAACATTGCTGCTCTCAGGGCAGCGGAGTAAAATTCCCAGCATAGTGAAAGCTCTGATGTTAACTAAAGGCAAAGGCAGAGAAAAAGCTAATAGAATTGGAAAAAAGTGAGTTCGAGAATAACAACAGCAACATTTAAAACTACCAAAACAAGTTGTTTAAAATTCGACAGGGTCGACTTCATTGCACCGGGTTTTATCCCATATGGCTCGGTCCCTTTCTACAGCGCGGAAAGCGTCGCACAAAGCACGAACTCCGTCGCTCTAGCGTCGTCCAAAAGGAGTCTCCGAAAAATTTCACTCTTGAACCGAAGGACGCAGCCCGGAATCGAACCCACAACCTTGGGAGCGGGAGTCAAACGGCTTGACTACTTCGCCACAGAGACTCCCGAAACTAAAAACTACCAAAACAAACCAAAAATAATAAACTTAAATGTAATCCAGTGTTTTGGCACCCACACGTGACAAACATGAATAAATTAAGGAAGTATTTCACATAACATTACAAAGAATTTAGACAAACAAAGAAAACAAAATACCAAAATTGTAATATATGCCTGAATGCCCAAACAGTATCCGTTCATATCGGCTTTGAAGAGATTATAAAGAAACAAGTTTATGGGGTAATGAGCACAAATGGAGTGCTATTTGCTATTGTCTGTCCAGTGAAACAGAATGTCAGAGGGGAGATGCTCTTCCATATAAAAGAATATATATGGTAACGTAGCATTAATTGACTTTTGTTTTTTTAGCATATCCTTTTACAGGACTTAGCTGTCAACACCAGCATCTTTCAGCTGTATGTTGATCTCTTGGCAAGATTACGCTCAGTAGTTTGCCATTGCTTTCTGAGCGGCCGGCTCAGTATCCCGCAAGTCACGAGCGGAGGTCGAACCGCCTCAGCTCTCGCTCCGCTACGAGACTCTGCGTGATAAACGGGATTACAGAGAGAAAGTGTTGTAACCCCACAACCAGAGAGACCGGCATTAATTGACTAGAAAAACAAATTGACCATAAAATATCAACAAGTAACATCTCTTCACGACGACAAAGTTGTTCAGACGTTGACGTAATTGAACTTCATTATCTGGTGATCAGTAAGCTTAAACTGAAAGTCAACGGATAAACATTATATCCCACCCCGATTGTCGATCGGTCTATACAAATATGGGTTTAGCATGATATACCCAATGCGCTTGAAGTTGTGAAGAAGGCACCTTAACTTGACCTATTGACCTACAACAGCTAGTAGACGAAATGAGCAGTGAAGACTGCTAGGAGCAGGCTAACAGCATTTGGAGCGAATTATGTACAGACGTCCACGGCAAGGTGGAATAGACACATGAAGCATTGATAATGACGGACACATTTGAACAAAAAAGAATATAAGAAAGGAAAACTGAAACATCGGATCTAAATAACAGCAAAACCAGAACTACGAAAGCCAAAGCCCTGGAATGGTTCGGAGGGGCGACGATGAACAGTAATTATCGTGCCGGTGGTTGCGTTTCCAGTCTATCAGCGACCTTATGCATGTATGCCTGTGCGAGCTGTTGGTTTGTCGGGACTGCTGTCTGTTCCACTTTTCACGAGTGACATTTAGTAGCATTGTGTGTGATATTCACTGGCACAGGAACGGAACAGTATGGTTTGACCCTTTGCCGTGAAGTTGCACCGGCGACTAACGACTATCGATTAACCCATATTTTTATAGACCAATAGAAACTTGGTGGGTGTCAGTGTCACCGAACTCGTCATTATTTCCCAATCCATTACATGGATCCCGTGTTAGGCTGGACCGACCTGTGAACATCCGTAATTTTACAAAACCGTCAAAATACATTAATGCATGTTATCATGTTTGCTATTTCACGTGACCTTCATTTGAATCCTCTTCTAAGAAAAGCCTAATTGTTTCTTGTGGCATATCAATTTCCATGGTAGTTAATGTGTAGTTGTTGACATTTACTACTGACTTCAGTGCCTGTATATCCTGAAAAGTTAGCTACTGGCTACAGATACTGTATCCTGGTTGCCGAAGATATTTAAATGAAGTAAAGGGTAAATCAAGACTAACTATTCCTATTTTGAGGGATCAGTAACTGCAGTAGAGGTCGACATTTTGTAGAATTCTCGATTCAAGATGAAAGTTTTCTTTGCTTTGCTAGGTGCCAGCCTCTGCTGTGTTCATCCTGCTGCAACTCAGGGTGAGTAATTCGATTGAAATATATTCTTAACTTAATTACATATGCAGATGATACAGTATTGTTTGCAGACAATGAGCAGGATCTGCATCAATTAGTACACGCGGTTGTAGCACACAGTGAACAACTAGGGTTAGAATTAAATTGTAAGAAGACACAGATTATGGTCGTCACTAGAAAGAATGAATTACCATAATGTAATATATGGGTAAATGGGCATATTCTTCAACAAATGAATCGGTACAATTATCTCGGAACAGTCATAAGATCTGATAGGAGATGCCTTGAAGAGATTAAAACAAGAATCGCCATGGCGAAGGTAGCCTTATGCACGATGAAAAACATATTGACCAATAAAAAGATGTCAATTGCTAAGTGAAAAAATTGTTGGGGTGGTACATAAAGCCTGTACTTTTTGTATGGATGTGATTCGTTGACAATGATGAACAGTCATGCTGCAATAATGAACAGTCATGCTGCAATGATGAACAGTCATGCTGAAAAAAAAAAAAAACATCTGATGGCTGAGGAAATGTGGTTCCTGAGGAAAATGCAAAGCATACCATGGATAAAAAGAAATGTCAACGACCAAATCCTACTAGAAACAAATGAAAATCGTAAACTGATTATAGCAATTAGACGTTGACAGTCAATGTTTTGAACATGTTATGAGAAGAAATAAATTAAAGAACTTGGTGACAACTGGCAATATTTATGGGAAGAGAACAAGGGGAAGACAGAGAAATAAATACATGGATGGCTTGACCATGTGGTATGATCCCGACAAGAACTCTGAACTGATCCACGAATTTTGTGATCGAGTAAAATGACGATACTTGACTGCCATCTCACTCGATCACCAGAATCGTGGATCAGTTCAGTGTTCTTGTCTCGACCATGTCACGCGACCAAGTCATATAGGTATTTACTTCTCTGCCTTTCCCTTGTTCACTTCCTTTCGAACTTGCCAGTTGTCACCAAGTTCTCCAATTTATTTCTTCTCATAACGTGATCAAAAGAAACAGTAATATCATGCATTAAATATTACAGATCATGACAGCAGTCAGAGCAATAGTATCTCGCCTCTTATACTGTTGATTCTATGACTTCCGATAGCTAGTCGTCTCACGTAATCTAACTTTCTTACAATAGAGTGTTACATATACAAAACAATGTATTCCCTTTGTTATCAGTTATCATTTATCAGTTATCAGTTGGGGTATCTTCATTGCACTCCGGATAAGTCCATATGTGTTCAGATCCTCTCCCAGCGTCCGGTGGCTAATAGTGCCAGTTCTGTGTTGGTTAACGAGGCACCACGTTTTCCCGATGTACCTCTCGTGTCTGGCCGTGCCAATTCTTACTCACAAGTCTTTCATCCTGGACAGCGATGAGGATTCACTGACGTCAAAGTCCTCTATTCTCTACATGTCTTTAAGGGCGTTAATAACCTCGGCACGATCCATGGGCTGGCCATCTGCAGGGTGTGAAGAGCCAGCCAGTTTATCAGATCGTTCATTTCCCTCGACTCCCGCATGTCATGTGTCGCAGGACAAATAATGCGGCAATCGGGAAATAGAAAAGGATAGCGCACATTGAACGCACAAAAGCTGACTTGGTGATGAAAACGTCAGAGAGAGACAGATAGAGACGGGGAAAAGATCAAAGAAAGACGGCAAGAAGATAGATCATGACAAGAGAATTCGAAGAGCTTATTTTGAAATGTTAACATCGGGAAGAGACGGTTTGAGTACAAGACGAAGGAATATACGAAGATAATCACAATAAACTAACAGAGAGAATATGGGCCACGATGCATGACCTAATAACTGAAGATTTGGACATAAAGGACAAGCAGGGCTGATGCGCCATTGTTGAAGCTAACCAACTACTCAGAAGAAGTCTAGAGAATCGTCCGATAAACAGCTGCGGCACAAGTAATATCAATATGTACGGCCAACATACGGCTCGTGCGTCGATGAAGAGCGCAGCCAGCTGCGTGAATTAATGCACATGGGTTAAGTAGGTAAGGATCCTATGTCTGGTCTAGCAAACCGGTAGGGAATTTACTTGATCCTAAACATTCTGCTCAAGATTTATGGAGAAAATTGGAGGAAAGGTGCTAGTCACGGCGCTGGAACTCCAATTAACTCTCCCCACGTCGCCTAACGGCATAAGTGGAAGAAACAACAACAACAACAACAACAACAACGGCCAACATAGGTGAGTGTGAAATAGTAATGGCAAGATTGATGATAATTTGTATTTAGTTGCGAGAGCTGAACGACAGGTACAATGGAAATGCGAGTATGGATGATTATTTGAATCTTCCAGCATGTTGTAGGGATCGTTGGAGACTGTGTCTCAATAAAACTGGAACACTTGTCCGGCGTTATTTGATAAACACTTTTACCCATGACCAGTTGGTCAGTTGATATTCCATTTGAGAGCCAGTCGTGTGAGCTGTTACCAATGTGAGACTGTGAACATTCTACATAATAATCGAAATTAGAGACACGAGCCAATACTGTCAATGAAGATAGCAAAACACTTCATGGCACCGCATGTCCCGGGACGAAGATGAAGGTGACTTTACGGAAAACAGACTTCCGCAGCGACTTAGTCCACTGTCTACGTACAGATCCAGCTTCGACCTTCCGAATTATGCTCATTGAATCACTTAGTACACACACGTTGGTATAAAGCTGTGATTCCAGCCATATGAAAGCCTGTGTTACTGCCATCACCTCCATCGTCATGCTGTTCGTGGTCATAAGTTGGGCACCACTGGATTCTTGAACGGTTCGACCCGCTGAACGGGCTGTAAATGCCCACGCACCTCTCTGCTGCTTTACAACAGATCCATCTGTATAGATGAGCACTTCGGGGCTGAGTGTTCATAGATGAGCGCGTTGACCTCTGCATTGACCGCGGTAAAGTTCTGCTCTCTGCACCGCCTGTCGAGTGTGATAATGCAGGAGAAAGTGCACGTATTCCCTTGGTGAATTTAAATAAAAAACGGCATAAATAAAATATTTCAATACAAAAGAACAGACACATTTCAATAGTTACTAATAAAGCACTCTTCAGCACAATCTTCATTCCAAATACCAACTCTATGTTTCCAATGCCGCCAAATCTGGACAATGACAGAAAAAGAAAAAAGAAAAATCATAAAAACGGAAATCAGATTCCTGAGAAGAATATTCAATGTTTCAAGAAGAGAGGAAATCAGAAACGAAGATATTAGGACTAAAGCGGGGGTTATAGCTGTGAGGTTTTTTGTGGGTTTATAGAGAATTACAGAAGTTCCAATGAGTTAAGTTCTATAAAGTATATCTCTCTATAAAAGATACAGGTTAGTAACAGCAAGTGTTGTCTAGAGGTATTGATATTTATTCTCGCATAACCCTTGTAGAGACACCATTCAGAATTTTGGCTCATCGAGTACCCCCCACTGTGAGAAATTAGACCTAAGTTAAGTTCTACACAGAATTATTTATAGATGATTTCTCTTCTAGGCCATATATATATAGAGAGAGATCTTGGCAGTTAGCCACAGTAACCAATGAAAGCAGTTCTCTCATCTTCCAGCTGACTGTGCTCTGATCGCCAACCTCATTTTTGATCTCATTACTTATTTCAAGTGACACAAGACACTTGGACAAATGATCACATTGACAATTGTACCATTGTAGTGAACATAAACAACAACAACTGTATTTTACACTGGTTGAACAAGACAACATGAGAAGATCTTAACAACAGTTGGGCAAACATTCACAAAGAATGATCACACCAACAGGTTAGACAAGTCATACATCATGGAAGATACTTGACAACAACCACACAGACTTTCACAATCTCTGTAACCAACAGCAACAATAGAGTAACAGTCACCATGAAGATGCTTGACACCAGTTGGACATTTCTTTCTCAACAATGTACAAGACAATCACAGAGACATGTATCTCAAAAACTGTTCTCTTACTACTAATCTTTTATTAATGTTTGATGAGGTCAAGTGAAGACTCAGGCTTCATATTCTGCCAACAATTTACATCTCAAATATAAGTTTATATGCAAATTATAGTGACATTATCTATGAAAACCCAAACACATCACTCAATATCCCCTCTGAAACATCAATCTAAATAAACCCTCCTCCTTCACATATCTACACCATAGGTTATCCTACACCACAACACTTTAATCATGCTATCACTTTTCCAACCGTCAAATGAGGAAAACACATGATAAACCTATAGCCGGGCACAAGTATAGGGAGACACTGCTATACTGATCCGTGTACCGTCTTTTAGCACCAATGAAGGTGTTGGGAATGTCTCAGGTTTCAGCTTTCCCCATAATGTTTTTCCAGTTTAGGCTATTCCCTACTTTGACTAGTCCGAAGCAAGTGACAAACATGTCCTTCCGAAGGGTGAGTAGACTGTTCGCAAAGTTGATAATTTGGGATTAGTTTTACTTTTCCAGCAGAGGAAGATCTAAAAACTATGATGTCCCATCATTCTTCTCTGCCAGTCTATCTCCCACAACAGGTTCTGATGTAATTGAATCACCACACCGACTTATCACTAATCCATTTTTTGAATTTGCTCTATTTATTAACTTCTGCTCCTTCAGCTTTCAGCCATTATTAATATTAAGCTGTGATGGGGTCAGCTCCAAGTGCACCTTTAATGTCCACTCTTAGCCAGTAGTGACATGATGAAGACCAGGTGATCTCTCCTCTTAAGGTTTCTTCTTGAATTTATCTTGAAGATATAGCCTGGAGCTTTTACAAAATTGGAGAGTATCCCTGTCTTAGGCTTTTAAGAAAGACTTTTCTTCAGTGCCATCTGTATAGGCCAGAATTAGTGGATTCAGGCTGAATCTTTGCAACCTGTTGTTCATTTTGGTCTTTTTGGAGTCTGACTTTTCAGCTGGAGTTGAAGACTAGAGCTCAGGACTTCCCTGGAGTTGTCCTGGTAATTGAAGGGCCTCCCCATCTTTCTCATTCTCTGTTAATAAACAAAGGCACAACATGTGTTTTACATCTATTGAACCATTGTCACAGTTATACAGTACTATCACAGATTCAGAGAGGAATGGGGGGGGGGGAAGGGGAGTGTGATATTCGAACACTCGCCTCTCACTGATGATGAAGTGCAATTTTATTTGGGGGTTTGGGGTGATATCCTTTCTCCAGGTTCATCCCCAAAACCGTGAAGTCATAGGCACATACTCCTAATCAGAGGCAGCTTCACACAATTATCTTGTAAATTCTCACAATGAGTAGATCACAGGGACCGGTGTACCATGAGAACAGACAGTGTGATTAAGCACCAAGAAGTAGGCATTGTATGGCAGAAATCATGCACTAGAAATGCTTTCACATGTGGAATACACATAATGAAAGAAAACATGAATTTTCCCTGACAAATAGCATGAGCCTTCCCATGTATTCATCTGACAGACACTGTAGGTTAATTTCTACAGTGCAATGCAGTCCTGCAAACATGGATTTAATAAGTGTCTTTAGTTTTACAAATATGAGAAGTTAATTATATAATTATCATCTCATTCACTCAAACATTCTCAGCCATTATAAGGGAGAAATTACATGCAGTATATAGCATCACACATTCTGAAACATAACTGCCAAAGGTAACTCTCAAGAGCTATGTACAGTTTGGTTAAGAATGGTCATGATAGGCACTCAACGAATGTTCAGAGCGCACCAAGGTTGTGCAATATGCATTGAGCGTGGTTTACAGTCATAAGTATATGCAAATAATCAAATCAGACAGACAATAGACATGGTAAGAATGTTTCACTGCGGTAGACATGGCAGGTTTTGAGCGGCAGTTTTAGAGTCACTGTACCGAAGTCCTGTCTTCTTTTTACATTTTCTCAAGAAAATACTCGGCCATTCGTCTCTCTCTCACTTCATCATGTTTACACATAACATATTAAATGATTTAGGTACCTGGAGTGCAGATGACCACATCCTAAAGAATGCTTTTGGGCAAATTTTACCACTGCATCTTGAACATGTCCTTACGGGATGGAATCAAGGCTTCGACTGGCGGGCTAATTATGTATTAAGGAACGTTACCAGCCCAAGGGTTACCCAATCAAATTGAGACCCCACCATTCATCTACCCTCTCTCGATCTAGAATCTACGATTCTATTTTTAGTTAGGGCATCACGACGGCTTACGTGGTTAACTACTGAGTATTGAGAAATGTAAATGGACTGGGGATGCGAACGTCTGAAGACATCATGCCACATAGCCTCCCCATAAAACTGTCATGGATACAATGACTGATAGGTCAGGCGTTCACAGTTCCCAGATCCTTTAAGTGGTGTCATCATTTACTCATCTCCCATTACTCCAACAAGAGCTGTGCATATGGAACCAATTGATTCTTTCCCTGAAAAATCTGCTCCAATATTCATCCATCAGTCATGAATTTGGTGGCATCTGCAAAGACCATGAAGTTAGTCCTGCATGAAGTTCCATTTAGTCACTGGAAGTATGAAGAGTTATGACCACACTTATCAGTGAACTGCTCTCCAACTCATTTCTGACAATGCTCCACAGTCAATCTCCATGCTATTTTTCCTGTCCATGATGAATGATCTCTCAGAGTCACACACTTTCAAAGCATGAGTACCATTGAGATTCATTATGAGAAGTAATGGCTTTGCAATTAAACCAACTTCTATATGTCTGATGAGAGTGGTATAATTCCATATGTCTCTCACTCATTTGTCTTTATCAGAACTTCATTCTTCCCTTCGCCTCTGGAGAATGATAATCCTGTGAGAGTGTATTTAACTGAACACTTTCTCCAACAGTAATCTTGGTATTTGGAACTGGGTTAACATTTTTGATCATCACCGGAGCAAAAACAATCACTTCCGGGTGAACTGTATAGCAGCCGCTGCAGAACTTAAGACTAAAATCTACTAAGTGCAGATTTGGTTAGCGTTGGACACAGGGTCTACCTTTCCAATAAGCCTCTTGTGTTTGCAGATGGTAGCAATTTCCCATTATATTTCCTTGACTTATTTCTGTAGTCTTACCATAGATTTAGAGGTGCGCTTGTCGGTTGAGATTCTCTCATTCCGTTCGGCCTCTATTTTGATGTGTTGTGAGAAGTGACAGCATTTTCTCTCCTTAGTTGCTTTATTTTCAAACGTAGCAACCGAATTTGTAGATGCAGCCAGACTGTGACATCTACTACAACCAATATAGAATTCCAACTAGTTGTCTTCAGCCATGCTTGAGCTAAATGCTTTTGAGTGGCTGGAGTATCCGTTCTTTCTCTCCCACATGAGCAAACGTTTACTTTTGGCGAATAAGGCGTTTCTTCTCAGCCATAGAGAAGTCCGTCATTATCACAGCCACCTTTGAAGGGGTGTGATTATATGGGTATAGCTTCATAGATCCCAATATTGACTGGAATTTTTTTTGAAGCAATTTTACTGACTTTGAGGATAGGACTGGCCAGGTCTTGTGAATATACCTCGCATCTCAGTAATAATATAAGATTCCACTGCGGAATGCATGGTTCTTATTATATAAAGAGTCGACTGCTGGAGTGCAGAGATCTTTATCTTGAAAGGAGTCAGCTGTTTGAAACTGATCTTTCGTTGTGTATAGAGTGTCAACTGCTGGAGTTGCAGTGATCTCTACCATATAAGAGTTAACTGTTTAAGAACAGTAATCCTTATTAGTCCATTCCATCACAGACTTTGCTCTTGTCTAGAACCGAGCTACATTCCTACCACTTTTCCAGGCAGAAAGGTCTTCCCAATTGAGAATGAAAAAGGAGAAAGACATTAGTTACACTAACTTTGTCCGCCCTTTAATCTCCACCATTTTGCAGGCAGAAATGCTTTCTCAACTGAGGATGAATTGACGGCCGACGTCGGAGACGGATCCTGTTTTATCTCTTCATGAAATTTTTCAGGTTGTCCACGTTATGCTCCTAGTCGTATGATACGCCAATGACATCAGGTTGGTTATCCATCGTTTCCTGGACACATACTTTTGCGTACGCTCTCCACTTCCATATGAATGGCTAGGGGTCCAGTTATTTTGATGGCCTTCCTGGAGATTCAATGAGTTCACTCCTGGTGACGTGGATCCTAGTACACCAGAGATCACACCATCGAACAATAGACTAATGTCTTATAGACACCAGACTGTGGTCGGGTCATGAGTGACTGACCATGACATCAGGTAGAATCTTCCCTTCATCTCGTCCATAACGTATCAAGTACGCTTAATAATACCATTAATCCAGGAATGGCAAGAGACTGAGTTGATAAGGATGTTTCTCCTGGAGATTTCAATCGTGCTCACTTTCTCAGCAGCTTGATCAGGGCTACCGACAAGATTACACAACTGAAGAATAAACCCAACGTCGAATCGACACTGGACAATAGCCGGTACGAATACTGACTATACTGAGAGAGATTGCCATTGAGGTGTCTTAATGGTTGCCCAAGTTTTCCATCAGGGTTCACACTCTCTGCTCTCAGTGTTGCCAACATGTTATGGGGACTGAGGAATTAAGTACCCATTATATGATGTGATGCAGTGATATTAAAATGTAAATACACTAATTCCCCTTTCTCCCATGCTAGCCAATAAGTTAGAAAATGGAGTAGGCCCCCTATTTATTCCCTGGATAAAGTGTCTTAATTTATCTCAAGAAAAATCAAATTTATCCTGAAATTAGCTGTCTATGTTATTTAAAAATAATTTGTGTCTTCTGGTTCTCAGGTACCTTTGATACTCATAGTGAAAACAGTATGCACAAAATTAAACAACAATATTGACAGTCTATTACATCAGCCCATCCTGAACCACAACATTATCATGGGTATATCAAACATGTTGACCCATAAGATAATTAACATTTTTGTTCAACTACATTGTACAATGTGACATTTGTGAACAGTGATACATGCAATATTACCACCATTAATGAAACAACCACCACCCGAGATTTACTTGTGGGTTTAAACATCTGGACCTTTTGTCCACATTTATGTGACGAGATCCATTACCCACATCATAAAACTCTAAGCAATAGGTTTAATTTTGCGAGAGGTTACTCCCTGATTATAATACAAACATAGATATCCTCCACAGGAGTCCCAGACAAGGCATACCCATAGTTTACATCCCGAGTCGTCAGACCTCGTTATGTAAATCCCATGAAAGGTATTCCCAGGGTTCAATTAGTGCATAGAGCACTCAATATGTGATTACCTTGAGGGGTGTTCCCAGGGTTCTAATTGCCTATATTAGTCCACAATATGTGATCCCCTTTAGCAGGTTATTCCCAGGGTCCAGTCGCGGATACAGGTCCACACATGTGATCTCCTTTAGGGGTGTTCCCGGGGTTCAATCGCGGATATGAGGCCCCAACATGTGAGGTTTTTTGTGGGTTTATAGAGAATTACAGAAGTTCCAATGAGTTAAGTTCTATAAAGTATATCTCTCTATAAAAGATACAGGCTAGTAACAGCAAGTGTTGTCTAGAGGTATTGATATTTATTCTCGCATAACCCTTGTAGAGAAACCATTCAGAATTTTGGCTCATCGAGTACCCTCCACTGTGAGAAATTAGACCTAAGTTAAGTTCTACACAGAATTATTTATAGATGATTTCTCTTCTAGGCCATATATATAGAGAGAGAGATCTTGGCAGTTAGCCACAGTAACCAATGAAAGCAGTTCTCTCATCTTCCAGCTGACTGTGCTCTGATCGCCAACCTCATTTTTGATCTCATTACTTATTTCAAGTGACACAAGACACTTGGACAAATGATCACATTGACAATTGTACCATTGTAGTGAACATAAACAACAACAACTGTATTTTACACTGGTTGAACAAGACAACATGAGAAGATCTTAACAACAGTTGGACAAACATTCACAAAGAATGATCACACCAACAGGTTAGACAAGTCATACATCATGGAAGATACTTGACAACAACCACACAGACTTTCACAATCTCTGTAACCAACAGCAACAGTAGAGTAACAGTCACCATGAAGATGCTTGACACCAGTTGGACATTTCTTTCTCAACAATGTACAAGACAATCACAGAGACATGTATCTCAAAAACTGTTCTCTTACTACTAATCTTTTATTAATGTTTGATGAGGTCAAGTGAAGACTCAGGCTTCATATTCTGCCAACAATTTACATCTCAAATATAAGTTTATATGCAAATTATAGTGACATTATCTATGAAAACCCAAACACATCACTCAATATCCCATCTGAAACATCAATCTAAATAAACCCTCCTCCTTCGCATATCTACACCATAGGTTATCCTACACCACAACACTTTAATCATGCTATCACTTTTCCAACCGTAAATTGAGGAAAACACATGATAAACCTATAGCCGGGCACAAGTATAGGGAGACACTGCTATACTGATCCGTGTACCGTCTTTTAGCACCAATGAAGGTGTTGGGAATGTCTCAGGTTTCAGCTTTCCCCATAATGTTTTTCCAGTTTAGGCTATTCCCTACTTTGACTAGTCCGAAGCAAGTGACAAACGTGTCCTTCCGAAGGGTGAGTAGACTGTTCGCAAAGTTGATAATTTGGGATTAGTTTTACTTTTCCAGCAGAGGAAGATCTAAAAACTATGATGTCCCATCATTCTTCTCTGCCAGTCTATCTCCCACAACAGGTTCTGATGTAATTGAATCACCACACCGACTTATCACTAATCCATTTTTTGAATTTGCTCTATTTATTAACTTCTGCTCCTTCAGCTTTCAGCCATTATTAATATTAAGCTGTGATGGGGTCAGCTCCAAGTGCACCTTTAATGTCCACTCTTAGCCAGTAGTGACATGATGAAGACCAGGTGATCTCTCCTCTTAAGGTTTCTTCTTGAATTTATCTTGAAGATATAGCCTGGAGCTTTTACAAAATTGGAGAGTATCCCTGTCTTAGGCTTTTAAGAAAGACTTTTCTTCAGTGCCATCTGTATAGGCCAGAATTAGTGGATTCAGGCTGAATCTTTGCAACCTGTTGTTCATTTTGGTCTTTTTGGAGTCTGACTTTTCAGCTGGAGTTGAAGACTAGAGCTCAGGACTTCCCTGGAGTTGTCCTGGTAATTGAAGGGCCTCCCCCATCTTTCTCATTCTCTGTTAATAAACAAAGGCACAACATGTGTTTTACATCTATTGAACCATTGTCACAGTTATACAGTACTATCACAGATTCAGAGAGGAATGGGAGGGGAAAGGGGAGTGTGATATTCGAACACCCGCCTCTCACTGATGATGAAGTGCAATTTTATTTGGGGGTTTGGGGTGATATCCTTTCTCCAGGTTCATCCCCAAAACCGTGAAGTCATAGGCACATACTCCTAATCAGAGGCAGCTTCACACAATTATCTTGTAAATTCTCACAATGAGTAGATCACAGGGACCGGTGTACCATGAGAACAGACAGTGTGATTAAGCACCAAGAAGTAGGCATTGTATGGCAGAAATCATGCACTAGAAATACTTTCACATGTGGAATACACATAATGAAAGAAAACATGAATTTTCCCTGACAAATAGCATGAGCCTTCCCATGTATTCATCTGACAGACACTGTAGGTTAATTTCTACAGTGCAATGCAGTCCTGCAAACATGGATTTAATAAGTGTCTTTAGTTTTACAAATATGAGAAGTTAATTATATAATTATCATCTCATTCACTCAAACATTCTCAGCCATTATAAGGGAGAAATTACATGCAGTATATAGCATCACACATTTTGAAACATAACTGCCAAAGGTAACTCTCAAGAGCGATGTACAGTTTGGTTAAGAATGGTCATGATAGGCACTCAACGAATGTTCAGAGCGCACCAAGGTTGTGCAATATGCATTGAGCGTGGTTTACAGTCATAAATGTTTTAAATGTTTTGCGTATCCTTTTACAGGACTTAGCTGTCAACAGCAGCATCTTTCAGCTGTCTGTTGATCTCTTGGCAAGATTACGCTCAGTAGTTTGCCATTGCTTTCTGAGCGGCCGGCTCAGTATCCGCAAGTCACGAGCGGGGGTCGAACCACCTCAGTTCTCGCTCCGCTGCGAGACTCTGCGTGATAAACGGGATTACAGAGAGAAAGTGTTGTAACCCCACAGCCAGAGAGACCGGCTGGTTTACAGTCATAAGCATATGCAAATAATCAAATCAGACAGACAATAGACATGGTAAGAATGTTTTACTGCGGTAGACATGACAGGTTTTGAGCGGCAGTTTTAGAGTCACTGTACCGAAGTCCTGTCTTCTTTTTACATTTTCTCAAGAAAAAACTCTGCCATTCGTCTCTCTCTCACTTTATCAGGTTTACACATAACATATTAAATGATTTAGGTACCTGGAGTGCAGATGACCACATCCTAAAGAATGCTTTTGGGCAAATTTTACCACTGCATCTTGAACATGTCCTTACGGGATGGAATCAAGGCTTCGACTGGCGGGCTAATTATGTATTAAGGAGCGTTACCAGCCCAAGGGTTACCCAATCAAATTGAGACCCCACCATTAATCTACCCTCTCTCGATCTAGAATCTACGATTCTATTTTTAGTTAGGGCATCACGACGGCTTACGTGGTTAACTACTGAGTATTGAGAAATGTAAATGGACTGGGGATGCGAACGTCTGAAGACATCATGCCACAATAGCAACGCTAGATTTCGTTAGAAAACAGCATGTTAAATGGTTTGACATTAAACTAGATTACCAACTAACAACAAGCAATGATGTAAACACCAAATGGTAGCAGGAAACAATAGCAGAGTCCATGGGAATCTCCATACATGAAGCACATAAACGGGCACTCTACTGCTGATTATGCTTCACCTCGGCACCGCAAGTTACTAAAGGAACACGTTGAAATGAGATGAACAGTTTATTCACATATATAATACTAGGGTATGTTTTACATACACAAGTAAAACCAGAATGTTTGAAGTATCATGTTAGAGCCAGAATGTCTTATGTCCAATCAAAGCCATATCGGTGTTATTAACAGAGTTAGATTCCATCCATCCATCATGTGCCATGCCGGTAAGCGTGGCGGTCATGTTCTGCCATCTCACTCGATCACCAGAGTCGTGGATCAGCTCCGTGTTTCTGTCTCGGCCATGCCACGAGGCCAAGCCATCCAGGTATTTACTTCTCGGTCTTCCCCTTGGTCTCGTCCCTTCGGTCTTACCAGCTGTCACCAAGTTCTCCAAATCATTTCTTCTCATAACATGCCCAAACAATTGTGACTGTCTACGTCTAATGTCTCTAATCAGTTTACGATCTTCATTTGTTTCTTGAAGGACTTGTTCATTAGTCTTTCTGGCTGTCCATGATATTCTTTGCATTTTCCTCAGAAACCACATTTCCACAGCCATCAACTGTTTTTCAGCTTGACTGCTTATTGTCCACGCTTCACATTCATACAAAAGTATAGATTCCTTCCATATCCTCTATATTTCTGAAAATATTTTCACTGTACAGGGAAAAAAGATCTGGAGACCTTACACATCCCTATCTCACATCTCTCTTAATAGGCTGATATTGACCTACATCGTTATCAATTATGATGGCAGCTTGTTGTTTCCAATATATGCTTTTTACAAGTCTAAGGTCTTTTCCATCAATTTGTAGATCTTCAAGCATCCTTATCATGTCGTTAGATTGGCAGCATGTTATTAAGGTAATATTTTTCAGAATGTGCAATTTTGCTATTGTAACATACGGATGTGCGATGGATAATTCGCAAGTTCTAAAGACAAAACATGGCTCTTATAAGCTAAAATGCAACCGACATGTTTTTTGTGTATCATGGACCAAGAAGTATAACATGTTGAAATTCTGCCAGATGTGAACAATAAACCTTGATCATAAACGGCGTCAGGTTTTGGAAACTTAAACCTCTAGCCATTTTAATTACTACAATGGTTAGGAAAGAACAGCAACGGAGAACATGGTTTCTGGAAGAAGGGGAAGCAGTCGACAGCACTAAGATGGACACAAGACACTTGGGAATGAGGGTGCCTGAAGCATAAGAAGTGGCACGAGATCGAGAAATTTGTTAACGGGACCTAATGATATGGACGCTCTGAAAAGTGCTTATTGCATGAGTACATTGATGTTTGCAATATGTGCTATTTACAAGTCTAGATTCTTTACGTGGTAGATAATCTTCACATTATCCAACGCATAATTTTTACATTATCCTACATCTAATCCTCACATCAGCATACCATATTTACTTTGTCGTACACATAATCGTCGAGCTATTCTACATATAATCTTCACATTCTCCTAAATTAATCTCCACATTACCATACTTATACTTTTCACACCATCCTGTAATAGTTACCTTACCCTCAACATAACTGTCACATTATTCTACATATAACCATCACATTCTCATTCATATAATCATCACATTATCCTACATGTATTCCAGGTTGCAATCTGATAGTGGAAAAAGGGCAAAGCTTCAACTTGTATTGTAGAGTCAGGGGTAACGCAACTTCAGTTTCATGGCAACTCTACAAGGATTCCGAATTCATAGATCTGGAACAATGTACATTGGTCAACAAAACGTGCTCATATACGAATCCATCAGCGTACACGGGAAGCGTGGTCAATATTGGGAACGTGTACACTGTCTTCCTGAACATCATCAGCGTCAGAACAAATGAAACCGCATTTAGGTGCATCACTAACACTGGGGCATCTATTATTTGCCACCTGGAGGTCTATGGTAAGATGTGTCTTGTATTAGCATAGACATATAGACAGGCAGACATGTAGATAGATAAAAGGATAGACAGACAGAGAGGCGGGCGGGCAGGCAACAAGACAAATAGGCAGCCAGGGAAATAAGCAAATCAAATCAAATCAAATCAACTTGATTTGCTTATTTCCCTGGCTGCCTATTTGTCGCAAGCAGATAGGCAGATATGTAGCTTGGTGTATAGATGGATACATGGATTGTAATATATAACGACAGCCAGATACACATAACGAACGACCAAATACATTGATATCTTATCAGAGACATAGACGGAGAGACCTATAGATAAACAAATCAATAGAGAGATGGCCAGGTATACAACAAGACAGACAAACAAAGAGATAAACAGACAAAAGAAAGACAGACAGACAGACAGACAGACAGACAGACAGACAGACAGACAGACAGACAGACAGACAGACAGACAGACAGACAGACACACAGACCGACCGACCGACCGACCGACCGACAGACAGACAGACAGACAGACAGACAGACAGACAGACAGACAGACAGACAGACAGACAGACAAGTGCTGATTTTGTGTTGTGACTTAAGATGTAATAAGTTGTTTTACAAATATACCTTTTCACAGCATGGCCAACCGCACCTATCTGTAATATCGCAATCGTTAACTGTACAGTGACCATAATATGCACGACATCCAATGTCTATACCGGAATTAAAACCAATCTACGATATTATGGGGTTAGTATGATTTTGCTTCAAATGTATCCGCACTCTTTCATTCAATTGAATTAATAATACTCACAGTTTCAAAGACCAATAGTAGTTTGAATTGTGAATGTCAGGAGAATGGCGCTGGTAAGTGATCGCTTTCTCCGGAGAGTATACATTTCTGCTGACCCTGTATAGTAACATTTCTGCTGACCCTGTATAGTAACATTTCTGCTGAACCTGTATAGTAACATTTCTTCTGACCCTGTATAGTAACATTTCTTCTGACCCTGTATAGTAACATTTCTGCTGACCCTGTATAGTAACATTTCTGTTGGCCGTTTATAGTTACATTTCTGTTGGCCGTTTATAATAACATTTCTTGATTATGTGGTTGCTTCGGGATTTGAAATTTAAATATTGAGCACAACCCACTACTGGCAACGCCGATCGCATTCTGGTATGAACCTAAGGCCTATCCACGTCAATATGGAAGCACTATACTCGAGTTTCGCCCTCATTTCAGCTCGTCAGTAGTGCATATCCCTGACCGGATCCGGAAACAGTCCCGGATCACGCGTGTGAAGCGGGTGTGTAACCACGCGGCACACACTGGACACACCAAATTATCACAACAGAACATCACAACGCTACCCATCGTAGGCTATGCTCAAGATTGCCCAATCGCCGCGACCGACGTCCGTCAATCGATGGGACCCGAACGATCAGGACTTCTCACTGGCAAGGAACACACCAAGGCGATTGGGCAAAAAAAATAGAGGAGAAAAAATATATGTTTTTCCGACATACTAAAATACCAGATGTCAGGGCATTGCAATATATCTTTTATAGCCTAGTAAAATATCTTATGTCCCGGGATATACACAATATATACTACCCTTGCACAATAACATATCTGATGTCACCCACTTTGTAAAATATCTGCATAGTAAACTGTTTAATCTCCTGACATAGTAAAATATATATATATATAAAATGAAACGCAGCATTATTGCAGTTTCAATTGCAAACTTGTACCAATACTATATTGACGATGCTGATTCGCCCAGTGCAGTCGGCTCTGGCGATGCCTGTCCGATAGAACAGGACCTCTGTAGGGTCTTCTAGCCGTTTGATCTGACATTCGACCAGCTCCTGGCATTTTGACTGGACTGTGGAGGACGCAGATGCAAATTGATTCCTAAGGTGACGCAGTCGTATGAAACGGTCTTCGTAAGCAGTTGTGATTCTGGGTCTGCATGATGATTCATTGCTTTGAAGTGCGATGATCCATACTTGCACATTGACTGTTCAATTGAATTTATTCGAGGAGCGTGACTCTTTTATAGGCATTCAATAATATGGTCAGAGAGTTTATTGTTCAGTAAGTTTCACGGGATTATCTTGAACCTGTGTTTGGTTATTGTCAAAAATGTTCTTTGACCTTGACCTCTTTCATGACCTGACTAATTATGCGGTGAGTACAATATGTATATATATGATCATCAAGTGCCATGCCGACTGGTGTAGGCGTTCATGACTTCCCACAGATCCCGGTCTTTGGTTTTCTGGATCAACTCTACCGTTGGTATTCCTTCACGCCATCTTCGCAATCCATCCAACATCATTTCTCTTGGTCTGCCTCTAACTCTCTTCCCTCGATCCAGTTGTCACGATGTTCTCCAATGCCTCTCTTCTCATCACATGACCAAAAAATGTTGTTTGGCTCTTTCTTATTGTTGTATATAATGCTCTAGTTTTATTAGCCTCTTTCAGGCATTCGTTGTTAGTTACTTTGGCAATCCAAGGAATTCGCAACATTCGTCTCAGGAAACACATCGCTGTTGCTTTCAGTCTCTTCCTAATTCGTTCATTAGCATTCCAAGATTCACAGCCATACAGCAAGACAGGTTCTATATAGCACCTTAGCACTCTACTTTCTTACATTCAATGATATTGACTTATAGCTTAAGATATTCTTCATTTTCTGAAATGCTGCCTGTGCTTCCCCTATTCTGCTCTTAATCTCTGTTGTTGATCTTCCATCTGATGTTACAAATGTCCCTAGATATTTAAAACTATCCACTTGGTGAAGAATGTCTCCTTCTATCTCTATTTAACATTTTGGTGCTATCTGTTTCTTTGATATCTCCATTGTTACTGTTTTCTTGATATTCAAGGAAAGTCCTTTCTTTGCACTTTCTGTTACTACAATTCCAACAGTTGTTTTAGATCTTTTGCATTATCCGCCATCAAAACTGTGTCATAGCGTATATTATCTATATTATAACCTTCGAATATTATTCCTGGCTTTTCCTTTATCTCTCTCATTATTACTTCGCTTTAAAGGGAGAAGAGACCCAGTGACAAAACACATCCCTGTCTTACTCCCAACTTTATGTGTTCATAATTTCCTTCTTTATTTCCCAATTTAATCGCTGCCATTTGGTTCCAGTAAATATTTTTTTTTTTAAAATTATTCCGAGATCCTTCACATCAATGTTAATATCTTCCAACATTTTATTCATTTCATCATGTTTTACTTTATCGAATGCCTTAGTATAAGCTATGAAGCACAAATATATGCCTTTCTTTGTCTCTGTTGATCTTTCGAATAGTGTCCGTAATTTATATATTGCATTCTCTGTACCTTAACCTTCCACAAATCCATAATGTTCTTCACCAATTTCCATTTTTATTTTCTGTCTTGTTCTTCTCATTATAATTATGAGTAGAAGCTTAGTGACATGATTTATGAGGTTAATCGTACGAAAATCTTCGCAATCAATTGCTCCTGGTCTTTTTGGCATAGCTATAAATAAAGATGTAAAAATATCGCTTGCCATATTTCCACTGCAGTAAATATCATTCAACATTTCATATATATATATATATATATATATATATATATATATATATATATATATATATATATATATATATATATAAAATACATAAATGTGTGTGTGTGTGTGTGTGTGTGTGTGTGTGTGTGTGGGTGTATTGTGTGTGCACGTGCGCGTTTGGTGTAGATTTGTGCACAGTTAAATATCAGTTTGAGTATGTGTATTTATAGAAACTGGCCATGCGTAATTACTACACATTGGGCATTCCCGTTCGTGCTCATCCATATATGATTGATTGATTGATTGATTTAGGAACCGACATCACAGCATTCGGGACATTCCCGAATGTATATATATATATATCTATCTCTCTCTCTCTCTATATATATATATATATATATATATATATATATATATATATATATATACGACATTGTTATCCAACACTCTAGATGACTCTAGCGGCAAGTGACCTGGTAGAGAATAGATGTATAATTTTCGAAAACGCGACTGGATCTCTGGACACTTACTCAGCACAATGCACGTGGCGAATTCCAGTTGAAAAATTTCCCACCAACAGAGTCTACTTTTGGGTCCAGATGACTCCGTTTGTCTCCAACCTCTCACAACTGCACAGACCACCCGTTCGCAGCAACATCGTCTCTGTAATAGTCGGTAAGTGCACTGAAAGAGGATGTTGAATTTTCAAGTGTGTATTGCTGGATTCGTCTGTGTGTTTGTAAGTGTATAATTGTATACATCTGTTTATCTTAATCATTCCCGACCAGTAGCGGTTCCTGCTTTGTGACTGGGATGGGATATGTGGCTCTGTGTGTGTGTGTGTGTGTGTGTGTGTAGTGTGTGTGTGTGTGTGTATGTGTGGCTTTTTGCTGACTGGCCTATGCGATCATACTTCTCCACAGCTTCTGATCTCCAACTGCGTGTATAACAATATGTACTTGAAACCCCCCTCCCTTACCACCTGCTTCTAGCCTAACTCCCCCTTACCATGCCAGGGCTTGCAAAGAGTCTTCTCTTGCTGTTTTCATGTATTTCCCCCTCTAATTTCAAGTTTGCAAATGAATTTGTTAGTTTGCAAACAATATACAGTTCATTTGTTCCTTGTTTTTCCACAACTGATTTTTAATTTTTTTAATGTGTCACATAACCTTGAACATCTCTTCGATGTAGACGACGTGCTCGTTATTTAATCAACAGATTTGAACTTGCTTTGAGTATCTCATTAGTGTAAATCACATACCTGTTAATTAATCAACAGGTTGTAACTTGGATTGAACATCTCTTCAATGTAAATCACGTTGTTATGTTGTTTGTCCATCAAGAATGATGATGACCATTCATTTCATCCAGTGTGGTTGAAAGTATGGAGCCGTGAGTTCTAAGATGGCTCATAAGGCATATTTTGGCTCGAAATGTTCTTTGACAAGGTGGACAAAGAATGCTTGACGTTTCTAGAGGAGGATTTCCTGCAGTGGTTTTTATGTCTTGCCTTTTCTTCACAGCTCTTGCAGTCATGGTTGCCTCACATATGACTGCACCCTTGTGTAATGGTGCTCGCCATGAATTTTGGTCTCTGGCTGCAGTCTCCCAGGTGTCATGATGAATTCCAAAAGCATTCAGTGAGATTTTCAGAGTGTCTTTAAAGCGTTTCCTCTGGCCGCCTTGGGAGCGTTTACCATAACGCAACTCGCCGTGAAAATTTCGTTTAGGGAGCCTGTGATCTGGCATGCGAGTCAAGTGACCAGTCGAGCGAATCTGATTCTTCATCAGTAGAGTGTGGATACTGGGCATGGACGCTCTTTCTAGGACTTCAGTGTCTGGGTTCTTGTCTTGCCATTTAATCTTCAATAGCTTCCTTAGGCAGACTGTGTGGAAGTGGTTTAATTTCCTAGCGTGTCGCTGATAAACAGTCCAGGTTTCACATATAGCAGTGTCGATAATACAACTACTTTGAAGACTTTTAGCTTTGTTTGCAGGCTTATTCCAATTCTGTCCCATACATTCTTGTACAGTCTGTCAAAGACCACACTGGCCTTGGAGATTCTATCATTCACTTCGTCATCAATTGTGGCAGCTTGTGACACAGTGCTGCCAAGATAGGTGAATTCGTCCACAACAATTAATCTATGACCATTCACTCTGATATTCGGCACAGTGTGATTATTCCCTGGAGCTGGCTGGTACATAACTACAGTCTTCTCCAAGTTGATATTGAGCCGAAAGTTTGCACAGGCATGTGAGAAAGCTGAAACATTATGTTGAACGTCCGCCTCTGAGTTCGGCGCAACTATAGAGCGCAATAATGAGCAAATAGGAGCTCTCTGATGGTGTCGCTGTTAATTTTGATTTTAGCTTTCAGCCTTCTGAGACTGAATACTTTCCATCCATGCGCTAGTTGATGTCTATTCCAATGTCGTTGTTCTCGAAGGCATTCGTCAACATAGCTGAAAACATGAGGCTGAACAGTGTTGGTGCCAGGACACATCCTTGTATCACTCCTTTGGTGACAGGAAAGGGCTCAGGCAGATCACCAATTTCCTGTACTCTTGCCTGCATACCATCATGAAATAGCCGCACTATTTGGACAACCTTTCGTGGACAGCCATATTTTGCCATAATCTTCCTCCATAGTCCTTCTCTGCTGGCTGTATCAACAGCCTTGGCAAGCAATGAAAGTGGAGAACATTTCGCAGTTCTGTTCCTGATATTTATCTTGCAGCTGCCTTGCATCGAAAATCATGTCAACAGTTCCTCGATCTTTTCTGAAGCCACATTAACTCTCAGGAAGAAGACCTTGATCGAGATGGGCCGGGAGGCGATTGAGAAGAATTCTGGCGAGTATCTTCCCTGCAATTGAAAGCAAGGAGATGCCTCGATGGTTGTCACAGGATTGACGGTTACCTTTACGTTTGTAAAGGTGGACTATTGACGCGTCCTTCAAATCTTGTGGCATGGTCTCGTTCATCCATATGTTTGTAAAGACTTGGTGAAGCTGCTCTGTTAGGACCAGCCCACCTGCGTGGTATATCTCTGCTGGGATGTAGTCTGGACCAGGTGCTTTGCCGCTGGAGAGTTGCTGGATGGCTTTGTTTACTTCCACTATGGTTGGCATGTCATCAAATGTATCATTGGTGGGAACTTGAGGAAGGCAGTTGATAGTTTCATCATCGAAGAAGGAAGTTGCATTTCAGATGTTGCTGAAATGCTCTGTCCAGCGTTGAAGGATCTCTTTCTTTTCGGTGACCAACGTTCCTCCATCTGCACTGTGGAGGGGAACTAAGCCTGGTGATATAGGACCATAGATCGCTTTCAGTGAGTCGTAGAAGTGTTTCATATCATGTCTGTCAGCAAAGCCTTGAATTTCATCAGCTTTGCTGCTCAGCCAGGAGTCCCACATGTGCCGACGTTTCTGCTGCTCTACTCTCTGAATGTTCTTGAAGGAATCTTTTTTTATGTTGACTTTGGGTCATTCAAATGTGCCTTGAGAAGAAGTTTTTCGGCCAGCAATTGGTTGATGTCTTCGGAATTTTCATCAAACCAGTCTTTATGCTTTGGGGGGGGGGGGGGGGGGGGGCTGGACCCAGGATTTCCATAGCAGTGTTGTAAATTATGTCCTTTAGAGCTTTCCACTCTGTTTCTGTATCCGGATACCTTTAGCCCTGGGACAAAGGTGACCTCAGTCCACAACCCCTTCCGCCCTTGGAACCCTATCTCCCTCACTCTCAACCAAGGGACATTACCCCTTTCAAACTTCGTCCTGAACTCATGACGCAACTCTGGCAGCTAACTTTGTTAACAATAGGGTGTATTATACAAGATGAATGGATGAAGGAGAATGATGATGATTCTGAGATAGGCCTTGCAGTATCTATCAGAGATAAGACGTGGCAAGGATCGAGTAGCCTCCTGGAGGAAGTGTCATCATCGTCCGGGCCTCAAGTCACACTATTGGGTAAGTCAGACACGCTCACCAAGTCTCTCAGGTCTCCCTCCAGGTATAGGTTTCTCCACTTGGCTAGGATGGCTGGCGAGTCGACTCACTGGTACTTGGGACCCCCGGTGGATGACATCCCTGAAGTCTTGATCACCTTAGAGTAGAGATAAAGACTGTCTCTCGGAAGCTGGGAACTAGAACACTCCTCTGAAGCGCCCGGAAGTCTCGATGGTACTGCGGGTATAGCGAGAGGGTGATCTCTCACTCAATAATAGTAACAGTCCCAACTGTCTATGCAACCCGCGCAGATCATCCGACTAAGAGCCCAGATATCACAGCACAGATACCTCTCCCGCTGAAACGTGGCACTTTAGATAGAGTTCAAAACAGACAAAAGTTCCTCCACAATATCAGGCACCACAGGGTACCAGGCTCTGGGTAGCGGAGACATCATTACGATTCGGCAGGAAGGCAGTCAGTCAGGGTCACAACCTGGACACTAACAACAATCAGATACTTGCCCAGCTGGAGTAACGAACAAGGCGATATGGTGCTGTCATGGCACATAACCTGGGCTATCAGACGTGGAGTGGGCGAGGCGTTAGCTGGAGCCCATCTTGAGACGTACTCTCGAATGTAAGTACTGCTCGCTGAGGTAGTGGACTTCCAAGCTGTTCACACCGGCTACCGCCCTAGTCCGGATCACTGGACTCGTCCCCAGATCATGGCTCTGCTGTCAACAAGATAGAAACTTTGGAGGATAACACTCAGTGAGAGCACCATGAATCAGACTTACCCACAGCAGATACACTTAAGTCCCCCTTACTCAGACGTGTGCACCCTTCCCATAAGGGCCGCACTCATTCACTGGCTGCTCAAATGGTCTAGGACAGACTGGACCTAGAACAAAAGTGGCAGCTGTCCACCTACTTCCTCTTTCTCAGACGAACGTAGGACTGGGCCAAGGTTGGTGTCCGAGATATGGGTCTCTGCTGAAACATATCTAGACAACACATGTGGTTAGTGAGTTAGTTGTACTTATAGATAGAAGGGCCCTGAAGGAGGGCCGATTGCAGTACTTCCTCACCCCCTTCCTGTTATCCGCCAACGCTGATGGCGTACCAGGCCGTAGGCACAATCCAATAACTCCAAATAAATATACAGGGTGATCCCCCTGTAGCAGAAATCCACACCCCGTTCCCCCTCCCTGGTCCCAGGTCGGGGCATTTAGAACGGTGTCATGTTCAATATGAACAATTCTGTCGCAATGGTCCCTTCTCCCTTTAGCAACCTCTCAGGACTCCACTATACATTAAGCTGGCATTCCATCGAGGGAACTAATTACAAGACAGATGTGAGGAAAGACAAGAAGAAAGCCAGTGGTCGGCACACCAGGTGATCAGAAGCTCGACTCCCGGTACGACCTTGAAACGACCTCGGAGGGTTCGGCCGACCGGTGCATTCGATTTGTTGCACTTGCCCAAGTTCATCGATATATCACTCGATATATCCGAAGCGACTCCTTAATCTACTTCCGTTAGCGCTGTGAGTAACGGTCCGGCCGCGCTGGCCCCGCCGACGCTCGAGGTTATAAAGTTGGCCATGTGTGAACTCGAATTATAGGTCTCACTTCCCTGAACCCGAGTTTCCCGATCAACAGGGGCTGTAAATAAGCCCCGCGCTGCTAACCTATGAAATATCTTAGCAGTACAATGCTGCTACACACGCGTGTGCCACAGGCTTAATTTTACAGTCGTAAACTACAAGCTTGCCACTGTTCACACGTGACCTCCTTTCCCGCGCCGGTCAGTACACGCGTTAGCGAAATCTCATAATTTGAATCACCGACACCGCACTAGTTAATGAAAACGGTTGTACACATACCTTCACACAAACAGCACGACAGTGGATAAGAGAAGCGTTGTCACTGCAACTGGACATGATGTCGGAAGTCTTTAACCCTCGTCAAGACACGGCGTCCTGCTCTCTCTCCCTTAGTACTGGGCCAAAATGTCGACTGCCTGCCTGCAACCTGTGCCTCCAACTGATATACTGATCATGTGTTCCGGGACAATCGACTGCGCTTTCGTCGGTCATGCGCAGTCGGTCTTGCCCGGACATCTGTTCCGCCACCAACCTACTGGAATAATCTTAAAGGGCGAGCAACGATTCGGGTCGGGTTGAGTCAAATTACTGGTTACTTCCCTTTCACTGGTAAATTTTCGTCACCCGAATCTCCGATGTCTCACCGGACCTTTCCTCAGCAGAAACATCACGAGGCGGACCCACTGAGTTCTGCGACATAGGGAAAGAACGATGTGGAAGGAAAGGGTACAGTAAATGCTGTGTATATGCTGCGAACAATTACTGAACGTGCTATAGAAGTAAACAAGGATATACATCTTTGCTTTACTGACTACACAAAGGCTTTTGATAGAGTTAGACATGTAAACATGGTGAATATGCTTGCAGATCTACAAATTGATGGGAAAGACATTAGACTTATAAAAACCAGATATTGGAAACAACAAGCTGCCATAAGGAGTGATAATGAAGTGGGACAATATCAATCTATTAAGAGAGGTGTTTGGCAGGGATGTGTAATGTCTGCAGATCTTTTTTCCCTATGCAGTGAAAATATTTTCAGAATGCAGAAGATATAAATGGAATCAGCATTGGAGGACGAAACATCAATAACATTAGATAAGCAGATGATACAGTATTGATTGCTGACAATGCACATGATCTGCAACAATTAGTAGACGCGGTTGATGTTCACAGTGAGCAGCTGGGGTTGGAATTAAATTGTATGAAGACACAGGTTATGGTTGTTACTAGGAAGAACGAAGTACCACAATGTAATATACAAGTAAATGCGAATATTCTTCAACAAGTGAATCGGTACAATTATCTCGGAACAGTCATAACATCTGATTGGAGATGCCATGAAGAGATTAGAACAAGAATCGCCATGGCGAAAATAGCCTTTAGCAAGATGAACAACATTCTGACCAATAAAAAGATGTCAATTGCAACGAGAAAAAGAGTGTTGAGGAGATACATAGAGCCTGTTCTTTTGTATGGATGTGAAACTTGGACAATGTGCAGTCAAGCTGAAAAACATCTGATGGCTGCAGAAATGTGGTTTCTGAGGAAAATGCAAAGAATACCATGGACAGATAAAAAAAAAACAATAACCAAGTACAACAGGGGACAAATGAAAATCGTAAATTGATTAGAAAAATTAGACGTCGACACTCAAAATTGTTTGGACATGTTATGAGAAGAAATGGATTGGAGAACTTAGTGACAACTGGCAAGATCGAAGGGAACAGACCAAGAAGAAGACCGAGAGGAAAATACCTGGATGGCTTGGCCACATGGCATGGACGAGCCATTAATACTGAGCTGATCCACGACTCTGGTGATCGAGTGAATTGGTGGGTCATGACCACGCACGCTTTCCGGCATGGCACATGATTGATTCACAAGACACACATGAAAACCGTAAACAGATAAGAGAAATTATGCGTAAACATTCGATATTTATTGTGCACACTATGAGAAGTAGTAAACTGGAGCTTGATGACAACTGGCAAAATTGAGCGGGAAAAGAACAAGTGAAAGGCAGAGAGGTAAATATATGGATGGCTTGGCCACGTAGCATAATCGGGACAAGAACAAGATTAGTGATCGTGTAAGTTGGCGAAAAATGACCGTCCTGTCTTATCGGTATGACACATGATGATGATAATGATGGGCTTGCCGTTTGAGGTTAGTGTGGGCGTTGGATTCCTGCGCTTGCCATTAAATTCATATTGGTATATTGGAATCTTTCCGTCTTGACAGACAATAGTTTGGTACATTGTGCTTAAAAAAAGGCTTAATAACTACGACCCATGGCGGTGGTGAATGTGGCTGATAAGGCCAATTCGTGCTGCAAATGTTTGTCTACAGTGTGTGCATGTGAAAACACGGTCATTTCTACCAGCATGCACCATCTTACGTCTCTCACGCTCTGTGTGTGCTTTATCTGAAATAATTTTTTCCTTTGTCTTTATTCCATTTCTGATTGTTCACTCCACGCAACACATTCAGCGGCGACTTGCTCCCAATGTGCATTATCAATGCCTGTATCAATCATGTCCCGCTTACACACATCTTTGTATCGTAGTAGAGGCCGATCCTGAGATCTCCTACCCGTCTGTAATTCACCAAAAAAGATGTCCTTTGGTATTCTACCATCATCCATCCTCCTAGCATGTCCTATCCATCTAAGTCTACGAAGACTGAGCATGGAACACAGCGTTACACAACCTCATCTTTCCAATACTTCAGTATTTGTGATTTTGTCTGCCCACCTAATACCAAGTATTCTTCGCAGACACCGCATATAAAAGCTGTCTAAACGTTTCTCTTGGTGTGAGTAAGTTGTCCAAGTTTCACTGCCATGAAGAAGAGTACTAAGGACACAAGCTTGGTAGATGAGGACTTTTGTTTTGGCAGTAAGCTTCCTGTTCTCCCTTACTCTTTTTGCTAACATGTTCATTGTTGTTGCTGCCTTTCCAATCCTGATGTTGATTTCCTGATCTAGGGATAATTTGCTATTTACCTCTGATCCTAAATATGTAAAATGGTCCACTATCTCCAGTTCGGCGTCGTCAATAAAGATTGACGTAATCTGTGAGTTCTTTATGTTAATTGTTAAACCACATTTAGAACAAGTATTGGAGAATGCAGATAGCAGATGTTGTAATTCTTCCTCAGAGTGGGTCGTAATTGCAGTATAATCTGCAAAAAGCAACTCTCTGATTAGTACCCTCCTAATTTTGGTTTTGGCTTTCAATCTCTGAGCATTATAGAGGCTGCCATCTGAGCGTGAGTGAATGTATATACCGCCATCCTGATCAGGAAAGGCATATTTCAGTAGAAGTGAAAAGTATATCCCAAAGAGGATGGGGGATAGTACACAACCTTGCTACCTCCACTCTTGATTTCAAACTCTTCTGAAGTTGAGCCATCAAACTTGATTATACACTTCATGCCTGTGTGGAACGATTCCACAGTGGACAGAAGAGTTGCTTGGCAGCCAATCGTCTTTAGTGCTTTGAACAGACCCTCACCACTGACCAAATCGAATGCCTTAGTGAGGTCGATGAAGGCAATAAACAGTGGTTGATTTTGTTCCCGGCATTTTCTTGCATTTGTCGCAATGAGAATATCATATCAATTGAAGACCTGTTCTGTCGGAAGCCGCACTGATTAAGGGTAGACTTGATCTCCTAGGACTTAAAGTCTGCGCAGAACAATTCTGGCAAATACTTTCACAACGATACACAGGGATGAGATACCCCTACAGTTGTTACAGTCGCTCCTATCGCCCTTGTTCTTGTACAGCGTTATGCTGCTTGAATCTTTGAAATCCTGTGGGACTTGTCCTTCTCGCCAACATATCTCTATTAGCTGGTGGATCTGTATAGTGAATGTGTCTTGCCCAGTCCTGATAACCTCTATTGGAATCGCATCCTTACCTGGAGCCTTGCCAGATGCAAGTTCATTTATAGCACACGCAACTTCTGTTGTGGTGGGAAGTGTGTCCAGCTGGTCAAGAGTTGGCAGGGCCTCAATGGCGTTGAGGCATCATCCGCTAGCTTGGTCTCACTTGAGTAAAGCTCTAAATAGTGCTCCACCCATCTATCCATCTGCTGTTTCTTATCAGTGATGATTTCTCCAGTCAAGGTTTTCAGTGGTGCATTTCTTTTGATCATTGGACCACAGGCTTTCTTTATCCCTTCATACATGCTTCTGATGTTTCCCTTATCACTTGCGATTTGAATGGACTCACATAACTTGATCCAATAGTCATTCGCACACTACCTGGCAGCCCTTTGCACATCCTTCCTAGCTTGCTTCAGCTCACTCAGAGTGTTAAGCATTGTTCTTTCCTTGTTTCTTAAGAGAGCTATCTTCTTTTTATCAATCAACGGCTGCAGTATCTGGCTGTTTTCTGCAAACCAGTTCTGCCTCTTATGGTTCACAGTGCCGTAAACTCCTACCGCACTGGCCATGAACTCGAGTCCTTGCCCACATGAGCATTGAAATCACCGAGCACATAAATGTAGTCGGATTTTGGAACTGCTTTGATCACAGAGTCTAGTTCCTCATAGAACTTATCCTTCACATCATCAGAGAAAGCGAGCGTCGGTGCATATGGAGTGATAATGGTGGCTAAACCACAAGAGGCTGTCAAGCGCAGGGATAATAGTCTTTCATTACCTCAAGCTGGGATATCAATCATTCCCAGTAGCGAATTCTTCACTGCAAAGCTCACACCATGTTGCCTTTTTTTTTCTGCCTGGCCTCTACCCTTCCAAATAAAGGTGTAATTGTTTTCCCTGAGTGACTCTTCCTCAGCGAATCGAGTCACCTGCAGGCCATTAATATCAATGTTAAGACTATTGAGTTCGGCATCAATCACAGCAGTTTTTCTCACATCGTCAGTATTTGTCAAGTCAGTGGAAAGTCCTGGACACATGGTTCTCACGTTCCAGGTTGCTAGCCGTAGCTTGAGCTGTCTATTTTCTTTTTATTAGTACCTGGTGTATTGGTTTTACAGTCTCCGATTCAGATGTTGTCCTAGCTCCAAGCACCCATTGAAGCATGCACGCTGTGGCGGATCAGCACCCAACTGACCGGGGGCTGCCCAGCTTGAGACGGGCGGTAGCTGATCAGTGACACCTGTAGGTGTCTCCCACCGTCAGAGGTAACGCGTAGATCCCCATGTCTACGCCAATTGACAAGGACTTATAACCCGTAACAGTTACCTCTCGCTTTGATTCCGAGACCGTTAAGACCGGATGTGGAGTTATTGCCTCTCCATAACACAAAGCCTGGGATAAAATAAAGAAACCATGTGTTGCCCATGCAGCATAATCCCTCTCTCGGCCTGCTTAGTTCACTCCAGAGGAAAGGTAATACATATACATCTGGAACAAGACAAGCTGCAGAAGCTGCCGGATCAGCAAAGCAATACTCTAACTGTCCGCCTGTCGGAGCTTCTATCCTAGACCAGCTGGTAACCAAAGCTTAGGGCCTGGTCTGCCCTTCCATGACATTTTGTCTTTAGGTTGCATTTCCTCGCACCAGGATAAAGCTTGCGCCCTCCCAATTGCGCTCTTCCACCCGAAGCCGTTGGCACAATGTGGGGTGTCGGGTTTGGTAAGCGCCGCCCAATATTCGGCGCTGACAGAAAGCAGGAAGTACCGTGTACTGTCATACGGTAGCTCAGTCAACTGTCGGTGCGCTAACGACCGGGAAGTCGGTTCAATCCACAACCTGGTTGATCGGACTGCACCATTGACTTAGCGTTCAGAAAGCAATGGCAAACTATTGAATAAAAAATTGTAAACAAAATTGGGGTCGATTGCAGAGTTCCTCAAAGGCCATACCACATTCTCTAGTTTGCCATTGCCTTCAGAACCAAAAGTCAACCTTGAAGCCACACTGACCGTTGTATGGAATGCGCATGTGCTTAAACCCAGCGGCTACGCTGACCTATAGTTATTAAATGTATATAGTTTATTATGAACGGTTTTTCCGTGCATCTGACCCATACAGCAATGCAAATTTAATGATGCAGTTAAATATTCAAAGTTTATTAACACCTAATAATTAATAAAAGGCAATGTTTTCATGTATGTTTAAAAGACAAGACAGTTTATTGTTATTTTCTCAATGAAATATCTCGGTGTATATTCCTCAGATCATTGGATTGGAATCTGTTAACACTGAAATATATGTTTAGGAAACATAAATATAGGTTTTACCCAGGCCCATCCATGTGTGCTGTGCTTAATTGTTCCCATGTTTCACTTGAGGTCGACTCTCCACGGATATGACGTCCAGTAATGGTCATGCACAAACGTCTGGTTTCTCGGCTTAGAGAGGGTATAGAGGTCTCTGCAGCAATTTGCTTGACATTATCACGTTGCAGCCGGACGGAAGAAATATCTCCATAGAAATGAATCACTTGATGAGTGGTTACATGTTGGTCTGAAAATTCATAGATGAAAGACAAAGGCGAAAAATCACTTCAATAGGCGAAATCATACACCTGTTTGGGAAGCTATGCAGACAATGAAGGGGTAAGAGACACAGATATTGAAATAACAATACCAAAGGAAAGAAATTCGTTCATAGCGCTAGGAAATTTGTGGAAATCGAAGGAAGTTACACTTAAAATTTTTTATGTTAAATCGATACTACCGTTTCGGTCAGAAAAAAATGGACAACAGCTAAAAGAATTATTGCTAAGAAACTACAATAGGTACTAATTGATGCCTACGCAGAATACAAAGGTGTGACAAAATCCAATGACAAATACAGGGAACCAAAAGTAGAGGAAAAGACGCTCGCGCTGAATAAGATACATGATAAAAAAACCTGAGTACAATACAACTATACACTCTCTTATGTGGAGCCCACATAGCAATGCAAGTGGTGGGACAAAAAAAAAAAAAAAACACGAAAAATAGAATTACAGACTTAGATGAATAATATTGGGAGGACATGGAGGAAGTTGCAGTAATGACCGAACGAACGAACGAACGAAAATCTTTATTTTCAAAGGGTTAAGTATTGGGCACGCAGGCACGTCTGACATTCTGCCCTTGTTCTCTATCTCCTCTCATACATTCTTTCAAATGAAGCAATTCTTTGACAACAAAAGAACAGGAGACAGCAACAGCCAGGACGCCTTGGCGTGGTTTGCTTGAGGGTCTATGCTTCAATGGGGAATAATGGGGTAGCAGAGGAAGATGAAAACTAACCTGGCACCTTTAGGTGTAAGCTCTCCGCTGAGACTGGAAGATCAAACGCAATTGCAGTAGGCTGAACTGATTCAGTGTCAAACCAAATTGAGGACTGGACCAAACATAGTACATAGGCAAATAAACACGTATTTTAAATTTCCGTTCACTGAGCATTACAATTTGGGAAGATACACGAAGCAAAAAAAATAACACAGTACTCTAGTATGGCGATATATCGCCATTCTTTCAAAATAGGGGGTCACACTTGGCGATACATTATCCTTTGACACTGAATCAGTTAAGAGTGAAAATATTATCTTTAAGACGGATGACAACATAAAAATGACCTCTATATATTTTTGATTAAACATCACATATGTTTATGTTTTTACAGAAGAATGCTGAAAATAACTTGGACAGTCAAGACGAGTTTGCTGAGTATATCTATGACAGCCAAAATAAGTAATACAAATATGTTAGTGAGGCTAAGACACACATACAACTTACCACGACCATCGGATGATGGCCGTAAATTGTCGTCGTATTGTTAGAAGACAAATACAGGACAATCGGAGAAAACTAATTGTTACACTCTAATAGATGTCGTGAGATGCGGATGAGCATGATCTTCCTCGCCTGTCGACAAGGCCTTAATCATAACGAAGTTGTTTATATTTATAGACTTTAATGGTTTTGTTGCCCTTGACGAAAACCACACACACATACAACACACACACACACACCCACACACACACACGTAAACACAACACACACAAGTGTATATACGATGAATAAATATTATTGGAGACATGGGCGACGCAAGGAAGGAGATAATATCCTATAGGTGATCTCAGTTAAACATACACAGAGTGCATGCAAATGTATATATATAATCATTCCATTGTCTGTTTATATATCCCATTACTTTATAAAGCTGTATGAGTTGTTTCTCTTTAGATGTACGTTATATATATATATATATATATATATATATATATATATATATATATATATATATATATATATCAACAACAATGATATATATATATATATATATATATATATATATATATATATATATATATATATATCAACAACAATGAACAGGTTAAGAAAAAGAGTCTGGGAGAACAGGAAGCTTACTGCCAAAACAAAAGTCCTTGTCTATCAAGCCTGTGTCCTTAGTACTCTTCTCTATGGCAGTGAAACCTGGACAACTTACTCACACCAAGAGAACAATTTAAACAGCTTTCATATGCGGTGTCTGCGAAGAATTCTTGGTATTAAGTGGCAAGACAAAATCACAAATACTGAAGTATTGGAAAGATCAGGTTGTGTGACAGTTTATTCCATGCTCAGTCTTCGTAGACTTAGATGGATAGGACATCTTAGGAGGATGGATGATGGTAGAATACCAAAGGATATCTTTTTTGGTGAATTACAGATGGGTAAGAGATCTCAGGGTCGGCCTCTACTACGATACAAAGATGTGTGTAAGCGGGACATGATTGATACGGGCATTGATAATGCACATTGGGAGCAAGTCGCCGCTGAACGTGTTGCATGGAGGGCAAATATCAGAAATGGAATAAAGTCAAAGGAGAAAATTATTGCAGAAAAGTCACACACCAAGCGTTTGAGACGTAAGATGGTGCATGATGGTGGAAATGACCACGTGTTCAGATGCACCCACTGCGAACGGACATTTACAGCGCAAATTGGCCTTATCAGTCACACTCGCTACCGCCATAGTTAAAAGTTATTATGCCTTTTTAAAGCACAAACTATCGTCTGTCAAGACGGCAAGGTGCCAATGTATATATATATATATATATATATATATATATATTTATATATATACAAAATATATATGAGATATATATGCAAAAATAAGTGCAAAAGGCTGCCAGGCAGTGTGCAAATGATTATTAGATCAAGTTATGTGAGTCCATTCAAATCGCAAGTGATAACGGAAACATCAGAAGCATGTATGAAGGGATAAAGCAAGCCTGTGGTCCAATGATCAAAAGAAGTGCACCACTGAAAACCTTGACTGGAGAAATCATCACTGATAAGAAACAGCAGATGGATAGATGGTCGAGCACTATTTAGAGCTTTACTCAAGTGAGACTAAGCTAGCGGATGATGCCCTCAACGCCATAGAGGCCCTGCCAACTCTTGACCACCAGGACACACTTCCCACCATAACAGAAGTTGCGTGTGCTATAAATGAGCTTGCATCTGGCAAGGCTCCAGGTAAGGATGGGATTCCAATAGAGGTAATCAAGAGTGGGCAAGACACACTCGCTCTACAGATCCACCAGCTAATAGAGCTATGCTGGCGAGAAGGACAAGTCCCACAGGATTTCAAAGATTCAAACATCATAACGCTGTACAAGAACAAGGGCGATCGGAGCGACTGTAACAACTATAGGGGTATCTCACTTCTGTGTATTGTTGGGAAAGTATTTACCAGGATAGAGTTTGAAATCAAGAGTGGAGTTAAGCAAGGTTGTGTTCTAACCCCCACCCTCTTTGGGATATACTTTTCACTTCTACTAAAATATGCGTTTCATGATCAGGATGATGGTATATACATTCACTCACGCTCAGATGGTGGCCTCTATAATGCTCAGAGATTGAAGGCCAAGACCAAAATTAGCAGGGTACTAATCAGAGAGTTGCTTTTTGCGGATGATGCTGCGATTACGACCCACTCTGAGGAAGAATTACAACATCTACTATCTGCATTCTCCAATGCTTGTTCTGAATTTGGTTTAACAATTAACAAAAAGAAGACACAGATTATGTCACAAGGTGCACATGGTGTACCATCAATCTTTATTGACGACGCCGAACTGGAGATAGTAGACCGTTTTACATATCTAGGATCAGAGGTAAATAGCAAATTATCCCTCGATCAGGAAATCAACATCAGGATTGGCAAGGCAGCAACAACAACGAACATGTTAGCAAAAAGAGTCTGGGAGAACAGGAAGCTTACTGCCAAAACAAAAGTCCTCGACTACCAAGCCTGTGTCCTTAGTACTCTTCTTTATGGCAGTGAAACCTGGACAACTTACTCACGCCAAGAGAAACGTTTAAACAGATTTCATATGCGGTGTCTGCGAAGAATACTTGGTATTAAGTGGCAAGACAAAATCACAAATACTGAAGTATTGGAAAGATCAGGTTGTGTGACACATGCTCAGTCTTCGTAGACAGATGGATAGGACATCTTAGGAGGATGGATGATGGTAGAATACCAAAGGATATCTTTTTTGGTGAATTACAGATGGGTAAGAGATCTCAGGGTCGGCCTCTACTACGATACAAAGATGTGTGTAAGCGGGACATGATTGATACGGGCATTGATAATGCACATTGGGAGCAAGTCGTCGCTGAACGTGTTGCATGGAGGGCAAATATCAGAAATGGAATACAGTCAAAGGAGAAAATTATTGCAGAAAAGTCACACACCAAGCGTTTGAGACGTAAGATGGTGCATGATGGTGGAAATGACCACGTGTTCAGATGCACCCACTGTGAACGGACATTTACAGCGCAAATTGGCCTTATCAGTCACACTCGCTACCGCCATAGTTAAAAGTTATTATGCCTTTTTAAAGCACAAACTATCGTCTGTCAAGACGGCAAGGTGCCAATGTATATATATATATATATATATATATATATTTATATATATACAAAATATATATGAGATATATATGCAAAAATAAGTGCAAAAGGCTGCCAGGCAGTGTGCAAATGATTATTAGATCAAGTTATGTGAGTCCATTCAAATCGCAAGTGATAACGGAAACATCAGAAGCATGTATGAAGGGATAAAGCAAGCCTGTGGTCCAATGATCAAAAGAAGTGCACCACTGAAAACCTTGACTGGAGAAATCATCACTGATAAGAAACAGCAGATGGATAGATGGTCGAGCACTATTTAGAGCTTTACTCAAGTGAGACTAAGCTAGCGGATGATGCCCTCAACGCCATAGAGGCCCTGCCAACTCTTGACCACCAGGACACACTTCCCACCATAACAGAAGTTGCGTGTGCTATAAATGAGCTTGCATCTGGCAAGGCTCCAGGTAAGGATGGGATTCCAATAGAGGTAATCAAGAGTGGGCAAGACACACTCGCTCTACAGATCCACCAGCTAATAGAGCTATGCTGGCGAGAAGGACAAGTCCCACAGGATTTCAAAGATTCAAACATCATAACGCTGTACAAGAACAAGGGCGATCGGAGCGACTGTAACAACTATAGGGGTATCTCACTTCTGTGTATTGTTGGGAAAGTATTTACCAGGATAGAGTTTGAAATCAAGAGTGGAGTTAAGCAAGGTTGTGTTCTAACCCCCACCCTCTTTGGGATATACTTTTCACTTCTACTAAAATATGCGTTTCATGATCAGGATGATGGTATATACATTCACTCACGCTCAGATGGTGGCCTCTATAATGCTCAGAGATTGAAGGCCAAGACCAAAATTAGCAGGGTACTAATCAGAGAGTTGCTTTTTGCGGATGATGCTGCGATTACGACCCACTCTGAGGAAGAATTACAACATCTACTATCTGCATTCTCCAATGCTTGTTCTGAATTTGGTTTAACAATTAACAAAAAGAAGACACAGATTATGTCACAAGGTGCACATGGTGTACCATCAATCTTTATTGACGACGCCGAACTGGAGATAGTAGACCGTTTTACATATCTAGGATCAGAGGTAAATAGCAAATTATCCCTCGATCAGGAAATCAACATCAGGATTGGCAAGGCAGCAACAACAACGAACATGTTAGCAAAAAGAGTCTGGGAGAACAGGAAGCTTACTGCCAAAACAAAAGTCCTCGACTACCAAGCCTGTGTCCTTAGTACTCTTCTTTATGGCAGTGAAACCTGGACAACTTACTCACGCCAAGAGAAACGTTTAAACAGATTTCATATGCGGTGTCTGCGAAGAATACTTGGTATTAAGTGGCAAGACAAAATCACAAATACTGAAGTATTGGAAAGATCAGGTTGTGTGACACATGCTCAGTCTTCGTAGACAGATGGATAGGACATCTTAGGAGGATGGATGATGGTAGAATACCAAAGGATATCTTTTTTGGTGAATTACAGATGGGTAAGAGATCTCAGGGTCGGCCTCTACTACGATACAAAGATGTGTGTAAGCGGGACATGATTGATACGGGCATTGATAATGCACATTGGGAGCAAGTCGCCGCTGAACGTGTTGCATGGAGGGCAAATATCAGAAATGGAATAAAGTCAAAGGAGAAAATTATTGCAGAAAAGTCACACACCAAGCGTTTGAGACGTAAGATGGTGCATGATGGTGGAAATGACCACGTGTTCAGATGCACCCACTGTGAACGGACATTTACAGCGCAAATTGGCCTTATCAGTCACACTCGCTACCGCCATAGTTAAAAGTTATTATGCCTTTTTAAAGCACAAACTATCGTCTGTCAAGACGGCAAGGTGCCAATGTATATATATATATATATATATATATATATATATATATATATATATATATATATATATATATATATATATATATATTATATATATACAAAATATATATGAGATATATATGCAAAAATAAGTGCAAAAGGCTGCCAGGCAGTGTGCAAATGATTATTAGATCAAGTTATGTGAGTCCATTCAAATCGCAAGTGATAACGGAAACATCAGAAGCATGTATGAAGGGATAAAGCAAGCCTGTGGTCCAATGATCAAAAGAAGTGCACCACTGAAAACCTTGACTGGAGAAATCATCACTGATAAGAAACAGCAGATGGATAGATGGTCGAGCACTATTTAGAGCTTTACTCAAGTGAGACTAAGCTAGCGGATGATGCCCTCAACGCCATAGAGGCCCTGCCAACTCTTGACCACCAGGACACACTTCCCACCATAACAGAAGTTGCGTGTGCTATAAATGAGCTTGCATCTGGCAAGGCTCCAGGTAAGGATGGGATTCCAATAGAGGTAATCAAGAGTGGGCAAGACACACTCGCTCTACAGATCCACCAGCTAATAGAGCTATGCTGGCGAGAAGGACAAGTCCCACGGGATTTCAAAGATTCAAACATCATAACGCTGTACAAGAACAAGGGCGATCGGAGCGACTGTAACAACTATAGGGGTATCTCACTTCTGTGTATTGTTGGGAAAGTATTTACCAGGATAGAGTTTGAAATCAAGAGTGGAGTTAAGCAAGGTTGTGTTCTAACCCCCACCCTCTTTGGGATATACTTTTCACTTCTACTTAAATATGCGTTTCATGATCAGGATGATGGTATATACATTCACTCACGCTCAGATGGTGGCCTCTATAATGCTCAGAGATTGAAGGCCAAGACCAAAATTAGCAGGGTACTAATCAGAGAGTTGCTTTTTGCGGATGATGCTGCGATTACGACCCACTCTGAGGAAGAATTACAACATCTAATATCTGCATTCTCCAATGCTTGTTCTGAATTTGGTTTAACAATTAACAAAAAGAAGACACAGATTATGTCACAAGGTGCACATGGTGTACCATCAATCTTTATTGACGACGCCGAACTGGAGATAGTAGACCGTTTTACATATCTAGGATCAGAGGTAAATAGCAAATTATCCCTCGATCAGGAAATCAACATCAGGATTGGCAAGGCAGCAACAACAACGAACATGTTAGCAAAAAGAGTCTGGGAGAACAGGAAGCTTACTGCCAAAACAAAAGTCCTCGACTACCAAGCCTGTGTCCTTAGTACTCTTCTTTATGGCAGTGAAACCTGGACAACTTACTCACGCCAAGAGAAACGTTTAAACAGATTTCATATGCGGTGTCTGCGAAGAATACTTGGTATTAAGTGGCAAGACAAAATCACAAATACTGAAGTATTGGAAAGATCAGGTTTTGTGACACATGCTCAGTCTTCGTAGACAGATGGATAGGACATGTTAGGAGGATGGATGATGGTAGAATACTAAAGGACATCTTTTTTGGTGAATTACAGACGGGTAGGAGATCTCAGGGTCGGCCTCTACTACGATACAAAGATGTGTGTAAGCGGGACATGACTGATACAGGCATAGATAATGCACATTGGGAGTAAGTCGCCGCTGAACGTGTTGCATGGAGGGCAAACATCAGAAATGGAATAAAGACAAAAGAGAAAATGATTGCAGATAAAGCACACACAGAGCGTGAGAGACGTAAGAAGGTGCACAATGGTGGAAATGACAGTGTTTATACATGCATCTACTGTGGGCAAACATTTGCAGCAAGAATTGGCCTTACCAGCCACACTCGCCACCGCCATGGGTCGTAGTTATTAAGCCTTTTTCAAACACAATGTACCAAACTATCGTCTGTCAAGACGGAAAGCTGCCAATGATATATAAATATCCATCCATCATGTGCCATGCCGGTAAGCGTGGGCGGTCATGTTCTGCCATCTCACTCGATCACCAGAGTCGTGGATCAGCTTCGTGTTTCTGTCTCGACCATGCCACAAGGCCAAGCCATCCAGGTACTTGCTTCTAGGTCTTCCACTTGGTCTGTTCCCCTCGATCTTACCAGTTTTCACCAAATTCTCCAATTCATTTCTTCTCATAACATGCCCAAAAAATTTTGACTGTCTACGTCTAATTTCTCTAATCAATTTACGATCTTCATTTGTTTCTTGAAGGACTTGTTCATTGGTCTTTCTGGCTGTCCATGGTATTCTTTGCATTTTCCTCAGAAACCACATCTCTACAGCCATCAGATGTTTTTCAGCCTGACTGCTCATTGTCCACGCTTCACATCCATATAAAAGTACAGGTTCAATGTAGCATCTCAACACTCTTTTTCTCGTTTCAATTGACATCTTTTTATTGGTCAATATGTTTTTCATCTTGCTAAAGGCTACTTTTACCATGGCGATTCTTGTTCTAATCTCTTCAAGGCATCTCCCATCAGATGTTATTACTGTTCCGAGATAATTGTACCTGCTCACTTGTTGAAGAATATTCCCATTTACTTGTATATTACATTGTGGTATTTCGTTCTTCCTAGTGACGACCATAATCTGTGTCTTTTTACAATTTAATTCTAACCCTAGTTGTTCACTGTGTGTAACAATCGCATCTACTAAATTTTGCAGGTCCTGTTCATTGTCTGCAATCAAGACTGTATCATCTGCATATCTAATGTTATTGATGCATCGTCCCCCAAATATATATATATATATATTTCATCCTCTACCATTAACTTGTGAAGACGTGACCCTTTCAGTTTGTAACTAAAGACAACAATATTTTCACTTCTTTAATTTCAATACATTTAAATATATAATATTCAGTTATGTTGAATGTATTATCTCTTCATAAAGTAAAACGTAAAATTCCCCTTTTCACACCATAGAAATATTGAGTATATGTTGGGAATCCCACATTCTTAGACTGATGGTCACTCAATTTATAATAGATTCAAAATCACGCTGGTGACCTTTACTTTCCAGGACAATTCCTGCTGCTCATTTTAGACTAGGTCGGCCTGTGACCCGGTATTTCTGAAAGTAGGTGTCGAAGGAAATTCAGACAGGTTACCGACACGCATGTCATTCACTGTGTTACAGCAGTTCCCTTGTAACTATTTCGAAAACGCGTTCACAAACCACATGTCTGCAACCTCATTTGGTAGAGGAAAATTGAGGTGTCTGGTTGGTAATTGCTATTTGATGTTCATTGTGAGTGGTCGTATTATAAGTGAAAATGCCACTACGTGAATATACCTATATCTGAAGAGACTTTAAGAAATAGTCAATTAAGCACCAGCCATATATTATGTCTGGTATGTACTTGCAGTGTTCTATCTATTCAAGTCGCTATACGAGGAGTTTGGTAATTTTTTGTTTGTTTGTTTGTTTGTTTGTTTTTTTTTAAAACTTATTCCGTATCCCTTAGAAGACGTTGCAGTCAAAACTAGCATTTACTGCCGTTTTGGATGCCTTGGCAAGTTTTAACGTTCAATTGTTTGCCTTTGCTTTCTGAACGACCGGCTCCCATACCAAAACGTTAAAACCATTTGCTGTCAAATCGTTCACCGCTGTGTTTCGAACGCGGGTAAGCGGCATTACCAAATTCGTCCACAGCGCCATCGACACGGAGACGGCGTTTGGTAAATATGTTACGATGTGTAAACCATACGAAACGACGAACGGCATTCAAAGTAGTAATAATGAATGTAAGGTGCTAATTTCTTTCTTGGAATGAACACAGATTTCTTGGACTGAACACGAAGACATTTCACAATGAACCTCATCTGGCTATAAAACTCGCTTCAGTCTAAATATGCAACTGCTTATATGTTGTTGCTCTACAAATAAAGTGCTTCTTGTGTTGATACATAGCAATGTACATTTGTCAGCCTTGTTCTTTGCATTATGTTGTACAGACGTGTGTGTCGAAGGTGGTGAGTTAATCAGAAACAGGTACCTGTTTACACACATTACTTCACATAATTTTTGAAAATAGATGCAATAAGGACAATCAACTCACTGGACAAATGGCACCCAACACTAAATAACAAACACGTATCAGTAGGTGCTAACATGCATTCTACAATACAATCTTCATACCAACTCTCACCTACCAATTCCACATTTGGACAATGACAGACAAATATAAAAGAAACAGTGACAACAACGGAAATGAGATTCCTGAGAAGAATAATCAATGTAGCAAGAAGCAAGAAAGTCAGAAATTATAAAATCAAAACTAAAGCCTAGATTTTATTAGAAAACAGCAAATTAAATGGGTCGGCCATATAACCAGGTTACCAACAGACAGTATACCACAACAAGCAACGATGGACAGATAGAACCAGAAGAAAAGGCCGACCGCGTAAACGATGGACAGGTGGATTAACCGAGTTCATGTGAATCTCGATATACGAATCCCATTAACGGCCACTCTCCCGCTGTGTATGCTTTACCTTGACACCGCAAGGCACAAGAGCAACGAGATGTGATGAGATAAACAACAATAAGAACGGTTCATATACTGAATATTACAATCAGAAGTGATTGAAACTAAAGCTAACGAGATGTGATGAGATGAACAACAATAAGAACCGTTCATATTCTTAATATTACAATTGGAAGTGACTGAAACTAAAGCTAAACTGCAAACTTACAGGCATCTAAAGCAGCATCCTTCAAATCGACGATGAAATAAATACATTACATAAACATACATTGGCTATCATAAATGACTAAGTAGCGTGTGTTATATATCATCATCACCATCATTAGTTTGATTTACTGGAAACGGTGAGCCATATGTTCGGGCATAACATAATCACACTGCTAGCATACCATGAACACACTCCTAACATACCACGAACATACTCCTAACATGCCACAACTTTACTCCTGATACACAGCAAACACACTATTAACATTCAAAAACACACTCCTAACATAAAACAAAAATATTCCTAACGAACCACAAACACACTCCTAACATACCACACATACGCTCCTAACATACATCAAACACACTGCCAACATACCACAAACACACTGCCAATATACCACAAACACACTACCAACATACCACAAACACACTACCAACATACCACAAACACACTACTAACATACACCAAACACCCTCCTAACATACCACAGACACATTCTTAACATACCACACACACAGCTCCTGACATACCACAAACACAATTCTAATATGTCACAACTACACTCCTAAGATACCAAAAATACAGTCCTAACATACCATAAACGTACTGCTAACATACAACAAACACGTCCTTAACATACCACAAACACACTGTTAGCATACCACAAACACACTCCTACCATACCTCAGAAACAATGCTAACATACCACAAACATACTTCTAATATACCACAACCACACTGTTAACATACCACAAACACACTCCTAACATACCTCAGAAACAATGCTAACATACCACAAACACACTTCTAATATACCACAACCACACTGTTAACATACCACAAACACACTCCTAACATTCCACAAACACGCTGTTAACATAGCACAAACACACTCCTAAGATTCCACAAACACGCTGTTAACATACCTCAGAAACAATGCTAACATACCACAAACACACTTCTAATATACCACAACCACACTGTTAGCATACCACAAACACACTCCTAACATTCCACAAACACGCTGTTAACATAGCACAAACACACTCCTAACATTCCACAAACACGCTGTTAACATACCACAAACACGCTCCTAACATTCCACAAACACGCTGTTAACATAGCACAAACACACTCCTAACATACCACAAACACACTACCAACATAAACCACACTCCCAACCAACCACAAACACACTCCTAACATACCACAAAAACGCTGCTAACAGCACAAACATACTCCTAACTGACCACAAACACACTACAACTTACCACAAACACACTCCTAACATACCACAAACACATTACAACTTACCACATACACACTCCTAACATACCACAAATACACTCCTAGCATACCACATACACACTCCTAACATACCACAAATACACTGCCAACATATACCACACTCACAACCAACCACAAACACACTGATAACATACAACAAACACACTCCTAACATACCACAAAAACGCTGCTAACAGCACAAACGCACTACAACTTACCACAAACACACTCCTAACATACCACACATACAATCCTAACATACCACAAGCACGCTCCTAACAAACCACAAACACACTCCTAGCATACCACAATCACAATTCTAACGTACCACAAATACACTCGTAATATACCGCAATTGCGCACGTAACATACCACAAACACACTACTAAATACCACAAACACATTCCAACATAGCACAAACACACTCCTAACAAACCACAAACACGTTCCAACATACCTCAAACACGCTCCTAACATACCACAAACACAATTCTAACGTACCACTAATACACTCGTATTGTACCACAATCCCGCACCTAACATACAACAAACACATTCATAACAAACCACAAACACACACCTAACATACCACACACGCAACAACAACAAAAAACACTCATAAATACCATAAACAAGCTCATAACATACCATAAACAAGCTCCTAATATACCAATAACAGCATCACCAGCATCATGATCATAATGAACCAAGCCAAATGGCATCGGTGATCATGTCCCTCCAGATCATGCGAGCTCCATTGAATGTTTCCAACCGTGTGCTGACACATTAAAGTGTTATGTAAAACTTACGAGAATAGCTGCTGTTGTTCTCTATCTTTCGACAGATCGTTCCACTTGTTGCATGTTCCAGGTTAGCTTTTCTCATCATTCATTCATTCATTCATTCATTCATTCATTCATGCATTCAGTAGCATGTCCTTTGCAGAACCTCGCTCCAATGACAACCTTCCGGAAACCTCTCGATCACATGCAGGAAGTCCCGCTTCCGATACCCCATCTGAAGATCATCCGCCACATCCTGCACCCATCTTCTCATTGGCCTTCCTCTTCCTCTCTTCCCAGACACATACCCCTCTATTATTGTTCTCTCCAAACTCTCATGGCGTTTTAAGTGACCAAAGTATTTCAATTTTCTTTATTTTATCGTCTTTAATAGCCAACCATATTCAATATTCAGTACTTGAAGTATGGATGCATTTGTTTTTAATATTTATCCAAGATATTCTTAGAACTCGTCTATAACATATATATTCAAAGGCATGTATGCGCTGTTCAGCTTGTTTAGTAAGTGTCCAGGTCTCACAGGCGTATGTTGCAATGGGAAAGATGCATGCTCTTAAGAATAAAATTTTTGTAGTTCTATCGGTCCCACTCCATAATTTATTCAGTTGTTTTAGTCTTTGAAGAGCAAATGATTGTCGTCGTTTATTTTCTTCTATTGTGTCACCATTCTTGGCAATCAGTGACCCAAGATATGCGAAATCGTCCACCACCTCCAATTTTTCTCCATTAACACATATTTCTTTCTCCATATTATTGTTATATGTAGGCATTATCTTTGTTTTTGCTATGTTAAGATATAACCTGTGATTTTTTTAAATCAATTGGGTTGAGGTTATTATGTTTTCTATGCCATTCTCCTTTATGAATAGTAATAATGGTGATGATTAACCTGATACAATTATTTTAGAAGACAACATTGTGTGTGTCTTTCCAAATGTAGACATTTGCTTTCGGGGATTGTTAACATTAATAGTCTCTTAGTGCTTATCCAAGCGTTCATGTTCTCAAGTATAATATGTTGACCAACGATGCAACAAGCCAGGCTGAATGCCTGATATCTACTAAGTATAGATGCACAGCAGGTGTGTTCAGTTCAATAAGGAATAGTAGGAGGAAACGTTTCAATTATCAATAAAATGGAAGTGTACAATCTTAAACATTATTTTCTTTCTCAATGTACGTTCTGTTTCATTTCGAAAGCAAAAACTTGTTTATTTTGAATTATATACATTATATACACGTACACGCACGCACGCACGCACGCACGCACGTACGTACGTACGTACGTACATACATACATACATACATATATATATATGTATGTACGTACGTACGTATGTACGTACGTGCGTGCGTGCGTGCGTCCGTGTACATGTATATAATGTTATATATATGATTATAATGATATGATATTATATAATGTATATATATATATATATATATATATATATATATATATATATATATATATGTGTGTGTGTGTGTGTAATTGTGTGCGTGTGTTGGTGTGTATGTGTGTGTGTAATTGTGTGCGTGTGTTGGTGTGTATGTGTGTGTGTAATTGTGTGCGTGTGTTGGTGTGTATGTAATTGTGTGCGTGTGTTGGTGTGTATGTGTGTAATTGTGTGCGTGTGTTGGTGTGTATGTGTGTAATTGTGTGCGTGTGTTGGTGTGTATGTGTGTGTGTGTAATTGTGTGCCTGTGTTGGTGTGTATGTGTGTAATTGTGTGCGTGTGTTGGTGTGTATGTGTGTGTGTGTGTAATTTAAAGTCAACAATGTGAGTGTGTGTATACAAGAGACGACCGGAATATTTATTTACCATAATTTATTTCTGAAACTATTTGTTGAATATAAACACAGTTGACAAACACTATACATGAACGTTTTCTCTGAACGTTAATTTTTTCTATATAATAACCACCAACGCGTACGGCCATACGCAATCTCAAAACATGTTCAAGCATGCCTTGACTGTACCAGATATTTTCATGCTCACAGAGCCAATTCTCCACTGCATAAATCACACCCACATCATTGTAAGGTGCTGAAAAGGGTGGCAGGAATCAGGATCACTTAAGAGCATCCCCCGTACTCTTTTAATGCTAGAGACATGGGACTATTTCCTAAAAAGTGTGCGTTTTTGTCTGGGTGGTGAACCTAGACAACAGAGAACTCGGCAAGTCTAGGGGGGTCTGGGATAGATTGTAAACACACCTTGAAGTTGTTCTTCCAAATTAGAATCTAATAAGCTCAGAGCTCCCGAAATAGTCCCCTTGATTCATCGAAGGTCCCAAAGGACAATATCTAGAATAAAGAAAGATTCCTGGAAGAACTTGGGAATATGGGTAGTGACCATGGGATAAGTCCATCAGCTCCCCATGTGATTTCACCCATCCTTATTAATTCCCAATAAAAGTTAAATGTATACAGTTAATCATCACCATTGGCCATACAGATATGCGTGGAAGACCATATCACACGATCACTAGAGTCGTGGGCCCAGTATATGTTCTTGTCCCGATTATGGTATATGGTCAAGCCATCCAGGCACTTATCTCTCTGCCTGTTCTGATTCTTTTCCCATCAATTTTCTCAGTTCAGCATGACTGAATCTCGTGTGTAAGGTGTTTGTGGCACTGGTACATATATTAGTGGCATTGCTGAAGCGCTGCTGAAAAAAATATGGCTACCAAGTTCTTTGCATAAACAACAATCAGCTATTGACAACATCTAGAGTGCTGTTCATTATAAGTACATAACCATATTGAACTATATTATATAACACTTCTATAAAGACATGTAACCCATGAACGGACATGCTTATACTATTTATGCTTCACCGCATGGTACAAGAGGAACCTGATCAGATAAGATGAGATAAAAACAATACTCCAAATTAGAAATGAAATTATCTTTTCCCCAGGACACGCTGGTATGTTGGGAAACGAGCACATGAACAGATTGTCCCGGTTTACATCGTTGGGTGGGATATTGGTGCACGAAAAGGCAATTTTCGTCAGGGTCCTTTGAGGTCATGCTATGGTGTTGAGGAACAGATATAGAGGGTGCGACAGAGACTGATCAGAGAAAAGGGTATTTGGCAATCATTAACGAAGTTATTATGTACTCTGGGCTCCTATGTATCGTGTGCCTTCCTCTTTCAACAGGAGAATGTAACATCTAGGTATGCACCTATACAATTCAGAAGTGTACCTGATTATGGTATGGATTTGTGTAAAGCTTACATTTTCTATACAGATTTTATCTAAGCTAAAATGCTCTATCAATTTTGCCACCGCATTGTCCCGATGGCTCCTGTATTGCCGTTTATTCCCTTGTTAGTTGAATCGCTATCAGCTATCATTTTTCGTATCTTCCCATTTTAGTTGACATCGCTCCCCGTTGTATTTTTCGTATCTTCCCATATTAGGTGACATCGCTTCCTGTTGTAATTTGCATATCTCCCTATGTTAACTGATAACGTTCTTCGCAGTAGTTTATTCATCTTTCCATGTTAGTTGACGTTGTTTCCATATTAATTTGAATGTTTTTTTTTTCCCTATTAGCTGCTGTTTCGTCAACAGTTAATCACAAATGTGTGAAATAAACTGTGTGTACCTGCTTATAAAATAAATACGACGAATCGCAATTTAATCAATGATAACGATTATAAATGTTAACGTAACTTTCCATTTTAATAGATTAGAACACAATAAAACCAAACATTTGTTAATTCAAACTAAAAAAAAAAAAAACAGAAAGAAGGAAACTTGTCACTGGAGAAAAGTGCATCTATCTGATGATCTTGGGTTCAAAACAGAGTGGATGAAAACCTTGTACAGGCAGCCAGCAGAAACAACATACAGGTGCTGATACATCCAGGAGATGCTGTGGGAGGAAAGAAAGACGCGTAATAAGTTTACACTAACATCATTTTAAGAGATAAGTCGTACAGAACATGCATATTTTAAAATTAATTTCTCAAGACTTTGACTGTTAAAAAGGCCTGCGTGCCCAAGACTTATATCTTTGAAAAAAAAAAAAGTGTTCTTTAATTCATTTGTTCGCGTGTTCATTCGTTCTACATGTCTCTCCCTGTCAACCTTTATCCAGCCCTTTCTATGAAATATGTCCCTTTTTACCATATATGTATAGATCGTAATCCCGCATACATACATTTTAAATACAGTTGCAAACGATTTGGCAGCATAACGTCTAGTGTTTTTTTTTTTTTACGAACTGGTCGTTCAGAAAGTAATGCCAATCTAATGAATGTGAACTTGCCAAGAGATCACAACAGCACAAATACTTGTGTTGACTACGACGTCCTATAAAGGATATGCAACTAAAATTGTATATATATACATATACAGAGGGAGAGAGGGGGAGTCGGCGGGGACGAGTGGTTTAATTCGCTGGGCTTTAAACTTTTGGTGCGCTGATTGAGAAGTCGGGGGTTCATTATATGTACCGATAAATTAGGCTTAAACGTTAACGTCTAGTTCAGAAAGCAAATAATAGACTACTAAACGTAGCATCCTAGGGTTGATTGCAACGTCCTGCAAATGACATGCAACAGTATATATATATATATATATATATTAGAAAAGCCGGTCTCCCTAGGCTAGGAGTTAACATCTTTCTCCGTAATGCCGTATATTCTCGTGAGTGACGCAGCTGTGTGAGAATCGGCAGTGGTTCGCACCGCGCTGGTAACTTAGGGTGCATGTGAGCCAGTCGCTCAGAAAGCAATGGCACACTACTGAGCGTAATCTTGCCTAGTACATCAACAGCAGCTGAAAATGCTTGTGTTGACTACAGCGTCCTGTAAGGCATATGCAACATACAAGAAAATTTTAGAAAAGTGGACTTACACGAGGAGTTTGGCTGGTACTTTATTGACGGATACTCTCTTGTTGGGTTTATGCCTCGACATTCGTAAGTTGGGCTCGGATCTTTAGCGAGAGAACAATTATAACACAATCAATCAGTCATCATCATCATCATCATCATCATCATCATCATCATCATCATCATCATTGCCAATGTTCTGTCGCTGTCCACAATTCTTAAACATCAACATTAAACAAGATAATCAGCTCGTAAATCCATTAACTCAAACAGCGCCTTGGTTCTTGAAACCATAAGAACAGATAAGGCTGAATCGCAGACATTGTACTAGAATCAATCGGAGTTTAATATTCTACACAACTCATTGGCTTGGCACATCATTAAATATTTTGCAATAATGTACCGTGCCGTGAAAAACATCTGATGGCTGTAGAAATGTGGTTTCTGAGGAAAATGCAAAGAATACCATGGACAGCCAGAAAGACCAATGAACAAGTCCTTCAAGAAACAAATGAAGATCGTAAACTGATCAGAGACATTAGACGTAGACAGTCACAATTTTTTGGGCATGTTATGAGAAGAAATGATTTGGAGAACTTGGTGACAACTGGTAAGATCGAGGGGAACAGACCAAGGGGAAGACCTAGAAACAAGTATCTGGATGGCTTGGCCTTGTGGCATGGTCGAGACAAAAACACGGAACTGATCCACGACTCTGTTGATCGAGTGAGATGGCAGAACATGACCGCCCACGCTTACCGGCATGGCACATGATGGATGGATGGACCGTGCCTAGAGAATTCTAGGGCGGTCGGTAATGATATTATTCACAGTACAATCAATGTTATGACCTACTAACCGCTTGAGTGATGAGTTTTGAATTCCGTAGTAATGTCTTTCAATACACCTTCTGTCCATCCTCAAGGTCCATTTCTCGCCGCTTCAGAATTCTACTAATTTTCTCGGCAGTTGGTTCTCAGCGTCATTTCTTAAGGCACGTCCTTTATCTGTCATGTCCAACTAAGGATTCGCCACTAAAACTGTTCTGATCGTTCCACGCACAGCCTTTCCTTTTCAACTCCAAACCAGAACCTGTTGTTTGGTGACGTCAGAATGACGTTTCTCTGTGTTGCTACTATTCAATTAGGTTCTCTGTGCGTTTTTGCTTCGAGGTTATACATCTACTTTCTATGACGCACTTTTTTATCCTTAGCTCGGTATTAGCTCTATGGCAATCATCATCATCATCATCATCATCATCATCATCATCATCATCATCATCATCATCATCATCATCTTCCACTTCTGCCGTCAAGTTTCGTTGGAAGGAATAATTTGCACTCTAGCGACCGGTAGGCAGCACTGGATAGTGTCATTCCGTGTGATTGTACAATGTCTCTGATGTCGTCAATCCATTTTCTTCTTGGACGTCCTCGTGGTCTCGTCGCAGATGATATTTGATGTAAGGCCAGTGATGGTAGTTGATAGTGATGCATTGTAACGACATGGCCAAACCACTTGATCGTCTGTCTTTCAATAAATGTAGCACAAGGTGTTGGTCTGTCTGGTAACATCATTTCTTACTCGGTCTCAGATTACTAAGTTGGCAGCTCTCCTCAGGCATCTCATCTTACAGGTGTTGATTTTGCGAAGGTGTAATTTGGATGAAGTCCAAGTTTGAGATTGGTAGCATGGTGTTGGTGTGAATATGCTGTTTATTATCTGTCGTTTTTCGGGCATGGGTATACACATAATTACGTTTATTTAGCATTTGTAACGTAATGGCTGAGTGGATTAAAGAAATAATGGACATGAGTCTGTTTGTGTAGAATTGTAAATCAAATCAGCCTATTTAATATTCATCCCCAGGAGGAAAATAATATTTGTCTTACAAGTGTTCAATGAATGCAGATGTATCTGTAACAAAATATGACCAGAACGATATACTTAGGTCTTTATGTTTAATCGCTTTTGGTGCTAGTCTCATAATTGAATACCAAAGTCGGTACTTGTGGATGATGTAGTCAATATCAGGCCACATTTATTTTCCTGCTAATTTTCTGGTATTCATTGTAGGCTGGGTTGATCTGGATACGCTAGCTGATTTATTTTGAATAACGACGACACGAACAATAGATTGCAGGATTTATTGCCTGGCATATTTATTTATTTTGAATAACGACGACACGAACAATAGATTGCAGGATTTATTGCCTGGCATATTTCATTGCATCTTGTCGAGTACATACTGCAAAAATCAAACAACATAAGTAAAGTAACTAGATAAATCCTTCAAGCTGAGATATACACAAGTAACACCCTCGAAAGGATGCAACCACATGCCCACAGGGCCGACAGACAGGAGTGCTATCTTTTTCACCTACATTGGCTGCTCTAGGACAGATTCGGGTTCAGTTCCTAGCAGTGACTTAGAATATGTTAGTTAGTTAGTTAATCGACAGATCATCCTCTTTGCACATCGAACCATTCAGTCCATAAGTGCTCGGATCTCCTCCTCAGCTATTCCCGCAGCATGTAGCGGCTAACGACACCAGTTCTGTGTTGTTTTATCAATCTTCTTTTTCTTCCTGCACAGTGTTTTTGTTTGGCCACCCCTCTTTTAAATTGTTGTTCTGACAGTCTGACCATGGTTGTAGATTCACAGTCATTACATGGTTCTCGCAAAAGTGTTACTTCTCGTAGAACATTCAGAACGTCAGGCTGGTCCATGGCATGTCCACCCTCCACGAGATCCTTACCTGCGAGCTTGTCAGCCCGCTCATTTCCTTGTACACCCGCATGCCCTGGCACGAAAATGAAACTAATCTTTTCAAGCTGAGACCGCTTCAGAGACAGCAACCAGTCTCTTCGGATCCACCTCATCTCTATTCTCTTGAGCACGCTCTTTGAGTCGCTAAGGAAACATGCACTAGAGAATGTCTGTGTCTCGAGCCATGTTATTGCTTTACTTACTGCCATGACTTCCATATTCAGGCTACTAGTGTTCAAAGCAAAAGCACCAGAATCCTCCTTCACTATTCTCCCTCCGACCTGAGCGGTAAAGGCCCATTAGCTTCTCACATGTCGGACGACCGATCCATCTGTGTAAATGACAGCATCACCGTCTAATGAATTCTCGAAGATCAACGCTTGTACTTCCGCCTCCACAGCAGCTGGATTTTCCTGTCTGCATTGTCTGTCTAGTTGGATGCAAACTGAAAAGGACGTACATAAAACTGTTGGCACTTGTACCCACTCCTCGCCAGGTTCTAAGTCCTCAAGTGAACACACCTGTTGAAGAATGTCTTCGGCTTGACGCATCCACGACCTTCCTCTTGTTAAGCTGCTGCCCTTAACCTTCTTAATTTCACTATGCAGTGAATGTCCTGTGTTTGCATTAACTCTGAGGTAGGCACGTGCTCTGCAAATTTGTATTCTGTCTTCAATGGTTGGAAAATCAAGAAGATTGCGCATCGCCATGTTGCTGTATCTTTTATTCATCCAAGAACAATACGCATAGCTTCATTCTGTATCCTTTCCATCCTTTCCATCTGCTTACGGCTGAGAGTCAGGATCGCCATCGCATACTCAAAAACAGATATAACCAGCCCCTCGTATAGAAGGCAAAGATGGCGATGCTCACAGTTTGCTGGCGCCATCACGCGCATCGCAGCCAAACCCCGCTAGGCCTTTGTTATCACCTGGTCTATGTGCTCATTATAAGCAAGGCTTCGATGAAAACGTATCCTCAGGTAATTCATTGCTTGCGTTCTTTCCAGAGTCTCTGAAACCAGATTTACAGTTGGTGGTTGGAGTGTTGACAATATGGTTATTCAAAGAGAACCATATCACTCCTGACTTTGTTGGGTTGACCATTGCGCCTGAATTCCACACCAATTGATTATGCGATTTAGTTCTGTGTGTAGTTCTACAGCAACCCGATCTCTATCCTGACCCTGACGACACACTAACACATCATCGGCATATGACAATGTCCTCCCCGGTCCAGTAATCTGCTCGCTGGTAATTCTCACAGCGTAGGCGTTGAAAAGCACCGGAGATAATGGTGATCCCTGTGGCAGGCCCGGATATATTGTTGTTTGTTCAGAAGTCCAACTGCCACATCTAAAATTTACTTTGAAGAGGGCTGCAGCGATCCAACTAAGGAGGAATGGACTTATCTTGAGTTCAAGCAGCTGAAATATTAAAAAATTCAATGGCAATCTATTGTACGCATCTTCAAGATCACTCGCCGCAGCACATGTTTCAATGACTGTGTGCAAACCTTCATTGACATCATGGACAAAAACTGCTGCCTTGGTTCAGGTTTCTCTGTTTGGACGGTACCCTCCAAGGGTAGGTGGGAAACAACCTTGCCTCTCTAGCTGGCTTGCTATTTGCCTGACGATTAACTTCTCCAGCAGCGTGCCTATTGTATCTTGCATGGTTATTACCCGGTATCCCTGAATGTTTGTCTGGTCTTTACCAGTCTTCGGCAAGGGAATCAGATAGCTGTGTAACCACTCCTCCTTGATGCTAGCACTCGCTATGCTATTGTTGTACATATCTCCTAGTTCCTCTATCTCGTTGTCGGTACACAGACTGATGTCGTCATACCATATACCATCTGCCCCTGGTGCACTGTTTCTTGTTCTTCGGAGTACAGCCCTGATCTATTTCACTGTCACTGTCTCCAACTGCAATGTTCTGGGCCTTACACATATCTGAGGTAACCGCTTTGGTAAAATTTTGCCCTCTCATGTCTGTCTGGTTGCTCTGCTCTAAATAGCGTTCGAAAAGGGTTTTGCCCTTATTCTCGTCAGACCTCTGCCTGATAAGGTCAGAGCTTTGGAAATTAGGAACATTCTTATTCTTCACTACCCTGTTCATACTTTTATGTATTCGCCAGAACCTTTAACAATATCTGGCGACCTAGAATATGTGAAGGCCTCAATCTCTACAACGAAACGGTAATAAATGTCATGTGATTACCTTCACCCGATATAAACTGCATGCAGACTGTTGCACCTGCGGTAGTTCTAATTGCATATTTTATGCTGCTATCTTTAAAGTTTAAACTACAGATCATCTCAAGCATTTCATAGCGCATGTCATGAATTTTCAATCGTGATTCATTATCATCATTATCATTATCATCATCTTCTTCATCATCATTAACATAACCAGCATTATCATCTTTCTATTGTAGCAGATCTATTGACGAACCTCACTCACATTACGGCCCGCCGAATATATACCCTAGTAACTTCAATAGTTTCCCTGCTTTATGCATGTTCCTTTCCAGTGTGTCTATAGTGCTGTGTGCACCTTTGTGTTGGTCAATATGTGTCTCTTTATTCCCGGAACCATGTTGCTAGTGTGAGTAACCTCCTCTTTGGCACTCTTACAAAGGACACCTCAGAGATGTCCACTTATCCAGTTCTATACTCAGTCCTCAAAGCTTTGATTCCTAAATGGTCGTGCATTTGTTACCATATACCACTATGAATTAGCACACAATTACGTATATTTAGCTCCTGCGAAGAGAAGAGACATACTAGACACAGACACAATGTTCATACCTTACAAAGAACTCCATCTTACACAGGTGAAAACAAAGTGTGAAAAGTGTGTGTCACAGTAGTAGTAGTAGTAGTAGTAGTAGTAGTAGTAGTAGTAGCAGCAGCAGCAGCAGTATTAGTAGTAGTAGTAGTAGTAGTAGTAGTAGTAGTAGTAGTAGCAGTAGTAGTAGTAGCAGCAGCAGCAGTAGTAGTAGTAGTAGTAGTAGTAGTAGTAGTAGTAGTAGTAGTAGTAGTAGTAGTAGTAGCAGTAGTAGTAGCAGCAGCAGTAGTAGTAGTAGTAGTAGTAGTAGTAGTAGTAGTAGTAGTAGTAGTAGTAGCAGCAGCAGCAGCAGCAGCAGTAGTAGTAGTAGTAGTATTAGTAGTAGTAGTAGTAGTAGTAGTAGTAGTAGTAGTAGTAGTAGTAGTAGTAGTATTAGTAGTAGTAGTAGTAGTAGTAGTAGTAGTAGTAGTAGTTGTAGTAGTAGTAGTAGTAGTAGTAGTAGTAGTAGTAGTAGTAGTAGTAGTAGTAGTAGTAGTAGTAGTAGTAGTAGTTGCAGCAGCAGCAGCACGCGTGTAGACATATACTCGAGTTAAAAGTATATGAATGTGAGGAAAGAAGACATACCCGAACGAGTGATAAGCACAGTCAACGTGGATGATCCACGAAAGGAGTTTTCCTCTCCAACAACCTCCTCGTCTGCAGTAAACCATCGTGCTTGAGCAGTGATGAAGCGTTCACTCGAGGATGCGGTGCATGTACAAGTGGCAGTTGTTCCCTGCCTGATCTTCCCTGGACATTTGAAAGAAACTTCCACTTCACCTTGAACAATGAAGAGATAGAACTGTGTTATGCATTATACATTACTTTGGTGTCACTGACATTGCAAACATAAGGATGTGTATACGGAAAACAGAAATATATCAGACGAATGACACACGTATGAAAACTGTATCGGTTAGAAATGAAAACTTGCATTCATCCATACATTCCTTCATTTATTCACTCATTGGTGACATAATTGTACCTTTCTAACCATTTTCAAACAAGCTAAATGGTTCATAAATAAATCACACTGTTAACATGATTAACTTAGTAAAGATGACATATAGACACTGGGGGCAGAGTCCTCCATGAGAGAAAACAAACAGAGGCATACGAGTGAAAAAAAACCCACAAAAACGGGATTGACATGGGGATGCCCTTTGTCACCTCTTATATTCTAACTGACCATAGACTGGGCTATATATATACAACAATAAGCAAAACAACAAATTGTCCCGTATCAGTTTCCTGCTATTGGTGTGTGATGTGATAGTGGCATCACATTGTGTAGGCCTAGAGCAAGGAGAACGAGGGTGCCAGTTTTCTCCTCACTGTGGCAAGCGAGGAGCCCATGCGTCAAGCCCGCGTCCGACCGTGGTCATGATATTACCAGCGGAGATCACTATTAAATTCGCTGGCGCTCCCGTCAGACAAGAAAAAGGCCGCCCGAAATCTAATTCAATGAACTCTGACAAAGCAGCACGATCACCTGGCCTTCACCAGCGACATTACGGCTTGTCTCAAACACCAAATCAGATGCGGGTAAAACTAGACAATTTGTCTGGGAGGGCACAATTAATAGGTTTCAAAGTTTATAAGGGAAAGACAGAGATAATGACATTAAATTAAACATATGATAACCTGATCTCCTCACTTCAAGAAAGGAAATCAGACACCAATCGAGGTAGCAATGTAAACACATGTGAAGGGACAGATTAAAATTTTTAAAAAAAAAGAAAAGAAAAATAAGAATAAGAAAGCAACAATTAGCTTTAATAGCATTAGTTCATGAGACTTAGAATACTCAATTATAACGTTAAATCAGTACATCTGTGTGCTTCAGAAACATGTTATCTTGCCAGAACCCACAGCCTTTCCTTGTTTCATCTGTATAATATTAATAGTCTTCTCTACTTCAGCCTTTAATATGTTTGGTCCATCTTGAGTATTATCCAATGTTGGTGTATTGCCCCTATTGTACCAGAATAAATGTGTGTATTCTGTCTATCATTTCATATATCGGTATTATCAAATATAATTTCTCCATTATTTCTTCTAATACAACCATTATAAGATATACGACAGGCTATGGTGTGACAGAATGTACAACGTACATTGGAGACACCAACTGCAGTAAGTTCATTACCGCCAAACTTCACTTCGGAGATAATAATGATGATAATACAAGATACATGGCGTAAGAGTTACATGTAGCACACACAGACATATCGGGTTTTAAAAGGAAGTATATCATATAACTGTTATGGGATATATGTTTAAGTAAAGCAAAAATAAACACGTTCTTCTTCTTCTTATCCTTCTTTTTCTTTTACTTTTTCTCCTTCTTATTCCTCTTCTGCTCTTTATCCCTAAATGAGGCCTTGTACCTCAACCATTCAACGCCAAGCCGTCCCTTCTTGCTACCTCCTGCAGCTCCCTCCATTTATCCCCAACAGTATTCATCTCTGCCCATCATTCTCTTATTCGGGTGTGTTTAGTTCTCAAGCTATTTCGTTCTCCCGGCGCTGAAGCGAAGAGGTTACGAACGCAATTTGTAATCCAGCATACAGCGTTCGCACACGACGGTGGGAGATTTGGAAGGGGGCAGCGTTGCGCTGGTTTCCATACAATGGTATGAGGACACATCTTATAAACCATTGGCACACTATAGACCGTAAAAAAAAAGAAATTAAAAACAGCCAATCAATGATGGGGCTGACTGTGATGTCCTGTAAAGGATATGCAACTATCTGTTTATTTCTTTTGTTGTGGATTCCAGGCATGAGTGTGTCTAGTCATTAAATACCACACGATTACATACAAATACACACAATGTAGTATGCATACATCGAAAGAAACACACAGTATGACGTAAAATAGACGTATGCTCGCATCGCATAGAATAGGGGTAATAACACACAATATAACAAACAGCATACGTAAAGGAACCACACAAACATAGACTGCAAGAACACCGCATGACGAACAGAACACAACAAGAGACAACGACAAATTATACCAATAAAAAACTCTTTTCTGAGGACGATCAAGCAAATCAAGACTATCAAGACGATCAAGACTAATAGCAAAATCAGAAGCTGACTTAGAAAACCACATGAATAGTCTAAACCAGTGTTTCCCAACCTTTTTTGTGCCATGGCCCACCTAAGCCTTTCTAAAATTCTTATACCCCCCCCCCCCACCCCAACATATACATAATTTTTAATATTCAAAAATGTAAATGTTCACTAAAGAAACTTGAATTATATGTTTTAGGAAGAAATCACTGGGACATTATGGAGCAAACACAGTAAGTAAATTTTCAAAAAATATAATGGTGAACTGAAATTCAAGTACAAAATAATTTTAATGAAAGATTTTTCTATATTATTTTAATTATTAGTAATTATTTATTATTTAAATTTAGTGAGATCCTTGTCACAGAGACCACTTCCTCGTTGGGGCAAAACTTAAAATAAAACTTAAAAGAGCTTTCTATACTAAACCACAGAGGTTACACTCAACACATAACAGAGAAAAACTACAAGAAATTACAGTGAAAGAGAAATTTGCAGATGAAATAAAATGTCAACTAGAAACTCTACAAAACCCGTGGAGGAAAGCGTTGACACAACTTGGTTGAACATCAAGAATACAATTCAAACCACAGCAGAAGAATGTCTACTCCCCCGATGTGTCTCCACCTTGCCGTGGTGGGGGAGCTTGCGTGTCCCATCGACCCCATGTGCTTGCCGATGGGTGAAAAACTACATATCGGACAGCATATGGGATAGGGACCAGACTAAGAGAGACACAACCTGCTGCTCTGCAGGTGAGACTGAGGATAGCAGTCCAAAATTTAAATCAGGCGCACGAAGGCAGAAGTTCTTGGTCCGGACAAAACACTAAAGGCTCCCTGTCGAGGGCTGTGGCTGAACGCCACTAAGCCACAAACCCTCGGACCTGAGAGCCGGGCCGATAGCCACCTCTCGAAAAATAAAGGCGTGATACTGAGCAAGCTACATGCTCAGGTCTGATAGAAGTTCGAAGGCTCTCAGCTGGGGGATATGAGAGATTCCCGGATGAGAGGCCAGGCCGTTTCTCGTTCACCGCTGCACGAAGGTAAGGTGCTGATCCGGCAGCACAAGTAGCCTAACTCGTGAGCGAGTACAAAAAGTCAAAAAGTGCCCCAGTCGAAGAAAGTGGCTGCGAAAACTGTATCTAACTCATAGAGAGTGTAGACAAAAGTGGAAGAACGTCTCAATGACGCAAAATGGAACGCACGGCGAGCGAACCTATTGCGTGGTCCGAAGTCAAAAGCGTGGGTGTCGCTTGCAGTCTGACCGTCCCTGGTGTGTGCTTGAGCGATCAGTGGCAAACGAGTTGCCCAACACATGGAAGTGAGGAACTAAAGCAGCCATGAGCAGGACGTGGCAACTCCTCGGGTGAGCCCAGTCACAGAGCAATATGTGCCGGCTCTGCAATTATGGAAGCCTCCTTTGATAGCGAGGGAATGCTCATGGTCTGCCCCTGCCTTCCCTTGAGGGCCGACCACGATGTCGTTCATCGTTCTATCTTGACCAGCTGAGGTGTTAGCGACATCACAACAGTCCAACGTGCCTCGAAACCAGAGGATGGCTAACCTCATTAAAAAAATGCCCGCTGGAAGTCGGAAGTGTCGTCCTACGGGTGGCAAACTAAAAATTGACACTACGCAATTACGTCCGAGTGAAATGTCTTGTCCGAATGTCTCTCGTGCTAGGAACAGCTCTGACTACCTAGTTTCCGAATGCCGCTCTTGTTCGGAACAGCTCTGACTGGGTAGTTTTCCGAATGTCTGTTGAGCCTGGAAAAGCTCTGATGGGCGCAACGACAAGCACATGTCCGAAAACTCGCTGAGTGGATGCCGTCTGCAAACCTGTCTGGTTTGTGCGGGAATGACCCGGGGAAACGAAATGACCAATATATTGAAGTGAGGATTTAAAGCAGCCATGAGCAGGACGTGACGATCTCCCTCGGTGAGCCCAGATCCAGGGCGTTATGTGTCGGCCCTGCAACTATGGAAGCAACCTTGGATGGCGGAAAATGCTATGGACTGTCCGTGCCTTCCTTTGAGGGATGACCGTTGTCTTCGACCGTTCCACCTTGGCCAGCATGGTTGCAGATGGCGCCACAAAAGTGAGAGTCTCCCAGGAATGCTACCTGGTCAAAAATGCACGCTAAAGTCGATGTGTTGGCCTACGGGTTTCGGCCCAAGGGCGCATAACAGACACACCGCAATCACATCTGAAAAAACACTCCGGATTAACGAAAAGAAGAAGAAGAATGTCTCGGTGTGTTAACCATGCATAGAAAGAACAGATGGTTCAATCAAAAATTAGAAGAAGCAGCCATTAGGAAAAAGAGTGAAATCAATAACATTCAAAATGAAGAGCAATATAGAAATGAATGTAAAGAGGCTACAAAGATAGTTCGGCAGCAGAAGCGAGAATATATTAGCAATATAATCAAAGATATGGAAACTAATCACAAGAAAAACGAATCCAGAAAGGTTTTTTTAAAGAACTGAAGTCAATGAAACACATATAGTTTAAAAGACAAAAATGGGAATATGATAAATACCAATGAGGAAATGTGCAACACATGGAAATAATATTTTGTTGAATTACTAAATTGTGAAGCTCCAAGTAACACTTTCCCACAGGAAGAAGTTCTAACGTGTGAACCACAAATTGAAGAACCTGCATTTGAAGAAATCCTATATGTAATCACACGACTTAAAAACAATAAGGCAACTGGGGCTGATGGAATTGCTGCTGAATTTATAAAGGCAGCGGTCATGCATTACATCTAAAGCTATACGAACTAATAATAAAAAATCTGGAGGAAAGAAGAATTACCCCATGACTGGAAAGAGTCATTATTGATACCTATCTTTAAGAAAGGAGACAAGTTATAATGTGAAAATTATAGAGGAATATAACTACTGTCCGCGGTATTATGTTGTTGTTTGTCCATCATGAATGATGATGACCATTCATTTCATCCAGTGGTGTTGAAAATATGGAGCCGTGAGTTCTAAGATGGTTGATAGGGCCTAATTTGGTTCGAAATGTTCTTTGACAATGTGGACAAAGAATGCTTGACTTTTCTGGAGGAGGATTTTCTGCAGTGGTTTTCCTGTTCTGTCTTTTCTTCACAGCTCTTGCAGTCCTGGTTGCCTCACAAGTTTGTTTTAGTTTTAGTCGTCGGATCAACATCACGGCACACGGTTTAACCCACAAGTGCTCCGTTTTCTTCCCAAATCAAACCTGAGTTTGGAGAAACTCAGCTCAATGCACGAACTCCGTTGCATCGGCGAGGATCCTGAAATGCTTTGGGTAGATTTTTAAACTCGAAATTTTGCCCGGGCAGCGCCGTTAGGCTACTCTTTTTCGATTTCCAACTGCCAAGGGATTTTTTACGTGCGCAACAATACACACGTGCGTCCGATCTCACTACCCAGTGACCAGGGAAAATTACTGGAAATCCAGGTGGATTTTTTAAAATAAATCCTGGTCCTCACCGGGGCCTGAACCCGGGACCTCCAGCACTCGAGGCGGACACCATACCTCGAGACCACTCAGTTCCCCTATGCCTCACAAGTGACTGCACCCTTGCGTAATGATGCACCCCACGAATTTCTATCTCTGGCTGCAGTCTCCCAGGTGTCATGATGAATTCCAAAAGCATTCAGTGAGATTTTCAGAGTGTCTTTAAAGCGTGTCTTTAAACGCGTGGGAGCGTTTACCACAACGCAACTCGCCGTAAAAAATTCGTTTAGGGAGCCTGATCCGCGGTATTACTAAATAGACTAAAACCATATTCAGAAGACATATTAGGTGACTACCAGGCGGGTTTTAGACAAAACAGATCAACAATAGATCATATATTAATCTTACGACAAATAGCCGAAAAAAAATTTGGAATATAAAATAGATCTCCATAACATTTTTGTGGATTTTAAATAGGCTTACGATAGTGTCCATAGGAATAGCTATGGAATGCTATGCAGGAATTTGGAATACCAAGGAAGTTAATCAACATAACCAGACTATGCATGGAAGATACTTATAATATAGTAACATATAAAGGCAGGAAATCAGACCATTTCCAAATAACATCTGGCCTGAAACAGGGTGATGCTCTATCGCCGCTCCTTTTCAATCTGGCTCAATAGAAAGTTGTAAGGAAGGTAAAGGAGGAAGTGATATTGGAGGAACATCCAAGCTGCTTGGTTATGCAAATGAAATAGCTATTATAGGGGACAATGAACAAAAGACATTGGAAATATTGACTCACTTAAAGGAAAAAGATCAACAGATGGGGCTGGTTATCAACCAAGATAAGACAGAATATATGGTAATTTCAAGAGAAAGAACGGCTAAAAACTCTGGCCACCTACAAATAGATAATATGACCATTAAACGAACGGAATCATACAAATACCTGGGTACAATCTTCAACTGCTCCAACATAATAAGGGAAGAAATACAAGCTAGAATCAACTCTGGAAATAAGATATACTATGCATTACAACATCTACGAAAATCAAATGCGCTATCTCGTAACACCGAAATCACAATATACAAAACACTGATCAGACCATTTGTGCTGTATGGCTCTGAAACCTGGAGTACAACGAAATGAGACGAAGCCTTGCTACAAACCTTTGAGAACAAAGTTTTAAGACGCACCTTTGGGCCCATTAGGGATACACAAAGTGGAGAGTGGAAAAGAAGAAGTAACAAAGACATTTATGATCTGTTTAAGTCCCCGCTAATCACTGATATCATGAAAGCTAATAGACTACAATGGCTGGGGCATATAGAAAGAATGGACGATAATAGGGAAACAAAACTCGCTTACACTCAGGAAATAAATGACCGTAGACCCCGAGGTAGACCAAAAAGACGGTGCAGAGATAATACATATGCAGACCAACAAGCAATTGGAATCAACGACTGGCAAGAGAAGGTCCACCAGAGAGACGAATGGAGGCGGATTATAGCAAAGAACCTCAATGGCTCGGAACGCTGAAGAAGAAGAAGAAGAAGAAGAAGAAGAAGAAGAAGAAGAAGAAGAAGAAGAAGAAGAAGAAGAAGAAGAAGAAGAAGAAGAAGAAGAAGAAGAAGAAGAAGAAGAAGAAGAAGAAGAAGAAGAAGAAGAAGAAGAAGAAGAAGAAGAAGAAGAAGAAGAAGAAGAAGAAGAAGAAGAAGAAGAAGAAGAAGAAGAAGAAGAAGAAGAAGAAGCAGATGAAGAAGAAGAAGAAGAAGAAGAAGAAGAAGAAGAAGAAGAAGAAGAAGAAGAAGAAGAAGAAGAAGAAGAAGAAGAAGAAGAAGAAGAAGAAGAAGAAGAAGAAGAAGAAGAAGAAGAAGAAGAAGAAGAAGCAGCAGCAGCATCAGCAGCAGCAGCAGCGGCAACAGAAGAAGAAGAAGAAGAAGAAGAAGAAGAAGAAGAAGAAGAAGAAGAAGAAGAAGAAGAAGAAGAAGAAGAAGAAGAAGAAGAAGAAGAAGAAGAAGAAGAAGAAGAAGAAGAAGAAGAAGAAGAAGAAGAAGAAGAAGAAGAAGAAGAAGAAGAAGAAGAAGAAGAAGAAGAAGAAGAAGAAGAAGAAGAAGAAGAAGAAGAAGCAGAAGAAGAAGAAGCAGCAGAAGAAGAAGAAGAAGAAGAAGAAGAAGAAGAAGAAGAAGAAGAAGAAGAAGAAGAAGAAGAAGAAGAAGAAGAAGAAGAAGAAGAAGAAGAAGAAGAAGAAGAAGAAGAAGAAGAAGCAGAAGAAGAAGAAGAAGCAGAAGAAGAAGCAGAAGAAGAAGAAGAAGCAGAAGAAGAAGAAGAAGAAGAAGAAGAAGAAGAAGAAGAAGAAGAAGAAGAAGAAGAAGAAGAAGAAGAAGAAGAAGAAGAAGAAGAAGAAGAAGAAGAAGAAGAAGAAGAAGAAGAAGAAGAAGAAGAAGAAGAAGCAGCAGCAGCAGCAGAAGAAGAAGAAGAAGAAGAAGAAGAAGAAGAAGAAGAAGAAGAAGAAGAAGAAGAAGAAGAAGAAGAAGAAGAAGAAGAAGAAGAAGAAGAAGAAGAAGAAGAAGAAGAAGAAGAAGAAGAAGAGATGCAAGGAGATTTTATGTCCGTTTCCAATTTAGTTAACTTCAATCTCAAGTCTCCCCGTTTTGTTATTTATATCCAGCCGATTTCTTCCATTTTCGAATTGCGCCCCTTTACAATCGAATTGCCCCCCTGTGGGGCGTGGGCCCCACGTTGGGAAACACTGGTCTAAACGAAGATTCTAAGGAACATAACATAAACATTAGCACCAATAAAACAGAGGTAATGACTATAATCAAAGAAGAAAATAAACAACATAGAGTCATCTAAAAGAACACCCCCCACCCCCCACAGTCCTGAAACAAATAAAGAGCTTCAAGTACTTAACAAGTATAATATCATCAAATGGCAAATCAGAAGACGAGATAGAAAATAGATGCAATAAGTCAATCCCACTCGTTGGACAAATGGCACCAATACTAATGAACAAACGCTTATCAATAGTTACTAAGAAAGCACTCTACAACACAATCTTCCTACCAACTCTATGCTACCTATGCCAAACCTGGACAATGACAGAACAAGATAAACGAAAAATCGCAGCAGCAGAAATGAGATTCCTGAGAAGAATACTCAATGTATCAAGAAGAGAGAAAATCAGAAATGAAGAAATCAGGACTAAAAGGGCTATGGCGGTGCTAGAATGTATTAGTAAGAGCAAGTCAAATGGTTTGGCCATATAAATAGGTTACCAATTAACAGATACCACTACAAGCAATGATGTAGAAATCAAATGGAAGCAGTAAAAGAGGCAAGTAAACGATGGACAAAGGGAATAGCATAGTCCATAGTAGGAATGTTGATACATGAATGCCCATTAACGGGCACTCTCCCGCGGTTTATACTTCACCTCGAGACCGCAAGGTACAAGAGAAACCAGATGTGGTGAGATGAGATTATAACAAACACAAAAATGAAGCAACATGTCGATGTATTCTATAATGCACAGAGCATGTCCAGAGATATATCAGTATAATATCACACACACACACACACACACACACACACACACACACACACACACAGAGATACAGAAACACACACAGACACACACAAACACATACGCACGCACGCACACACACATACACACACACACATTTTGTCTGGAATCCACAGAGCAAAAGAAATAGTAGGAGATCTAAAAACAGATGGAGAAGATAAGTAGAGACATAATGAATAAAATGGGACGGCCGTTGATGGATCCGCATTAGGTAGCGGTTTGGATTTAGTTGGTACGTCAGGGAGTTTATGCGACAATGGGGGATCATGAGCGCAAGAAGAAGAATAACTGCACACATTCATGGCAACACTGTAGAAACATATATGACATACCAATATTTACTGAGGTGTCAGTGCTGACCACAGGCGATCGGTTGACCAGTGTTTCGTTGGTGACCAGTGGTGACATTTCAACATAGAACATATATGAAAGGAACATCTTGGCATGGGGAATACGCCACGTGCATGTTATGATGTAATCGCTGTTCGAGTCATTGCTGGATGAATAGCGACTGCAATACTTGCTATTAAAGTCATCATCGCTCACATCAATCTGTGATATGGAGGAGACAGTATAAGTAAGTAAATCGGGATTAAAGTTAGATTTTATTTAATATATAGGGTTTTATCCCTTTATCCCCCGATCTATTTCCTCAGAGCGGCCTGCCGAAATCGTCTCCCAGTGCACAAACTCCCTAACTCCAGTGACGACACCGGAAGTCTCTGCGAAACTTTCACTCCTAAACAGAATGACGGAATCTGGAATTGGACTCACGAACTTCGGAGCTGGAAACAAACAGCTGAATTTATTCTACGTGAAGACCTCCGAGGCCAAGTTTGACTTGCATTTAAATGGACAGAATCAGAACCAACACCTCTAAACATAAAGAATCTAGAAGATGATCCGTCAGCATTTATGTCAGATCGGGTTAAGAGGTCAGTATAGCAGAATGGAAAAGAGCACGAGTTCTAAAACATCTAGTGTGCTGATGCTGAGGAAGGGGGTTTGTGGCGAAGTGGAGAAAATGGGGAAAGAATCCCCACATTGCTAATACCCAACTGCTATGTGAAAACTCGAAATGGCTCTATAAGACTCCCTAGGCTTTGAGATAGACCCAAAGGTAAGGTTTCCAAACAGATGGCTAGTAGAGCTTCCAACGACACAGCATTTAAAGAGGATGAAGCTCACTCTGGAAACTACGGAATACTTGTAGCTTTCCGGCCACAATTGGCTCCACTAATATGGTGTCACTTGATGATAATTATTAACATGAACAAACATAACAAAGCTCAAACACAACATAACGAGAAAATAAACAACTCTCTATTCTAACATACAACAGTATAATTTTATATTAACAGGAAAGGGTTCCTGTATGTATGCTCGAGTTGCATTCCACAATAGTACAAAACCCTAATAAAAAACCAATAACATCTCAAATAACAGACATATTAATATTATATGTTTTTTCCCCCTTAAATTAACGGGTCAGGTGCTTGTGCACCGATGAAAGTGAACCAACACCATCTAAAACTAAGCAAAAATGATTGTCCATATCTAAAGTATCTCGATAAATGTATATTTTCTACAGCACACGGGTGTGACATTTTATTTCAGCGCGGGAAAAATAGATGTAAAATATAGAATGAAAATCTCTTCAAGAGGTCACAATTTTAAAACAGGGCCACTCCTATTTTTCTAACTATAACATCACGTGGTGAACACCTGCTGTTGTGACACAGGCGAGATGGAGAGAAACCACCTCCCCCCCCCCCTGGGAAATTGCCAATGATGGAAGTGTAACTAACACCAGGGACACCAAAATCAGCTTAAAATAGCATCTGCCTACATTGTCACGGAGAAGTAAGGATTGTGCAATGTCGGCGAAAAACAACATTACTTTCCCCATCTACCCAATACCGGCAACTTTATGACCCACCTCCACAGCTGAATGACGTCACTGTTCGCGATAAAACTGAGCACTGGCATTGGAGCGGCAAAGGTGGCTCTTATTGACATGATTAATGTTAATGAATGAGCTAACGGACGTCGTTGTGGTTTTTTGTTTGTTTTGTTTTGATTTGTTTCTGTTTTAACTCATGATGGTTTTTGGTACGTGGGATACAATAATGATTAAACTTAGACTTAGTACCTCTGAATTTATAGTCGAGTTTCTTTATGCAGAGAGTAGTAATAGGGACAGAAGAAGTGATTATTTCTTCGACTTAGGGAGATAGTGACTGAAACTTATTCTTGTTCTGTCCATACGCTATATGATAGATGAACATCACTTCCTTTAGCCATTCAGAGTTTCCATGTGTGGTTATTTTTAGTCAAAAACTACCATGATGTTGTTATAAAATATCGCCTTTGGTATTTTATGGATGACGTTTCTTTTATAATTTCTTTGTCTCTATATTCAGAGGAGACTATGGTTCTTTGCATGTGTATTCATGTATGGAGAATTAATAATGAGTTATCCATAAGTGTATACAGGTGATGTGAGCTTACCTGTACATTTATACGGGAAAGAGAAGCGTTGCCAAGACGGTGAAATGACATCAGCCTTGCTTATGTCCACCAGATATTCTCGGCGCTAGAGCCTTGAAAGTAGGAGAATGATTCCTCTCCATGGGCAGGAGTGAGAGAGACATATCATGTCAATATAAGGGGAGAAGGACAATATCAGATGTTGGAGAGATGAGGCCCAATAGGGCTAATTCAGACTAGCCTGCCTTCAGGTAATCATTACTTCACCTTCCCGTTTTATGTTTTTGTCTCTCTCTCCCTTCTCTCTATCTTCCCCCCCCTCTCTCTCTCTCTCTCTCTCTCTCTCTCTCTCTTCTACTCTCCCCCCCCCTCTCTCTCTCTCTCTCTCTCTCTCTCTCCTTTTCTTTGTTGTTGTTGTTGTTGTTTGGTGATTCTTTTCTTTTCCCCCACATTTTTATGAGTATGATTATATTGTTTGGCACATATTTTCTGAAGGGAAAGATGGTCTATGGTTGGCTGAAAATGGGGTATTTTTAATAAATGATGGAAAATGGCAACATGAGGGTCAAAGTCCTCAGGGCATGAGGAGGGTGTGCCTTTCCATCGTGGGAAGAGTGATTCTCCCTTGGTCATCATTGGCCCATCCTCTGTTGAACCAAGAACCCCAGCATGGTAAACGTCGCTAGACCCTTGATTACTACTTCATGGTTTCCCAGTGCCAACACCTGCAGGCTTATGAACATTCGCACCCAATGTGTTGTTGGGAATGAAAATTTGCACTTCTGTGTGTTAGGGATGGACATTCATACTGCTATATTGTAATGAACAACCGCAACCCTGTGGTTTAGGAATTAACACCCCCCCCCCCCCCCCCCGGTGGTTAGGAATGTACTTTCACTCCGTTTATTTTAACCATGGATTTTCACTTTGTTTAAGTTAAAACATGGACTGTCACTTGTGCGATGTAGAAAACCCTTAGCATCTCAGTGGAGCTAAAAATGTGTTAGTTATTTCCTTCGTTGGGGAAATACTTGAACCTTTAACACACTAGATATAAGTTGTATGTCTTTCATGGAAATGTTATTGTACTGATTTTTTATTGTCTTTGTGTAATGATTTACTATGCAACTCAAACATACATACATGAACCCTTCTCCATATTATCCAAATATAATGTTTTAGGTTGTACTCAAGAGATGTTTATTTACTTATTACTTGGTCTATAAGTTGTTGTTATGTGTATTCTCAATGATACTACCTTTCAAGGGACCACCTCACTCTGGAGCTGATTGTGGTCGGATACCCACAAGGACACTCGACGTCCAAAGAGTGATTGATCTCCTGTTGCACGTTCAGTGAATGTCCGGTGCTATAATGGTCATTTGTTAGGAAACATCACTTTATAACTAGTCTATACCCTTAGCTTATCGTTTCTTTACTTATTCAGTCTCTCGGTAGAGATTTGTTCGCAGCAGACGAGCAAATCTCCGGCGGGCCTATTCTCGCTGGTCGCGAGATCCGCACAGTGGAAGTATGGGAGATTTGCTTGCAAATAGACAGGCAATATCTCCTGCGGTAGCTATGGCGGACCTATTCCCGCTGGTCGCGGGGACCGCTATAAGTCAGGTGGGGAGTCTGACGATAGTGCACGCTTTACACAGGTCCGGACACTTGTGATTGACAGATGTGCGCGCCCTCATGGTCCGGGCACGTACAAGGCCCTCACCTGTGGGACATGGCTGAACGTCTCTAAGCCGGGTCCCTTGGGTGTCAGGGTCTGGCCACAACTCGCCACCGGCTCGTGGTTGTGAGGTCTCAGTGGATTGACGCTGAGCCGCCAGCGTCTGCAGCCTACCTTGTGCCAGACGTATTGGTTACCCATTCCTCTGGAATACACAAGACTAGGCCGAGGGAGGGGTCATGTCGTTTGGGCATCACATGATCTCTGAAGCTCTGCCCAGACATTGTGTTGGAATATTGGCCACATTCCACTCACATACTTTGGTCTGTCAAGACTGCAAGGTGTCTACTACTTATACCCTTAGCAAGTTTTATCAAACCAGCTCAAGTTTCTTAAACAGTGGCTGTTAGAATTAGGGCCTTCATCCCCTGTTCTTTTCGTTAATATACCACAGCGGGAAAGGTCTATGTTTCAAAGCACAAGGGGAATTGTCCATGTTTTAATGCACACGCGAGTAAGTCCATGTTTTTAAATCACACGGGAGAAAGTCCCTGTTTTTAACTATGATGTCCCAAACAAATGAATACTTTGGTCGGAACACTGTGTGTGGTGAATTCATGAAAACGGGCTGTCAGTTACTACAGACTTGTCTGCTTTTACCAGGTTAGAAATTTGTCTGCCATCGGATGGGGCAATGATGATTAAGGGAATTTCACTCTCCCCTCAATGGAAAGGCAATCCCCTACTCTAGTATTGAGGACTTCGACCCTCCTGATGGCATTCTTCATAAATCATGAACATACCCCAGTTTCAGCCAAATGAGGACCACCATTCCCTGAAGAAAACATGTGTCAAACAATTTAGTCATACCCACAGACTAAAGAGAAAACAATAATAAATAAGTAAAGCGAGAAAGCGAGAGTGAAAAAGAGAGAATGAAAGAAAAAAAAAAAAAAGAGAGAGAGAGAGAGAGAGAGAGAGAGAGAGAGAGAGAGAGAGAGAGAGAGAGAGAGTAAAGTGATCATGACACACGGGAAGGTTTAGATAGACCTGGCCATATCACTTCAACATCTCATGCAGTCCTTCAGTCATGATACATCTCTCTCACACCTGCCTTGTGGAGGTGAATCATCCTCATGCCCTTCAGGCTTTGCCGCCTAGAATATCGGGTGTCCATCATCAAGGATGATGTCATTACGCCGTATTGGCTGTGTCCCTCTATACTTCCATATAAATGTTTAGATAACCTCAGATCATTTTCATGAGGTGATAACACATCATATTTATACCTGTACAAATGAACTAATTTTTAATTATTTAGACATGAATATACATACAAGTCTGGTGATCGAGTGAAATGGCGAATCATGACCGCCCACGCTTTCCGGCATGGCACATGATTGATTGATTGATTGATACATACAAAGAAACATAGTCTCCTCTGAACATAGAAACTTATAGATTATAAGAGACTGCTCAGAAAGGTACTATCTATAAAGGCCAGACGTGATATTCTATAACAACATTATGGTAGTTCTTATCTAAACATAACCACACCTGGAAACTCTGAATGACTAGAGGAAGTGAAGTTCATCTCTCATATATCGTATGAACAGGACAAGAAAATGTTTTAGTCACTATCTCCCTAAGACGAAGAAACAATCACCTATTTTCTTCCTATGATTACTCTATATCTTCACAAAGAAACTCTACTATAAATTCAAATGTAGTAGTTCTAAGCTTATTCACTATGGTTTTCAACTTACCAAAAACCATCATGAATTAAAACACAAAAACACCACACCTTCTGGACTGAACTGCACGTCCGTCCCAGACGAATCATTTTTAACACTGCCATTTTGGATTGTCTGGTTGTATTTGATTGTTTTTGTGTCCATGAAATATGACATATTGTATTGTATACCCATATCTCCAGGGTTTCTATTCAACTTTCTAACGATATAAAACTGTAGGTAATATTGTAAGTGGTAACACACACAATCACGCCAAATATACCAACGGCAAACAGAAACATAATGATGTAAATAATGTCATCGTTAACGCTTGGAAATATTACCTCGCAAATACTTATCTCTCAGCAATAAAGAGCTAATAAAAAATTGTTTACTCATTCATGCCATATAAAACTCGGGTGCGTATTATTTATACAGCGAGTACTAATAATAGCTTTTTTCGTCATGATGCGTTTGTGCGGTTCTCGTCAGAATTTCACAGTGAACTTGGCTAAAACCAAATGCATTTGTTCTCTGTGTGTGTGTGTGTGTGTGTGTGTGTGTGTGTGTGTGTGTGCGCGCGCGCGCGTGCGTGTGTGTGTGTGTATGTGTGATCAATTTTTATAAGGAATGTTTCATAATATAAAAATCTAGACACAGTATGGTGCGTATTACACAAGTTTCCGTGTAGTAGAACATGTCAGCTAAATCATCCATGCGCGAATTATGCATTTGAGCAAGGTATACAAACTTTTCTTCTGTGTAGAACGGCTCGAACGTCTGGATAGGCAACTGTTGAAAATGTAACCTCCACGTATTGATTTGTAACACTGACACCTCCGTATGTTGGAGTGCTGGGCCATCCTGTAATGACAGTGCGAGTAGAACAGATATATTACTTAACACGAAAGTGGAACATTATATACGCATATGAAATGGAAACAAACGATGCTCTAGTCATGTAATGGGAACAAAGGCAATGAACAACATAATACAGACTGGAAATATCACTAGTTGAAATTTCAAAAGCACACCAGCAGAAATGGTGCTAGAATGGCTGAAATGATGGCATAGAGCAATATCACCAACATAATTTATCCACGTCACCAAGGACCTAGGCTTGGTCCTAGGACCTAGGAGCCCCATGAAATATCAGCTGGCAGGGAACATGTTGATGAAGTTGCAAGCCAACTTCCATAACTGCAGAATGCGCTTTTTGAAACCCGGGAGATGAAAGTTAGAAGCTGAAAAGCTATATTGATTATATATTATGTGGAAACAAAAATTAAACTTCAAAACAATATTTTCAGTTTGTGAATTTGAATAACGAAGACAGAAACAGGCTTTGCAGGCTAACAAACAGACACGAAGAGGATTGCAGTCTTTTTCGCCTGGCATATTTCGCTGCATATCGTCAGGAACATAACGCAGAAATAACTCAACATAAACGAATGTGTAATTAGATACATCCTTTAATCTGACATATACACCACACATATTCACAAAGTAATTTGAATTGTCTTTCACGGTATTTTTTAACTGATTTTCATGCCTTTCGGTTTGCATACAATTGGCTTCTGTGAATTAATGGCGATTGCTTCTGCAATTCTTGCGACCAATGTGTGTGCTAATAAAGCCTAAACTTTGGTTCCCTTATAAACAGGAGGAAATAGCTTCTGGACGTTGGTAAGTGACAGTCGTTTGCAGAACCTCGCGAACATCAAGGCTTGCCGAATAGATCCTCTGTCCATTGCCATTTCTCCTGCATCGGACATCTTGATGCCCAGGGTGTCTGCAATGTCTCGAGTTTACCTTCGTGCTGGCTGACTTCTCAATTTTCTTCGGCAAACCAATCCTTCCCCCTCTGTTCCATCCAAGCCACTGCGAAGAATACTATGACGAGAGTATACCAGTTTCTGAGACATGATGCTGTTTATGATCACGCTTTCTTCCTTGTTCAAATCTCGAATAATATCATTACTTTATTTATGGGTAATCGTTCATAATATTCTAAGACATTTTCTGCAACAAGTAACTTGAAAACTTTTGATTTTCTTCTTAAGTGATTGCGAAAAAGACATAAACCTTGGTCGGCCATTGGTCCTGGATCGAAGCTCCGTCAGGCGGACAATTAGAGCATTCATTTGAGGATTTGGCAACTTCTCTTGCGTGTCTTGTTCCAGATGTATCGGTGTTACATTTAATCTGGAGTAAACTAGGCCAGCAGAGAGAGGGACCATGCTGCATAGGCAACACATGGTTTCTACAGTTCAGCCCAGGCTTCGTGTTATGGAGAGATATAACTCCAGCCCTGTCCACAGTCATGAGTTGCAGTTATTTTGCATGTCTTAAAGCGCATTGTAACAAACTATCGTCTGTCCAGGCTTCCACGTGCCAAGAGATATCGAAATAATCTGTGATTTGAAGAAAATGTTGCAAAAGGAAAGTTGCATGTCCTTAAAATATGTACATTACTTTTTTTTTTTTATTTTGCCTTGGGCTATGAATATTGTTTAATCTCTGCAATGGTGGGTCAGCAATAGAGCGCTTATTTTAAACTTCAAGTGTGCTGATGCTGAGATAATGGGTTTGAACCCCTATACCGGTCAGATGGACTAAAATATTGACTTATCGCCCTTATCTTGACGACGGAAATTACAAATACCTCGGAAGTAGAAGTGGGTTCGCCTGATGGCGAGGGACACTGGTAATATGGAAAGCTAATCCACACGCAAAAATGAGTCCAGTGCATTGGAAGTAGCAGCACGTGTATGGACTATGCTTGAGTTCAAAGCGAGCGAACGTAAGAAAGAAAAATATCTCTGCATCGCTATGGCCAATCTACGCCTGACTTACACAATCGCCACAGTTGTTGATTGTGGTGCCAATATATTCAATGTTTGTATGTCATTTTCAATTTCTTCATTGTTGATTGTGATCTTTGCTTGGTATGCAGTTTTGTCCGTAGACATTGATTTTGTTTTGTTTAAATTCAGAAAATAAATGGTTTTCAATGTGTCTCTTGTCAGAGAATGAGACAACGAGGAGTGACGAGGGGACCAGGCCTATGCTTGACGCTCAGAGGAAAGGCGAGACGGACATATAATCAGATTGCTATGGGTACTTTTGGTGTTGGAACTCATCGCTGGCTGCTGAGGATGGGGACAGTGCGCTTATGAGAATGCCCCGAATGCAGTGATGTCAGTTCCTAAATCAATCAATCAATCAATCAATCAATCGATCAATCAATCAATCAATCTTGTCAGACAATATTAGCTCTTCTGATCCTATAGCACTGTTTGTGAGGAGGACTGTGTCATCTGCATATCTAAGATCTGAAAGTGCATTTCTACCAATTACGTGTGAATCTAAATGATCTCCGGTCTTGTTGTGTTGATTATAGTGTCAAGATATTCAATGTTTGTGACATTTTCAGTTTCTTCATGATTGATAATGATGTTGTGTTCATGCCATTGTGCCATCTAGGGTTCACTTTTTATTTAGGAAAGAACACTAGTTTTTGCCGTGTGGTCATATCACCTGTGCCAACTTAGCTACCAGAAAACTCCCTGATGACTAGTTTATGACGATAGGTTTATGTTTGTGCCTTGTGATCACGATAAAACTTCTGCATCCGGTTGGATCTGAACCCATCACCACGTGACTAATAGTGAGTGCAATAGCCAATACACCGTAAGGTGACAGGCTGCCTTGACATGTTGCCAATTGTTATATATTATTTCGCAATGTTATGTTTTTTCCCCCCTCATGTGTTAAGAAAATCCATAATGGAAGCAAAGAATTGTAACACTGTAACCTGCAAACCGTGGCAAAGGAGTCACGGACGCGGTTCGTAATCCCATATACCCGCGTTCGAAACACAGTTGCGAGCAATTTAGCAGCAAACCGCGTTGCACTGGTTTTTAACCAAGAGGTAAGGGTGCCGGTCGTTCAGAAAGCAATGGTAAACTACTGAACGTAAAACTTGCCAAGACATCAACAACAGCTGCTGGTGTTCACTGTAAACGTCATGTAAAGGATATGCAACTATCTTTTTTAACCTGCTATATAAGTCGCCGACCTCCCTGGTCAAGGTGTTAACGACATTGTCCCGTATATGAACGTGGGGAAAACAGCAGCCGTAAGAATCGTCAGCGGTTCGTGCCGCGCTGGTAACTTACGGGGGGTATGGGAGCCGGTCGCTCAGAAAACAATGACAAAACTACTGAACGTAAAACTTTGCTAGTACATCAACAGCAGCTGAAAAATTATGGTGTTGGCTGCACGGTCCTGTAAGGGATATGCAACATATAAATGAAAACAAATATAAGCCATAACATGCGATTTAGGAGGATTGACCTGGTGCTGTCTACTTAATCCCGTAGTAAACTTTAGCTGCAAAAATGAACCAGTCATGAAGTATTCTACACAGGGACTGGCATGAGTTGGTTGGGGGTCCATGTTTCACTGGGAAATGAATGACAGCAATAACCTAAGAGGAATCACTGGGTACTTTGTAACTCTGATTTTGTAGGAAACTAAAATGCATTCAATGCATTATTTGTTAAGAAACTGAATGTTTCATTTTGGATTGATAAAAGCACTTACGATAGGGCTCCAGGGTGCATATCTTAGCAACTTTCCCGTCATCTGTCAGACACCGAAACTGGGTTTCATTTGACTTGACACTACTGATGTCCAGTGTGAACTTTGGAACTCCTGATGAATTCAGAAAATGTCCTTTGTATACCTGTGACATGTGATCTTCACAGGCACCAGCCAGAGGACAGGTAGACACATTTTCATACTGTCTACCTGTCCACACCTGCCAGGTTAAAGTATTTATGCTACCTTGAACTGGGCACTCAAGGAGTGTGCTTTGTCCTTTCTCCACAATAACATGACAATCCGGAGCTGAAAATATAAAAACGCCGTTCTCTACTCTCTTACTCACACATTTCTTAATGTAAATAAATCACTAGAAACGCATAAAATTCAAGGACATGATAAGACGAAACAACATTAACGAACATTGAGAACTGGCCAGACAATGATTGCGTATCACACAAATTCAGGTCGAACCTACGACCACTGCAACGTCAGGCGAGTGTCTGGCCATTAAAAAAAACCAAGGCTCCACGACTAGGAGTCATTTGGTAGACATTTTTGTTGGCACCTTGCAGTCTTGACAGACCATAGTATGTTAGTTGGAATGTGGCCAATATTCCATCACAATGCCTGGGCAGAGCTTCAGAGAAACATGTGGTGTCCAAAGGACATGATCTCTCTCTCGGTCTAACCTCGTGTTGCCAAGAGGAATGGGTAACCGATACGTCTGGCACAAGGTAGCCTGCAGACGCTGGCGGCACAGCGTCAAACCTCCGAGACCTCGCCACCACGAGCAGGTGGCGAGTTATGGCCAGACCCTGACACCCAAGGGACCCGGCTTAGAGGTGTTCAGCCAAGTCCCACAGGTTAGGGCCTCGTACGAGCCCGGACCATAGGGGCGCGCACAACTGTCAATCACAAGTGTCCGGTCCTATGTAAAGCGTGCACTATCGTCAGACTCTCCACCTGACTTTAGCGGACCACGCGACCAGCGGGAATAGGCCCGTCAGAGCTACCGCAGGAGATATTGCTTGTCTATTGCGAGCAAATCCCCCATCCTTCCACTGTGTGGATCTCGCGACTGGCGAGAATAGGCCCGCCGGAGATTATGCTCGTCTGTTGCGAACAAATCTCTACCGAGACTGACTGAATAAGTAAAGAAACGATAAAAGTAGTGGTAGTTCAATTGCGCTTGCGCTCCCACCTATGCTACACCCTTCATGTGTCTTCACAAAGTCGGACTAGAGTCAAGCTCAACAGGGTCTTCTTTCCCCGCTGATTCTAGCAAGCCCGTTCCCTTGGCTGTAGTGTCGCTAGATTGTAGATAGGGACAGTGGGAATCTCGTTAATCCATTCATGCGCGTCACTAATTAGATGACGAGGCATTTGGCTGCCTTAAGAGAGTCATAATGTACGGATAAACTTGTAGGTGCGAATTCAGTAAATACGTTACAACCAAAATGTTTAAATCATACTCTTATCTAAAGTCTGATACTAACCTTACCTCGCTGCAAACATAGGTCATACGAATACTACACTAGGGACAAGTGATCTACACAGACTTTGCATGAGAATGTGCTTGTCCTATTGTTGCATTTAAGAATGTCATTAGCATACACTTAAACTGCAACCACAATCATATATCACGTGTCATTTCCCCATTGAAGGCAGACAATAATAAGTCTCCCAACATCCTGTTTACTGCGTCTTATCCATGCATTCATATGTATGCTTCGAAATAGTACACCGACATGTAGCGGTGTCTTCCTCTTGTGCACGTACTCCCCAGCTTTCATTCTTGTAATTCCTTAAACAACGAACGTCTCTTCGTGTAACTCTATTAAGATTATTTATTTCACTAGTAATTATGCCGCATACTCTTGTCTATTATCTTGTCCCATGTGATGTGACTGCTTAACACGGCACTTAGCTTTTGGGGAATTTAAAATTGCGATTTCAACAGTTATATGCATTGCCTTTTTGGAGTCGTATGAGAGTTTGTTGTAATCTCACTTGATAGTGTCTACCTACTGCTGTCTTAGTCTTCCTCTCACTCTGTATACAGATCATATTTATGTGTACGGTTTTATTGGTAGTTGATCGGGTTTGATTTACATATAATTCACAAAACACTTCATGTTTCCAGCCTCAACTTGAGATTGAGGCATAGTATTATTTCCGTCATATTTCTAACGTTTTCTTCAATAATACATTTAAAGCAAAAATAAATTCCTGCTTGCGTTCTCTCTATATTCTATGCATTCTTATCTTTCATATTAGGAGGTATCATTTTGTATGCCACTTGATTGTCCTGTAACATGCCAATCCATATTTTTATTTTGTGGTGTATTCTCATCTTTAATATTATCATTTTGTATACCACTTGATTTTATCATGTATAATATAACATTACTGTGATGTGAGTGAGAGAGCTAGTGAGTGGGAGAGAGAGAGAGAGAGAGAGAGAGAGAGAGAGAGAGAGAGACAGACAGACAGACAGAGACAGAGAGAGAGAGAGAGAAAAGAGAGAGAGAGAGAGAGTTGAATTGCATCACTAATTTTTACGCTACGCAATGTATATGTACAATGTTTTCTCCACTTCTTACAATTTCTGTGAGAATGCTCACGACAATCGTCAGTGTCTCAACTGTGTGTAAAGTGTGAGAGTTTGTTTTTATTAGTTTCAGTGATCATGTGAGGCATCATGTATGTGTGTAGATGTGAGGAAGTTTGTGGGGGGTGTGTATGTGAGGGATGTGTGTGGGGGTGTGGGGAATGTATGTGTGGAGGGGTTATGTGTGGGGGATGTGTATGGGTTGATGGGCGATGTGCGGATGAGTGAAGGGATGTGTAGTCGGTGAGGGATGTATGTGTGTGAGGGATGTGTATGTGTGTGTGGGGGATATTTGGGAGGATTATTGGAAGTATGTGGGTGTTGGTGGGTTGAGGGTGTGGGTAGGGAATATTCCATTGAGTGGGTGAATGGGTGTGTAGAAAATTGTGTGGGTTGGGGAATGGGTGTGTAATGGTTGTGGGGGATGAGTGTGTGTGTGAGGGGGGGGGGGTGTCTGTAAATGGGATATGTCTGTGTGGGAGTTTGGATGGGGTAAATGTGAGTGGGTGGAGGATGTATGTGTGGATGGTGAGGATGTTTATAATTGGAGGATGTGTGGGTGGGTGGGGAGATGTGTGTGTGGGTGAGAGATGTGTGAGCGGGGATATGTATGAGGAATGCATGTGGAGGATGTGTGTGTGTGGGGGGGGGGAGGGGATGAAATGCTTTTATGGGTGGAATTTTGTGTGGGAGGGGAGATTGTGAGATGTGGGGGAGGTGTGGGATGTGCAGGTGGATGAAGGATGTATGTAAAGATGGGGGATGTTTGTCTGTCTGGGTGGTTGGGGTGTGTGTGGGTGGGAGGGTAGATGAGAGATGCATGTGTTGATGGGTGGGCGGGTGATGTGTGGGTGTGCGTGGTTGATGGATCTGTACGTGAGTGGGTGGATGTGTGTGAGAGATGAGTGTATGGTTGGGGGATTATGTGTTTGTGGGAAGATTTGTGTGAGCGGCGGATGTGTGTGGGTGGGGTATATGTGGGTAGTGGGGTGTGTGTGGGTGGGAAGTGTGTGGTTTTGGGTGTTTATGGCTGGGGGATATGTGTGGGCAGATGGGGAGATGTGTTTGTGGGTGGGGATGTGTGTATAGGTGGGAGATGTGTAGTTGAAAGGTGGCGGATATTGGGTGGGTGAATGGGTGTAGGTTGGCTGATGTGTGTGTGGGTTGGTTGGGGAAAATTGTGAGGGTACGGGATTTATGTGTGGATAGGTGCGGGATGTGTGGGCTGACGGGGGCATGTGCGTGTGGTTTTGTGATGTGTGTTTTGCTGGGTGGTTGCGGGTGTGTGGGTGGTTGGTGGAGAATATGTGGGTGGGTGTGTGAGTGTCGGTTATGGGATGGGTGGGGGATGTATGTGTGGGTGGGGAAATGTGTGTGGGTGGGGGTACAGTGGGTAGTATGTTTGCCTGAGTCTGTGTGAGTGCGTGGAGGTATGTGTGAGTGGGTGGGGGGTGTGGTTGGTTGGGGATGTTTGGGTGGCTGCGGGATGTGTGGGTGGCTGTGGGATTTGAAGTTAGATGGAGGATGTGTCTCACAACATTGCAATATCCACTGTTAATGTTTACAACTTTCATTTAACATGGTTTTTTTTCTTCCAAATGTGAATGTACCATGCGTAATATGCATTGTTTATGCTTACAAATTCCATTTGACAATGTTTTTCTTCCCCTATGTAAATGTAACGTGCACATTTGATGAATGAAAGATGAGTGATTGAAAGGGCCGAATGTAAGACGGGCCTGCGTGCCCAATTTGTTACCCTTTTAAAATAAAGTTCGTTCGTTCCCAGCCATGTCATTCCTCCCGATTGTCTAAATAGCCACATTACGTTAGCTACAATTGTAAAGTCACATTACTTGTACATTGTCCTTCCTTCGCTACCATTGCATAATACAGAGTGAGTAACACAGGCACAATATTAACGGTAACTTCCAGCTGAGCTTTTAAGACTGAGTTGTTAAAAACAACAGTAAAGTGCATGTCCTTTACAAGACGTCGCAATTTTACGTTCAGTAGTTTGCCATTGGTTTCTGATCAACCGACGCCTCATACCATCGAATTCAAAGCAAAGAATCTGCTTCCAAATCGCCAGCAGCTGATTTCAAACCCTCGACCTGTACGGGGGAATTGTGAAACGTGTTCACTGCCCTTTAGTCACAACCCCGGCTTTTAGATTGAGTAGCTGCTTAATATTGCCGACTGTTTTTTTTACAATTCATATTTCTCTCTTCCCACCCCCCACCCCCTTCCCACCCGTATAATAGAGTTATTATACAGAACAAGTATGCTTGAACTTTTGAACTGAATTACTATAGTAAAGTTCTTAGAATCCCGTAGACCAAGAAGAAGAGTACTACCGATATTCTTATAAATCTCAACATTGAAGAAATCTTGTTCATAAACAGCTTCATGTCTGGGAGACTGGAATACTTTACTCATGTTAAACAACGTCACAGTAGTGTGGGATGAGCAGTGATGACAGGCCTGGTTTCTGGAAGAGGAATGTGAGTGCAACTGAAACATTGAGCTCTGATTTATTATCGTAACCCGAAATTTACTCCCATATGTGGAGGTCAGCATGGCTGAATGGGAAAGAGCGCTCGCTCTTAAATTTCTAGTGTGCTGATAATTAGATAGCGGGTTCAACCCCAACACTGCTCAGTTAGATTAAAATTGTGACTTATCATCCTTGACTGGGCTTGGTAAATTACAAGTACCTTAGACATCAGAGTGGGTTCGCCTGATGGTGAGGGATACTGTTACTAGGGAAAGCAAATCCACATGCAAATTCAGCCCAGAGCACTAGAAATAGTAGCTCGTATATAGACTACGCTTGGGTTCAAAGCGATCGAAGTAATACAAACCAAAATAAACAACACAACTCCGAAATGTGAGTTGCATAATTGTGATTTTCGATCCTGCACTGTAAGAGTTAAAGAAACATTATCACAGTGACCACTACTATCACAAGTGAAATACTTACATGGATACTTAGGTTTATATGTGATTCTCCAGTATTGACTCGTTGGGTTAATGCCATGGCATTCATATGTGACATCAGGATCTTTGTATGGAAACATTTAAAATAAGTAATTCACAATTAAATTAATAATTAACATCGTTATGCTGTATAAACTTGTTATCTTGAGTTATATCCAATAGTCATGTATGCAGCAGCATAAACATGTGAAGAGTTAAGTAGCGCTGCGGCTTGCAGGCTTCGTTATCGGTATTGTTTTCCCCAGATCAAATCCCCATCATGATGGGGTTTTCTTCGGTTTCATGTTCTTTGCCATCTCGGCTAGACCCAGCCTATAATTAGCTCCAGAAATGATTTGGAAAGTTAAGGTTGATGTTGTGTTTCTGACGGCGTGACCCATCGATTGCTGATTGATCTATAAATATATAGGGCTAGTAACATACGCCGGTCTCTCTGGCCGAGGGGTTACACCACTTTCTCCGTAACCCCGTTTATCACGCAGTCTCGTAGCGGGCGAGAGTTGGAAGCAGTTCTACACTCGCTAGTGACTTGCGGGATAACTGAGCCGGCCGCTCAGAAAACAATGGCAAACTACTGAGCGTAATCTTGCCAAGAAATCAAGAGACAGCTGAAAGATGCTGCTGTTGACAGCGATGTCCTGTAAAGGATATGCGAAAAAAAGTAACATGCACCCAACGCTCCTCAAGGCGTTACTGTTTGCATAATCATTTGAAGGAGCAGGTGGGTGGAGTCTCAGGCTGACTGCCTCACACATGATGGGATATGTGTTTAATCCTCTGGTATTCCAGTTTGGGGTATTTTTTGTGGTTTTTCCCCTCAAGTTCCTAGGCTATACCGGCTCCGTGGTAAAGATTTTATGGGCGCAGTTCATATTTCCACATACCGCGATCGAAACACAGCTGCTGGCGAGTTGACAGCAGATCGTCTTGTGTGTATGTGTTTTTTAATAGAATGATATGAGTACCGGTCGTTCAGAAAGCAAGTGATTTAGGATTATTTCATTATTGTTGAAGTTGTAATAATTAGTTATTTCAAATAAATAGTTATTTCAGATTCTTAAATATTTCAACAGTTTTGATTTCAAAGATGTATTTATTTTATACATGTTTACCTCCTACCGGGCAATGCAATGCGCTGAGGTCAGGTAACCATGAAAGACCAAACGCTGTAGAAAAAAAAATGTACTAACTTTGATCTTACCCCATAAAGTCTGTCTTTGCTGTCTGAAACACCTCCTGGTTACATCCTAATATGCCGTCTGTGGAGATGTGAAGTTGCAGTAGTGGTCTTGCAAACGCAGTGTGTTTCTGGAGAGGTTATGTATCCAACACAATCCCCACAGAGGTTATACATTTGTGCCTGGCCGGGAGAAAGGTTTCTACACTACGTTTATTCCACTAGATGCAAAACTAATAAGATAAATTAGACGTAGACATGCACAATGTTTTGGATACGTCATGAGAAGAAATAAAGTGGAGAGCTTGGTGACAACTGGCAAAAATGGTGGGTAAAGACCAAAAGAAAGACATAGCGGTAAATATCTGGATGGCTTGGTCACTTAGTATGCTCGAGACAAGAACAGAGCTGACCCACGACTCTGGTGATCGTGTGAGAAGGCGAAACATGACCGCCTACGTTTATCTGCATGGTACATGATGATGATGATGATGATGATGATGATGATGATGATGATGATGATGATGATGATGATGATGATGATGATGATGATGATGATATTTTCAAGGATAGGACAACCTGAATACGGATTTACAAGACTTAAGCTTAAAACTTGAGTCTTCCTGGGGATACACACCAACCACCCAACCAACAATCTCGCCACACACAAAAAAAAAAAAAAAAAAAGTAAATTTCAGCCAGCAAAAGCACTAAACAACCAGCTTGTATCAACTGTCACTAAATTATCTGTAACAAACCGTATCATAAAAACATATGCTCGTGCTGACCTGATGAGTTGTACCTCAGAGTCAATGTTGAGGATCTGTCACTCGAGATATCGACGCCAACACTGCGTCCTTTTGCATCAAACCACCGTGCCTGTCCGCCCCATAGTCCTACTTCTCTTACTTCACACGTGCATGTTGCAGATGTCCCAACCTTGATGTAGTCTCCTACCACTCCTGGGCCAACTGGACATTTCCGGTTGTATATAACAGGACGAGGCAAACCTGGTTTTAAAAAAAAAAAGTTAAAAGTCTTAATTTTAAATTTAGTAGGAGGCCAGCGCCGGTCTCTCTGGCTGTGGGGTTACAACACTTTCTCTCTGTAATCCCGTTTATCACGCAGAGTCTCGCAGCGGAGCGAGAACTGAGGTGGTTCGACCCCCGCTCGTGACTTGCGGATACTGAGCCGGCCGCTCAGAAAGCAATGGCAAACTACTGAGCGTAATCTTGCCAAGAGATCAACAGACAGCTGAAAGATGCTGCTGTTGACAGCTAAGTCCTGTAAAGGATACGCAAAACAGGAGGCCAGCTGAATTTCTGCCGTAAATGTATACATTACCCCTGTTTGTAGATGTTTCCTTGGTAAGGATGACTCTCATGTCCTCTTCAGGACCCATCCCCCACTGGTCCAAGCCTGACATCCAGCTCACGTCTATGGCTCCTAGTAGCTGTCAGCATGCGACAGCGGCCACCCCCCTGGGCAACAGCTGTGACAGGCTGGCTAAACCAGGCATGGGTAGTCGATTTGGTGTCAAACCAAGCGGTGAACTAGTGTATGCCTACCCAACATGTGAAGACAGAATTCGGCAGACTGCGTGGTTGAAATCACTGATTACTCAACGGGCAAGACGGCGTTTACCTGCAAAGCGTTGTGGAACGTAATGAGCACGGAAAGGCACGTAGAGCGCCCTGATCATCCACTGCACCTGTATTCGTCTCCAGTTGTATGATGCACATATTTTCAAGGATAGGACAACCTGAATAGGGATGTACAAGACTTAAGCTTACAACTTGAGTCTTCCTGGGGATACACACCAACCACCCAACAACAATCACGCCCCCCCCCCCCAAAAAAAAACAACACTTCAGCCAGCCAAAGAACCAAACAACCAACTTGTATCAACCACATTTTCTTGCCAATGGACTCAGATGGATTCAGGCGAGAGAGTGAGGTCGACGAATTGCACAACTCTACCTCACTTTAATCCAGGTCATCGCGCAAGTCATTCTTCATCCAACTTCATATATCACCTTCAAGCCCTGTGGCGACGGGCGAGCGGCGAAGCTGCAGGCGTGGGTAAGCTGGCAGTCGTAGTCGCAGACCTGCACACAGGCGACTCAGGCCATATGGTCGTCTTCTACTGACCGGAGCAGCAGTGGGATTCGGCAGCCCCCTGAGTGACTGAGCAGCCCTCTATAGGAAAGCACTGCTCACCTCCATAGCATGAGGAAGGGGCTAGAAAAGATGCCCTAAAAATTGTCTGCTCCATCATTACTTAAACAGCTAGCCGCGGTTGGTGGGTACCCTATACTGCGGTCGTGATACAAAGTAAAAACAGGTAAAGCTAACGAGCTAACCATATTCCCTTGGCAATCGGAACTTGGAATGTTCGCACCCTACTTGATAGAGACGACGCATCTGGCCCAGAAAGGCAAAGAGCACTGATTGAGAGAGAAATGGGCAGGTACAACATCGACATTGTAGCCTTGAGCGAGACACGACTTGCATAAGAAGGCTAAATCTGTGAAGTCGGTGCCGGCTATACATTTTTCTGGAGTGGAAGGAAAAGCGAGGAAAGACGCCAATCCGTTGTAGGATTTGCCATTAAGCCGGCCCTGGTTGGCAAACTAGCTGAATTTCCAAAAGCTATAAATGGCAGGCTTATGACTTTTAAGTTACCCCTGCTGAAAGGAAAGAAACATGCAACCATTGTGTGTATCTATGCACCAACTATGACAAATGAAGGTGACGTCAAAATCAAGTACTATTGAGACCTGCACAACGTATTAACATCTGTTCCCAAAGGAGACAAACTTATACTCCTTGGGGACTTCAATGCCAGAGTAGGCAAGGACACCGTCTCTTGGAGTGGCATCATTGGAAAGTACGTAGTCGGAAATTGTAACAGCAGACATGGGCCGATCACGATCTCCTGATCACCAACACAGTTTTCCACTTCCCACGAGAAATTGGACATCATGGATGCACCCTTGATCGAAACACTGGCACCTCATTGACTATGACATCGTCAGGAGGAGTGACAGACAATACGTTTGGGTGACAAAATGCATGTGTGGTACCGAATTTTGGACAGATCATCGTCTCATTATCTCGAAAATAAATATACACATCAAACCACCACGGCGTCCCCAAGAGGTAAACATACAAAACAAAAATACAACAACTGAATGTCACCCGCCTAAACAGCATAAACATGCAGCTGTCATTTGAAAACTTCCTGGAAGACCGCCTCAAGCCAAATTCGGCAGCTAAACAGGATGCGGAAACAGAGTGGAGAGCCCTAAATGGCATAATTTACAACACTGGCATGGAAATCCTGGTTCCAGATTCCCCCCCCCCCTCCCCGTCGAAAGCATAAAGACTAGTTTAATGAAAATTCTGAAGATATCAACCAATTGCTGACCGAGAAATATTTTCTCCTAAAGGCACATTTGCATGGCCCGAAGTCAACATAAAAAAAAAACAAAAAGATGCTGTCAATAACATTTGGAGAGTAGTGCAGCAGAAACTTCGAAACATGCGGGACTCCTGGCTGAGCAATAAAGCTGATGCAATTCAAGGCTTTGCTGACAGATATGATATGAAAAACTTCTATGACTCGCTGAAAGCGGTCTACGGTCCTCCATCGCCAGGCATAGTTCCCCTCCTCGGTACTGATGGGGCAACATTGGTCACCGATAAGAAAGGAATCCGTCAAAGCTTGGCAGAGCATTCCAGCAACATCTTAAGTGTAACTTCCTTCTTCGATCATGAAACCATCAACTGCTTTCCTCAAGTTCCCACTAATAATACACTTGATGACCTGCCAACTATAGTGGAACAAAACAAAGCCGCCTAGCAACTTCCCAGTGGAAAGGCACCCGGACCTAACTCCATCCCAGCAGAGATATACAAAGCAGGTGGGCCGATCCTAATAGAGCAGCTTCACCAAGTCTTTACAAACATATGGGTGAACGAGACCATGCCACAAGATTTCAAGGAACCGTCAATAGTCCAACTTTTCAAGCGTAAAGGAAACCGCCAATCTTGTGACAACCACAGAGGCATCTCCTTGCTCTCAATCGCAGGGAAGATACTCGCCAGAATTCTTCTCAGTCGCCTCACGGCCCATTTCGATCAAGATCTTCCTGTGGGTCAATGTGTCTTCAGAAAAGAACGAGGAACTGTTTACATGTTTTTCACTGCAAGACAGCTGCAAGAGAAATGTCAGGAATAGAACTATGAAATGTTCCCCACTTTCAATGACCTTACCAAGGCTTTTGATACAGTCAGCAGAGAAGGACCGTGGAAGATTATGGCGAAATATGGCTGTCCATAAGAGTCTGTCCAAATAGTGAGGCTATTTCATGATGGTATGCAGGCAAGAGTACAGGAAAATGGTGAACTGTCTGAGCCTTTCCTGTCACCAATGGAGTGAAGCAAGGATGTGTCCTGGCACTGACACCGTTCAGCCTCATGTTTTCAGCTATGCTGACGAATGCCTACGTGAACAATGACATAGGAATAGACATCAACTACCGTATGGATGGAAATTTTTTCAATATCAGAAGGTTGAAAGCTAAAATCAAAATTGACAACGACACCGTAAAAGAACTGCTGTTTTCTGATGATTGCGCTCTATATGCTAACTCAGAGGCAGACATGCAACACAATGTTTCAGCTTTCTCATAAGCTTGTGCCAACTTTGGGCTCAATATCAACTTGGAGAAGACTGTAGTTATGTACCAGCCAGCTCCGGGGAATAATCACACCGTGCCGAATATCAAGGTGAACGGTCATAGACTAAGTGTTGCGGACAAATTCACCTATCTTGGCAGCACTGTGTCACAAGCTGTCACTATTGATGACGAAGTAAATGCAAGAATCTCCAAGACCAGTGTGGCCTTTGGCAGACTGTACAAGAATGTATGGGACAGAACTAGAATAAGCCTGCAAAGCTGAAAGTCTATAAAGCAGTTGTATTATCCACCCTGCTATATGGTTGTGAAACATGGACTGTTTATCACCAACAGTCTAGGAAATTAAACCACTTCCACACAGTCTGCCTTAGGAAGCTATTGAAGATTAAATGGCAAGACAAGATCCCAGACACTGAAGTCCTAGAAAGAGCGTCCATGCCCAGTATCCACACTATTTTTTTTCCCGCGTTTCCATCCTGTTTCAGGATATTGCGGTCAACACCAGCATCTTTCAGCTGTATGTTGATTCCTAGGCTAGATTACGCTCATCAGCACGCCACGACTTTCTGAGCGACCGGCTCCATACTCTCATAAGTCACTTTTGCGATTCAAACCACTGCTAATTCTCGTCGCGTCACGTGACGAGAGTATTCGGGGTTAGCGGAGTAAGCTGCTAAGCCCTCGGCCATGGAGCCGGCAGTATCCACACTCTACTAATGAAAAATCAGATTCGCTGGACTGGTCACATAACTCGTATGCCAGATCACAGGTTCCCAAAACAATTTATTTACGGCGACCTGCATTGTGGTAAACGCTTCCAAGACGGCCAGAGGAAACGCTTTAAAAACACTGAAAATCTCACTGAAAGCTTTAGGAATTCATCTTGACGCCTGGGAGACTGCTGCTAAAAACCGTAATTCGTGGCTTACATTATTACATAATGGTATAGTCACTTGTGAAGCTACCAGGACTGCAAGAGCTGTGAAGGAAAGGCTGGACAGAAAAACCACTGCAGGAGATCCTTCTCCTGGAACGTCAAGCATTATTTGCCAACTTCGTCAAAGAACATTTCGAGCCAAAATAGTCTTTATCAGCCATCTTGGATCTCACGGCTCCATACTTTCAACCCCACTGGATGAAATGAATGGTCATCATCATTCTCTATGGACAAACAACATATGTTTCGTAACTTTATAATTAACTCAGTGTGTATTTTTGTAACTTCATAATTAAATTAGTTTGCATTTGTTTTGTAACTTTCTAATGATTTCAGAGTTTATCAAGAAATATGAGTTGCATATGTTTCGTAGCTGCCGTTGCATAGTGGCTAGACTATCTTCTGCAGGCAAAGTGGTCATGGGTTTCATCCACTTCGGGGTGAATTATGGTGTTTAAAGTTAACGTGGGTCTACCCAGCCTAAAATGGGTTCCTAGAAATGGCCTTTGCAAGTATAGACGGCTGGCCTAATACTGACCACACCACCCACCAATCGCCAGTATAGAAATATGGGTCAAGCACAGCATGTCCAATGTACCGTAGGGCGTCTAAAATTGTCCTTTATTGTAATTTTTAGTTATGTTTCTTAACTGTATCATTAATGGAGCTTGGAAAAAGAGGTACCAGTTGTAAGTGTTTCCAAGCCATATAACTATATAATTAATGCTGCTTGTAAAAAGAGGTACCAGAAAAAAGAGGTAACAAAATAAATTATTTCGGCACTTTGTATTAAAGAGTTTTAAGATGTTGCGTATCCTTTACAGGTTCTTGCAGTCAAACCCAGCATTATTTGGATGTTCGTGATTCCTGGGCAAGTTTACGTTCAGTAGTTTGCCATTGCTTTCTGAACTACCCGCACCAATATGATTTCATAAAAAACCAAAATCAGCCGTGTTTTGAACGTGGTTAGGCGAGATTACGAACTGCGCCCTTAATTTATTCGCCACCAGCTGTATGTGTTTCCTGTCTATATAATTAACTTATTAATTGCCATGTGATGAGAAATAGTCTATCCGAACTTTAATTAACTGCCATAGGTTTATAAATCGAACTATACTTTAAATGTTAATACAGTAGTTTACCCTTGCCGGCTCACTGGTCTAGAGATTACACGACTTTATCGGTAGTTAATCTCGTATACTCTCTTAAATAACGTGACGTTGCGAGAGAATTGGTTGCGGTTATCTCCGCGTCGGTAACTTAGGGGTATGTGAGCGGTCGCTCAGAAAGCAATGGCAAATTACTGAGCGTAATCTTGCCAAGAGATCAACAGTCAGCTGAAAGATGCTGATGTTGACAGCGATGTCCTGTACAAATGATATACAAAAAAAAAAAAAAGTTTACCATTTCCAACCACTTTAATGCGATATAATAAAACATGTCTGCTACCATATTAACATCTTGTAAGTTATAACTGTGACACACCCCTACTTTCCATTTTGCGCCATTTATTACTATTTATTTATTTTTTTTTTTTTGGGGGGGGGAGGGGATGCGGGGAGGGGGGGCGGGGAGGGGTGAGGGTGGGGAGTCCTAACCTGCATTTTTTTTTGTTTAGCACTTAATCTGTTAAAAAATGTTGCATCAAGTAAGATACTGGCTATATTTGTTTTGTAACTTTATAATAAACTCAGTTTGTATGTGTTTGATTCATAACGTTATAATTAACTAAGTTTGTATGTGTTTGATTCATAACTTTAATACTCAGCTCAGTTTGTGTCAAGACAAGTACAAGTTGTATTTCTTTTGCGATTTTATAAGTAATTCAGTTTATATTTGTTTTAAAAAAGAAGAAAGTTGTGATTGTTTCACATCTTTATATTGAACTCAGTTTTTATTTATTTCGTAACTTTGTATTTACACTCAGTTTGTATATATTTTTAACATTATAATTAACTCAGTTTGAATTTATTTCATAACACTTTAATTAACTGAATGCATGTTTGTTTCGTAAATTTAAAAGTAAATACTTCATATCAAGATAGGCACCAATTGCATTGGTTTCATAACTCTATAAAGTTAATTCAGTTTTAATTTGTTTCGTACCTTTATAATTAAATGTGACTGTGTGAAATCAGATACCATTTGTGTTAATTTCAAATTGTATAATTAACTCAGCTTATGATTATTTTTAACTGTATAATTAACTCTCAAAGACGCTATCTGGTAACACCAAGATCACAATATACAAAACACTGATCAGACCAGTTGTGTTGTATGGCTATGAAACCTGGAGTACAACGAAAGGAGACGAAGCCTTGCTACAAACCTTTGAGAACAAAGTTTTAAGACGCATCTTTGGACCCATTAGGGATACACAAAGTGAAGAGTGGAAAAGAAGAAGTAACAAAGACATTTATGATCTGTTTAAGTCCCCGCTAATCACTGGTATCATGAAGGCTAATAGACTACAATGGCTGGGGCATATAGAAATAATGGAAGATAATAGGGAAACAAAACTCGCTTACACTCAGGAAATAAATGACCGTAGACCCCGAGGTAGACCAAGAAGACGGTGAAGAGATAATATATATACAGACCTACAAGCACTTGGAATCAACGACTGGCAAGAGAAGGTCAACCAGAGAGACGAATGGAGACGGATTGTATTTGCAGCAAAGAACCTCAATGGCTCGGAACGCTGACGAAGAAGAAGAAGTATAATTAACTCAGTTTGTATCTGTTTCCTAATTTCATAATTAACCCACTTTGTATTTGATGCGTGACTTTCAAATTAACTCAATTTGTATTTGTCTCGTAGCGTCATAATTAACATAGTGTGTAACTTTAGAATTATCTCAAAAATAAATGAGTAAACCATAGATACTTACGCAGGTCAGCAGTAACATTTTGGCTGCTAACTGCAGATTTTGTTACTGTTGTAGAATTTGTAACAAGAGCTTTGATTTCAATACTAAAATAGTAAACGCCTTCCTGCATCTTGGATGTTGGGATACGCCAGGTGCAAGTTTCAGTAATATCTCCAAGTGACCCATATCCGAGGTAGGAAATAAGGCAGAAAGAATTGTTCCGATCAACTTCCAAGACGGGACCAAAGGGCTACAAGTGAATATAAAGAGACATGTGTTGTTGATTTTATTTGAATTTGTCGTTTAAGATGTTCATCCTTATATATGACATGAGGAATCTCGGTCGTGGCGATGACCGGTGGGTAAGCACGATAGTGGACGCGTTACTGTAGTTGATAAGGAGTTAGGCTGATAATGTCAGGAAACTCCGCAAGCAAGGGTTATTTAACCTCCATAGCCGCCTCTTACGACTCGCTTGTTATGGCACGGAGTTGCACTTCTTTGCTTACCTCATCGACCCCGATAACAGATGGGAGGGAAATAGAATGTTAGCTAATTGACAAGGACTAAAGGGGTGGGGTGGGGGGAAGGGTGTCAGTCTCAGTGACGAAGTCGCCAAGCTCTCTGTCTCATGCTCAGAAGCTCCTGGGTTCGTTTTCGAACTCCGGTATTCGATTCGTGAATGAAATTTTACGGAGACCTCTGAGGGATGGTAGCGGAAACTACGGTGTTCATGCTCTTCGGGAGACTTTTAACAAACGATTAGTTGCGGAGAGACTGAACTAGATGTGACGAAACTCTATGCGGAGATAATCTTGGCAGAGATGATAAGTGCAATCAGAAATATCCAGCATGCTGATGCCGAGGTAGCGGGGTCAAACCCTAAACCAGTTAGTTGGACTAAAATGTTAACTGTTCGTCCTTGACTTGGGGACGTAAATTACAAGTACCTCTGAAGTCGGATTACGTTCGCCTAATTACAAGGGACACTGGCAAAAGGGAAAGGTAATCCACTTGCAAAAATTAGTCTAGTGCACTAAAAGTAGTGGCACGTTTATGGACTACACTTGAGCTCACAGCGAGATTACGAATTTTTAATTAAAAAATTAAAATACAGTAAACGCTTTTAATTGTTACCGCGTCTAAATGGACATGTTGTATGACGTTTGGAGGCCGTTACAATCAAGCTCAACCTCAGCTTGATGTTTCTATGCAGTTTCACGTTCAGTGGTGAACCGTTGCTTTCTGATCTGATCTCATCTCATCGCATCTTGCTCCTCCTGTACCTTGCGGTGTCGAGGTGAAGTATTAACAGCGGGAGAGTACCCGTTTGTGGGCGTCGTGTATCGAGATTCTCTTGGACTCTGCTATGTTCTGTGTCCATTTTTTACGTGGTCGGCCCCTTCTTTTGCTTTCATTTGGTATGTGCATCATTGCTTGTTCTGGTATACTGTTAGTTGGTAACCTTGTTACATCCCAAGCCATTTGACTTTATACTTTTATACTGCTCTTAGAAAAACAAAGATACTTTCTGAAAGAGCTGAGTTAAGTTGAGTGAAGAACCGACTTCACTTCGGGAAATTCCCATGCGTGCTCCGTACCCTCGTTCAACAGCCAGCGAAGAGTCATACTACTAATCGTTCCCGTCGCTATTTGATTAAACGTTCTCCTGGTCTTCCATCTCAGTTTTGAGATTCTTCCAGAACACCTACCGTTCCCCCGCAATCTCATTCTTTCCACATATGGGTTCTCAATCTGGTCCCCCGGCTTCTCCACCTGGCCCCACAACCGCACGACATCTCCCCCTTGTCCATAGGCTATCTACCACCAAGAGGTGCATTCCCTGCTAGCCTATCTGCCTGTTCATTCCCCCCACATCCCTATGGCCAGGGCAAAATATCCATATAATTCTCACAATTCCTGTCCTCTGAAGCTACGAGAGCCATTCCACACGAAATATTCCTTTCTCCAATTTACTAAGCATACTCTTTGAATCCGTAATGAATACAAAGAGTGTTGCAGTAGTCTCCTCTAGCAACGGAATGTCGCTGTTACTGCCTCCACTTCCATTCTCATGCTGGAGGTCGTAGTCTCATATGCCAGACTCTCCTTTTTCAAGACTTGTCCATTAGCCTTTGTAATAAAGCCACAACCACTACGTCTATTTCTCACCACTGACCCATCGGTGTAGATGACTATGTCACCTTGATGTGTGTTACTCTAGATCAGCTGTTGCACTTCAAACTCAGTGTGGCCTGCTGCCCATTCTCTGCACTCATGACCCAGTGTTATTATTACATTGTGCCAGTCCGTCATATCTTCCGGAACGTCAGCCCACTCTCTTTCCCGATTGATGGTGTCTAGATCACACATCTGACGTATAGAAAGTTCTGCCTGTGCCATCCAGGACCTGCCTCATCTTAGTCTATGACCCTTGACTATAGCCATGGCTGCATGCAGCGGATGATCCCTGTCTGCAGCAACTTTCAGGTACCATTTGGCCTGAAGTACCCTATGCCTATCCGTCATTGTTGGTAGCGCCAGGATGTGCGTCATGCATATAATTGGGTGTCCTTTGTGCACCCCAGGATTAACCGCATGGCAGCATTCTGTATGCACTCCAACCTTTCAAGCTGGCTCTTTGATACTGTCAGCAGCCCCAAACCATACTCAATGACATAAATTATTAACTGCCGAAAGAGCCTGCCCAGCAACCTCTGATCTATCCCGGTTGCTGCCATAGCCCTCAATGCATTAAGTCCCCTACCAGCCTTCACCACCAAAGCCTCGACATGATCCTTAAAAGACAAACACCTGTCAAAGGTGATACCCAAGTAATTCAATTTACTCTCTCGACTAAGAGGACATCCATTCAACATAATACCTGTGACATCTGCCTTGACGACCCGGTTATCCAGGGAGTACCACACAATCGATGCCTTGTTTGGGTGTATAATGGCCCCAGTGTCCCTGCACCACTCTGCCACACTATTTACTGCCACCTGTAAGTCTTTCGCTAAACTGGCGCTGTCTCTGCCCTGTCTGTACACCAGCACATCATCTGCAAATGTCAAGATTCTACCCAGACCTGGGGTCCCAATAGCTACGATTTTGCTAGTGTAGACATTGAAAAGCACTGGAGACAAGGCAGATCCCTGTGGCAAACCAGGTGTAATAGTACAAGGGTCAGAAGTCCAGGAACCCATGCGAAGTGCAACCTTACGCACATAAAGGACCGCCGCAACTAATCTAACAAGGCAAGGGCAGATCTCCATATCCAACAGTGTGTATATCAATCGATCATACCAAACCCTGTTATACGCATCTTCCAGGTCAAGAGCTACCGCCACTGTCTCTTGTTTATCCTGGAAGCCCTCGTAGACATCAAATGCAAAAGTAGCAGCATTGGCCCATGTGTCCTTCCAAGACCGGCGGTAACTCCCGGACCTTGGGGAAGCAGATTACGACATTCCAAATGTCGCTGGATCCTGCGTGCTACTATCTTTCTGGGGACTTTGCCATACGTTTTTGCAGGGTTATTGTTTGGTAACATTTTTCTATATAAGGTTGTTTTTTTTTCCCCTCTTTAATGCTCAGGAGCCCAGGTAATAAGGACAGTTAGGTTCAGGGCCTCAGGTTTGGTAGGGTTAAGTCTGGGGTAATACTTATCTGGCTTTGGGAGTGGGACCAGGTGGCTATGCAGGCAGTCGTGGGATATTTCCGCCGTATTGATGCTTAGGTCTAAATAAAGAGCCATCTGCTCCAAGTCCCTATTATTTATGTTACACATATGGGAGTTCCTCACCCCATCCGGACCTGGCGCTGTGTCCTTAGCCCGCTTCAGTACCCATCTAATATCCTCCACCTTAATCTCACAGTCCTCCTTCCTAGTGAATCGTGACAAGGCTTCTCTGACGTTATCTCTTACTCTAATAGCCCTCTCTTGCCGATCCGTCTGTTTTAAAAATCGCGCAAGAAAAGCCTCCCCTTTGTCCTTGTCAGTTGTCATAGGTCGGTTGTTATCATCATAAACCGTAACATGTGTACCAGGCATCACCTGTCTCTTCAACTGCCTGTGCAGCCTCCAGAATGTACTCAATGTAACATCCCCACCGACTTCATTGATGAACTGTTCCCACGTAATCCTTTTTTGCCTCTTTAATCCTGCACCTTTACTTTCAGTCTCCTCCAATTCTGTGTCAACCGAATCGGTTGTTCTTCGCACCCTCTGCCAATTGCTTATGACCGCCCTCTTTTCCCTCTATGAATTCTCCACCTCTGGTGTCCACCATGGTGATTGTGTTAAAATTCTTCTTGTTGGTTTAGATCTTCACTGTGATCTAAGGCAACCCAAGAGCGAAGAGTGGTCGCAATCATAACTGAATGCTCTGCGGGCTCTTATAGCCTTAACTGTGCTGGACTTAGGTATCAGTACAGAACAGGGGAGGTGGTCACTATGATGGTCTCCAGGGACGCTCCATTTTATGTCTGATGCCGCCTCTTGGGAAACAAGTGCCAGGTCGATGGCCGTGTCGGGGTGCCCCGGTCTCATTAATAGCCTATTGGGTGTCCCGTCATTTAGACAGACAACATCCGTCTCAAGCAAGGCCTCAGCAAGAGCAGTACCCTGTCTGTTCTCTCCCAACCTGTCCCATTCCTTGGCGCGAGCATTGAAGTCACAACATATCAGATACCTGCTACCAGGGGTAACCGCTGAACCTTTCAACCAGTCTCAACTCTCTCTGCTTATTCATATATATTTATCAGGTTCCAGCTGTATCGGCCGATTTGCATCCGCATTCCATTACTCTCCTCACTCTACCCACTCATATCCAGTATGGAATGCTGTAAACAATCCTTGACCACCAGAGTCTTCCCTGCCCGGTTGGGTTAATGTAACATGTATAGCCAGAGCACTTAAAAGAGTTTGTATTCAGTTCTTGTAACATCAGTACATCAAAATCGTAGACCAGATCCTCCTGTATTGGTCCTCGTTGCTTTTCACTATGCCAATTCCAGTATCCAATCCGCACATTTTTGAGTACCACACAATCCGTTTTCCTTCTACCCTTTTGGCTCCAGCCCTCTTCTTCCCTTTCCTTTCCCCCTCTACCCTACCTCTTCTCCTCCGCTGCATTCTCTTGCCGCTGGCTGTTGTCAACGGTATCGAGCACAGAGCATGAACTCCGTTGCTTCGGCGATAATTCTTTTTATTTACCATAGTTGACTTGATATGAAGGCATGATATAATCGGTCACCCTAGTAGAGTCTGCCTGCTAGGGAAGGGGCAAGGGATGTTCCTCAGGAGTCCATACGCCTGGCGCCGCCTCGCCCGCATACCAGACGTTTCTGAAAGAGAAGTCAAAGTTTGTCCAACTTTATGCTGATTTAAGGGATTAAACACTTACCTCTCCATCACCGCACCTGAAGTTTACTAGCGAATGCCATTATCCTTACGGCAACGTCGACTTCTAGTTGCTGATTCGTATTCTTCTAATAGATATTGTGTACAGACTAGTTGAATAGATGTTGTGTACAGACTAGTTGAATAGATGTTCTGTACAGACTGGTTTAATAGATGTTGTGTACATACTAGTTTAATAGATGTTGTGTACAGACTAGCTGAATAGATGTTGTGTACAGACTAGTTGAATAGATGTTGTGTACAGAATAGTTGAATAGATGTTCTGTACAGACTGGTTTAATAGATGTTGTGTTCATACTAGATTAATAGATGTTGTGTACAGACTAGCTGAATAGATGTTGTGTACAGACTAGTTGAATAGATGTTCTGTACAGACTAGTTGAATAGATGTTGTTTACAGACTAGGTGAATCGTGCTCCGAAGGTTGTGGGTTCGATTCCGGGCCGCGCCCTTCGGTTTACGAGTTAAATGTTTCGGAGACTCCTGTGGGTCGTCGCTAAAAGATACGGAGTTCGTGCTTTGTGCGACGCTTTCCGTGCTACGACAATAGACAGAGCCATATGGGATAAAACCTGGTGCAATGAAGTCGACCCTGTCGACTTTTAACCAACTTATTTAAAGATATTGTGTACAGACTAGATGCCTAAATGTTGTGTACAGACTATTTGGATAGATGTTGTGTACAGAATAGTTGAATAGATGTTGTAACCAGACAATCCGAATAGATGTGTACAGACTAGTTGAATGAATGTTGTGTACAGACTAATTGAATAGAAGTTGCGTACAGACTAGTTAAATAGATGTTGTGTAGAGACTAGTTGAGTAGATTTCACTGAAATGAACAAACATACCCCTATCCTGTTAATCACAGCTGAAAACTCAGGGTACACGTTGGATGAAGTACATGTCAGCTCTAGAGACATGTTTTTCTTGTCAAGCTTCATTGGTTCACAAACGGGTGGTGTGGGCCACACTGTGAAAAGAAAACATCCAGAAACATTACTCTTCTCCTCCTCACTTGGTGTAACGCTAATGGGCGAGTCTTGAAAAAGGAGAGTCCAGCATGAGAATGAAGGTGGAGGCAGTAACAGCAGCATTCCGATGGCTAGAGGAGACTACTGCAACACACGTTGTATTCATTACGGATTCAAAGAGTATGCTTAGGAAGGTGGAGAAAGGAATGTTTCGTGTGGAATGGCTTTCGTCACTTCAGAGGTCACAGATCGTGAGATTTGTATGGATATTTTGCCCTGGCCATGCGGGTGTACGGGGGAATGAACAGGCTGATAGGCTAGCGGAGACGGCACCTATTGGTGGAATTTTGCCTATGGACAAGGGGGAGGTAGTCGTGCGCTGGTGGGACCAGGTGGAGAAGACGGAGGAACAGATTGAGAACCCATATATGGAAAGAATGAGATTGCTGGGGATCGGCAGGGGTTCTGGAACTGAGAGGGAAGAATAGGAGAACTTTTAATCAGATAGCGATTGGAACGATTAGTAGTATGACTCTTCACTGGCTGATGAACGAGGGGACGGAGCACGTATGGAAATGTCCTGAGTGCAGTGATGTCGGTTCTTAACTCAACTCAACTCAACTCAACTCTTGATGTAACATGCCATAACCTAAATTAGATTAAGTCAAAGGGTTATGGCAGTGTTCAGGAAATGAACACCTGGATCGTGAAAAGTGGATACTTTTCACACAACGTGAAAACGTTGGGAATAACTTCCCAAGTCAACAAGAAGTGGGATCCGGACAAAGGGCATTCTAGATCGTGGTTTCGTCGAAAGATGGCCAACACTGAGCCACTCTTTTAGATAGTACACTTTTAAATAACTGTGGTGTAGAATTATTGTCGAATATCTGATTGTGCATTTGGTGATGTCTACTTTAGTCTGTGTAGAATAATATACAAGTAAAACTACAACTGGCGTTTGAGTCCACTACTGTTCGAGTCTACTACTGTTATGTTGAGTGGCGTTTGGAGTGAGTAGTGCAATGTGTGGAGAATCGTAGTTTAGCAATCAGCAAAGTTATGTGCTGAGAAATGACCATGGTGCCGACTGGAGAAGAAAGAAGAATTAAACATACTCCTATGAAGACGGGCAGCACCTCTAGCGCACTATGGCGAGTGAGGGAATTCGTCAATATGAACTATGTTGCTTCACTTTCTCCTCATTCACTTTCTTCTTCACTGTCTTCATATCATTATATTATCTATGCAGAATACTCCCATTTGCCTCTATATTTTTCAATTGTCCATATATTTATGCTTGTCTCTTTATTTTTATCATCTTACCAAATGTAGTTGTATCTTTCCTGAATGTCAGGAGTGAGAGGGTGACTAAAGCTTACATTCTCATCACGGGTGAAAGTGCGGATCGCCTTGTGCGATAAGCAATCTTTCGACCGTATCCAGGAGGGAATGATCTCTACTAAATAACACTCGGGGCTGAGACGATGGTAGAGGTTAGACCGGCTGAGACTCGTGGGCAAAGGTAAAATTTATAATTTAACATATTTATTTTATACTAGCTGCCCGGCCCGGCTTCGCCCAGGATCTGGCGGGGATCTATCTATATATCTATGTATCTGTCTGTCTGCTTGTCTGTCTGTCTGACCCGGCCCGGTTTCGCCCAACTCCTGGCGGGGAGCGTCTCATTAAATTCATATAAGTAGTCATTATACATTCAAATACATTCTCTAAGCGTACAGAGTATGCGTTCGGCCTCTGGGCCCTCGCAGCTAATGTATTGGTTGCAGCTAGAAAATTTCATTTAATGTTAGGATTATTTAGTTTTTTAAATGTTGACGTATAATTTTTAAGTTATGGTCGAACACCAAATTTGATGTCTAATGTAGTGCTTTTTGATAAACAATATTTTTTTTTTCTGTCTGGTGCGTACACAAATAAATCCGAAGGTTTTCCAACGCGTGAGCAGGCCACATATAGCTGTCCATGTGTGAAGCACGGATTTTCCAAATTTAGTCCACACACTTGTAGCGATTGTCCCTGTGCTTTGTTGATCGTCATGGCAAATGCAAGTCGCACCTGAAACTGCAGGCGTTTGAATTCGAATGGCATGTCTGTTGGAATCATTGGGATGCGAGGCAACAGTACATCAAAGGATAGGCTTCTTCTTTTCTTAGACAAAAAAAAAAAAAAAAAACCTGCATTTTAACAGGCGTGCTGCGTGTAAGGTATGCATAAGGTATGCACACCCACAACATTGAATGAAAAATGTGATGTTGACACACACGCAGCCAACTTTTTTTTAACAACAAAAACAAAATCAAGAATATACCCATTTAATTGTGTACTGACCTTCTCTCTGCCAAGCGAACGAAAAGAAAACAAATGCTTCGATTACTTCAAAAGTTCCACTCCGAAAAAAGTACAGAAATAAAATTCTAACGTATCTAATCTAAAATAAATCCATTATTTTTAATGGACACTGGTTTTAAAAACATAAAATAATGTGTTAGAAAATTTTCACTATTTAAATAGATGCATTACTTTTATAAAAATTATAAAAATGCCTTAAAGATTATATCATTATTTATTATAACTCATATGCCTGTAAATAACTATAGACAGAAAGTTTATAAATCTTTGAAAACAATGCAACAATCTATACATAAAATAATAGTGATTTTATTAAAAGTTATGACCCTTGAAATAACTTTTCTTATATTAAGTCCCCTTGATGGAAATGATAAATATTAGCTGCCCGGCCCGGCTTCGCCCAGGCTCTGGCGGGGATCTATCTATGTATCTATCTATGTATCTATCTATGTATCTATGTATCTATCTATCTATCTATCTATCTATCTATCTATCTATCTATGTTCGGCCCGTTCCCGTTAAAAATATAGATAGAATAGAAGAATAGATAGAAAATATGATTGGAAGATATCTATCTAAAGTAAACTTGGCTCTCGTTCCCGACTATCTGTCTGTCTGTCAGTCTGTCTATCTGTCTGTCTATTTGTCTGTCTGACCTGGCCCTGCTGCACTTCATTTAATTCATATAGATTTCTATAGCCAGGGGACTTAACTTAAGATATAACAATGGTACTAAAAGTTATATCCCTTTTTGTCATATATTTTTATATTTTCTTATGTTCAGTCATGTAATTACAAAATTAAATTTTAGGAAGGTAATAGCTGATAGCTGATAGATAAAACTATCATAGTTGGTTGCACAGGAATGAAAGGAAAACGTGTAGAAAATTTCATCTCAATCGGTTGGACCGTTCGCGAACGCATAAAGGACGGACATACATACATACACACAACGATTTTTATATATATATATATATATATAATACACACACGCGCACACACGCACGCGCACACACGCACGCGCATATATATATATATATATATATATATATATATATATATATATATATAGTCGTCAGGAGTTCTACAAGGTTGTGTCCTGCCCACCTCCCCACCCCCATCCCCTCTTTTTCATAACCTATATAAACAGCATATGTAAAGAAACCAGCCAATGAGAGACCGCAACAACATCGCATGAAGAACAGAACACGGAAGAAGCAACGCCATAACGTCCATAAAAGAACTCCTATTTACGGACGATCAAGCATTAATAGCAATATCAGAATCGAAATTACAAGACCATATAAATAGTCTGAACATGTATGGAACATAACATGAACATAAGCGTAATTAAAATATAGACAATGACTATAACCAAAGACGAAAGAACAATAAACATGCATCTAGAAGAACACCCCTTGAATCAAGAATAGAGCTGCAAGTGCCTGGGAAGTATCCATCCATCTTGTGTCATGCCTGTAAGCGTGGGATGTCATGACTCGCCATTTCACTCGATCAACAGAGTCGTGGATCAGCTCAGTTTTCCTGCCTTGACCATGCCAAGTGGTCAAGCCATACAGGTATTTACTTCTCTGTCTTCCTCTTGTTCTCCTCCCATCGATCTTGCTAGTTGTCACCAAGTTCTCCAATTGATTTCTTCTCATGACATGTCCAAAAAACTATGACTTTCTACGTCTAATTTCTCTAATCAGTTTACGATTTTCATTTGTTTCTTGTAGTGTTTGGTCATTGGTTTTTCTCTCTGCCCATGGTATTCTTTGCTTTCGCCTCAGAAACCACATTTCCACAGCCATCAGATGTTTTTCAGCTTGACTGTTTATTGTCCAAGCTTTACATCCATATAAAAGTACAGGCTCCATGTAGAACCTCACCACTCTTTTTCTCGTTTCTTCTTCTTCTTCTTTTCGTTCATCCGGAGTGTTTTTTCAGATGTGATTGCGGTGTGTCTGTTATGCGCCCTTGGGCCGAAACCACATCTTTTTATTGGTCAGTTTATTTTTCATCTTGCTAAAGGCTACCTTCGCAATGGCGATTATTGTTTTAATTTCTTCAAGGTTCCTCACATCACATGTTATGACTGTTCCGAGATAGTTATACCTATTCACTTGTTGAAGAGTTTTCCCATTTACTTATATATTACATTGTGTTATTTGTTCTTCCTAGTGACAACCATAATCTGTGTCTTTTTACAATTTAATACTAACTATAGTTGTTCACTGTATGCAACAACAGCCTCTACTAATTGTTGTAGATCTTGTGCATTTTCTGCAATCAATACTGTATCATCTGCATATCAAATGTTATTGATGTTTCGTCCTCCGATGATGTTTCCTTTTATATCTTCTATATTTCTGAAAATATTTTCACTGTACAGGGAAAAAAGGATCTGGATACATTACACACGCCTGTCTCACACCACACTTAATAGGCTAATATTGTACCATTCTCAATCCTTATGGCAGCTTGTTGTTTCCAATATATGGTTTTTTATTAGTCTTTCCCATCAATTTGTAGGTCTGCAAGCATCTCTACCATCTTGGTATGACTTACTCTATCGAAAGCCTTTGTGCGGTCACAAAAGCAAAGATGTATATCTTATCTTTGTTTACTTACATAGATCGTTCAATTACTGATCGCAATATATATATATATATATATATATATATATATATATATATATATATATATATATATATATATATATTACTGATCGCAGAAGATAGCTAAGTATAGAACGGCTTGGGGTGAGCTGGTTGCGGATAGTTAATAGTTAGTTAATAGTTAATAAAAATTAAAATAAAGTAAAATAGTAAATAAGAAATAAAGTAAGAAGTAAAATAGTTAATAGCATATCCTTTACAGTTCGTCGCAGTCAACCCCAACATTTTTGGCTGGTATTGACTTCTTGGCAAGTTTACATTCAGTAGTTTGTCATTGTTTTCTGAACCACCGGCACCCATATCATTGAATGAAAACTACCACAAGACAGCATGCTTTCAAATCGCCCACATATGTATTTCGAATGCTGTATGCGGTATCACGTATTGCGGTGGTAAGCCCTTCGCCATAGAGCCGGCGATTAAGGATAGATACAAGCAAATTGTATGGGGAGTCAAGATGGTCGGTTTGATATTGACGACATGACCCGTCGAAAGCCGATTGGTCTAAAAATAAGGGCTATTAGCATATACCCACTACCCCTCAAGGTGGAAAAGAGACTACTTATATAGTCGATAGTCGTGTCCAACTGTGAATACATTTTCTCTATAACTAACAAGAACGGGGATTTTTCACAGAAATCAGAAGGAAACTGACCATATCAATGAGATGTTAAACAACATTAAGAGTCTGCTGCAAAACACCATGAAACAAGTCACAGTAAACGTTGTGAAAGCATGCGTCTTTCCTATAGTTACATGCGTCATTGACAATTTACCCTATACTAATGAAGACAATCGAAACATGTGAACTTAAATATTGGAGACAATGTTAGGAAATCAAGATTGAGAAAACTACCGTCATTGTATAAGATCTGAAACTGTCTTATAAACAACATCATGTCTCGGAAACTCAATATCGTTGACGAAAGTAAACATCGCCGTGGTTGTGAATGACACGTATTCAAAGGCGTCCCTCCTGGAAGAAGAGACAAACCTCGATAAACAAGTAGGTGAGCGAGGACATGAAGTCACAGTCGATCTGAAATTGCATAGGGCAGGGGATGTGAAGACAGAGGGAGAGTCTTCTAGACGAGGTGTGATAAGAGGGATTTCTGCAAAGGACCCGCCGTAATACGATGATTAGTAATAAGGCACTTACTTCTGTGAATTGTACCTACCGTAAACCTCCAGCTCACATTTTTCTAAAATAGCTCCACCGTCAGTCAAACAGCGGAACCGAGTCTCATTTGTCCTGCAATGCATATTTTTTTTTTTTTTAAATAAGAGCATTTGGAAGGTGAATTAAAAACGTTAAACTGTAATAGCCCAAGCAAAAGCAGCATTTCACGAGATGGAAAATATTCTGTGCAATATAACATTTTTTTTTCAAACGAGATTAGAATAGTTCTTAAGAACTATTTCGAGCAAATGTGAAGCATGAATAATTATCAGATTAGTAGGGAAAGATGTGAAAGCTGCAAATCTGTGGTTCAACAGAAGAATGTAAAGGAAACATATAGGGTTATAAAGCGTGAAGAGAATATCTTAAAAGTAGTTAACTCACAAAGAGAGTTCGTCATTGGTATCAACAGAAGTCCGCATTCTTCTGACACTTCATGAGAAAGTGAAAGCTGGAGTAAGTGGTGACAGCGGGAAAGTTCAAATTCACATGAGAAATACATTCGCACGAAATATGTTTATAACGGAGACTAAAATCACATCATAAATGCATTCACACGAAATATCGAGATAACCTGACGTTGAAATCACACGTGAAATACGTTCAAGCGAAAGATTGTCATCACATTACTGTAATATCACATGAGAAATACATTCACACGAAAGATCGTGAGATATACATTCACACGAAAGATTATAAGTGACTCTGGAATCACATAAGGAGTACGTACATTCATGTGAAATATCTCATCTTCCTGCCAATGAAACCCATTCCCCACAAGAGGACATAAAGAACATGTTATTTTCTCTGCACATGCACTCATATATGTAATGGAAATAGGTAGACATCAAATTACAAATTGAATAAATGAAACAAATAGGCACAGCGAATAAGCCTTCTTCATTGGACGCCAAGAATGCTGGTTCTTTTTTTTTCCAGCCAGTTTCGTCAATTAGATGCGGGATTCCGGTGTACATACTGCTTCTAATTGTATATTGCCAGCTTTGCCCTTTAATTTCTAAATCGTTCCTTCAGTTACATGAGAGCTAAACACAGTCAGTATTGCAATGTCTCGTGTTAACCAACTGACGACTTTATCAGAAAAGAATTTTATAACCTTGTACTGACAAACGTGCCTATAAATAAATAGGACTTCAGGAAGATGGCATAAAGAGTCTATATTTTTCTATTCCCACAAATGGTAAACTTCATGTTACTCGCAAAGGAGATATTGTCGTCGGCGTGTGACATGTTTGAACTTCGTATGGACTTCGTATGTATATTGAGTGTTGTAACTAGTTCCCTTTCCCTGTCGCCTTTTCTCTGCAGACAATTCCTAAAAAATTCTGGCAAAAATCTGACACCCAAATTCATAGTCTATAGAGCTACGGGCTGTGTGCTCTGTACGACACATTCGGTAGGTTGTCCTGCGGAAAGTTATATATTCATATGGGATAAAACCCGGTGCAATTAAATCGATCTTCTGAATCAGGAATACTCTCTTGGCAGGCACTAACTTTTGTGACACCGCTGTTATTTTCTTTCTCATAATCTGCCCAAGATGTTTTATAGTTGTCCTTGTGTCTTATCCACTATCAATACATTTACATAATTCACATTGCTTGTCCATGAGATTGTCATAATTCTTCATTTGTACTGTCTTGAAATCTAGCCCCACTTGAACGGTATCACTGGTTCTAG
>OY992886.1:22563139-22713139 GCA_963921405.1 Cepaea hortensis
TGCCAGTAGTGGGTTGTGCTCAATATTTAAATTTCAAATCCCGAAACAACCACATAATCAATTGATTACTGCTCACTAGATTTAGGAGGCCTGGTGTTCCTTGCCAGTGAGAAGTCCTGATCGTTCGGGTCCCATCGACTGACGGACGTCGATGGCGGCGATTGGGCAATCTTGAGCATAGCCTACGATGGGTAGTGTTGTGATATTCTGTTGTGATAATTTGGTGTGTCCAGTGTGTGCCGCGTGGTTACACACCCGCTTCACACGCGTGATCCGGGACTGTTTCCGGATCCGGTCAGGGATATGCACTACTGACGACCTCAAATGAGGGCGAAACTCGAGTATAGTGCTTCCATATTGGCGTGGATAGGCCTTAGGTTCATACCAGAATGCGATCGGCGTTGCCAGTAGTGGGTTGTGCTCAATATTTAAATTTCAAATCCCGAAACAACCACATAATCAATTGATTACTGCTCACTAGATTTAGGAGGCCTGGTGTTCCTTGCCAGTGAGAAGTCCTGATCGTTCGGGTCCCATCGATTGACGGACGTCGGTGGCGGCGATTGGGCAATCTTGAGCATAGCCTACGATGGGTAGTGTTGTGATATTCTGTTGTAATAATTTGGTGTGTCCAGTGTGTGCCGCGTGGTTACACACCCGCTTCACACGCGTGATCCGGGACTGTTTGCGGATCCGGTCAGGGATATGCACTACTGACGAGCTCAAATGATGGCGAAACTCGAGTATAGTGCTTCCATATTGGCGTGGATAGGCCTTAGGTTCATACCAGAATGCGATCGGCGTTGCCAGTAGTGGGTTGTGCTCAATATTTAAATTTCAAATCCCGAAACAGCCACATAATCAATTGATTACTGCTCACTGGATTTAGGAGGCCTGGTGTTCCTTGCCAGTGAGAAGTCCTGATCGTTCGGGTCCCATCGATTGACGGACGTCGGTCGCGGCGATTGGGCAATCTTGAGCATAGCCTACGATGGGTAGTGTTGTGATATTCTGTTGTGATAATTTGGTGTGTCCAGTGTGTGCCGCGTGGTTACACACCCGCTTCACACGCGTGATCTGGGACTGTTTCCGGATCCGGTCAGGGATATGCACTACTGACGAGCTCAAATGAGGGCGAAACTCGAGTATAGTGCTTCCATATTGGCGTGGATAGGCCTTAGGTTCATACCAGAATGCGATCGGCGTTGCCAGTAGTGGGTTGTGCTCAATATTTAAATTTCAAATCCCGAAACAGCCACATAATCTATATATATATATATATATATATATATATATATATATATATATATATATATATATATATATATATATATATATATATATATATATATATATATATATATATATATTGTGAACAAAACTCGCTTACACTCAGGAAATAAATGACCATAGACCCCGAGGTAGACCAAGAAGACGGTGGAGAGATAATATATATGCAGACCTACAAGCGATTGGTTTCCACGACTGGCAAGAGAAGGTCATCCAGAGAGACGAATGGTGACAGATTGTATCTGCAGCAAAGAACCTCAATGGCTCGGAACGATGAAGTAAAAGCAGAATATATATATATATATATATATATATATATATATATATATATATATATATATATATATATATATATTACTCACTTAAAGAAAAAAGCCCAACAGATGTGTCTGGTTATCAACCAAGAAAGACATAATATATGTTAATTTCAAGAGAGGGAATGGCTAAAAACTCTGGCCACATACAAATAGATAATATGACCATTAAAAGAACGGAAACATACAAATACCTGGGTACAAACTCCAACTGCTCCAATATCATAAGGGAAGAAATACAAACTAGAATCAATTCTGGAAATAAGATATACTATGCAGTACAATATTTACTCAAATCAAAGGTGCTATCTCGTAACACCAAAATCACAATATACAAAACATTGATCAGACCAGTTGTGCTGTATGGCTCTGAAACTTGGAGTACAACGAAAGGAGACGAAGCCTTGTTACAAACCTTTGAGAACAAAATTTTAAGACGCATCTATGGACCCATTAGGGATACACAAAGTGGAGAGTGGAAAAGAAGAAGTAACAAAGACATTTATGATCTGTTTAAGTCCCCGCTAATCACTGGTATCATGAAGGCTAATAGACTACAATGGCTGGGACATATAGAAAGAATGGAAGATAATAGGGAAACAAAACTCGCCTACACTCAGGAAATAAATGACCGTAGACTCCAAGGTAGACCAAGAAGACGGTGGAGAGATAATATATATACAGACCTACAAGCACTTGGAATCAACGACTGGCAAGAAAAGGTCAACCAGAGAGACGAATGAAGACGGATTGTATGTGCAGCAAAGAACCTCAATGGCTCGAAACGCTGAAGAAGAAGAAGAAGAAGAAGATATATATATATATATATGTATATATATATATATATATATATATATATATATATATATATATATATATATATATATATATATATATATATATATACATATATATATTAGGCATATTCAATCATTGACAGCATAACACTGAAACATTTCACTTGCTAAATAAAATACTTTACGAAAGTCACTACATTTAATTTATGTGAACTAAATTGAAACATTTTGCTGTGAAAGAAAATTAATCGCGAAAATCAGGTTGATACACATAGTTAACACTAGATAGCTTTCCATATTAACAGTGCCCCTCGCTATAAGGCCAACCCCCTCCGAATTCTGAGGTACTTGTCATTTACGTCCTCAAGTCAAGGACGAGAAGTCAAAGCTTTAGTATAACTGATAAGTGTAGCGTTGAACCCACTAATTCGCCATCAGCACACTGGAAGATTGAGAGCGAGCGCTCATATCCATTCAATAATACTGACCACCAGATTGAGGGGAGATAATCAGATAATCCCTATGGTGCCTAGAAGGATAATGTAGATAAGGACGTCTCTTGCATCTCTTTTTACTGGGAATATCCCAACCCACAACAGGTAATAATTATTACCAAACATACAAAAATGCCAGCCAATGTGTACAGTTACTTTATAATATAGTTTATAACCATTTATATTCGTTCCTTATATTTTAGAAACGTCTGTAGCTACTAAGTTGCGAAGGCGATACGCAATGCCGCATAACGAGATAGAAATCAGACGATGTTACAGCGGATCGCCTGATGTGAATTTGAATGGTATGAGCGTCGGTCGTTAAGAAAGCACTGATAAACTATTGAACATAAACTTGCCTATCAATTCATAAACAGCTGAAAATACTGTTGTTGATTGAACTTCCTGTAAAATGGCACGCAACCAACACTGTAAAGCGGTAACAACGATTAAAGCGTACTCTAGTAAATACAACGTTACTAAATATATACAGAAAATACTTTCCATAATTTGATTGTGAAAGTGAATTATTACTTCTTATAAAGTCTTCTTCGTTATGCACTTAACCAACACAGAACTAGTATGATCAATCGATATACGCTGGGAGAAATGTTAAGAACGAATTGGGTCCGACGTGCGATGAAGATGTCCCTTACTAATAACTAAGTATACATCGTATCTGAAGTGATATTCATTATTTTACATAAATCATACTTTCTGTTTTCCTGGTAACACAAATTAGGAGACCGATGCTTAACACCGACTGAAGCTGCCACATATTGTTACGCGTTGTAGTTACTGCAGTGTTTTTGTTACGCTTTGAATAGCTAACTGACAATCTTCTGCGTTGTTGAAAACGTCATGCGATCGTGGCTTTGTCGCAGAATGGGGATGCAATAATGTCAGCGCAGTCTTTATTATAAGTGATTATTCGACATTACATCCGCGTTCAACACCCAAATGGTAACCAATAGCTGAGCTTTCATTGGTTTGTGACACATTGCTTACCACACGTCAATCTTTCTTTCCAAGAATAGCCTTGTTAAATATCGGCAAATAGAGCGACAGAAACGCAGCTGTTTAATTTACGCAAACAGAAATGGGTAAATTGCAGTGTCCTGCGAATACCCGTGATCTTAACCACATAACTTATTAAGTGCCGATCTCTCTATAAAATAGAGAGTTAGCGTTATTCTAAGTTAAGACCGCCAAACCAAACTGTTTGGCTGGATTTGGCCCAGCTCGCCAGTTTGGCCGATTGGCTACAAAAGCCTCAGCCAGGTTTTTATGATTCTGCGAAGAGTTTCTGAATGCGGTCAGTTCTGGCATCCGAAGCTGCGGTAGCCGGTTGCACGTTAATCTAGTATCATCTAGTATATCATTCACAGCATAAGTGAATTCTAAATTACTTCACGGCGACAATTAGCCAACATTTGTATTAAACTATAGTACACTAGAGGCATCGGTCTTGCGGTGAAGGGGTGTGATCGCGACAAAGACTGGGATTGTTATAACATCACTCTCACCCAGAAGAAACGAATGCCTGCCGTCAACGACGTGTCTCTAACAACGTTTTACACATCTACACATAAAAACGCACAAATCTTCATCGAGGCATTACTTTGGTGTTCAGTAACACAAATAGCAAGTGTCTCTAATAATTACTTTGGTGCTCAGTAACAAAAATAGCAAGTGTCTCTAATAATTACTTTGAAATCAGAATAGTGATATAGACCTTTCCCCGAAAAGCACATTAACAGTTGAAGAACCAGTTTACGGGAAAGGGAAAGAATTGACATTAGTAGGTATATAATGGGACTTTTAGATCTAGCTGAGGGGGTAGCACATTCGAGGGGGTGGTGGTAGCGACGGGGACCCAAAACAACACTCCCAGGAACCACGACGAATCCCGGGGGCACCCCGTATACATGGGGGGTACCACACGCACACACGCACGCACAGATACACACGCACGCACACATACACACGCACACACACGCACCCCTGCAGACACGAAGCCCCCGAAAAAAAAAACGGCGGGCTATTATACCCCCACAAGCAGGTAACAGAATGTGCTGCTAACAGAACACACTGCTACACACAGCGCGCGTATTTCCCCAGCCAACATGTGACGTTAATCTCTGTGTAGCGAGCTGAGCCAGCGAGGGTGATATATAGCCACAAAATCTTGCGAGTATAACAACCTGAAGTTCTTTGCTTTTATAACATCCTGAAGTTGTTTGCTTTTATAAAATACATTGAAAAAAACATTGTATGTGTAAAATTATATAAAAATGTATACTTGACTACATATTTTAATGTAAACAGTCATATATAACCACAAAATCGTGCTTTTACCTGGGCCGGCGTCGTGGTCGAGTTGGTTACACCACATCACACTCAGCTGGCTTAGAAATTGAATGGTTCGCATGCATAAACCCGGGTTATCCATTCAATATTCTAGGCTGCCGTAGTTCGGATGGGGCACCTTCTAGGTTCGCTAGTATTTCGTTTCGATTAGCAACCAACAAGGGGGTCGTCTCATCTCTATACATCTGGTTTAACCAACACACCTCACATCTCTCGAAGGATGGCAAGTTGTGTGCATAAAAAACCCGGGTTGTTGGCATCCTCTGAGAGGGGTGGGGGAACGAATCACAAAGCCGGCTTTTGCAATTTTAAAAAAAATTCCGCTGTGGTTCCGCGTCCACTGTAAACAGAGCACACCGTTTACAGGGGCGGATCCATACAAAAAATGGGTGGTGTTTGATGGCTTATAACTCATAGTTTAATTCTTATTAACTTAATTTAATTAGAAATTAACTTAATTTAACTCTTATTGTCATAGGGCGGCTTTTGTTATAGGGACGACTATATGTGATACACAATTAGAGCGGTACCAACCAGCCATATCAATATACGCACCGCTACAAATATGCGAATACGAACGGGAGCACTCGGCGAGCGGGCACGCTCTCTCGTCGAGCACCACCAACACAAATTGCAACAGCCAAGACCCCCTCCCAGGGACGACTATATGTGATACACAATTAGAGCGGTACCAACCAGCCATATCAATATACGCACCGCTACAAATATGCGAATACGAACGGGAGCACTCGGCGAGCGGGCACGCTCTCTCGTCGAGCACCACCAACACAAATTGCAACAGCCAAGACCCCCTCCCAGAAATATTAGGGGTCGCCGGGCAGCACGTCGTCGGGGCAACCACAGTACGAGTAACCCAAGCCGTGTCACACACAACAGGAGGAGAAGAAGAAAAGAAATCAATGGAAAAAATGTTCATACATACCTCAGAATTTTACATTGTTTATCTGAGGAGTATATCCTTCCGCGTATTACTGAAATCCAGTGGCGGATCATTCAGTGGAGTAGGGGGGGGGGGGGGCGGCCCCAGATTGTCCTGATCACGTATTTAGCTTATTTCGACCCTATAGCTTTTCCGAACTCTGCCCGCGTCTGGTCTCTCCCTTTCAGAATGAGAGATTTTTTTGTCTCTTCGTCCAGATCTGCCGGCGCCTTGCTCCGAATATCTTTTTTCAACTGGTGAAATTTATTTTCTTCAGCTGTAATTATTTTATACTCCACGTCTGTAATTCTATCATCATCCAAAGCCTTTGAAACAAGGCCGGCTATACTGGAAAGCTTAGCCGTCGCCAGAGTGCAAATTTCATCGTGTTTCTTAGCTTTCGACGTTAGTTTGAGGGAAGCTAGCTTGCTCCTAGCGGACATGATTCCACAAGCTAGGGCAGCTATCTCGAGCCCCACAACTACAGGGGCAGCGATAATGGTGGTAAGAAGTCCAACACCCCCCACCGTCATGCCAAGGCTAGCCGCCAGCATCACGCTGTCCACAGCGTCTAATGCATTAACGGCACGCCGATATTTTTTATACAGTGCAGCCCGTTTGTCCCTTTCATCTTCCAGAGACTTCCGAGGACGGGTAAGCTTTTGAATGCGATAGGTACCACCGTCACTAGTATCAAATGAGGGATAGAGCGACATTATTCTTTGCGCGTCAAACCTACTTCTTCAACTGAGATATTAAATGTTCAATGCGAACGGTGCTAATCGGGCCTGTAGTGAACAAAAGCCGGACAAAAGCAGTAACGGTAGTAAAAATGATTTCATCCACCGCAACCTCACCGAGCTCTACTATAATGTCCGTCTCTGATGCCCGGGCCGCCCACGTCCCGTCGGCCGCGAAAGTAATGACGAGAGCAACATGCCTGGGGAGTGATGACGCACTCCTTTTAATAGAGACCCCAGGAAGGACTGGGGCAAACTCAGTCTGCGCCACAGCCCCAATAGCTAACTCGAGATAGATGGTTGACTCCTTAGGAGGCTTACCTAGCAGATCAAGATCAGCTTTACACTCTGTAACGGCCTTTACGCAATATTTAGTCCCCTGGGACTTTAGCTTCAGTCACCGATACGGCATAGAAGAGAGGCTTGGCGCACTGCATTTTCAGAAATGACTGGTAGGTCACAATAGGAGATTTGTTGGGGCGTATGACCGTCTTGCAAGCCTAATAACTCACAAGCCTAATAACTCACAAACGCCTTGGTTAACCTGATAAGTATCCCATTGGGCTCGAGTTGAGTATATCCCTTGCGAAGCTCAAGCTGCAGATCCCAGTCATCGTCGTCGGGATGCTCTATGGCGGCACGAGCATAGACCCCCTGGGGAGTGAGCTGGAGGCTATATATCTTGTAGTTATGACCCAGCTCCCGCCACCCAATAGTGTCGGCTAAATCAGGAAAGGTTAGGGTAGAGCAGGCTCTTGGGCGATGCCTTCCTGGACCTTCTGAATCAACCATTGTGTTTACTGATGTGGAGTTCACAAATTAGATATGCTAGCGGCACGGCTTTGACTTGTTCTTCACGGACCGAAAGTCTAATATCGCTTAGAGTTCCAGTCTCCAAATTCTTATAACGAGGCACAGAGAAAACCACGTGTCTCCCTTGATTACATTCCACATTTTTAACGGGCACAGCCCTGAGGAGTGTGGAGGGAAGTGATTTATACCGGTTCTCATATGATGATAGACCCTCGAGATGGATATACAACTCCTTATATATGAGGAGTCTAGAAAACGCTGTTCCAACATACACGTCATTAATCGCGTCATACTCGAAAAGCCCAAGAGTGTAGGCTAGGCCACTCTCCACCGCATTAGTTCCACCACCCATACCAATGAGACTTACAAGGCCAGTTGCCGGGTTCAGCGTCAGAGAAAACTTTCGAGGCTCAAAGAATTGTTTCTTGAGGGTACACACGTCATAGTATCCATCGGGTATAACAATCTGCTTACCCCTCACCCAGAACTTATTATTGTCCAGCTCCTGGGAAATATTAACCCACGCAGGGTAGAACAACAATTCCACGATAGCCACCTTTAGGTCACCATCCCGATTGTCTAGGACCGGGTTGAGAGGGATGGGTTCCCCATGTTTGATGTTGCTAAGTGTGAGATACATATTAGCACGGCTAATAATAACCACTTACGAGTTCAACAAGGACGCAAAATACCCGGCAGAGCGGCTATGTCTGATGTGGAGCACACAGCTTAGATAAGCCAGTGGCACGTCGTCACCCTTTTCATCTCAGACCGAAAGTCTTATAGCGCCTACCATTCCAGTTTCTAGCTTTTTATAATGAGGCACAGAGAAAATCTCGTGTCTCCCTTGATTACATTCCTCTTTTTTAACGGATACAGCCCGGAGGAGTGTGGAGGGAAGCGGATTATGACGGTTTTCATATGACGACAGCCCCTCGAGATGAATGTGCAACTCCTTATATATGATAAGGTTAGGAAACTTCGACGCGTGGAATATAAACGTTTCATCAGCGAGCATCCTACTTGTATCGCCTGAGTCGAACCCAAGAACCCTGCCTACCCCTCCCCACCTTATGCCAACCCCTGATTTTATACCACCGAGACTTACAAGGCCAGTTGCGGGGTTAAGAGAAAGAGAGAGCTTCAGTGGCTCAAATAATTGCTTGTTGAGAGCACAGACATCATAATACACGTCGGGGATAGTAAAAACATCCTTACCATATTTGAACCAATTGTTTTTCAGCTTCTCTGAAATATTAACCCGCGCGGGGTAGAACAACAATTCCATGATAGCCACCTCTAGGTCACCATCCCGATTGTCTAGGACCGGGTTGAGGGGGATGGGTTCCCCGTGTTGGACGTTGCTAAGTGTGAGAAACATATTAGCACAGCTAATAATAATGACCGCTTACGAGTTCAATAAGGACGCCAAATACCCGTCGGGCGGGGTATACCCGTTTACGCAAACAAAGGATCTCACGAAGGTGGACATTCAGGTCACCATCCAAGGAGCCTTTCCAACACAGTTCCCCAATGTGTTTGAAAAATACCGGTTGCCATACGTGGAGTCACACCAGATCGTACAAGCCTGGTACAACAATCCGATGCAATTCTGGCAAAACCAACTCAACTTCGCTGTATGGTGTGCCACGGCGGGGTGTGGGGTGTCCGCGCAGGAGAATCTATCCGACCCTGATCCACTAACGCGAGCCGTCTTCATATTCCATGTCTACTACCAGATTCGTTGAATCCTCAAAGAAATGCGTATGGTTCTACCACAAGACCAGGGTTGGACCGCCTTTGAAAATTCATATGATGTAAGAGCCTATCAGCGTATATGCGCGGAGTCTGGGATTTCCCAGAATGATAACTGGAGACGGCTTGTGAGGAATAACGGGTTAGGGAGTGTATACATTTACTGGACGAAGAGTGGTTATCACGTCCTGAATGACGGCCAGGGTGGTGTATATGACCCAAAGCGACTATCATTCACACAAAAGACCACAAACGATGTACTACACATAGATTACATCTCACAAGATGATCCTCAAGCTGACTCCGCCTGGCTGAGTTTCGTTCTTAACAAGTCACAGGGCTTCACTCACCCTGGCGTTGAGCGAATAAATGACAGCATTCGAACCTATGTGTGGGCCATCTTAGAGGCTCAGGCTCAGACTAGAACACGAATTCTCGGAACTGGAAAGGCGTTTGATGCCCAGAAGCAATTCCTGGTATTAGTAGAAGACGCCATCTCTGCGCCCGTCGATCTCGCGGAGGCCATCAAAAGGTATCAAGACGTGCTACAAAACGCGAGCTCAAAAGTTAATTATGTCTTTGGAACGGGGTTGTCCCCAGCGACATGCTGCTCCGCATTGGCCAGATAGCTGGATATAACAACATGATCGCCATCGCAGATCCAAGCCTAAAGCGTGGCCTGAATACAGCCATTAATGCCCCAGACCCTACCGTAAAGCTGCCCAGCATTGCGCAGTCGGCCCCGACGGTAGAGCTGCCCAGCATTGCTCAGCCAGCGCAGCCGACCACCAGCATAGCTGATAAGGCAGTTGGGTTGCAGCATCAAAACGAAAAGATAGCACTCATTGCTGAGGGTGTCGCAGCAGGTCTAGTAGCCCTATGGTTAGTTCATTTACATCGCAAATAGCCGCTCTCTGATAGCCAGCAGCAGCAAGCAACCGAGTGCAACCACTAATGCCCAAAGATTTCCAGCCAGCCATCCCACACCCTTACTCACGAAGTTAAGGAGCCAGGAGATAATGCCGCCTATGATTCCCGGGAATGCCGCCGCAGCCTTACCAGCTAGCCTGGCCAGAAGGCTCGCTAGGTCTTTCAGCTTCTGTCGAAACCATTCCTTAACTCTAGGGCCAGGTGGCGAGCCAGGCGGTGGGGTAGGGGGTGCACCACCACCACCCCTACCGCCGCCAGTAAGCGCTAGGGTGATAGTGGAATTTAAGAGGCTGATCTCTGTGAGAATGCTCGCTATGGTGATGCCCTGCTCTCGGAACAGAGTCCGCAGCCTCTCACCCAGTGTGGTGTCTTCATTGACCACCCGATGAATCGTTTCACTGATCCGGCTGAATTGGGTGCGCAAGTCTTTGTGTAACTCAGCGACTTCTATTAAAAGCCTCTTCTTAGCTTCTTCAATATCGGCAATCTTTTGCTCTTGAAAATCCCTACTCTCCTCATTGGGTGCTATAAACATTTTCCGCCGCCGTATGGCGATCTCTTTATCTTGTTGGTCGAGAATAACAAGGTAGTTTGTGAGCTTATCTTTAATCGTCGTCACCGCTTTGTCAAGCGCCATGATCCCCCGGAGTTCTCTCAATGGAGGTAGGCCTTTCTCCCCCAGGTACTGGTCTACGTGTGAGGGTTCTAAAACACGCTGCTCTTCTGGACTCGACATGGCCCGTTCTAAGATACTGCCAATATTTGAAGCTATTTGTGGGACATCCTGGATATCTGCACCACCTAGGGCAGCTTCTTCCTCAGCCAGATCACTATCAGTCTGCTTGAGGATGGTGACACCCTTTGGCGGTATTTTTCTCCCAAACCCCAATGCCTCTCTGGTACTCGCTCTGAGGCCACTCAAAGCTAAAGGCATGCCATCCAACTTTGTAATCCTTTCCTGCCCAACATAGAGCGTATTCTTGCTACCCAACCTAATTTTTGTATAATCTTTGCCTGTTATAGGTGTGATACCCCACAGCTCCTTCACCCTGTTAAAATAGTCATCAATGGCGCTGTTTTCTAGCTCCACTTGTAAGTTGGGCTTCCCCCGTGACGGCCCCCCCTGTGACGTCTCCCCCTGTGACGTCTCCCCCTGTGACGGCTCCCCCTGTGACGGCCACTCGACATTAACAGTGTTGGGCTTGTCGATATCAAAGTCGTCGATGAAGCTTGTATCCTCCTCGCCTGTTTCAGGCGGCCACTCTTCACCACCATAATCAGTCAGCTCAACTCTATCCATATTAGATATTGCTACAAAGCAACAACAATAAACAACTAGCCATGTCTTCAAGTGCATATGGTCGTAAGCTTAACCCTTACCGCCGTCTCCGGGAGCCGCTCGGTGTGAAAGGATTGCGGCAAACGATAATCGTGACCAACAATCCTTCTACGATCGGTCCGAAGCAGCAGTTACTAGTTCGTTTTCCCAATCTCGGTGCACACGATGTTATCGTGCCTGGGTCAGTGCGGCTGGCATTCTATGTCGACCTAATCTCCCCTGATGTCAACCGGTTGGTGGGCCAGAACCTCGGCCGAGCGCTGGTTCAAAAGCTGACCGTCAGGCTCTCGGGCAATGAAGTCTTCTCTCTTGTGGACAGTGATGTCTACAACGTCTACCTGGATCTTTGGAAGAGTCGATCGGAGCGGGCGAGCGCTGTGTATCAAGGCATCGATACAAGCACCAGTATGAATGTGACCAAGGCGCGTGTTGGCGCAGCGGATGCTGTTGTTCTGCCCGCCGCCAATGCGAGAGACGTGGCCATCGCGAAGGCCTTTAAAAACAGGTACTACATACCACTAGACTTTGAGCTGCTTGAAACGCATGCGCCCTTCTGCCAATCTGCTCTTAGTGATCGGCTGGAGATTGAGTTGACCTTTAACGACGCTTCCCGCGTGATTCGCGCAATTGGTAAAGATGCCGGTAACTCCTCATACTCCCTAGAAAACATCTGTCTCGAGTACGAAGTAGTCACCGAACCCACGTTGGCCAGGCTAATTCGGAGCATGTATGAGAGCCGTATGGTGGTGTTAAATGGGAATATTCTTCAACAAGTGAATAGGTACAATTACCTCGGAACAGTAATAACATCTGATGGGAGATGCCTTGAAGAGATTAGAACAAGAATCGCCATGGCAAAAGTAGCCTTTAGCAAGATGAAAAACATACTGACCAATAAAAAGATGTCAATTGAAACGAGAAAAAGAGTGTTGAGATGCTACATAGAACCTGTACTTTTATATGGATGTGAAGCTTGGACAATGAGCAGCCAGGCTGAAAAACATCTGATGGCTGTAGAAATGTGGTTTCTGAGGAAAATGCAAAGAATACCATGGACAGCCAGAAAGACCAATGAACAAGTCCTTCAAGAAACAAATGAAGATCGTAAACTGATCAGAGACATTAGACGTAGACAGTCACAATTTTTTGGGCATGTTATGAGAAGAAATGATTTGGAGAACTTGGTGACAACTGGTAAGATCGAGGGGAACAGACCAAGGGGAAGACCTAGAAACAAGTATCTGGATGGCTTGGCCTTGTGGCATGGTCGAGACAGAAACACGGAACTGATCCACGACTCTGTTGATCGAGTGAGATGGCAGAACATGACCGCCCACGCTTACCGGCATGGCACATGATGGATGGATGGATGGTGGTGTTATACGAGCTGGTCCTACATAGACGTGTAGCGAAACGCCAGTGGTCCATGTCCTTATGCATTTTTTTATTTTGGGTAGACAGGGGGGAAACGGCTTTCGGAAGCTCTCAGTTCTCTTGTTCTCTCAAATCTCCATGAAAGATGGTTCTTTGGGTTATCTTCCTATCACAATCTTTACATGGAGCAAGTAGCCAATGTCTTTCACATCGGGTAAACCCGATGGAGCGCCTTGCGCCAAATGTGCGCTGGTGCGGCTGCTAAGCAATTCATGGCCGTGTACACACCTACCGTTGGATAGTGGCATCTTGTCAAGTCGATTTGAAGATTGGGACAGAGATGCAACATCCTACTGAAGTGGTGAAGAAAGGTAGGGCTTAGGTTGTGGGTACTCCAGCCAAACATGGAGTTATAAATATACAATGTGTTGAAGGGGAAGATGAATTGGCGAAAGGCCAATCATAACCAATGACGAGTTGGGTGACCGTTAGCCGATCTGGCTGCGCGTCTTGTCCTTGGCATGGCCGGGGAAGTGAATCTAAACCATATATCTCCCAAGAGGATTTCAGTTGTTCTTGGCGTCAGATGAGCTGTTGCTGTCTTTCTATCTACGGCTTGAATTGGACAGATTGTCATCTTTCTGTTGTATATACTCAGTGGATGGCTATGGTATTCTTGGGGATGGGGTACACCAATCTCTGATCTATCTTCTTGAGCCAGAAGAGGCCATTCACAGGACTATCTCTTTCATCTGTTACTAGATAGGATGATGTAGGGAAGATAAGGGACTTCTTTATCTCATTTAGAGAACCTGCATTCCGCTAAATCTATGTGTTCTGTGGGGCACTGCTGGTACATTGCGGCGACAGCTCAAACAAGAGCAGAGCCGGGAGGGGGTAGTATCTTCTTTCCTATTCTTGCAGGGAGTGGGGAACTACACTGCGTGCCATACAACCCCATTACTATACTATTAGGTAATGAGATGTAACACACAGATTACTGGGCGCACCACACCACAAGATCTTGCTGGTGAGAAAGGCATGGTTTGCAAGTGAGAGGGAAGCATGGGAATGAATGTGCCCGATCATAATAAAGGCTTGGTATGAGTGTGGAGGGTGTGTCTGGTGGCCAAAAAGACAACCGGACTTCGTCCAGCTGGAGGTCTACTCAAACCCGGACGTGGCCAATCCAGGGGCTACCTGACAGGTCAGGCCTAGTCCTTCAGGTATTAAATATAGTGTATTTGTGTGATACATGAGTCAGCCCAGTCGCTCAGGTTTTGTTTATCATTTCCAGGGTCCTCTTCTATGGGAAGTGACTATGTCTTCTAAGGGACATTATCACCAGTGCTTCTAGGCTAACGCCAATATGTCCAACGAGGCCAACTCAAGGTTTGGTGTGCTTAACTCTGAGACAGAGGCAAGGTGCAGGTCTTGAGGCAAGGACATTTTGTATGACTGGTGCATTGCCGGTTTTGTTTTAACAACATACGCCGGAGAGCAGTTGTTGTCTGGAGGGAGCCTGAGAGTGATTTTCTGGCATACCCATTTTATACCGGACATTAAAAGGACCCATCCATTATCCTTCACAAACACCTCACCTTATCGGCAACACTAAAGCCTTTCATAGGTCAGTGAAGACCTAGTGCCGAACTAATTCAGATGACAATGAACAGAAGTCCTCAACACACCAGTCGCTTGGATGCTATAAAAGCCGGTTGAACCTACACCCAGTTGCTGGAGAAGGAAGGAGATTCGGACATCTTTGGTGAGAAGTGTGTGGACAGATCAGACAGTATCTGAAGCTGGATCTGTGACTGTGGCGACTTGAGGCTCTGTGTTGGAACTTTACCAGTGTAGTGTCTGTGTAGATCTATCTGTTTATCTGCCTTTATGTGTTCCTGTGCTGTTCTTGATTAGGTTAATAAAATTACTTCCAAGTTGTTCTGACGACTGCCATGTTATTTATGCGTCAGCCAGAAGAACACTGCAGGAAATAGGTCCCTAGGTCGAAAGGAAGCGTGACAGTGTGTCCAGGGAAAACGGAGGAGGGTTGGCAAGAAAAGACCTAACCCAGCCAGGGCTATAGAAGATTAATGAAATATTGTGACCGGGCTATTTGGGACCCTCCACGTAGCTTGTTACAATTTCTGGGGGCTCGTCCGGGATATTTGTAATCCTGGTGGAGTTCTGGCTGATTTAGTGATAGGGGACAGATATCCTTGTTTTCTATCAATAGGTTCTGCCTACCGTGCCTGGCTATTGTCTATACTCTTCCTGACACAGACTGACCGACATACGACGTGTTGTGGTCGTGTAATGTAACTTGTTGTGTAATTGTGAGAAAAATTTTATTAGACAATTACCTCTTCCCTTACCCTCTGAGTTTAAGATGGCATCAGCTGGGTTTAATGTCGCTGACGTACAGGCTACAGGGCGTGAGATGGGATATGATGGAGCGGAGTTACAGAAATATGTGCAGGAAGTGGAAAGAGACTACAGACAGGCTGTGCGCGAAGCCAAGAGGATTGAGGCGGAGGCTGAGGTTAAGAGGATGGAGGCTGAGGCTAGGAAGATGGAGGCCGAGCAGGCAGTCAGAGACCATGAGTTCCGTATGAGAGAGTTGGAGCTGAAAGCTCAAACTGCCAAGGAAAGAGACGGTGCAGTGGGAGACGCAGTTCTCCCTGACTCAACAACTTCTGGTGGCGGTCCATACCAGGCAATGAAGTTCCCATTACTCCCGTTCGATGAACACAAAGATAAGATCGACCAGTATCTTCACAGATTTCGGTCGATGGCTTTGGCTATGGGATTGGAACGAGGGAAATGGAACTTGAAACTCTCACAGGGCCTGAGGGGGACCGCGTACGAGGTCTATTCTAGGTTGCCACCTGGTATGGAGAATGACTATGAAGCTCTGGAGAAAGCACTATTGAAAAGGTTCCAGATGACAGCTCATACTTATCGACAACAGTTCAGAAAGTCGAAGAGAGAGCCAGGAGAGATGTTCGCAGCCTACAGTGTCAGATTGAAGTCTTACCTTTTGAAGTGGATGTCTTTAGCTGGATTTGCTAACGACTATGAAAGTTTGGAAGAATTGGTGGTCGTGGACCAAATGAAGAGAATGATGCCTAAGACATTGCAAACCTTCTTGCTTGAAAATGGGGCAGAAAGGTTAGAGCTAGTCAACACGTTGGCGGAAAGGTATGTGCTAGCTCATGGGGATAATGGGGAATTGTCACAACCCAATCCCCGACCACCAGACACATGGGCTGGAAAGAAGAAGAACCCTAAAACAGCTCACACCAAGAAGGAGGATCCTTTCGATAAAGTTCCTAGTAAGAAACCCTCTGGTAAGAGTCCACCTGGATCTCCTAAAAGAAAGTGGAGTGAAAAGTGGTGCGCCTATTGCAAATCTCCCACACACAATACGGTAGATTGCCGGCGTAAACAGAAAGACTCTCACTATGCTGCTTGTCTTGTAGAAACCGGGGAAGGGTCTCACAAGGAGGTAGAAGGGAGGGATCTTGGGAACAAAGATTTAGAAAAACCACCAGTAGTAGAAACGGTACTTGTGAACGGTCAACCAGTTGAGTGTCTCTACGACACAGGTCTGCAGTTTGAGGCTGTAATTTCATCACATTTAGTGAGACCAGAGCAGCTAACCGGGGAATCTATTGAGATTCAAACGGCGACAAAGAGTGCGGTAGCGATGTCTCTTCCAATTGCGAAGGTGGACATCAAATCAAAATATGTTACCGGCACTATACAGGCAGCCGTTCTGCTAGATCCTATCTTTCCAATGATCTTGGGTTGTCGCTACGTCTTTCTAGGGATTCCAACCGAACCCATGTACGTAGGGGCAATGCAAACCAGATCTCAATCGGAGGATGAGCAGACGCCGGCCTTGATCGTGAATCCCTTGCCTGGGGAGTTACGAGCTGCTCAAAGCCAGGATGCTACTTTGCAACCCTGCTTCAACCAGTTGCCAAAAAGTTCTGACCCACCAAGACGGGGTCAGTATTATATGAAGAATCGGTTACTGTACCGGAGAGCCGGAGTGGAGGATCGCCAGCATGGACAGCTGGTAGTTCCTAAGGCTTATCGGGAACAGCTTCTTCATATGGGACACACCATTTCTTTCAGTGGACATATGGGTGTCGGGGCAACTCTCCAGCGCATTTCTTGCCATTACTACTGGCCAGGGATGACTGGAGACGTGCGTAGGTACGTCAAGTCGTGCCCAGAGTGCCAGCGTGTGGCACCAAAACACTGGACAGCTCCGGTAGTTCTGGGAGACATGCCCATTATGAACTCTCCTTTCGAGAGAGTTGCCATCGATCTTGTTGGTCCTCTTCCTAGGACTAGGAAGAGGAATAAGTACATTCTCACGATGGTGGATTGCTGTTCCATGTGGGGCGAGGCGATACCTTTGGCCACAATCGACTCTAAGCGAGTGGCTGATGCACTGATGGAGACCTTTACTAGGTTGGGATTTCCCAACCAGATCCTAACGGACAATGGGTCTCAGTTCTGTGGTAAGCTGATGGAAGAAGTCTTTCGTATCTTCCAGACCAACCACATTCACACAAGCCCGTATCACCCTCAGTCTAATGGGCAAGTAGAGAGGTTTAATGGTACCTTGATGACCATGCTTCGGAAGCTGGCACAAGAGAAACCAGACAGATGGGATGAGTATATCTCAGCCGCCTTGTTCGCCTATCGGGAGGTTCCCCATGGGTCGACCGGGTTGCCACCAGCCACTCTACTATTCGGGAGGCCAATCAAGGGTCCCTTAGAAGCCTTATTGAGATGTTGGACAGAGGAAGAAACTTCCGAAGAAGTTGTATCCTCTTATAAATACGTCGAAGAGTTAAAGAAAAAACTCCAGACGGGTTGGGCTTTGGCAGCTCAGAATCTGAGAGCGGCCAGGAAGAGACACGCGGCCTACTACAATAGAAGGACGAAAGATAGGTCTCTTAAGGTGGGGGATCGGGTTCTGTTGTTACTTCCAGTAGGTTCCAATAAACTCGAGATTGGTTGGCAGGGGCCTTTCCCGGTGGAAAGGGTTGTGTCCCGTACCAACTATGCCATCCGGATCAGGGGGAAATCCAAAATCTTCCACATTAACCTTCTCAAAAAGTATGAAGAACGATCTGATGGTACTTCTCTCCCACTCATGACTATGGCGGTCGCGATGGAAACTGAATCGGGCGAAGAAACGGATAGGGGGTATCCATTACACCCTGGGGAAACCTATAGGGATGTACATATAAATCCTGATCTGTCGGCTGAAGAAACAGACCGTGTCATCCGTTTGTTGGAGTCCCATCAGCAGATTCTTACCGATCGGCCAGGGCGGACAGGGTTGGTCGAGTTTGATATGACTCTGACTACTCAAGACCCAGTTCGCCAGAAAATATATCCAGTACCCTTTTCGAAAGAGAAGGCCCTGGAAACTGAAATCCAGAAGCTTCTGGACGACGACATCATCACTCCTTCGACTTCTTCGTATAATGCCGGGGTTGTCTTGTTGAGGAAGCCAAGCGGGGAACACCGCTTATGTATTGATTACAGGCATTTAAATAGTTGTACGACATTCCAAGTTGAGCCGTTACCAAACACAAATCAATTGTTTGCCAGATTAAATAGGGCAAAGTACTTCTCAAAAATTGATTTAAGCCGGGGATATTATCAGATCCCTGTGAAGCCTGAGGTTCGGCCCATGCTCGCTTTCAGTACTCCGAGCGGCCATTACGAATTTAAGGTGATGCCTTTTGGGCTGAGCAATGCGCCCAGTGTGTTCACACGCATGATGAGAAAGTTATTAGACCCTTTAAGGGATCCCTCTGTCGTCTCGTTTATGGATGATATTCTCATCGCGTCTGACAATCTGAAAGATCACCTGAAATCCTTGGAAAAGATCTTCATAAGATTGAAAGAGGAGGGGTTAACCGCCCGTCCAGCCAAATGCATGATTGGATATCAATCCTTGGAATTTCTGGGACACACTATTACCCCAGGGGGACTGGTACCGGAAGAAAAGAATATTGAGAAGGTCCGTCTCGCACCCCGTCCTAAATCCAAAAAAGGATGTTAGGTCTTTCTTGTCTCTGTGTGGGTTTTACCAGAAATTCATTCCAAAGTTCAATGAAATTGGGGCGCCGTTAACCGAAACCCTGAAGAAAGGATCGCCAGATCCTATAGTCTGGACCCCGAGCTGTGAAGAGGCTTATGGGAAGCTGAAACAGGCGTTGGTGGATAGGCCAGTCCTGCAACTCCCGAATTTGGAGAAAACGTTTGTTCTGAGAACCGACGCGAGTAACGTGGGGATTGGAGCGGCTCTGTTGCAGGAAGGGCGAGATAATCCTTCGGTGTTGTGTCCGGTGGCGTATGCCAGTAGAAAACTGTTACCCGCCGAACGGAATTATTCCACCGTCGAACGGGAATGTCTAGCTCTAGTGTGGGCGGTACAGAAATTTCAACCTTATCTGTATGGAGTCCAGTTCAAAGTGCAGTCCGACCATCAACCTCTGACGTTCTTGGCAACTTCTAAGAAACTGAACGCGAGGTTGATGAGATGGTCATTGCTCCTACAACCGTATCAGTTCACGGTCGAATACATCCCCGGAAGGGAGAATGTGGGAGCAGATTTTTTATCACGGCATCCTATGGTTGAATGTGGGGGTGGGGTCATTCGAACAGAACCACTGACAGTAGAAAGTTCGTAGGGTTCGACTTTCTTAAGAGGGGGCCTATGTAGCGAAACGCCAGTGGTCCATGTCCTTATGCATTTTTTTATTTTGGGTAGACAGGGGGGAAACGGCTTTCGGAAGCTCTCAGTTCTCTTGTTCTCTCAAATCTCCATGAAAGATGGTTCTTTGGGTTATCTTCCTATCACAATCTTTACATGGAGCAAGTAGCCAATGTCTTTCACATCGGGTAAACCCGATGGAGCGCCTTGCGCCAAATGTGCGCTGGTGCGGCTGCTAAGCAATTCATGGCCGTGTACACACCTACCGTTGGATAGTGGCATCTTGTCAAGTCGATTTGAAGATTGGGACAGAGATGCAACATCCTACTGAAGTGGTGAAGAAAGGTAGGGCTTAGGTTGTGGGTACTCCAGCCAAACATGGAGTTATAAATATACAATGTGTTGAAGGGGAAGATGAATTGGCGAAAGGCCAATCATTACCAATGACGAGTTGGGTGACCGTTAGCCGATCTGGCTGCGCGTCTTGTCCTTGGCATGGCCGGGGAAGTGAATCTAAACCATATATCTCCCAAGAGGATTTCAGTTGTTCTTGGCGTCAGATGAGCTGTTGCTGTCTTTCTATCTACGGCTTGAATTGGACAGATTGTCATCTTTCTGTTGTATATACTCAGTGGATGGCTATGGTATTCTTGGGGATGGGGTACACCAATCTCTGATCTATCTTCTTGAGCCAGAAGAGGCCATTCACAGGACTATCTCTTTCATCTGTTACTAGATAGGATGATGTAGGGAAGATAAGGGACTTCTTTATCTCATTTAGAGAACCTGCATTCCGCTAAATCTATGTGTTCTGTGGGGCACTGCTGGTACATTGCGGCGACAGCTCAAACAAGAGCAGAGCCGGGAGGGGGTAGTATCTTCTTTCCTATTCTTGCAGGGAGTGGGGAACTACACTGCGTGCCATACAACCCCATTACTATACTATTAGGTAATGAGATGTAACACACAGATTACTGGGCGCACCACACCACAAGATCTTGCGGGTGAGAAAGGCATGGTTTGCAAGTGAGAGGGAAGCATGGGAATGAATGTGCCCGATCATAATAAAGGCTTGGTATGAGTGTGGAGGGTGTGTCTGGTGGCCAAAAAGACAACCGGACTTCGTCCAGCTGGAGGTCTACTCAAACCCGGACGTGTACAATCCAGGGGCTACCTGACAGGTCAGGCCTAGTCCTTCAGGTATTAAATATAGTGTATTTGTGTGATACATGAGTCAGCCCAGTCGCTCAGGTTTTGTTTATCATTTCCAGGGTCCTCTTCTATGGGAAGTGACTATGTCTTCTAAGGGACATTATCACCAGTGCTTCTAGGCTAACGCCAATATGTCCAACGAGGCCAACTCAAGGTTTGGTGTGCTTAACTCTGAGACAGAGGCAAGGTGCAGGTCTTGAGGCAAGGACATTTTGTATGACTGGTGCATTGCCGGTTTTGTTTTAACAACATACGCCGGAGAGCAGTTGTTGTCTGGAGGGAGCCTGAGAGTGATTTTCTGGCATACCCATTTTATACCGGACATTAAAAGGACCCATCCATTATCCTTCACAAACACCTCACCTTATCGGCAACACTAAAGCCTTTCATAGGTCAGTGAAGACCTAGTGCCGAACTAATTCAGATGACAATGAACAGAAGTCCTCAACACACCAGTCGCTTGGATGCTATAAAAGCCGGTTGAACCTACACCCAGTTGCTGGAGAAGGAAGGAGATTCGGACATCTTTGGTGAGAAGTGTGTGGACAGATCAGACAGTATCTGAAGCTGGATCTGTGACTGTGGCGACTTGAAGCTCTGTGTTGGAACTTTACCAGTGTAGTGTCTGTGTAGATCTATCTGTTTATCTGCCTTTATGTGTTCCTGTGCTGTTCTTGATTAGGTTAATAAAATTACTTCCAAGTTGTTCTGACGACTGCCATGTTATTTATGCGTCAGCCAGAAGAACACTGCAGGAAATAGGTCCCTAGGTCGAAAGGAAGCGTGACAGTGTGTCCAGGGAAAACGGAGGAGGGTTGGCAAGAAAAGACCTAACCCAGCCAGGGCTATAGAAGATTAATGAAATATTGTGACCGGGCTATTTGGGACCCTCCACGTAGCTTGTTACAAGACGGATCCCTCAGAAAAAGGAGGACTCGATATGGAACATCAATCTGAACACGCCCTGGAAGTCTTTGAAAGGCATTCTCCTATTATGGGAAGATCCCGCAAACCAAAAGGATTTTGCACGCCAACCAGAGTTGTTTTACAACCCGCAGATCACCAAAGTTGAAGTCATCGTAGAAGGACAAGCCAATCAGCTATTTGCGCACGGCTTAGCACCACACCAGCTCTGGGACGAAGCGAGGAAATTTTTCGCTGGTGGCCTCAAAAGGCACCCTGAGACAAGCGCAGTCGCCAAAGAGCTAGGGTTGTTCGATGTCAGTCAAGGCGATTACTTAACGACGAAATTCTGCTTGTGGCTGGACTTCCGGACCTCCGACGATGACCATCTTCACGGCAGCGGCCGGCGTGTAGAGAACGGCTCTGAGGGCATCACTCTCCAGATCACGAAAGAGGCCGAACCTGCGGGACCACTGTACTGCTACGTTTATTTGGTTATGGACGGACAGCTGAACATCGACACCGGGAGATTCGTTAGTGCTGTTTATTAATGGAGTTCTCATTTAAGCCACACTCGGCCATCATCACGGGCCCCACATCGTGTGGTAAAACAGAATTCATTCTCGACCTCCTGGAAGGCCCGTACAGTAGCGTTTTCCAGCATATTGTCATTGCGTGTCCTTCGGTACGATACAATGAAACATACCGGGCCCGGCCGTGGGTTTGGTCAGATCACGAGGTCTTCATATTTGACCCCGGTGATCGGCTGCTCAAATGGCTAGAGGCCTTCTATAAAATATTTCAGGGGACACCAACGTTATACGTCATTGATGACTGCAGCACAGAGGACGCTATTGCGCAGAAGCGGACTATGTTGACTTATCTAGCTTTTAGCGGGTGACATGCCCAGCAAAGTCTGTGGGTTCAAACCCAGAAGTACAACACTGTTGCGAAAGGCCTCAGTGGGTGGTGTTCTTCCATTCCAAGGATAAGGATAGCTTTGAAGACTGCCTGGACGAGAACTACGTCATCCATTCTCGGGAAGAACGTGATGGGGTGCGAAAGCAACTCGAAGCTAATGAGTTCTCAAAGCTGGTACTGAGGACCAAGTTCCCATTTTCTTATAAAGTGCTCAAAGCTGGTGAGGTTTGTTAGATACTAAGCATATGTTAAGCATCAGCTAAGCATATGTTAAGCATCAGCTAAGCATATGTTAAGCATCAGCTAAGCATATATGAAGCAGTGCTTTGTTACTCCGTAACAGCCTTAGTTATATTACAACTGATATGCACATGTTGTATGCTTGGATGGGCTGTGCATTCCTATATTAGAGTTAGACGGTGGGTATTTGCAAACGCTGTGATGGATTGTGACACCATACTCGACCAGCTGTTACGTGAAGAGGCAAAGCCAGCAGAGTCTGCTCCGGATGCAACACCTACAACACCACCTGCCATAACGCCACAGTCCGGACATGCGTTGCATCGTGAAAGGCTGACAGCACTTGCGGCTGGGGGGACGTGCCGGGCAGTACATAGGAGGTAAGTACTCCAAACTTACAGTGGAACAGGTTGAGGCCTTGCCTGATCAAGAAATTGGGAAGCTATATGCCAGGCACGAGGCGAGGCTTGGAGCTGCAATAACAAAGACCCTGGGCACGGCTATGCTACAGATGTACGCACAAGTAGCAAGTATGTTCCTCCCCATTGCTGATAATCAAGCTTTGGTGACTGACCTTGAGGCCGACCCTAGTTTCTAGGGCATGCGCTAATCACGATTACATGTGAACTCTACCATAAGTTCGGTATGTGCTTAGCACCTGCAACTGTCGCGCTTGCATCTTTTAGGCACTGCCATTTTGGACATATCTGTCCTAATCAAGAACAAGATGGAGGAGGAGACCCCCGAAATTGCTCCACAGGAGACGGAGAAACTAGTGACGAAGGACCCCAGAAAAGTTGCGGCTGGGAAGAGAGGAGCTGCTGTTCGAAAGAGTCGTGAAGCAGTGAGGTTGTCTCTAGCTCTGCAGCAGGCTGTTCGTGAGAAGAAACGAAAGTTAGCCCCAGAGCATGAGCAGGCACCACCACCGCTGTTTCCAATGGTGCCCGTTGATTACCGCGGCTGGACTCCCTGGATTATCGGAGTGATTGGCGTTGTAGTAGTCGTCGGTGTAATTAGGCAGAAAATGCGGCGGACTAAAGCACCTGCCCTACCTACGCCCTCCAAGCGACCGGAGGCTAACGTATTAAAGAATAGAGATCCATTTTATATGGAATAATGGCAGGTGTTGACGGGAGAGCTATTGTTAATGCCGTTTACCACGGCGCTGTGGTGGCTGCGCTTATGGTAGGCACTGCAAAACTGACCAAGGTAATTTTCAAAGGGGCAACCTTGCCCAAGCTCGACGCTGATATGTATGACATTGGGATGATGGTTTTAGACACGTCCATCGCCTTAGCACTCCGAGATTTGCTTATCAAAGAGGGCTTGATCCCCGCTGATATATTGCATAAGCCCTTACAGTATCAGCCAAGCTAGCTATGGCCTCTGTCGCAATGATGATAGGGGGCGCTGTTGTCAATGCCCTCGCGTTTAAGGGGGGGGGGCAACTACCTCTTTTCCAAGCTAGGGCATGCAGACGCCCATGAAGAAATGAGGCGGCACGATGAGGCTGCCGAGCGGCTACAGGCGGCCCAGGCTGAGTGGACGAGAAAGAGAACCGCGCCGCTGGACTGGCTCAACGATGAGCTACAGCGCTAAGGCCACGCCGTTCACTCTTTCCAGGATGTCGACCAGGCCATGCGGGAATACAGCCTGATCTCCGGCAAACGTGTCGATCCCCTCGAGCCTGAACCTCGCCTGTTGGATTTCTACGTGCCATCTGAGCCGCAGAAAGACCGCGAGATCACTTTCATCGTTCTTGGGCTGGCAGCCACGAGTATTGTTGCTTATAAGTTGCTTTAGAGATTGGTCGCTGCTACCCAGTAAGAAATTAAAGGTCTGGAGGACATCTACTACAGCCCCCAGGGCTATTGGAAAGGCTTGGCGGCCATTAAGAAGCTCGCTGCTGCAGCTAATGTTTCAGAGGATGTTGCCCGAGACTGGCTCCAGAAGCAAGCTATTTTTCAGATCTATCTACCAGCTCCTCGTTATATTCCGCGTGTCACAAAATGAAACCGTGTGTTTATCCGGTTGATTATTACAGAGGATTTTCGGATTAAGCGGACGATCGACCAGCGACATCTATTTGTACTAACAGAGTAAACACAGTTGTACAGGTTACATCGTGTCAGCCCATAAACACATTTGGTGGTGAGGGAGAAGGATATGGAATGGTTCCGTTTGTCATCTATACTGCCGGACATCAGACGGAAATGGCTGCTGGGATTGTCACCACGGAACAGAAGAGTGACAAGTTTGTCAACATTTGAATGCAGATGGAAGCCGTGAGATCACAGGGGCAGATGTAAAACGGAAGTACCTAGTACGGAAAACAGTGCGTCTGTCAATTCTTGGTTTCCGGAACATCAAGATGATTGGCAGCTTGGTATCGAAACTCTTTGCTGGGAGTTTACAGAAACTAGCTGGCTTGTTTTGAGAATCTAGGCAATTACTGACAACTTTGACAGGATTTAAGCCAGGAAAATAGTTCTTGACAGGGGATGATTTGCCACTGTGCCACCTGTGTGGGGGAGTAAAGGATAACGTCACGTGGACAACTTTGGTAGTTTGCCATATAAACTCGAGTTGAGATCAACTAGGGGGGACTTGAATAATGCTCTAGACAGAGTGCAGGGCACTGCAGTGCCAGTGGAAATAATATCTACCGTGTGTTAATTAGTGACTTAATTTTACACGTGCCTATATGGCAGATGTAGATATGATTTATCGGACTGCAGGGGTGCCATTTAAGCCGAAAGGATCAGTGACTAGTACTATCACCAGATGTGTTGTTTCTATCCTAGGTTCCCTACCAGATCCAAGGAAACTCAACAAGTTTTTGGGAAAGAATCACATCCCATTCGGAAGAACACCAGTTCAACAATCAATAAAGTTGAGTACAGAACGTAACTAAAGCTAGGAGGAAGTTGATTCACCAAAGATAGTGATGATTACTGATGCACCACACAGCATCAGACAGTAGTAACTAAATGAGAACAGTCTAATAGTTACCTAGTGTTATATAATCTCGTGTAATAGAACACAAGACATTATACGTGAGGCTAGATAGACACGAGTGAGGATCAATAACATTAACAATTAACATTAATGACTGTGTACACACTACAAAGGACTTGTGCAATTTTTTATGAACGATAGGAACGGACATTGTGTATGGTGCAACCGGTCCATGATTAACTGTTTATACCACCGGTGTCTATTTCGGATGTTCATGAAATGGGATTACCAGAGGTCTACAGAGGCAAATCAGTATCCAGCAGGATGGTTTCGGCGCCGGGTGAGAAGTACATGTTCTGACGTAACGTGCTGTGGTCTATCCTTGCTGGGATCAGCTGACTGGGTTGTTGTCTGAGAGTCCGATTCTACACACTTTATAGAACACGTCACACATTTTCTTCGCATACACGTCTCATATAAGTTACACTTTTCTTTTAATAAATTACTCTTTATTAATTTTTAGAAGCAAGAGTTGTTGAATACGTTGCGTTGGGGAAGTATGAGAAGGGGGCATAGTACGACAGTGAGAGAGAGTGATAGGAAAAGGTGTCCATAGGCTGATGGAGTGTGTTGGACGGAAGCTGGTGGATTCTCCAGAATATTGAGAGAAAAAAAATATTATAATGTGGGTGTCGACTCTCTTCACTCCAGGGACGACACTGTAAAGGAGGACACGACATTATTGGGGGCTCGTCCGGGATCTTTGGACAGCGGGATCTCTCGTAAACGGGATCTTTGGACAGCGGGATCTCTCGTAAACGGAATCTTTGGACAGCGGGATCTCCCGTAAACGGAATCCTTGGACAGCGAGATCTCCTGCAAGCAGGAACCTTTGACAGTGGGATCTTCTGACAACGGGGTCCTTTGACACGGGATCCTTAGTTACAAAACGGAGATATCATTTTGGAGAATCCAGCTAGAGTGAATGTGGATAGGGGTTAGGACTAATATCTTACCTGTTCACACTTCACACGTCTGCATAGGTCTGTGGTCCTGATTCTACTCTTGTCACTGCGTGAATGTGCTGTGTGTGGTAATATCTAGATTTATAGTACTTGTTCATATATCTGTATAGTAATTTGCAGTTATATTGTACTAGACCTGCTAGCTTACCTCTCTGTATAATGGCCACCCCTAAACTTAGCACGTTAGAATTAAAGGCCAAGGGGGAAGAAATGGGATTGGGGGGTTCTGCTCTAACGGATTACATACAGGAAGTGGAGAGAGAGTATCGTCAAGCAGAAAGGGAAGATCGAAAGGCCGAGCTGGAATTGAGAAGGATGGAGTTGGAACAAGCAGCTAAGAAATTGGAAGCTGAGCAAGCAGCTAAGAAATTGGAAGCTGAGCAAGCAGCTAAGAAATTGGAAGCTGAGCAAGCAGCTAGGAAATTGGAAGCTGAGCAAGCAGCTAGGAAATTTGAAGCTGAACAAGCAGCTAGGAAATTAGAAGCTGAACAGGAAGCACAGAAGAGGGAGCACGAGTACCGGATGAGGGAACTCGAGTTGAAGAGTCAACCTAATGGAGAAACTGAGGGAGCAGTTGGAAGTTCCTCCATCCCAGGCTCAACACCAGTAGGTGGACATGGGTACCATGCTATGAAGTTTCCTTTAGCGGTCTACGAGGAGGACAAAGAGAAGATTGACCAGTACCTTCAACGCTTCGAGGCTATGTCAGTGGCTATGGGTCTGGAGCGTAACAAATGGAATCTTAAGCTATCCCAGGGTTTACGCGGGACCGGATACGAGGTTTATTCTCGCCTGCCACCAGGACATGAGAACAATTATGATGAGTTAAAGACGGCTCTGCTGAAACGATTCGAGGTTACGTCACATACCTACCGGAAAAAATTTCGAGCAGCGAAACGAGAACCAGGGGAGTTGTTTGCCGCCTACAGTTTGCGTCTAAAATCTTATCTCCACAAGTGGATGGATTTGGCTGGGTTCGCACATGACTATGAGAGTCTGGAAGAGCTCATGGTGGTCGACCAGTTGAAGAAGCAAATGTCTAAACCTCTCAGGACGTTTCTGGGAGAACAAGGAGCAGAACGTATTGACCTCGTGACTAAATTAGCAGAACGGTTCGTCGAGGTACATGGGGAGGCAGGGGAGAACCTTTCCACCAACTCCAAAAGTCAAGAGAAACATGACAAGAAGAAAACCAAAAACTCAGGAACAAAAAAGTGGGAACCTTATGTGCAAAAATCAGAGGATAGTTCAGAGAAGAAGAAGGAGGGAAGCAAGAGCACTTCAAGCTCTACACCTAAACGATCGTGGTCGGAGAAGTGGTGTTCAATTTGTAAGTCACCCTCTCACAATACGAGGGACTGCAAATCGAAGGCTAAGAACCCTCACTTCGCAGCATGTCAAGTGACTTCCAAGGAGGTTGTCACAGAAAATGCCAAGGTCAACAAGGAAGCTCGCCACCAGGAGAGCTCACTCAAGTCTGGCAATAGAAAATCTAGGACAGGGAAATGGTGCAACCAATGCCAGTCGAATACGCACAATGCTATTGACTGCAAGGGAAAGTCAGGAGACACTCAATTCGTCGTGTGCTCAGGAAAACCTAAGGTGGAGCCCACCGAACAGGTCGAGGCCGAGGAAGAGACTCCAGACCAGGAAAAACCACCTGTAGTGGAATTGGTAGAGGTTAACGGTCGTCAAGTGGAGTGTTTATACGACACAGGACTGGACGGGGAGGCCGTGATTTCTGCGGATCTGGTACATCCAGAACAATTCACAGGTGAGACATTGGATATACAGCCTGCACAGAAGAGTGCTGTAGTCATGAAGTTGCCTATTGCTAATGTGGAGATTCGGTCAAGGTACGTCACCGGCACCATCAAGGCCACTGTATTGACCGATCCCATTTTTCCAGTCATCCTAGGTTGCCGGTATGTCTTTCTGGGAATGCCCAGGGAGCCAATCCATATGGGAGCAATGCAGACTCGCTCTCAGACGAGAACGGAAGAGGCAGACGCAATTGTGACTAACCCAATGCCGGGGGAGCTACGAACTGCCCAGAGTGAGGATGATACTTTACGTCCTTGCTACAAAAAGCTGCAGAAAAGTGCTGATCCACCAGGACGGGGGCAGTACTACATGAAGAATAGGATACTCTACAGGAGAGCAGGAAGGGGAGACAACCTATACGGTCAGTTGGTCGTCCCGAAAGCTCACCGGTCCCAGATTCTTCATATGGGGCATACCATCTCCTTTAGTGGACACATGGGTATTGCCGCCACCATGCAGCGGATTTCCTGCCACTACTATTGGCCGGGAATGACAGATGATGTGCGTCGGTATGTGAAGTCATGCCCTGAGTGCCAGAGGGTGGCACCGAAACACTGGACAGCACCGGTGATGTTGGGTGAGATGCCCATCATGAACTCTCCTTTCGAGAGGGTAGCCATCGATATCGTGGGTCCACTTCCCAGGACTAGGAAGAGGAACATGTATATACTCACAATGGTGGATTGCTGTACAATGTGGGGTGAAGCTATACCGTTGACCACGATTGACTCGAAAAGAGTGGCGGACGCACTGATGGAGGCCTTTACCAGATTAGGCTTTCCGGATCAAATTCTGACGGACAATGGATCTCAGTTTTGTGGAAAACTCATGGAGGAGGTATTTAGGGTGTTTCACTCTAACCACATACATACCAGCCCTTACCACCCTCAAGCCAATGGACAAGTAGAGCGTTTCAACGGCACGTTGATGACAATGCTCAGGAAATTAGCGCAGGAAAAACCGGATAGGTGGGATGAATATATCCCAGCAGCACTCTTTGCCTATCGGGAAGTTCCTCATGGCTCAACAGGACTACCACCCGCTACGTTGCTGTTTGGTCGTCCAATCAAAGGACCGTTGGAAGCCATGTTGAGGAGTTGGACTGAAGAGGGGACGTCAGAAGAAGTGATCTCATCCTACAAATACGTGGAGGAACTGAAAGAAAAACTCCACAAGGGATGGACTCTGGCAAATCAAAACTTGAAAAAGGCCAGGAAAAGACATGCGGCTTACTACAACCGTAGGTCTAAAGAAAGATCTCTAGAGGTGGGAGATAAAGTCTTGTTGCTACTCCCAACGGGAAACAACAAACTGGAGATAGGTTGGCAGGGACCATTTCCCGTGGAAAGGGTGATATCCAGAACCAACTATCAGATCCGGATCCGGGGAAAGTCGAAGATTTTCCATATCAATCTCTTGCGGAAATACGAAGAGAGACCCGGAGACAAGGCAGCTCACCTCATGGCAATGGCAGTTGCAGTGGAGACAGAAGTGGGAACCAGCGAGGGCAGGGAATATCCCTTAGTACACCAGGAAACTTATAGGGATGTACAAGTGAACCCTGATCTGACCTCCCAGGAGAGGGAAAGGATAACCCAGGTTCTCAAGTCTCATAAGGAGATACTGACTGATAAACCAGGACGAACGAGGTTGGTTGAGTTCGAGATGACTTTGACCACACAGGAGCCTGTTCGCCAAAAGGTTTACCCAGTGCCATTCTCTAAAGAAAAGGCCCTGGAGGAGGAAATACAAAAACTGCTGGAGGATGACGTGATTGCACCATCCACATCCCCATACAATGCAGGGGTAGTTTTGTTACGCAAACCAAGTGGAGAACACCGGTTGTGTATAGATTACCGACTTCTGAACAGTCATACACAGTTTCAGGTGGAACCTTTGCCGAATCCAACTCAGTTATTCGCTAGGCTCCATATGGCTCGGTACTTTTCAAAAGTGGATCTGAGTCGGGGGTACTATCAGATACCAGTCAAACCGGAGATTCGACCACTGTTAGCTTTCAGTACACCCAGTGGACACTACGAATTCAAGGTCATGCCCTTTGGACTCAGCAATGCACCTAGTGTGTTTACACGCATGATGAGGACTTTACTAGATCCGTTACAGGATCCATCCATCATCTCATTCATGGATGATATTCTGATTTCCAGTGACAGCTTGGATGACCACTTACAATCCTTGGAGAGAGTGTTTAATAGGCTCAAGGAAGCAGGGCTTACCGCTCGTCCAACCAAGTGCATGATTGGTTACCAGACTCTGGAATTTCTAGGTCACACCATCACTCCAGGACACATTGTTCCAGAAGAGAAGAACCTGGAGAAAATCAGAGATGCACCAAGGCCAAAAAACGAAGAAGGATGTGCGATCTTTTCTCTCGTTGTGTGGGTTCTACCACAAATTTATCCCACATTTCACTGAACTGGGAGCTCCGTTGACGGAAACCTTGAAAAAGGGATTACCGGACCAAATCATTTGGACACCAGAATGTGAGAATGCCTATAGTCAGTTAAAGGAGGCCTTGGTCAGCAAACCTGTATTACAGCTCCCTGACCTTTCCAAACAATTTGTGTTGAGAACGGATGCAAGTGCGATTGGAATTGGAGCCGCTTTGTTACAGGAAGGAAAAGACGCTGCTTCGGTTTTGAGACCTGTAGCATACGCAAGTAAGAAACTTCTACAGACGGAGAGGAATTATTCAACCGTCGAGAGAGAATGCTTGTCCCTCGTATGGGCAGTGCAAAAATTTCAGCCATATTTGTATGGAGTTAAGTTTCGGGTCCAGTCAGATCATCAGCCCCTGATGTTCCTGGCTACTTCTCAGAAGCTCAACGCACGTTTGATGCGGTGGTCGTTGTTACTTCAACCGTATAATTTCACTGTAGAGTACATTCCTGGGAAGGAAAATGTTGGAGCGGATTTCTTGTCAAGACACCCAGCTCCTGAAGAAGAAGAATGAATCATCTGGATTAAACTCACGGTGGAGAAGAGTGAGATGGACTACTCTCTTAGGAGGGGGCCTATGTCACAAAATGAAACCGTGTGTTTATCCGGTTGATTATTACAGAGGATTTTCGGATTAAGCGGACGATCGACCAGCGACATCTATTTGTACTAACAGAGTAAACACAGTTGTACAGGTTACATCGTGTCAGCCCATAAACACATTTGGTGGTGAGGGAGAAGGATATGGAATGGTTCCGTTTGTCATCTATACTGCCGGACATCAGACGGAAATGGCTGCTGGGATTGTCACCACGGAACAGAAGAGTGACAAGTTTGTCAACATTTGAATGCAGATGGAAGCCGTGAGATCACAGGGGCAGATGTAAAACGGAAGTACCTAGTACGGAAAACAGTGCATCTGTCAATTCTTGGTTTCCGGAACATCAAGATGATTGGCAGCTTGGTATCGAAACTCTTTGCTGGGAGTTTACAGAAACTAGCTGGCTTGTTTTGAGAATCTAGGCAATTACTGACAACTTTGACAGGATTTAAGCCAGGAAAATAGTTCTTGACAGGGGATGATTTGCCACTGTGCCACCTGTGTGGGGGAGTAAAGGATAACGTCACGTGGACAACTTTGGTAGTTTGCCATATAAACTCGAGTTGAGATAAACTAGGGGGGACTTGAATAATGCTCTAGACAGAGTGCAGGGCACTGCAGTGCCAGTGGAAATAATATCTACCGCGTGTTAATTAGTGACTTAATTTTACACGTGCCTATATGGCAGATGTAGATATGATTTATCGGACTGCAGGGGTGCCATTTAAGCCGAAAGGATCAGTGACTAGTACTATCACCAGATGTGTTGTTTCTATCCTAGGTTCCCTACCAGATCCAAGGAAACTCAACAAGTTTTTGGGAAAGAATCACATCCCATTCGGAAGAACACCAGTTCAACAATCAATAAAGTTGAGTACAGAACGTAACTAAAGCTAGGAGGAAGTTGATTCACCAAAGATAGTGATGATTACTGATGCACCACACAGCATCAGACAGTAGTAACTAAATGAGAACAGTCTAATAGTTACCTAGTGTTATATAATCTCGTGTAATAGAACACAAGACATTATACGTGAGGCTAGATAGACACGAGTGAGGATCAATAACATTAACAATTAACATTAATGACTGTGTACACACTACAAAGGACTTGTGCAATTTTTTATGAACGATAGGAACGGACATTGTGTATGGTGCAACCGGTCCATGATTAACTGTTTATACCACCGGTGTCTATTTCGGATGTTCATGAAATGGGATTACCAGAGGTCTACAGAGGCAAATCAGTATCCAGCAGGATGGTTTCGGCGCCGGGTGAGAAGTACATGTTCTGACGTAACGTGCTGTGGTCTATCCTTGCTGGGATCAGCTGACTGGGTTGTTGTCTGAGAGTCCGATTCTACACACTTTATAGAACACGTCACACATTTTCTTCGCATACACGTCTCATATAAGTTACACTTTTCTTTTAATAAATTACTCTTTATTAATTTTTAGAAGCAAGAGTTGTTGAATACGTTGCGTTGGGGAAGTATGAGAAGGGGGCATAGTACGACAGTGAGAGAGAGTGATAGGAAAAGGTGTCCATAGGCTGATGGAGTGTGTTGGACGGAAGCTGGTGGATTCTCCAGAATATTGAGAGAAAAAAAATATTATAATGTGGGTGTCGACTCTCTTCACTCCAGGGACGACACTGTAAAGGAGGACACGACACCGCGGCCATCTATTGATGAAGATAGACCGAATGCCGTCCATCAGGCTGACTTGCTCTACCTACCACATGACCGAGTTGGTCGTAAGACATATAAGTATGCCTTGACAGTTGTGGATGTTGCCTCACGGTTTAAGGAAGCAGAGGCTTTGACAGACAAGAGCAGTGAAGGGGTGGCTTTGGCCCTTGAGCGAATTTACAAACGCGGACCACTCAAATGGCCACAGCTTCTGCAGATTGACGCGGGGCGTGGAGAAGCTGGGAATCACCGGCAGCAGGCGACCGTTGAGAGGTTCAATCGCACTCTGGCAGAGAGACTGTTCGGTGCCCAGTACGGCCAAGAGTTAATACTGGCAGCTCGAGGGTCCTCTGAACGTTCCGCTGAATGGGTTCAGGCTCTTCCTCTGGTGGACGCGGCGCTTAATGGTGAGGTTACTCGTTTGACGGGTCGGAAGCCGGTTGATGCCATTAAGGACACTTCTGTATCCCATGCGCCGGCCACTCCAGCTCACCGTACTATCCGCCTCAAGGAACCTGTGATTCCGTCTGATGCGCTAGTTCGGTATTGTGGCGAAACGCCAATGGCTCATGTCCTCATGCCTTCTTTTATTTTGGGTAAACAGGGGGAAACAGCTTTCGGGAGCTCTCAGTTCTCTTGTTCGCTCAATCACCATGGAAGATAGTTCTTTGGGTGAATTTCATAACACGATCTTTTCATGGAGCGATTGGGGATATGTCTTTCTTTTCGGGTAGACCCGTTGGAGCGCCCTGCGCCAAATGCGCACTGGTGCGGCTTCTTGGGCAATTCATGTCCGTTTCTACTGATCGTTACTCACTGCCTAATGTCAAGATGTCAAGTTGAAGATTGGGACATTTTAAAGGCAGAATACTTATGATATATGAAAGGTAAATTTAGCTTGTAATTAGTCCGGCACTTATAAATCTCTATTGTCTTAACTACTGAGATGAAATGGCGAAACGGCAGTTTTGCCATATTGGGAGGGGGTGACCGTTAGCCAATCTGGCTAAGCGTCTTGATCTTGGATTAGCAAGGGAACAATTCTGAACAATAAATATTTCCCAATTGATATCGCTGGTTCTTGGCAGCCGATAGACGAGTGCTATCTTTCCTTCTACGGCCTGAACTGGGCATACTGTCCTCTTTCTGTAGAATATAATCATGGGATAGCTACGGTATGCCGGAAGGAGGGAAGCGCTCCTTGGGGATGGGGTCCACCAATCTATGATCTATCTTCTTGAGCCGGAAGAGGCTATCCACAGTGCTAGCTTTTTCGTCTTTTAGTCGATAGGATGATGTAGGGAATATAAATAAACTTCTTTATCTCATTGAGAGAACCTGCATTCCTCTGAATCTACGTGTTATGTGAGGCACTGCCGGTACATTGCGGCGACAGCTCAGACAAGAGCAGCGGCCGGAATGTGTAGTATCTTCTTTCCTATTCTTGCTGGGAATGGGGAACTACACTGCGGGCCATACAACCCCACTACTATAGTATTAGTTAAGGGGGAGAAACACCCAGATTACTGGGCACACCACACCACAAGATCTTTGTCGTGAGAAAGGCATGGTATGCAAGGGAGAGAGAAGCAGGGAAACGAATGTGCCCAATAATAATAAAGGCAGGGTATGAGTGTAGAGAGTGAGTCTTGTATGCAACAGGGTGCATAGGGTAGCCGACAGGACGTCTACAAGTTGGAGGTCTACTCAAGCCAGGACGTAGCCAATCCAGGGGCTACCTGACATGTCAGACTCATTCAAGCAAGCCACTTATATACTGGTCTTGGTAAGCCGAAATGCATAACTAATGTAATGACTGAGGCCCAATTGGACCTCAGGATTGTGGTACATGAGTCAGCCTGATCCCTCACTAGAATTTTATCCTCTACAGGGTCCTTCTTTTGAAGTCTTCTCATCGACTTAAGGTCGAGTGTTTACCGTAAAGTGTGTTGAAAGACTCGACAGGGCTTCTATGCTCAAAGTTATAAGCACCTGATGAAGCCAGGGCAAGTCAGTGAACATACCAGGTATATTGTTTCTAATGTCAATGGAGAAGCATTACAAAAATTAAATGAGTGACACAACAACAACAACTCAAGTCTGCTCATCGACTTAAGGTCGAGTGTTTGCTGAGGATGCTGTGTGGACCTACGCCGATTCCCATCCTTGTCCGGGATAGCGAAAGACTCTGACTCATTCCCTGTACACAATCTGGTCTCAGGACTTTGGTTCCCAACCTAAATTGTGCCAAGTGATCCCATGGCATTTTCCCAGTCCAGATGAGTGACTATATCGTGTTGGCCTAAGAAACCTGGAAGCTGTTGTTCGAACAACCGACGCTGGATAGAGAGACTGGAAACTTTGCCCGGTGAGGCAGTTTTGAAATAACAAGACAATTTAGAGATCTGTGATCTACGATATTCAGAGTTCTTGCTTTATATCTGGACTAGAGCTATCTCATCAGTTTTTGTTTCTCTAGACTTTTATAGGTTTATCTGTCTTGGTGTTCTTCTGTGTTGTCTTTATTACGGTATTAAATTCTCATTATAGTGACTGAGACGATCGTCATGTTATGTTTGTGTCAGCCAGAAATACACTGCAAGAAATAACCCTGAGGTCGAAAGAGAGAGTGACAGTAAGTCCGGGGAACGGATGAGGGTTGGCAGCAAAGACCTATCCCCAGCCAGGGCAAAAGAATAAGTTTGAAATATTGTGACGGGACATTTTGGGACCCTCCCCATAGCTTGTTACAGTTATCTGTATGCAAGCTCCCCTGGGGAGCATCAGCTTGAAGGTGGCCGGCGCCGGGCGACTGATCCTTCGTGGTCACTGACTTTGCACGGGATTCCCCATATCACCCAGCAAGAGGGTCAGCCCACTCTTTACTACCTGCTGGATGGGCCAGCTCGTGGATTTGTGCGCGAGGAACTGCTCGTTGTGCCTCCTGACACACAGCTACCCCCAAGCCGGATTCTAGACCAAAGAGCTTGATGAACATGTGTTCTTTTTCACGCCCCGTGGCGATATGCCCATAGGCTCTTGTGGTAACACCATCGGCGAAAATCCATTTTTTCGTGTCCATGGGGCTGAGGGAGGTTTTATTCATCTCATTGACCCCGATCTGGTGACCCTTGCTCCGTATGGCGATCTGTGTGTGCTTGTATTCTCGCCGGCCAAACAGGCTGTCCTTATACAATTCATGTCTGAGGTCCTTTTTCACAACTACTCTAGAGACGCCTTTGGCTTTCTTGATGTTGGTGGCTTCTAGGATTGAGTACATCTTTGGTCTAAGGCCTATGAACTCAGCAATGGGCCGGCTGCAGCATTCGTCTTTGAATTTGCCGACCACCTTTTTGTTTGCTGTCGAATGGTTAGGGTGGTCTCGTGGGTAGTCTGAGAAGTCATACCAGTCAGGGTGGGCTTTCATGTCGGCGTACACATCTTCAGTCTCCACCTGGAACAGTAGAGAGTCTGTGTCTGTATAACAAAGCTCGAGTCTATCACCGTATTGTGGTTTGAGCTTGTTGTACCAGAAACTATACATGAGGTGCTTGGACAGGTCTAGGATGGCCTGCCCGCAATAGACTGGTTTGTTCAGCAGGACTCTGGTCTTGATGCTGTGCACAGCAATCAGTCCACCACCGAAGAGGGTGCGTGATTCGAAGTTGGGGCTGGCTATCAATCGTCTGAGTCGGTCGGTCTCTGAGGCCCGGATAAGGTCGACTCTGATACGTTTGCGGACGTTCTCCATGCTCTTCCCAAAGACTGCGTTGTTCATCAGTTTGAAGAAGTCTTTCTCGAATTCTGACTTGGCCTGGGCACGCAGGGCTGTGTTCATTTCTATGTATGGCTTCATCCACGGAGATTGATTTAACTTGATGGCTCTGTGGATCTTGGTGACCTGTAGGCCTAGGGTGTAATAGAGCTTGAGGTTGCGGTAGTGAACGATGTACCGCTCCTTGTTGTGGAGGTTGGGGACTAGCTTTATTTGCTCCGTGAACTTACCCCCCAGTTCGTTCAGGAGCTTATGCTGATAGTCACTCAACCACCACTTTGGGGTGGACATCGTTTCTGGCGCTAGTGGATAATCGCTGTGGGCTTCATGCAGGTGTTCCGGGTATTTCATATCCACCTCAACGAGCTTGCCCTCAGGCGCATCATCTGGTGTGCTCAGTACCTCCTCGAGGGTTGGGCTGGCCCATTGGAATCCGCTGGAGTGGAGGTATTGAATCATCGCCCAACCGTACATATTATTCGCATCGAGATACATGATCCATGTTTTCGGTGCTTCGGGGGTGTAGTCTGGGGCCATGTGATTGTTGGCCTTCGCATATCGCTTAGAGACCATGGCCACACCCCCTCGGAGTCCATTCTCAACGAAGAGGTGCATGTCCTGGTCGGTCAGGAGCTCGAGTTGGACCTTCGTCTTTTTAAGGGTGCGTCCCATGCTAGGCCTGGCACACTGATGTAGTGGGCTGGGTCAAGCCTATACTCACTCATACAGGTGCCTCGGAACGCATCGAAGACATCGGCCAGTAAGAGGACGTCTGTTTTCAGGTATAGGTTGTGGTAGTCTCCGAGTGTTTTGCAGCCGAGCTCCTGCCACACTTTCTGGGCGTGGGCGTAGTCGGCATCACTGATTCCTTCTCTGGTGAGCTTGCTGTAGAAGTCCTCTTTGGGTGGTAGGCAGTCTCCATTGAATCGCTCGGCGCTGTCCATGTAATCGTAGGGGTATACACCCTTGCGGAGCAGAAGATGTGAGCCGCCATGACTTAATGTGGCCCTGAATTTACCCTCCAACACATTCCAGGAGGTGTGTTTCTCTACATTGGCCTTGCATGTCCCACATCTGCCAATAGATATTACATCACCATCGCGTTCGAGATGCTCTAGGGCAGCTTGCTTGCCGCAACAGAATGAATGGTGTCAGCTCGCTTAGATTCCCAACCAGGGTGTCTAGAGAACTGTTCAGGAACTGGAGACTATCAATAAACCGTAGCGGCCCGATTGTGAAGGAGGCGTACTTCTCCATGTTGTTTGGTAAGCAGGTGATCTTTGCATCGTTCACCTGCTCCGTCAACCACTTGCCATTCTGCTTCTTGTAAACGGTTCTCTTCCAATCCATCTTGCCCGCCGCCTGCATGATGAGGTGAGAGTCGTACCCTCTTAGATTGTGGAAGACTACTGGCACCTTCAGCTTGTCTTTGGAGATGCGCCATGATAGATTGCAGGTGTTGTGAGCTGCCCCTCGGTATTTACCGGTAATGTGACAGTGGTCTCTCACCTTGTCCACCCCCAGCGGCTCTTCACAGATGTGGCAGATGGTGGTTGTGGCGAAGTCTTCGAAGTCTTTCTCAGTCATCTTCATTGGGGATGGTCGTTGCAGGCGCTGGCGGATGGTGGCCACCTCTCGCCCCAGGTTCTAGAGGAATTTGCCGGCGGCGTCTTCCCCCCCCCCCCCCCCCCGATATATGACAGGGTTTGTGGTGAGAACGTCAGAGCGCACGATGGTGTAGCCGAAGCCGCATTCCGGCTGCTCGGCTAGCAGTCGTGTGTTGCTCTGGCTTGGGTCCATCGCCGCGCCCTGTACAGGGACGTTCAACGTCTCGAAGTCTGCGTATATGATGTATGGCGCCCGCATCTGCTTCTGGTAGGATTTGAATTTCATGGTGTTTTCCCCTTCCTCTGGAATGACGCTCACTTGGCATGCTGTGTTGATACCTTGGCAGAGCGGCGCATGCTGGTCCAAGAGGCTCTGGGTGGAGTATACGTGGAGGCAGTTGAGACATGGATACTTCTTACCCTTGTGTTTGCTGTCGCTGTATAGCAGCCGCCCCGCGTCCTTGATCCAGACGTAGTGATTGGTGTCGCCCTCACTCAGGAGTAGGAGGTTGATCTGGTTCAGCCTGTGGGCAGATTTCCGGGGTAACACTGGCCCCTCCTCCCACTCGAAGACGTTGATGGCTATGGTGGGATTTTGGTTCTCAAATCTAGCGATGCTGGTCAGCTGTACTGGAAACTCGATTCCTTCGAAGTTTAGCTCACCTAGGTGGCTTATATAATGGTACAGTTTGTCTACGTTGTTGGGTGCTGGGTAGAGGGCTGAGAGAATGGCCCACTCGAAGCAGCGGTTGTCCTCGTTCTTCACATTCACAACGCTTCGTGGTGGGATTACCTTGGGTGTTGTAAAGTAACTATTGCCGGGGAATGGTTGATATCGTGAGAGGCGGAGGTCTAGCTGTAGGAAATTCTTAAACTTCCATCCTGACCCGCTTGCCTTGAATAGTTCAATGTCGTGGAGTATCTTAGCTTTGGCCAGCTCCAGCCCCTCGTCAATATCATAGTTCCTGCTGCCGTGGTAGGCTTCCGCATAGATAATCTGGCCTGTGTTACTGTCTTTGTCCCAATACTTTGCATATAGACATATATACATTTTGACGCTGCCATATCTCTCCAACGCTTTCTATATTAATGCCCTGGTGGGTGGGAACATAAGGTTGAGGAATGTTGTAGCGTCTGGATATATGCCCCTTCGGGCACAGTTGTCTGGTAGTCTATCAAACCCCAAGCTTCCTCTCACCGGACCCTATATTCCAGCGTCTTGTTCGGGCCTACATAACCCAAATCAAGCGGTCCTGGCTCGGCGGCTGGCTCGCGGCGCTCGGCGGCTGGCTCGCGGTGGGATGTGCGTGGCTTTGGGATGGGGCGCTCGGCGGCTGGCTCGCGGCGAAGGATGGATGTGCGTGGCTTTCGAATGGGACGCTCGGCGGCTGGCTCGCGGCGCAGGATGTAGGTGTGTGGGATGGGGCACTCGGCGGCTGGCTCGCGGGGCAGGATTTGGCGCTCGATGCCTGGCTCGTGACGCGGTGGCTCAGCGGCTAGCCCTCGTGGGGGCCTGCGTGCGAGCTGTAGGGTTGCGGTGGTCTCGGCTTCAAGTCGTTCCCACTCCCGAGTGCGTTGGGCCTCGTCTTGGACCTGTCCTTGCAGCGCTGGGTACCGCTCGGCCGCTCGCTTGAGCAGTTCCGAACGAACAAAATCGCGCGCATGGGCGAGTTCTCTGATGAGGGTGGCTTTGTTTCACAGGCTGTATGGCATCCCATAGTCACGTGCTTGCTGTTGTAGTTGTCTGAGTGTAGGCATGGCTAAATATACAACTTCGCCCGTCTAGCAGGTGAGTGTATATATGTACAACATATAGTTCCATGCCTCTAATTAAAATTCAAAAATACTGTGATCTTAGACAAACGTCGAAACTCTGCGTTAGATGGCTTCACCTTTTCATGGCACCACGTTCGTCGATTGGCGGCGTTATAACCACACTCCCTACATAGTGTTAGATAGTTTGTGACTCCCCTTCCACAGCCTTGGCAGGGCTTGGTGCATGTCCCTTTCCGCACCTGAACTGCCCTACAGTACTCCCTTATACAGCTACGCTCACAGAGTTCTGTGGAATATAGCCGAAGCCACTTACATTTGTTCTTCGCGGTACGCATCACAGTATACCCACAGATGATATATTCTAAATCAGCGGCGCGCCACCCGGCTCTCTCAAGCTATACGTGCGTATGTATGTGTGCGTGCGTATGTATGTGCGTGCGTGGGTGCGTGCGTGTGTAAGTGTGCGTGCGTGTGTATGTGTGCACGTGTATGTGTGCGTGCGTATGTGCGTGCGTGTGGGTGCATGGGTACATGTGTGTGCGTGCATGTGGATGTATGTGCATGTGTATGTGTGGGTGCGTGTGCGTGTGTGTGCGCCCCGGGGCCCTGGGGGTGGACCCCGGGGAGGTGTGTGCGTGTGGTACCCCTTATGTATACGGGGTGCCCCCGGGGTTCGTCGTGGTCCCTGGGGGTGTTGTTTTGGGTCCCCGCCGCTACCACCACTCCCTCGAATGTGCTACCCCCTCCGCTAGATCTAAAACCCCCATTATATACCTACTACATTAAACAATCCAATCCGGCATCCAAAGGTAATAACCTAGGCGTGTAGGGTGAAGATCAGCGCCTATAAAGACGAGCAGCAGAAGACAGACCTGAGATGACACAACAGCCTTGCATCTTGAAGAGGTCGAATGAGTTAAGTGACCAGCATCCCCGTCTGAGCCACAACTAACCCACTTAATCAACATACGTCCAGGGACCGAACCAGTCAGTCTATGATTATAACCCAGAGCAATTAATTTAAAAAAATTAAGTTGCATGTCCTTCACATGACGTAGCAGTCAACTCCAGCATTTTTCGCTGTTCGTGATTCCTGGGCAGATTTTACGTTAAGTAGTTTGCCATTGCTTTCTGAACGACAGGCTCCTTACCTTTGTCGAAAAAAACCAGCACCGCTACGTTTCGAACCCGGGTATACGGACTCACAAACCGCGTTCGCAAGCCCTTAATTAATACATAGAGTAATAATACCACAAACAGACTGAAACAGGAGAGAATAGTTATATAGTAACATAACAGTGGCATATTTAAAACCACTTATCTTTGTCGTTGTTCTCTTCTGTGGAGAGCATTTAGTGTTTTAAATAATGAAGAGATGTTGTAATTTGAACTTTTAACAAATGTATCCGTTTTAATATTGCTTAAGTTTAGAATAGAGCTAGAGTGTGACAGGGCAAATGTGTGTACTAAACATTTGTCTTCCTATCTCCGTGTTGTGAGAAAGTGTAAGACTGGATGATCTTTTATTTATCAAGCATAGTGTAGCAGGATAATTAGGCATACGGCCTACACGCTGGTTGCTGTTGTTCGCCTTACCAGCCTTCGCCTGGTCACTGTTTAGAAGTCTAGATCATCTCTGGGGCCTGTACATTTATATAGCCTAGATTTACCAGTCATTTCGATATTTTCTTCTGCAGCGAATAGTCTTTCATTCAGAAAGTCTTCTTGTCGATAATTTTGAGAGATTGAATGATTGATTGATTGATTGATTTAGGAACCGACATCACAGCATTCGGGACATTCCCATAAGCACTCCGTCCCCATCCTAAGCAGCCAGCGAAGAGTTCCAACACTAACAGTTCCAGTAGCAATCTGGTTATATGTCCGTCTCGCCTTTCCTCTGAGTGTCGAGCGTCGGCCAGATCCCCTTGTCACACTTCACTGCCTTATTCTTACCAGACTATGGCGATCCATTTGCTCCTCTGAGGTGTACACGTACTCCCACAAGGCCGCAACCACATCTGCCTTGTCATGTATCAATACTCCACCAAGTTTTGCCGAGCCAGCCAATATGTCCGCCTGTTCATTCCCCAGCACACCGGCATGCTCCGGAGAAGAAATTCAGGTGATGCTTGCCACCCGTGACCTCCGAAGCGAAGCAATCCACTCTGCACGAAGCCTGCCTGTCCTTACCCTACTCAGCATGCTTTCTGAGTCAGTTACAATCATAACGTGTTTATGTATCGAGAGAGAACTCTATCAATAGTTAGTGGCCACGCTATAAGCAGTCAACTCTAACATTTTTCGGCTGTTTGTGATTGCTGAGAAAGTTTACATTCAGTAGTTTTGCCATCACTTTCTTAACGACCGGCCCTCATACCATTGCATGGAAACTAGCGCAATGCTGTCTGCTGCACAATCGCTCGCAGGTGTGTTTCAAACACGGTATGCGGGATTGCGAACTGTGTCCGTAGCCCCTTCGCCACAGAGCGGGCTGCACACTATATGCAAGATCCCAAAAGGTCCTGACCATATCTGTCATACCGTGCACCAGAACCCCATCCAGCGGTGCAGTCCCGTGTCCCTGGACGTTACGAACATTTAAAGCAGGTGAACGTTATCGTACTGGTAGTTTGTGTAGCAGGTAAATATTAATATTTATCATACATCGGTATGTTTTACTCACGCGTCGCTGACATGGTGTGAGTGTATTCTTTTCTCATAATCAGATATGACCAAACAAAATCCCACACTTCCCCCATACTGAGTAGATGCACGATCTCGTGGGTAATAGGAGCTACGCTGATAATGGCATGAGTGTGGTCAGACTAGGATATTATGGCCTTATCACATCACACACCACGGCAGGTCCCTGCTTTGAGACTTGTGTATTTGTTTACTGTTTCCTACATCCGGGCTGATAAGCTTTGATGAAGAAAAGGCCATGCCCAAGTAACACAGATACATGTTACAGTATTGTTGCCATTCCTAGTCAGCAAGTATCCTCTCAGTATTGTGGAATGCAATGAATGGTAATGCATGTGGTTTGAGAATATTTATTTGATGTAGTCTTTTTATAATCCTTGTCGTGTGAAGTTGGCTGTCATGTCTATCGACAACTTACTGCCTCGAATATTGCCAATCATATCTGATACCGTTGTTCCTCCATGTCATACTGTCTAACTGTCCAGCATCTTCCATATTGCCCTCCCTCCTCCCCCTTGCGCCTCTCCGTCCTTCAACTTTCCCCTAATCTGACACGGCTGGGTTAAATAGTTAAATATGACAGATCTTATTAACAGTTGTGGACGTATGAGGTGTAAATGGAACTATTGCCGACAAAGTATTATAATATCACAAAGCAAACTGGTTAAATACTTTCAGATTGCGATTCATGATAAAGAGAAGCTTTGAGATCAATACATGTTGAAAGAATAAACACTAATGCTAATTAATAATTATAGTATGACGATAAATGGTAACGTTTGGGAGACTGGTGATCATTGGAGGAGATATCATTGTAATCCTCGATATAATAGGGGTTTTAAAAGCGAAACACACCCTGCTTGAGGCCTACATAAGCAACGTGGCTTCAAGCCATATTTGGGTACGAGACCAACAATCCAACAACTCTTTCACAAAGTTCATTGACGCACAAGACCAGGAAGTCTAGTGCACAAGATTCTCCCATAGCGTTTGGATAATCGCCTACACAGAATCCTAAATACCTGTATAACCAGTTTAACCAGACTAACAGTGCTAAATTCGGTGAGAATCTAAGCCTACGGAGGCACGCCAATTTAGTATCGTCACACTGTTCACCAGGAAGGAATATATTTTGGCTTAAAATGATTCACTTTGCGTTTTTTATGCCCTGCCTGTATGTTGGTATGAACTATCATGCTTCTCAATTTAAAATGTTTACATACCAGAATAGCTTAATATAATTAGAAACCAAGAGATACAATGTTATACAGTTTGACATCATAGCATGGCGGAACATCAGTATCAGGAATGATTGTTGGCACATGAGACAGAAGGCTGTGGATAGTTATGTCTTAATGTAGCTCTATCCATCAGGCTCTACTGGGGCCATTGGTTACGTTGTGTATTACGACAGCTACAAATGAAACTAATACTAGAGAGGAATAATCACCGAGGCACCGATGAATGTGCACTGAACTGTTTGCCTTCTTAGGTTCATAGAGACCAGTGGTTCTCAACCGGTGGGGAATTAACCCCCCCCCCCCCCCACCAGGGGGGAATTTTGGGGTTTCCAGGGGAGGGGGGGATGAAGATTATTTTAAGATCGCGTTAATACAAGTACCGTTTACTTGATCTTGTTTTCCCCTTCATACTTTACGGTTCTGTACGTCTCATCCTTCTAAAATTCATTTTATAAAGTAAGTAGACCCATAAAATCACGTTTTATGTGGACGTCTAGACTTGTTTTAGTATGTGCTTCCATTATTACGTACACTGTGTAGGGGAGGGAGGAGGGATTTTTAGGTAGGAAATTCAAAAGGGGGGAATGACGTTCTGAAAATATGGTGAAGGGGGGCAGGGGCCAAAAAAGGTTGAGAATCACTGACATAGACGATATATATATATATCACGATGTTACTTAGAATAACTGAGTGAGATGGTCGTTGTCTAGGGTTCAATGTTCCTTATATGTCACTATGGAGTGTAAGTAGAGCTAGCCACCTGTCCCACAATGCAACTCACCCCAGTAGTACACATCCGCCAGTCAGTGAACAAGATTGATTTGGCGCACATAATCCTTTAATACAGAAAGAACACGGACACAACAGAACATATTTCAATCTCCAGAAAACAATATAATCCACAGAATACAAATATCCTCTTCACAACTAACCAGCACACATCATTGCCTTCTCACGGCCTTATTAATATCAAATGTACACAACCGGTATCCAGCTACTGTCCACAGCTGGACCTCACACACTACCCACCCACACACTGGGTATAGGCCTTCACTAACTATCCAACCCACTCTGGGTTTTAGGCCTGCATTCAAACTCGGAGAACAACAGAACCCAGGAGGGACTGGTGATGTCTTTGATTTCTTGTGGAAGATTGTTCCACAGCTGGGCTGCAGAGTACGTTAAGCTTGTTTTGTATAAGTCAATCCTAGGCTTCGGAATGTGTAATATAGTTAAGCGTTTACTGTGTCTAGCATTATATTTAAACAATGGCCAAAGAGTATTTGGGGCATTCCGATGTAGAATTTTGTGAATTAGTTTAGCTTTATTGAAAAGCAGGCGTTTGCGGAGTGGTAATTACTGAAGGCGTTTATACAGGCTTGGATTGTCAGATAAATGTTTGCTATAAATTAGACTCATGGCCCTTTTCTGGAGTGAATAAAGTCGCTTGGTGTTTGAATTAGAACAACCGTCCCAGATTGTAGAGCAGTAGTCAAAGTGTGTCTGTATATGAGAAGTATAGAATAGTTTCCTTGTGTACTCATCAAGGAAGTTTTTAATTTTGGCGAGTTGGTAGACTTTTTTCTCTGTTTGTTTAATGAGCGCTTGAACGTGAGAATTAAAGGTTAGGTTTCTATCAATGATTAGGCCTAATGTTTTGTGCTCAATTACACTTTCTACTGGCATGTTATCGATGTGATGTTGAAGTGATGTGTGTGAGCTTAGAGTTTGAAGTTTTTGTCTGGTCGTTAATAACATTGATTTTGTTTTAGTGATGTTAATTTGCATACGGTTTGAATAGCTCCACCTGACTACATTATTTAATTCTTGTTGTAAAGACGACTCCAGTAAAATACAGTTTTCAGCGTTTGTGTACACTGTACAGTCGTCTGCAAATAGGTCGCAGGACGACGAAAGATGCAAAGGTAGATCGTTAATATATATGGCAAATAATAGAGGGCCAAGAATAGAGCCTTGCGGTACTCCAATATTGAAGGTAGTGGTTTGAGACAGAGATTTATTATGTAATACTACTTGCTTTCTGTTTGAAAGAAAAGATGATATTAGAGTGACTACATTAGGGCCAATTTTCATTGTCTCAAGTTTTTTAATTAAAATAACATGGTCTATCATATCAAATGCTTTCTTGAAATCAATAAACACAGTTCCACATAGACTGTTGTTGTTTATATTCTGGTGCCAATTTTCTATCATGTTTGTTAGGGCCGTATGGCAAGAATATTTTGGTCGAAATCCTGATTGGCTGTCAACAATAAGCTTGTTGCGAACTAAATACTGTAATGTTACTTTATGGATGTGTTTTTCTAGTGGCTTAGATAGTGATGATAGTAAGGAAATGGGTCTGTAATTGTTCGGGAGACCATTGTTCAATGGACCAGATTTAAGAAGAGGGTACACTTTAGCGATTTTAAGAGCTGATGGAACAATCAGTCTCCATTCGTCTCTCTGGTGGACCTTCTCTTGCCAGTCGTTGATTCCAAGTGCTTGTAGGTCTGTACATGTATTATCTCTCCACCGTCTTCTTGGTCTACCTCGGGGTCTACGGCCATTTATTTCCTGAGTGTAAGCGAGTTTTGTTTCCCTATTAACTTTCATTCTTTCTATATGCCCCAGCCATTGTACTCTATTAGCCTTCATGATACCAGTGATTAGTGGGGACTTAAACAGATCATACATGTCTTTGTTACTTCTTTTCCACTCTCCACTTTGTGTATCCCTAATGGGTCCAAAGATGCGTCTTAAAATTTTGTTCTCAAAGGTTTGTAACAAGGCTTCGTCTCCTTTCGTTGTACTCCAGGTTTCAGAGCCATACAGCACAACTGGTCTGATCAGTGTTTTGTATATTGTGATTTTGGTGTTACGAGATAGCGCCTTTGATTTTAGTAGATGTTGTAGTGCATAGTATATCTTATTTCCAGAGTTGATTCTAGTTTGTATTTCTTCCCTTATGATGTTGGAGCAGTTGAAGATTGTACCCAGGTATTTGTATGTTTCCTTTCTTTTAATGGTCATATTATCTATTTGTATGTGGCCAGAGTTTTTAGCCATTCCGTCTCTTGAAATTACCATATATTCTGTCTTATCTTGGTGGATAACCAGCCCCATCTGTTGGGGTGTTTCCTTTAAGTGAGTCAATATTTCCAATGTCTTTTGTTCACTTTGCCCTATAATATCTATATCATCTGCATAACCAAGCAGCTTGGATGTTCCTCCAATATCACATTCCTCCTTTACCTTCCTTACAACTTTCTCTAGAGCCAGATTGAAGAGTAGCGGCGATAGTGCATCACCCTGTTTCAAGCCATATGTTATTTGGAAGGGGTCTGATTTCCTGCCTTTATATGTTACTATATTATAAGTATCTTCCATGCATAGTCTGGTCATGTTGATTAACTTCCTTGGTATTCCAAATTCCTGCATAGCATTCCATAGACTATTCCTATGGACACTATCATAAGCCTTTTTAAAATCCACAAAAATGTTATGGAGATCTCTTTTATATTCCCAATGTTTCTCGGCTATTTGTCGTAAGATAAATATCTGATCTATTGTTGATCTGTTTTGTCTAAAACCCGCCTGGTAGTCACCTAATATGTCTTCTGAATATGGTTTTAGTCTATTTAGTAATACTGCGGATAGTATCTTATAGCTTGTGGACGGTAGTGATATTCCTCTATAATTTCCACATTGGAACTTGTCTCCTTTCTTAAAGATAGGTTAGTTAGTTAGTTAGTTAGTTCTTAAAGATAGGTATCAATAATGACTCTTTCCAGTCATGGGGTAATTCTTCTGTCCTCCAGATTGTTATTATTAGTTCGTATAGCTTTAGATGTAATGCATGGCCACCTGCCTTTATAAATTAAGCAGCAATTCCATCAGTCCCTGTTGCCTTATTGTTTTTAAGTCGTGTGATTACATATAGGATTTCTTCAAATGTAGGTTCTTCAATTTGTGGTTCTCATGTTAGAACCTCTTCCTGTGGGAAAATGTTACTTGGAGCTTCACAATTTAGTAATCCAATAAAATATTCTTTCCATGTGTTGCACATTTCCTCATTGGTATTTATCATATTCCCATTTTTGTCTTTTAAACCATATGTGTTTTGTTGGTGCCCTCGTTTCATTGACTTCAGTTCTTTAAAAAATTTTCTGGATTCATTTTTCTGGTGATTAGTTTCCATATCTTTGATTATATTACTCATATATTCTCGCTTCTGCTGTCTGACTATTTTTGTAGCCTCTTTACATTCATTTCTATAATGCTCTTCCTTTTGGATGTTATTGATGTCATTTAACCATACATGTCTGGCATTCTTCTTCCTAACGACTGCTTCTTCACATTTTTGATTGAACCATCAGTTCTTTCAATGCGTGGTTAACACACCGAGACATTCTTCTGCGGTAGATTGAATTGTATTCTTGATGTTCAACCAAGTTTGGTCAACGCTTTCCTCCGAAGGGTTTTGCAGAGTTTCAAGTTAACATTTTATTTCATCTGTAAATTTCTCTTTGACTGTAATGTCTTGTAGTTTTTCTCTGTTATATGTTGGGTGTAATCTTTGTAATTTAGTATAGAAAGCTCTCTTAAGTTTTATTTTAAATTATGCTCCAACGAGGAAGTGGTCACTGTGGCACTCAGCTCCTCTATAACTTCTGATTTGCTGTATGTTTGATGCATTTCTGTTGTTAATTAAAATGTGATCTATTTGATTATAGGTTCTCTTGTCACATGATTTCCAAGTTTGTTTGTGTATATCCTTTCTTTGTAGTCTGGTACTGCTAATCTGCAGTCCTTTGGCTTCTGCCAGGTTGATGACTCTCCATCCATTATCATTTGAAGTTGTATGTAGGCTTTCCATACCGGCCATTTTTTTTATTAGTTTGCTCTCTACCTATTTTTGCATTGAAGTCTCCCAGAACAATCAGGATGTCCTGTTTGGGGGTTTCTTCTATGACATCTTCCAGATCATCATAAAAGTCTTCTTTAATATCATCTTCTTTCTCTTCAGTAGGTGCATGTACATTAATCATCGTTATATTTTTCCATTTACATTTTATTCGTAATTTACTAATCCTGTCATTAACAGCTTTAAAGTTTAAAACGTTCCCCCATAACTCTTTTTTGATGAAACATCCTGTTCCTAATTCATGTTTATTTTGGGTGTTTCCTCCATATATTATAATCATTCCATTTTGCTCTAAAGTACCCTCTCCTGGACACCTTATTTCTTGAATTGCTGTTATATCCATTTGATATTCACCCAGCTCCCGGGTTAGTTCTTCGGCCTCTCCAGCTCGATATAGTGTCCGTACATTCCATGTTCCAAATCTCAAAAGTCCTTTAACGTTCCAAGGTCGTTGTCCAGATAAGTCAGTCCGATATCGAGGCTGATGTATTTGTTTCGTAACAAAGAAAGTTTTTTTTTACAAAGGTGGGGTTGTTAACCCCACGCTTCAACCCCCAACCTGGAGGACCAGGGTGTTTCTCTTTGTCTGTTCTCTACCCTTTGACCTGTCCGGCTTGGGAGGCCCTGCTGGTAGCTACGCTACCGCCGGCATAGCTCTCAGGGTCATTGAGAAACTCAAGCTCCCCCACCAGGACAAGGTGGAAACACCATCGGGGGAGATATATATATATATATATATATATATATATATATATATATATATATATATATATATATATATATATGTATATACACATACATGTGTGTGTGTGTAACTATATATATATATATATATATATATATATATATATATATATATATAAAGGGGGGGGTCTGCGTGGTCTCGGGGTATGGTGTCCGCCTCGAGTGCTGGAGGTCCCGGGTTCAAGCCCCGTTGATGACCGGGACTTTTTCACGTGAACTTCTAGTAATAAAATATCCCCTGGTCTCTGGGTAGTGAGATCGGACGCCCGTGTGTATTGTTACGCACGTAAAAATTCCTTTGGCAGTTGGAAATAAAAAAAAGAGTAGCCTAACGGCGCTGCCCGACCAAAATATCTAGTTAGAAATATACCCAAGTATTTTCAGGATCCTCGTCGGTGCTACGGAGTTCGTGCACTGAGCTGAGTTTCTCCAGACTCAGATTTGAGTTAGGAGGAGAACTGAGCACTTATTGGTTGCAACCCGTGTGTCGTGATGTTGATCCATCGACTAAACTAAACTAAACAATATATAAATATATATCCATCATGTGTCATGCCGTTAAGCGTGGGTGGTCATGGTTCGTCATTTCACTCGATCATCAGAGTCGTGGATATAGTTCAGTGTTCTTGTCTCGACCATGCCGCATGGTCAAAGCATACAGGTATTTACTTCTATGCCTTCTCCTTATTCTCTTACCTCGATCTTGCCAGTCGTCACCAATTTATCTCATTTATTTCTTCTCACAACATGTCCAATAGTGGGTGTCTACGTCTAATGTCTCTAATCAGTTTACGATCTTTGTTTGTCTCTTGTAGAACTTGATAGTTGGTTTTTCTGTCTGTCCATGGTATTGTTTGCATTCTTCGCAGAAACCACATGTCCACAGCCAGCAGATGCTTTTCAGCTAGACTACTTATTGTCCACGCTTCACATCCATACAAAAGAACTCTATATGAAACCTCAAGACTCTTTTTCTCGTGGCAATTGACTTCATTTTATTGAATAGTATGTTTTTCATCTTGTGAAACTCTACCTTCGCCACGACGATTCTTGTTCTAATCTCTTCAGTGCATCCCCCAACAGATGTTATGACTGTTCCGAGATAAATGTACCGATTCACTTGTTTAAAAATATTGCCATTTAACTGTATATTACATTGTGTATTTAGTTCTTCCAAGTGACTACCATAATCCGTCTCATTTTACAATTTAATTTTAACTTTATTAGTTTACTGTGTGCAACAACCGCATCTACTAAATGTTGCAGATCCTGCTCATTGTCTGGAATCAACACTTTATTATCTGCATATCTAATGTTATTGATGTTTCTTACCCCTTTCATATCTTGTACATTTCTGAAAATAGTTTCACTATATAGGAAAAACAGATCTGGAGACATTACACACCTCTGTCTCACACCTCTCTTAATAGGCTGATATTGATCTACTTTATTATCAATTCTAATGGCAGCTTGTTGTTTCCAACATATGTTGTTTTTTTTTACACGTCTAATGTCTTTCCCATCAATTTGTAGATTTGCAAGCATCTCAATCATGTTGACATGTCTTACTCTTTCGAAAGCCTTTGTGTAGTCAATAAAGCAAAGTGTATGTCCCATTTGTTTGCGCTCATTTTTTATGTATCTGGGGGTCAGTTTGCGAACACTATGTCATGCGACTTTTGGTACATCTTGCTGCAAACATACTTGTCGACTGACCACGAAGTGAATCTAATATCACTTTTCTGAAAATTACGGTACCACCAGATCTTGTTCTGTACTAAAAACAACTAAGCATTTTGTTTGTGGTGAATTAAAAATGAAGTACCTGAGTTCCAAACAAGTTACCGACAGACAATCATGTCATTCACTGCGTTATAGCAGTTCGCTCCCTTGCAACTATTTCGAGAACTGGTTCACAAACCACCTGCCTTCAAGCATCATTTGTTACAGTAAAATTGAGGAGTCGTGGTTCGTAATTGCAACTTGAAGTTCATTGTATTCTAAGAGAAAGTGAGACTAAGTGACAACACTCAAATCTGAAGTAACGCTTGGAAATAATCAATTAAATACAAGCCATATATTGTTCCCATTTATTCAAGCCGCTATGCGTGGAGTTTGGTAAATATGTTACAATTTGTAAATCATATCAAATGACGAACGGAAAATCATAAAAGTAATAATGTATGTAAGGTGCTAATTGCTTTCTTTAAATTGACACTATTTTCTTGTAATGAACATTGCTTTCTTGGAATAGACACGAAGGCATTTCATCAAGGAACTTCATCCTGACTATATGTAAAGCGGACAATTGCTGCAGTCTAAATATGTAGCTAATTATATGTTGTTGCTTTACAAATAAAGTGTTTCATGTGTTGATACATAGCAATGTAAATTTGTCTGCCTAATTCTTTGCATTCTGTCGTACAAATGCGTTTATCTTTTATTTCTAAGGTGGTGAGTTAATCTCATCTCATCTCATCTTATCTCACCATGTTCCTCTTGTACCGTGCGGTCTCGAGGTGAAGTATAAACATCGTGAGAGTGCACGATTATGGGCGTCATGTATCGATCCATTAACATTGCCGGGTCGATATCCGTTTGGGTAAGTCCGTTTATACTTAAGGCAAACCAACTCACTGAACAAATGGAACCAATACTAAACAACAAACACATATCAGTAGATACTAAAAGGCAATGTCCACAACACAATTTTTATACCAACTCTATGCTAACGATGCCAAACCTGGAACATGACAGAAAAAAGATAAAATAAATAATGACAACAACGAAAATGAGATTCCTGAGAAGAATATTCAGTGTATCAGAAACGAGAAAATAATACATTATGAAATCAGGACTAAAGCCTAGATTTCATAAGAAAACGGCCTGTTAAATGGTTCGGCCATATAACCAGGTTGCCAATTGACAGTATACCGCAACAAGCAACGATGTGCAGACCAAATGGAATCAGAAGAAAAGGCCGACCATTTAAACGATAGACAGAGGGAATAACAGAGTCTGTGAAAATCTCGATACACAAAATTCATAAGCGGACACTCACCCACTATTTATGCTTTACCTCGACACCGCAAGGTACAAGAGGAGCAAGATTAAATGGGATGAACAAATACAAGAGCAGCGATGTAGAGGCTCATATACTGAATGTCAAAATCAGAAGCGATTGAAACTAAACATAAACTCAAGTCGATGGTTGCATACTTCTCAAGCAGAATGCCTTGTGGCGTCAATAAGACAATCGACGATGAAAGAGATACATTTAATAGCCTTATATGGGTTATCATCGAAGACGATGAAGCGAATGTTATATATCATCGTCAACATCATCAGTATACTGTATTGAAAAACAGTGAGTCAGATGGTTGTGACATACCATAAACACACTCCCAACACAGCATCAACACATACTTAACATACTACAATCACACTTCTAACTTACCACAATCACACTCCTAACATAGCACAATCACACTCCTAGCATACCACAATTACACTCCTAAGATAGCACTATCACACTCCTAGCATACCACAATCACACTCCTTGCATACCACAATCATACTCCTAACATACTACAATCACACTCCTAGCTTACCACAATCACACTCCTAACATAGCACAATCACACTCCTAGCATACCACAATCACACTCCTAACATAGCACAATCACACTCCTAGCTTACCACAATCACACTCCTAACATAGCACAATCACACTCCTAACATAGAACAATCACACTCCTAGCATACCACAATTACACTCCTAACATAGCACAATCACACTCCTAGCATACCACAATTACACTCCTAAGATAGCACTATCACACTCCTAGCACACCACAATCACACTTCTAACATAGCACAATCACACTCCTAGCATACTACAATCACACTCCTAAAATACCACAATTACACTCCTAGCGTACCACAATTACACTCCTAAGATAGCACTATAACACTCCTAGCTTACCATATTAATACTCCTAACATACTACCATCACGCTCCTAACATACCACAATCACACTCCTAACATAGCACAATCACACTCCTAACAGAGAACAATCACACTCCTAGCATACCACAATTACATTCCTAACATAGCACAATCACACTCCTAGCATACCACAATTACACTCCTAAGATAGCACTATCACACTCCTAGCATACCACGATCACACTCCTAACATAGCACAAGCACACTCTTAGCTTACCACAATCACACTCCTAACATAGCACAATCACACTGCTAGCATACCACAATCACACTTCTAACATAGCACAATCACACTCCTAGCATACTACAATCACACTCCTAACATACCACAATTACACTCCTAGCGTACCACAATTACACTCCTAAGATAGCACTATAACACTCCTAGCTTACCATATTAATACTCCTAACATACTACCATCACGCTCCTAACATACCAAAATCACACTCCTAAACTCGCACAAGCCGGTCTCTCTGGCCTAGGCTTTAACGTCTTTCTCCGTAATCCCGTATATCCACGTGAGGAACATAACCTGTGCGAGAATCGATAGCGGTTCTCGCGGCGTTGGTAACTTACGGGGTATGTGAGCCGGTCACTCAGAAAACAATGGCAAATTACTTCAAAAGAAATCAACAATCAGCTGAAATACACTTTCTCTTGTGGTTTGCACCAGATAAATTAGAAAAATGCATATAGGACCAATGTCACAGACCATCAACAAATAAGCATCAATACATGAGATGTCAATAAAAGTGGAAACATGGTATACATTTGAATGTTGTACATGCTAAGTGTGAAGATGATGAATCTGAGTGTTGTGTGTTTTCTTTCTAAGAGAGAGATAACCTTATGATTTGGAGGATTAGGATAGACCTGGGTCCATTGACTGATAGATCCACTTCAGGTCTGCCTGTGCAGCTCCTCTGAAGGCCTCCCCATACTCTGCTCATGGCCAAGTCATTTCTCCATCTCAAGTGCGGTTTTCTCTTTCTCTCTGTGGTCTGGTTTGGTTGTTGGCCAGTTGGTTGCCAGTCGGGTGCCCATTGGTTGCCACCAAGACTTCACTGTGTAAAATTCACATAAACATATACAATCCTACCAATGCAATATTCTAGAAGTAGGTCGGAAGAAACCTAAATTCCTGAAGTAGTAACTAGTTCCCCCCCCCCCCTCTTCTTTTCTCTAATCTAGTGTTGGGTTAATTTGAGGTGGTCAGAGTTTATCACACTGTGTACGCCTTGTCTCAGTTGGTTCCTGCTGTATGTAAGTTCTCATTGGACCTGGGGTCAGTGAGACGTGTACAGTAAGACAGTGACAAAAGTGAGGAGGTGTCAAGATGCATGTAAATAAATGACATACATTTATAACATTTCTATCACTAAATTGGGTTTGTAGTGTGTATAAATGATTCTCTGTGTTTTCCCAATTAACCAACTTCTTCTTCTTCTTTGTATATAACTCCTTTCCCATTATCTGTTGTTGTTGTGTTGAGTGTTGGGTGGTGTGGTGTTGAGTGTTGGGTGGTGTGGTGTTGAGTGTTGGGTGGTGTGGGGTTGTGTTTTTAAGTTGTGTTGAGTAATGAGTTAAGTCAACTTCTGGTGGTGGAATTCCGCGAAGCACAACTTTTCTGATGTTATGCAGTTCATAGGTGCCCTTATCTAATTAAAATTTGACACAAATATAAATATTAATTCCATCAAACCCTATTTATTCAATAGATGAAGGAGAAAGGGAAGATTTGATTTCTCTTTCAGCTTTCTAAATTGAAAATAGACATAGATAAGTCTGTTTTAGAACAAGGCACTCATTCTAGTACACAAACTGTCATTTTAGCTGTAGATAGTGATAGCATTTTTAGCAGTGTTTCTGATGAAAGGCACAAGGTTGCTTTAGAATCATCACTTCGTACAGTTGTCCAGAATAGAATGTAGTAGTATTATGCACTTCTTAAAGTTAATAATTATCTTTAAGAATATCAGAGATTGCAGTATTCGAAGAGAGTCGTAGATTGTCAGTTTGCCCGGGAATCGGCTTTGCGTTCGTCAGAATCTACAGTCGATCATTTTACATTTCAAAGGTTTTAATTAATAATAATACATTTCAATTGACATTACAAACACTGGGTACCATTAATTGATACTTGATAAATCTGGTCATCAGTCTAATCTAAGGAATTACAAGCTCACCTCGGATTCAGACATTCCGCCTTTCCTATTTGGAAATCGGTCACACTAGCTTTCACGTCTGTTCATCAGGCAGTTTGCAGAAAGAGTGCGCGATTAACATATTCTAAGCGGGTTTTCAAATAAAGGCGTTGTCACGTGTCTCTTTTTATCCAATGATCTCTTGTGCCTTGGCTGATGAAATCTTTCCCAGAATTGATGTCATCTGTCATTTGTTCAGTTCCAGTTTGAGTTGTGCGCCGTCATTTGTTTTACATTTCCCCCTCCTCTTGGCGTGCATTCTTGGCAACTGAGTAATGGTGGATAGTGGTTATGCCACATGGCCCCACCCCAGATTGTTCTACGGTATGGAACGATGTTTCCAACATTTTCAGTTATCAAGCTGTTCCCGTGTTTTCCTCCCTTGTATTCTCTTCTGCATCTGATTGACCTTGTTCATCGGGCACTGGGTGTCGACTCAGGAAGTCCGCTCCCACATTCATTTTCCCAGGAACGTATTCAACCTGGAACGAGTAAGGTTGAAGAAGCAGCGACCACCTCATAAGTCGGGCATTCAGAGTCTTGGATGCTGCGAGAATCATGAGTGGTTGATGGTCACATTGCACTGTGAAGTGTTTGCCATATAGGTATGCCTGAAATCTGTGTACACTCCATACGAGCGCAAGACATTCTCTCTCGATAGTACTGTAATTTCTCTCTGCTGCATTTAATTTCCTTCTAGCATAGGCTACAGGGAATAGCTCTGATGGTACATCTCCTTTTCTCTGCAACAACGTTGCCCCAATTCCTATGTTACTGGCATCGGTGCGCAGCACGAATGGTTGGTCGAGGTCTGCTAGATGTAAGACTGGATGAGCAGTTAATGCCTGCTTTAGTGCTGTGAAAGCTCTCTCACAGTCAGCTGACCAAGTGACTTTCTCTGGTTTCCCCTTTTTGGTAAAATCCGTTAAAAGTGCTGACAGAGTGTTGAAGTCCTTGATGTATTTTTGATAGAATCCACATAAGGATACAAATGATCTTACATCCTTCTTTGTTTTTGGACGAGGTGCTCTCTGGAGTTTATCCACATTTCCCTCTTGTGGAGTTATCAGTCCATGAGATATCTTATGACCTAGAAAGTCTAATTCTTGGAATCCTATTTGACACTTCTTTGGTCTAGCCGTCAATCCAGTTTCTCTGAGGCGCCTGAACAAAAGATGCAGTGTTTCTACATGCTCTTCAAATGTTTCAGTTGCGATCAGGATGTCATCCATGTAGTGACTAATGTCTGGATGCTGTAGTGGGTCAAGTAATTTTCTCATCATACGTGTAAAAACGCTGGGAGCATTACTTAATCCGAATGGAAGAAAGTTGAACTCATAGTGTCCTCCCGGCGTGCTGAAAGCTTACCATGGTCTAACTTCCAGTTTTACAGGAATCTGATAATATCCCTTATTGAGATCAATCCTAGTAAAGTGCTTAGCTCGATTGAGTGCTGTGAAGAGTTTATTCTGATCAGTCAGTGGTTCTGCTTGGAATTCAGTAATAGCATTGAGCTGTCGATAATCGATGCACAATCTATGTTCTCCACTTAGCTTTCTCAATAAGACGACGCTAGCACTGTAAGGTAATTCAAATGGTGAGATTATCCCTGCGGTGAGCAGCTGTTGTATTTCTTCCTCTAAAGTCTTTTGCTTTGCATAAGGAACTGGGTAAGTCTTGACTCGCACAGGCACTGTGTCATTTAACTTCATGTCATATTCCTCCAAATCAATTCTTCCGGGCTTATCAGTAAGTACTTCTGCATATGTTCCCTAATCTGCTTTTGCTAATCCGTTGTTAAGTTGGGATTGATTTCCACATCCTTAACGGTCTATTTGGCTTGCAGTGGGTACTCGACTCCCATTGTTGATCCTTCTTCGACTTCAGTAGCCACACTCATAGCCATCAGATGTGCAGGTTCGGTGGTTGAGGGTCTTTTATGATACTTCTTCAAGAGGTTTATGTGAAACACTTTCCTCTTGCCTTTGACTGAAATTCTGTAGTTGGTACGTGAGATCTTCTCCGTCACTACATAAGGTCCTCTCCATCCAATTTGCAGCTTATTCTGACTGGTTGGAAGCAGCAACATCACTTTCTCTCCTACCTCTAACTCTCTATCCTTTGCCTTGCGGTTGAAATTACGAGCAAGTCTTCGTCTGGTGTGACGTAGATTGACATTCGCTTGTTTCCAACTATGTTGTAAACGATTTTACAACTCGGCAACATATGTAGATGCAGTCACGACTGTATCATCTGTATTGTTAATTGTCCAGGTTCGAAGTAACGCCTCAAGTGGTCCTTTGATCGGTCGTCCAAACAACAGTGTGGCTGGAGCAAAACCTGTTGAGTGATGGAGTACTTCCCTGTAAGCGAATAAAGCTGCGGGTAAATACAAGTCCCAATCCTCTGTCTTCTCCTGGGCAACTTTGCGCAGGATACTAATCAATGTACCGTTCCACCTTTCCACAAGTCCGTTTGACTGAGGGTGATATGGTGAACTGAAGATATGGCGTGCATGAAAAAGTCTGAAGGTCTCTTCAATGAGCTTACCACGAAACTGTGAACCGTTGTCCGTCAAGATCCTTTGTGGGAATCCTAGACGGGTGAATATTCCTAATAATGCATCAGCGACGTGTTTGCAGTCACAGCTGGGCATAGGAACCGCTTCTGCCCACATAGTTGTTGTGTCCACAAGCGTTAATATGAATCGGTTTCGCCTCTTCGTTGCTGAGAGAGGTCCGACTATGTCTACAGCCACTCTCTCAAATGGTATTCCAGTGATTGGCGATTCACCCAACATTGCCGGTGGTGTCCGGTGTTTTGGTGATACTTTTTGACACTGTGAGCATGATTTTACAAACCGTTGTATGTCTGAGTTCATCCCTGGCCAAAAGTAGTGAGTTGTAATCCGCTGTGTAGTAGCGTTGATACCCATATGCCTACTGAATGGTAGACTATGACCCATTTCCAAGATCTGAGTCCTGTATGGAGTTGGTACAACAAGTTGATTAAACTCTTGTCCAGCTCGTCCTGCTTTTCTGTAAAGAAGTGCTGACTTCATGAACAGATCACTTTTACGTAGAGGTAAATGTGATTTGGCAGTTTTCTGAAGCAGGGTTCCAAGGTGCTGTCGGCCTCTTATGCCCTCTTCAGTTCCTCCGTTCGAGGGATTGGCGTAGTTGTTTCTGGAGTCTTTTTCGCCTGGGATCAAGTGGTCATGGTCACCATCGCCACTGGTTGAACAGGTTCTCCTAGAACGATAAATCTACAGCCGAGGATTACAGGATATATTGGATCGTCCAAGACTGCTGCCTTGATTGTCCCAGTGACATACCGCGAGGCTATGTTCATTTTTGCCACTGGAAGAGAATATTTGTTGAACTCTTCAGTGGTCCCTGTAATTCCACTATTTCCTCTGTCACCTGTTCAGGGTGAACTAAGGATGATGAAACAACACAGTCATACGATAATCCAGTATCATATAAACAGGTCGTTTCGAATCCATTTAGCAAGATGGATTCTACAACCGGAATGCGAGATGATGTGTCTGTTTGGACGTTTCACCAGTGCTCACTTTTTTCTCTTTTCGGTTGGCCAAACAGGCCGCTTTGTGTGGAGGTGGCTTCTTCCAGAAATTCTGAAATGTGTGACCTCTAATTTTGCAATGGGTACAGAATGGTTTTTCCTCCTTCGGCGCTGTTTGGGCTGTGTTTTGAGTGTTTTTCTTGGATTTCGCATTTTTCTTGGGGGCTAAAGTGTTTTCACCCTCTTTTGGCTGTGGAGATTTGTTTTGAGAGGGGTGTTGTTCGAACGTCCCTTACCTCCCATCTCCTTCTGAGATTTTTCAAATCTCTCTGACAGGATGATTATAGTTTCTAGGCGATCAGACCCGTTTTGAGTTAAGAATGCTTTCATTTCATTCGACATATTCCACTTTATCTGATCAATGATGATCATTTCACTGAGTCCCTCAAAACTCTCCTCAAATCCTCCTAAGCAAGCCCATCTTTGTATGTATGACCTCAGTCTTTCAACTAGTTGCGCATAACTCTCACCCGGTTCTTTCCTTGCGGTTTTGAAACGAGCCTTGTAAGAATCCCCGTCCACTTCGAATCGGCTCAAGCGTGCCTTTTTGAGTGTTTCGTATTCCTGTTGTTCCTCACGAGTAAGCCTCGAGAACACGTCATACGCGATAGATCTTAAAGCCTGCGCTAACTTCGTCGCCCATCTCCCTTCTTCAAGCCCACAGCTGACAGACATTGCCTCGAAGAGTGATAAAAATCCTTCGAAGTGGTCAGTCTGTCCATTGAAGGGTTCCAGCGGAAATGACATAGCTCCTGAATTAAGGTGGGAGACGTGAGGTTGTGGTTCTGTCACTGGCAATCCTGATGAGGCTGAGGGTGTAGGACCACTCCCTTTCTCTAGTCTCCGGATCTCCAATTCAGTCTCCATCCTTTTCAACTCCAGTTGGTGTTGACGCTCTCTCTCTTTATCTTCCATTTCAGCCTGTAGTCGTTTCTCTTTCTCCTCCAATTCTGCTTGAAATCGTTTCTCTTTCTCCTCTATTTCTACCTGAAGTCTTTTTTCCCTCTTCGCTAATTCAGCCTGAAGCTGTTTTTCTTTGAGGGCTAATTCCGCTTGCAATCTTTCTCTTTTGTCGAATGCCTCTGAAATATAGTTAGCTAGCTCAGGGCCATCTAACCCGCATTCCCTACCTGTTTCTGTTATTTGGGCCCGAAACTTAGCAGTTTCCGCCATGCCTAGAATTTATTGCTTTATTTGCCCTGCCTAAAAAAATATAAATGCAGTGTAGTCTGATCCGCGTAAGCTTGTCAGTTCCTGATCTGCAAGTATACAACAGAGCATGCACAATATTAAACACTTTATATTATGTCTGTCTGTCAATGCTGGAAAAGCCAAAGGCAGCAGGCATTGAAGTAACCAGAATTAATCCCTAGTAAAAGAAAAGAATCTGAAATTAGACAGAGATTTCCTACCGGATAAGATTTCCTGATGGTTGATGAAATGCTGTAAGATCAGACTTCTCAGGAAAAGAACACCTTCTCTGGAAGAGAAGTAGGGTTTGAATAGTAGATACACACTCTATATTTCTCCTGGAGCACCTTTTTCTGAAGTATAAACCTATTTGAAATATGCCCTCCTTACTCAGAAGAAATGATCAGTCACCTACTCTTATTTATCTATAAATGTCATTCTTATCATGTGGCTGTCAATCAATACACCACATGGTGTCTGTTATATCATATCAGAAAATGACAATGTTCAAAATCTAAAGATATCTGTGTTAATGTTTTATGTAATACAATGATTTATGTAACCGTTCAATTACACAATATTTTATGTAACTGTTTAATTACACACAATGTATTATATAATTGTTTAATTTATTTATGGGAACCATCCAGGACGTAGCCATCCCAATATGTCATATATTCTGAAGGGAGTGGGAAATCACTGTGGTGCATGCCCCATTTCTAATCAAAGAAGTTGGGCCCCATCCTCTTCTATCTTCAATAACCCCAGAATATGACCCTCGAGTTATCTGCAGGCTTCGTCGTTAGATTATGGCCCTGGTGAGAATAATAAATACCAACTGGGATACTGCACATTCTCCAAAAATTCTTATAGCTCTTGAGCCCCCCTTTTGTTTATCAAATCTGAGGAAAGTCTGGAGAAAGCATGGATATTGAGCAGTTGATAGACCTAGTCTTTCATCCCCCTTTTTAGTATTTCATCAAGATTTGAATTTGTTTTTAAACAATTAAACACATAACCAATCACAATAGATCTTGACCACATGTTGTACACATTAAATGATGAATCACAGATAAGTTGAACCAATAAATCAACATAAGATCAGTGACAGTTAATTATTTATTGAATGGGCCTGTGTCTTCTGGCCTGGTAAATACACTTTCTCTTGTGGTTTGCACCAGATAAATTAGAAAAATGCATATAGGACCAATGTCACAGACCATCAACAAATAAGCATCAATACATGATATGTCAATAAGAGTGGAAACATGGTATACATTTGAATGTTGTACATGCTAAGTGTGAAGATGATGAATCTGAGTGTTGTGTGTTTTCTTTCTAAGAGAGAGATAACCTTATGATTTGGAGGATTAGGATAGACCTGGGTCCATTGACTGATAGATCCACTTCAGGTCTGCCCTTGTAGCTCCTCTGAAGGCCTCCCCATACTCTGCTCATGGCCAAGTCATCCTCCATCTCAAGTGCGGTTCATCTCTTTCTCTCTGTGTTCTGGTTTGGTTGTTGGCCAGTTGGTTGCCAGTCGGATGCCCATTGGTTGCCACCAAGACTTCACTGTGTAAAATTCACATAAACATATACAATCCTACCAATGCAATATTCTAGAAGTAGGTTGGAAGAAACCTAAATTCCTGAAGTAGGAACTAGTTCCCCTCCCTCTTCTTTTCTCTAATCTAGTGTTGGGTTAATTTGGGGTGGTCAGAGAGAGATAACCTTATGATTTGGAGGATTAGGATAGACTATCTACAGCTAAAATTTTTTATCACATTGTGTACGCTTTGTCTCAGTTGGTTCCTGCTGTATGTAAGTTCTCATTGGACCTGGGGTCAGTGAGACGTGTACAGTAAGACAGTGACAAGAGTGAGGAGGTGTCAAGATGCATGTAAATAAATGACATACATTTATAACATTTCTATCACTCAATTGGGTTTGTTGTGTATATAAATGATTCTCTGTGTTTTCCCAATTAATCAACTTCTTCTTCTTCTTTGTATAATAACTCCTTTCCCATTATCTGTTGTTGTTGTTGTGTTGAGTGTTGGGTGGTGTGGTGTTGAGTGTTGGGTGGTGTGGGGTTGTGTTTTTAAGTTGTGTTGAGTAATGAGTTAAGCCACCTTCTGGTGGTGGAGTTCCGCGATGAATGAGAAAGGGAAGATTTGATTTCTCTTTCAGCTTTCTAAATTGAAAATAGACATAGATAAGTCTGTTTTAGAACAAGGTAGTCATTCTAGTACACGAACTGTCATTTTAGCTGTAGATAGTGATAGCATTTTTAGCAGTGTTTCTGATGAAAGGCACAAGATTGCTTTAGAATCATCACTTCGTTCAGTTGTCCAGAATAGAATGTAGTAGTATTATGCACTTCTTAAAGTTAATAATTATCTTTAAGAATATCAGAGATTGCAGTATTCGAAGAGAGTCGTAGATTGTCAGTTTGCCCGGGAATCGGCTTTGCGTCGTCAGAATCTACAGTCGATCATTTTACATTTCAGAGGTTTTAATTAATAATAATACATTTCAATTGACATTACAAACACTGGGTACCATTACTTGATACTTGATAAATCTGGTCATCAGTCTAATCTAAGGAATTACAAGCTCACCTCGGATTCAGACATTCCGCCTTCCCTATTTGAAAATCGGTCACACTAGCTTTCACGTCTGTTCATCAGGCAGTTTGCAGAAAGAGTGCGCGATTAACATATTCTAAGCGGGTTTTCAAATGGAGGCGTTGTCACGTGTCTCCTTTTATCCAATGATCTCTTGTGCCTTGGCTGATGAAATCATTCCCAGAATTGACGTCATCTGTCACTTGTTAAGTTCCAGTTTGAGTTGTGCGCCGTCAATTGTTTTACATTTTCCCCTCTTCTTGGCGTGCATTCTTGGCAACTGAATAATGTTGTATAGTGGTTATGCCACACATACCATAAACAGTCTCTTAGCATACCACATGCATACTTCTAACATACTACCATCACCCTCCAAACATACCACAATCATGTGTCTAACATACCACAATCACACGCCTAACATACCACAAACACACGCCTTATATAACACAAACACACATCTTACATACCACAAACACACGCCTAACATACCAGAAACAAACGCCTAACAGACCACAAATGCACGCCTAACATACCACAAAAACACTCCTATCATGCCACAATCATACTCCTACCATACCACAAACACACGCCTTAAATATCATTAACAGCATCATCAGCATCGTGATCATAAAGTAGCTTGCCAAATGGCGTCGGTGATCATGTTTCTCCAAATCTTGCGAGCTCCATTAAAATGTTTCAACGTGTACACTGACACATCTATGTGTTATGTAAAAAGACCGACAATAACCATCTCTCGCTGCAGTTCTCTATCCTTACAGACATCATTCCAGTTATTATATGTCCCAATATTTCTCTTCTCATTATATGGCCAACAATTTACTATTGTTTTTTTTTATTTTTACTGATGTTTAAGTCGTCTTTATGTCTTAACGTGTTTCAAGGCACGCAGCTTACCCATGTTCGCCTTGCCATGGAGTTTTTACCATTCTTCCATGATATTGCATCTTTGAGTCTTCAAGTTATAAGTTTGTTGCCTGCAAGAGAGTCAGTTTGCAGCAAGATATCAGTACTGTTTAAAGAGCATTCTTGGCAGCTTTGATGAAATCACTATTCTCATGTTCATGTATGTACAGGAGTCGTGGCAGGGAAGTGACTTGCACGCTTGCCTGCCGACCCGATAGTCAAGTGTTCGAAACACTTTCAAGGCAATAAATAAATATGTTTAAAATTGAAATTGCCTATGCGATCGACTCAGCATATAATATGTACCAACAATTGTTTAGGAAAGTAAAGAGCGCTGGCTTCATATTGACCACCTTACCCATCAAATTGTGATTATGAATGAAGATAAACTGGTAGATTATGAAGTACTCAATGTCTTATATCTGTTTGGGGCGGGGAAGAGAGGATAAAACATCATACTCAATAGGCTTTAAGGCGTGGAAAAGGATTATATGATGTTTTTACTATGTGCATTAGTGTGTGTCTGTAAGTGTGTGCGTGAGAGGGAGAGAGAATGAAAATAAATTTCTCTCTGTCCCTCTTTATATCTCTGTCTGTATCTCTATCTGTCACTCTTTGTGTATCTCTTTTTCTACTACTGTCTCTCTTTGCCACTCTACATGTCTGTATGTCTCTCTCTCTCTCTTTCTCTCTCTCACTCTCTCTCTCTCTCTCTCTCTCTCTCTCTCTCTCTCTCTCTATTATCACTGCCTATTCCTTTCTATGCCGGTTTCTCTGGCCGAGGGGTTACAACACTTTCTCCGTAATCCCGTTTATCACGCAGAGTCTCGTAGCGGGCGAGAGCTGGAAGCGGTTCGACCCCCGCTGGTGACTTGCGGGGTAAATGAGTCGGCCGCTCAGAAAGCAATGGCAAACTACTGAGCGTAATCTTGCCAGGAAATCAACACACAGCTGAAAGATGCTGCTGTTGACAGCGATGTCCTGCAAAGGATATGCGAATTTTAAGAAAAATTCCTCTCTATGACAGTCTGTTTCTCTGTATCTCTTTGTGCATGTTGTCCCATCTCTCTCTGTCTATTTCTCTATAACTCTTTTTCCCTCTGCTTCTTTCTGTCTCTGAGTGTCTCCCTCTGTCTCTCCGTGTAACTATGTGTTCTTCGGTATCTCTCTGTATCTCAGTATATATCTCTCTTTCTCCTTGGTCTCTCTCTCTCTCTCTCTCTCTCTCTTTCTCTCTCTCTCTCTTGTCTCAGTGTGCCATTCTGTGCACCCATGTGTCTCTGTTTCTTTCTGTCTGTCTAACCTTTCTCTCTCTGTATTTCTCTTCCTGTCTCTTCTCTCTCTCTCTCTCTCTCTCTCTCTCTCTCTCTCTCTCTCTCTCTCTCTCTCTCTCTCTCTCTCCCTCTCTCTCTTACTGTCTCTGTTTCTACCACGCCAAACACTTCTAACCGCGCTGATGCCATTACTCCTGACGATAGACACATTACAAATCAACAAATGACCTTTCAGCTGTCAATTCTCTCAGATATTCAACGGTTTGTACATGGTGATTCCACGTCTCACAAGTGAGCACCGATTTAAAGGGAAAATAAATTGTTCCGAAATGTTGGAGCGTTTTGATGCAGAGGGAAGTAACACTTTGTCAAAGGCTGTTACTGGTGACGAAACCTGGACGCATCATTTTAAGACAGAGACGGAAATGGTGTCAATGTAGTCATCCACAATCACCAAACAATACATAGATTCAAGACGTCTACATTAGCAGAAATGGTTATTGTCATTGTCCTTTCAAACATTGATTGTGTGATCCTTGTGGAAGTGATGCTAAGATGTGAGACAATCTTGTGGAAGTGATGCTAAGATGTGAGACAATCTTGTGGAAGTGATGCTAAGATGTGAGACAATCTTGTGGAAGTGATGCTAAGATGTGAGACAATCTTGTGGAAGTGATGCTAAGATGTGAGACAATCTTGTGGAAGTGATGCTAAGATGTGAGACAATCTTGTGGAAGTGATGCTAAGATGTGAGACAATCTTGTGAAAGTGATGCTAAGATGTGAGACAATCTTCTGGAAGTGATGCTAAGATGTGAGACAATCTTGTGGGAGTGATGCCAAAAGGAGAGACAATCTTGTGAAAGTGATGCCAAGAGAGGAGACAATCTTGGGAAAGTGATGCCAAGAGAGGAGACAATCTTGTGGAAATGATGCCAAGAGGAGAGATAATCTTGTGGAAGTAATACCAAAATTATAGACATTTTTGTGGAAGTGATGCCAAGAGGAGAGACTATCTTGTAGAAGTGATGACAAGATGAGATGTAATCTGGTGAAAGTGATGTCAAGAAGAGAGACAATCTCATGAAAGTGATGCCAAGAGGGGAGACAAGCTTGTGGAAATAATGCCAGGAGGAGAAACAATCTTGTGGAAGTGATGCCAAGATGGGAGACAATCTTGTGGAAGAATGCCAAGATGAGAGACAATCTTGTGGAAGTGATACCAAGATGAGAGACAATCTTGTGGAAGTAATGCCAAGACGGGAGGCAATCCATTTTGAAGCTAACATCAAACCGCCAGCTCCGTGGCGAAGCGGTTATGGTCGCAGTTCGTAATCCCGCATACCCCTCGTTCGAAACACAGCTGTGGGCGATTTGGCAGCAGACCATTTTACGTTAGTTTATGAAATGGTATGGGTACCGGTCGTTCAGAAAGCAGTGGCAAACTATTGCACCTAAACTTGTCCAAGAATCATGAACTGCCACAAAATGCTGGAGTTGATTGCAACGTCCTGTAAAGGATATGGAACTAACATTTTAACATCAAATCAACTCAACAATAGGTTCTCCAGAGTTCGACCCAACAAGAAATCCGTCATATTGTTGCTCCGGCTAGACAATCCGCTTCCTCACACAAGTCAGACAACCCGGAAAGCAACTGTTAAATTGGACTGGGCTGTACTCCGTCATCCACCCTATAGCCCTTATCTGGCTCCCTCTGATGCTCGCCCACTTTAAAATGCACTCCGTGGAGACATGTTATATGTTGATGTAGGTGTGATTCATGCTTCGGAGAAATCGCTAAGTGAGCAGGACAACACATGGCACAGTCAAGGCATGCAGGTACATGTTTTGAGATGGCGTAAGGCCGAACATGCTGGTGGGATTTATGTAGAAATACTGTATGTTCATAGGAAATGTTCGTGTATATTGTGTGTCAATTGTATTTATTTTCAACAAATAGTGTCCGAAATAAATTAATATAAACTATTATTCCGATCGTCTCTCGTATACACCCACACGCGCACGCACAAAATGCTTATTTTGACTTAAACACACACACTCTCATATGTATGTGTGTGTGTGTCTGTGTGTGTGTGTGTGTGATGTGCGTGTGCTGTGCAGTGCGTGAGCGTGAGTACGCATGTGTGTGTGTGTGTGTGTGATATTTAAAATAAACATTTTTTGTTTGCTTTCAAAAGGAATTAGAACGTACAATCAGAAAGAAAATAATGTTTATGTTTGTAGAATTCTACTTTATTGATAAAGAATTACTTTATTGATACAGATGACCCGGCCCGGCTTCGCCCAGACCCTGGCGGGGAGCATCTCATTTAATTCATATTTGGCCCCTGCTCCCGTTCCCGTTCCCAAAAAAGATGACACGGCTCGGCTTCGCCCAGCTCCTGGCGGGGACCGTCTCATTTAATTCATATTCGGCTCCTGCTCCCGTTCCCAAAAAAGACGACGCTTCCCGGCTTCGTCCAGCACCTGGCGGGGAACGTCTCATTTACTTCATATTCGGCCCCTGCTCCCGTTCCCCCCCCCCCCCCCAAAAAAAAAAAAAAAAAAAAAAAAAAAACGACCTGGCCCGGCTTCGCCCAGCACCTGGTGGGGAGCGTCTGATTAAATTCATATTCGGCCCCTGCTCCCGTTCCCGTTCCCAAAAAAGAAGCCCGGCCCAGCTTCGCCAAGTCCCTGGCGAGGATCTGTCTGTCTGTCTGTCTGTCTGTCTGTCTGTCGGTCTATATGTCTGTCTGTCTGTCTGCCTGTCTGTCTGTCCCTCCCTCCCTTCCTGTCTGTCTGTCTGTCTGTCTGTCTGTCTTTTTAATAATTTATTGGTTGCAGTTGGAACAACCTTAGATAAACGAAGACCAACTTACAAAAAGCATTAGAAAGAGCACTTGAAAGATCTTTACATCTTCCCCCAACAATTAACTTGGGTAAATGGAGCGGCAGTAGCAGCAGCAGAAGAAGAAAAAGTAGGAGGAGGAGGGAGGAGGAAGAGGGAGGTGGAGGAAGGAGGAGGGGGACAAGGAGGAGGGAGGAGGAGGGGGACAAGGAGGAGGGAGGAGGAGAGAGGAGAAGGAGGGAGGAGGAGGGAGTAGGATGGAATAGGAGGAGGAGGGATTAGGAGGAGGAGGGATTAGGAGGAGGAGGGAGGAGGAGGATAAGAGAAGAGGAGGCAGAAGGGGGAGGAGGAGAATGGAGGAGGAGGTAGGAGGAGGAGGGAGGAGGAGTGAGGAGGAGGAGGTAGGAGGAGGAGGGAGGAGGAGGAGGAGGGAGGATAAGGAGGGAGGAACAGGAAGGAGGAGGCAAGAGGAGGAAGAGGAAGGAGGGAGGAGGAGGAGAGAGGAGGAGGAGAAGGGAGGAGGAGGAGAGGATGAGGAGGAGAGGATGAGGAGGGAGGAGGTGGGAGCAGGAGCGAGGAGGAGGAGGAGGGAGGAGGAGGGAAGAGGAGGGAAGAGGAGAAGAAGGGAGGAGGAGGGAGGACGAGGAGGGAGGACAAGGAGGGAGGACGAGGAGAGAGGAGGAGGGAGGAAGAACGGGAAGAAGGAGGGAGGAGGAAGGAGGAGGCGGGAGGAGGAGGAGGGAGGAGGAGGGACAGGGAGGAGGAGGGAGGAGGGAGAGGGCGAGGGAGGAGGAGGGATTAGGAGGAAGGACGACGCAGAGGAGAGTAGAGGAGGAGGGAGGAGGAGTAGGGAAAAGAAGGAGGAGGGAGGAGAAGGGAGGAGGAGGAGGGATGAGGAGAGAGGAGGAGGAAGGAGGAGGGAAGAGGAGGAGGAGGGAAGAGTAGGATGGAGGAAGAGGGAGGAGGACAAAGGAGGAGGGATAGGATAAAGGATGAAGAGTCAGGAGGAGGAGGGAGGAGGAGGAGGGAGGAGGAGAGGGTGGAGGAGGAGGGAGAGGTAGGAGGAGAAGCGAAACGGAGGAGGAGGGAGGAGGGGGATGAGGAGGAGGTAGAAAGAGGGAGGAGGAAGAGGGAGGATGAGGAGGGAGGAGGAGGGAGGAGGAGGCATGACGAGGAGGGAGGAGGGAAGAGGAGGGGAGAGAGGAGGAGGGAGGAGGTGGAGGGAGGAGGAGGAGAGAGGATGAGGTAGGAGAAGGAGGGAGGAGGAGCGAGGAGGAGGAGGAGGAGGGAGGAGGAGGGAGGAGGAGAAGAAGGGAGGAGGAGGGGGAGGAGGGGGAGAGGACGAGGAGAGAGGAGGAGGGAGGAGGAACGGGGAGAAGGAGGGAGGAGGAAGGAGGAGGCAGGAGGATGATTAGTGAGGAGGAGGGAGGAGGAGGGAGGAAGAGAATGGAGGAAGGAGGAGGAAGGATGAGAAGGAGGGACAGTGAGGAGTACGGAGGAGGGAGAGGGAGAGGGAGGAGGAGGGAGGAGGAGTAGGGAAAATGAGGAGGGGGAGGAGAAGAAAGGAGTAGGAGGGATGAGGAGAGAGGAGGAGGGAAGAGGAGGAAGAGGAAGGAGTACAAAGGAGGAGGTGGAAAACAAAGGAGGAGGAGGGAGGAGGAGGAATGAGGAGGAGGGAGGAGGAGTGAGGAGGAGAGGGTGGAGGAGGAGGGAGAGGTAGGAGGAGGCGCGAGAGGGAGGAGGAGTAGGAGGGGAAGGAGGAGGGGGAGAGGGAGGAGGAGGATTATAACGCATATGCCTGATGATAACTGTAGCGAAAAGATCCACCTATTTGAGAAATATGCAACTATTTTACATATTTGAATAACAAAGACACAAACAATAGATTGCACGATTTATTGCCTGGCATATTTCGCTGCATCTCGTCAGGTACATACTGCAGAAATCACACAACTTACGTGAATTAATTAGATAAATCCTTCAAACTGAAATATACACATGTTCGCACAGTAATGTCGATTGTCTACCACGGTAATTTTAAACTGACTAACATGTCTTTCTGCTTACACAAGGACGGCTTACGAAGGTTGATAAGAATAGCTTCAGCAAACTTTAACAATCGACTACTTTGTGTGTTGAACAACACACGGAAGGCACTGTCTCTTGCAACCACGTGACCACTCTCGAACACGTGTCTCCCGACCGATGAAGCCAGACTTTTCCGGTGTGTCGGCCTGCCTAGGCTACCATCTTCTGTGTGTAGTATCTTGTCCAACCAATTCGGGATATGTTCCGAAACCCTGCAATGTAACTGTCGCTCAGTTCTGCCTATGTAGATGGCCTCGCATCTGCATGTAAATTGGTAAATACAATTTGATTTGGCGTACAAAGCTACAAGTTCTTTTACTGCTGGGACTGGGATTGGTGTGTTTCTGTACCTGATGACTAGAGCTGCAGCAAAGAATGTTCGCTCGACTGCTGTGGTGAGCCGGTCCCGCAGACGTTGCATTACGTCATCTCCTCGAAAGGTTAGCTGGATGAATACTTTGAGTTTAGGGACTGTAGTTACTTCTGATTTCGGTTTGGGCTGTTGGCAGTGGCGCTTTATAAATCCTGTGGAGTACCCATTCAGGTTTAAGGCATTCTTCAGAGTTTTAAATTCCTCTGTCAGTGTGTCCTGGGTGCATATCTTCCTAGCACGGTCAAACAGGGTCCGTACTAAGCCCCGTTTGTACTGGACAGGTGCGAAGCTCTGAAAATTTAAGTATTGGCCAGTCCATGTTTCTTTGCGGTACACCGATCTTTGAATTGTGCCATCTGCTCTACGTCTCATTAGGATATCTAGAAACGGCAACGCTTCGTTGTGTTCGTGTTCCATAAATAAAGAGATGTTTATATGTGTCTCGTTCATTGTGGCCTGGAACGTCGTTGCTTGTAGCTCGTCTGTGGTGATAATTAGTATATCGTCCACGTAACGACGGTAAAAGGCCAAGTTATTGATTTCTGAGGATCTCTTTTCTTTTAAGTGTGCCATGAAGATGTCCGCTAGAATAGGTCCAAGTGGGCTCCCCATGGCCACTCCGTCAATTTGGCGATATGACTTGTTTAGAAAGTTGAATTCTATGTTGGCAGAACATAATTTTAATAGCCTCTCTAGAATAGCTGATGGTATGCCTAGTTTTAGTTGTTTGTCTCTAATGCGTTCGCTTATTATATTCACGGTCTCATCTAATGGAACGTTGGTGAATAAAGAGGCAATATCCATGCATGCCATGTGTTTGTTGTTTATGTCCATAGTATCCAATAATTCCACCAGTTCGAATGTATCCCTGAGTGTTCTTGGATCGAAGGACTGTCGTACTGGCTTTAAAATTTCAGCTAGCCATCTCGCCATTCGGTGTTGTGCCGAGTTAACCATGGAAAGGATCGGTCTTAGTGGGATGCCAGGCTTGTGAAGCTTGGGTAGACCGTACATCGTACGGACCCTGTTTGACCGTGCTAGGAAGATATGCACCCAGGACACACTGACAGAGGAATTTAGAACTCTGAAGAATGCCTTAAACCTGAATGGGTACTCCACAGGATTTATAAAGCGCCACTGCCAACAGCCCAAATCGAAATCAGAAGTAACTACAGTCCCTAAACTCAAAGTATTCATCCAGCTAACCTTTCGAGGAGATGACGTAATGCAACGTCTGCGGGACCGGCTCACCACAGCAGTCGAGCGAACATTCTGTGCTGCAGCTCTAGTCATCAGGTACAGAAACACACCAATCCCAGTCCCAGCAGTAAACGAACCTGTAGCTTTGTACGCCAAATCAAATTGTATTTACCAATTTACATGCAGATGCGAGGCCATCTACATAGGCAGAACTGAGCGACAGTTACATTGCAGGGTTTCGGAACATATCCCGAATTGGTTGGACAAGATACTACACACAGAAGATGGTAGCCTAGGCAGGCCGACACACCGGAAAAGTCTGGCTTCATCGGTCGGGAGACACGTGTTCGAGAGGGGTCACGTGGTTGCAAGAGACAGTGCCTTCCGTGTGTTGTTCAACACACAAAGTAGTCGATTGTTAAAGTTTGCTGAAGCTATTCTTATCAACCTTCGTAAGCCGTCCTTGTGTAAGCAGAAAGACATGTTAGTCAGTTTAAAATTACCGTGGTAGACAATCGACATTACTGTGCGAACATGTGTATATTTCAGTTTGAAGGATTTATTTAATTAATTCACGTAAGTTGTGTGATTTCTGCAGTATGTACCTGACGAGATGCAGCGAAATATGCCAGGCAATAAATCGTGCAATCTATTGTTTGTGTCTTCGTTATTCAAATTCATCACGGGAAAACATTGTTTTGTATTTTACATATGTAGCAATGCTATTAGAAGTTATTTCCCCTCGCTATATATACATTATAATGTAATATAAAGTATTGAATAATATTAAGTAAATATCTCTATCTGTTTGTACACTAACAAACTTTGACAGTTGGTTGCACGGGAATGATAAGAACACGTGTAGAAAATTTCATCTCAATCGGATGGACCGTTCGCGAACGCATAAAGAACATAAATACATACATACATTGTCTTTTATATATATAGATTGAAAGGTTTTGCACTATTTTTATTTTCGTGTTTGAACTTAACATATATGATTTTGTACTTAGCAGCGATCAGGCATTCAGCCTGGCTTGTTGCATTGTTGGCTAACATACTATACCTGAGAGCATGAACATTTGGATAAGCAGTTTGTCACCAATAATGGTAACAATCCTCGAAAACAAATGTCTACATTTGGAAAGACACATTCAATGTTTTCTTCTAAATAAGTGTATCAAGTTAATCATCACAATTGGCCATACAGATAAGCATGGGAGATCATGATTTACCATCTCACACGATCACCAGAGTCGTGGATCCAGTATGTGTTCTTGTTCCAATTATGCTGTATGGTAAAGCCATCCAGTAACTTATCTCTCTGCCTTTTCTTACTCTTTTCCAATCAATTGTGTCAGTTCGGCATGACTAAATTTCGCTTGTATGGTGTTTGTTGCACTGGTACATATATTAGTGGCATTGCTAAAGCGCTGCTGAACAATTGGCGCTGAACTTCTTTTCAAAAACAACAATCAGCTACTGACACACATAGAGTAAAATTCAATATAAATATACAACAATATTGACATATCTCATCTCATCTCATCTCATCATGTTCCTCTTATACCTTGCGGTGTTGAGGTGAAGTATAAACATCGTGAGAGTGCCCTATTATGGGCTTCATATATCGATATTCCCATGGACTCTGCTATTCCCTCCGTCCAACGTTTACGTGGTCGGTCTCTTTCTCTGTTTCCATCTGGTCTGTACATCATTGCTTATTGTGGTATGCTGTTGACTGGTAACCTACTTGCATGGCCAAACCATATGACTTGCTGCTTTCTAATAAAATTGAGTGCCGCTTTTCCCCCCACTTTAGTCCTGATTTCTTAATTTCTGATCTTATCTCTTCTTGATACGTTGAGTATTCTTCTCAGGAATCTCATTTCTGTTGTTGTGATTTTTCTTTTCTCTTTTTCTGTCATTGTCCAGGTTTGGCATTGGTAGCATAGACTTGGTAGGAAGATTGTGTTGTAAAGTGGATCATATATTGAAATATATGTTAACAATTACTTCTATTATTTCCTTGTAAATCTCGTTTCTGTGTTCTTCGTTGTTGGGAAATACTTCAATTTAGAAATTGAAATCTAGCGAGCATTCGTTGGATCTTTTTCCGAGGACATGCTGGTATGTTGGGAAACGAGCACTTGAACAGATTGTCATGGATTACATCGTTGGGTGGGATATTGATGCACGAAAAGGCAATTATCGTCAGGTCCTTTGGGGTCATGCTATGGTGTTGTGGAACAGATGTAGAATGGTACGACGGAGGCTAATCAGAGAAAAGGGTATTTGGACATCATTAACGAAGTTAACTAAACGTAAACTGTCCCCTTTGTTCTGGTGTCCGCTATTCCCATCAGTCCAATTTTTTTCTCTTCCATTGTTTCTATAAGCTCTTCTTCTTTACTATTGAAACCAGCAGCAAGTCAAATGGTTTTGCCATGCAAGTAGGTTACCAGTCAACAGAATACCACAACAAACAATGATGTACAGACCAGATTGAAACAGAGGAAGAGGCCGACCACGTAAACGTTGGACGGAGGGAATAGCAGTGTCCATGGGAATGTCGATATATGAAGCCCATAATCGGGCACTCTCACGAAGTTTATACTTCACTTCGACACCGCAAGGTACAAGAGGAACATGATGAAATGAGATAACGAAGTTATTATGTACTCTGAGCTCCCGTGTTTCGTGTGCCTTCCTCTTTTAACAGGCGAACGTTACACCAATATGTGAACTTATACAATTCAGAGGTCAATGTACCCGGTTATGGTATTGATTTGTGCATAGTTTACATTTTTATACAGATTTTGTCTAAGCTAAAATTCTCTATTAATTTTGCTACCGTATTGTCCTGATGGCCCGGTAATTGGCATATGTTCCAGTTAATTGAATGGCTGCCCTCTATCATTTTTCGTATCTTCCCAATTTAGTTAAGCTTGCCCGTCACTGTAATTTGCGTATCTTCCCGTGTAAGTTGATTCGCTATCAGCTATCATTTTTCGTATCTTTTAACTTTAGTTGACATGGCTCCCTGTTGTAATTTGCGAATCTTCCGATATTAGTTGACATCATTCCCTGGTGTAATATTACTATATTCCCATATTAGTTGGCAAAGCTTCCTGTTGTAATGTGCCTATCGTCCCATGTTAGCTGATATCGCTCTTCGCGATAGTTTGCTCATCTTCCCATGCCTTTATAATGCATATCTTTTATATTATTGCTGTTTTCAGTTAGCCTTGAATGATGTGTGAATGGTATAATGTATGAAAGAGAGTGATAAAGGGGCAGAATGTTAGACGGGCCTGCGTGCCCAATTCTTAACCCTTTCAAAATAAAGTTTTGTTGTTGTTGTTGTTGTTGTTATGTTAGTTGACGCCGCTTTCCATATAAATGTTCATGTTTTGCCCCATTAGTTGGTGTCTCTTCAACAGTTAATCACAAGTGTCTAAAATAAACTGTGTTTACATGCTTATGATATAAATACGACGAATCGCTGTTTGAAAAAATGATAAAGAGTATTAACGTTAGCGTAACTATTCACTGTAATAGATTATGACACAATAATAATAAACATTTGTCAACTCAAACTGAAATACATGAAGGAAAAAAAAAAAACACTGTCACTGGAGAAAATTCCCAGTCTAATGATCTTGGCTCTATAACAGAGTTGAGGAAAGCCCTGCACAGACAGCCAGCAGAAACAACATCCAGGTAATAGCACACCCAGGAGCTGACGCTGTGGGGGGGGGGGGGGGAAGAAAGACGCGTATTTAGTTTATACTAACATCATTATAAGAAATAAGTCGTACATAACATGCATATGTTAACATTAATTTCTCAAGACTTTGGCTTTTAAACAGGCCTGCGTACCCAATACTTATCGCTTTGAAAATAAAATTCATTCTTTACTTCATTTGTTCGTGTGTTATATATATATTTATTTATATTTATTTATATATAATATATATTTATTAATATATATATGGGTGTGTGTGTGTGTGTGTGTGTGTGTGTGTGTGTGTGTGTGTGTGTGTGAATTCATGTCTATACGTAAGTATGTATTACTTAACAGGCTGTGTGGCGAAGGAGTAACGGACGCAGTTCGTAATACCTTTGTTTCAAACAAAGCTGCAGGCGATTTGGCAGCATAACGCCTTGTGTTGTTTTTTTTTTTTCGCTATCAGCTATCATTTTTCATATCTTTTAATTTTAGTTGACATCGCTCCCTGTTGTAATATGCGTATCTTCCCATATTAGTTGACATCATTCCCTGGTGTAATATTACTATATTCCCATATTAGTTGGCAAAGCTTCCTGTTGTAATTTGCGTATCTTCCCATGATAGCTGAAATCGCTCTTCGCGATAGTTTGCTCATCTTTTCATGTTAGTTGACGCCGCTTTCATATAAATTTGCATGTTTTGCCCGATTAGTTGGTGTCTCTTCAACAGTTAATCACAAATGTCTAAAATAAACTCTGTGTACATGATAATGAAATAAATACGACGAATCGCAGTTTGAAACAATGATAAAGAGTATTAATGTTAACGTAATTATTCATTGTAATAGAATAGGACACAATAGCACCAACAATTTGTCAACTCTTGAAGGAGAAAGACAAAAAACAACAACACACTGTCACTGAAGAAAATTGCCACTGTCTGATGATCTTGGCTTCATAACAGAGTGGAGGAAAGCCCTGTACAGACAGCCAGCAGAAACAACATCCAGGTAATGGCACATCTAGGAGCAGATGCTGTGGGAGAAAAGAAAGAAGCGTATTTAGTTTATGCTAACATCATTATAAGAAATAAGTCGTACATAACATGCATATTTTAACATTAATATCTCAAGACTGTGATTGTTAAACAGGCCTGCGTACCCAATACTTATCCCTTTGAAAATAAAATTCGTTCTTTACTTCATTCGTTCGTGTGTTCTATATATATTTATTTATATTTATTTATATACAATATATATTTATTTATATATATATATATATGTGTGTGTGTGTGTGTGTGTGTGTGAGAATTCATGTCTATACGTAAGTATGTATTACTTAGCAGGCTGTGTGGCGAAGGGGTAACGGACGCAGTTCGTAATACCGCAAACCCGCGTTTCAAACAAAGCTGCAAGCGATTTATCAGTATAATGTCTTGTGTTTTTTTGTTTTTTTTTTGCAAAATGGTGCCCGTCGTTCAGAAATCAATGGCAAACTACTGACCGTAAACTCTCCAAGAAATAAGAATATCAAAATATGCTGGTGTTGACTGCGTCGTCCTGTAAAGGATACGCAACAATTATCTTATTATGTATGTACGTTTGCACACACACACACACGCGCGCGCGCGCGCACACACACACACACACACATATATATATATATATATATATATATATATATATATATATATATATATATATATATATATACGAAGAGGGAGGGAGAGAGGGGGGGGGGGGAGTCAGCGTGGACGAAATGTTTCATAGTTTAATGCGCTGACGTTTACACTTCCAGTGCGCTGACGGAGAAGTAGGGAGTTCATATCACGTAGCGATCAGTTGGACTTAAACGTTAACGTCTCGCTCAGAAAGCAATGAAAGACTTTAATGTTTTGCGTATCCTTTTTTACAGGACTTAGCTGTCAACAGCAGCATCTTTCAGCTGTCTGTTGATCTCTTGGCAAGATTACGCTCAGTAGTTTGCCATTGCTTTCTGAGCGGCCGGCTCAGTATCCGCAAGTCACGAGCGGGGGTCGAACCACCTCAGTTCTCGCTCCGCTGCGAGACTCTGCGTGATAAACGGGATTACAGAGAGAAAGTGTTGTAACCCCACAGCCAGAGAGACCGGCAATGAAAGACTACTAAACATAATATTGCTAAGACAATCATTTTAGATCTGAACGCAACGTCCTGCAAATGGCATGCAACGGTATATATATATATATATATATATATATATATATATATATATATATATATATATATATATATATATATATATATATATATCAACACACAGTATCAAAGAGAAAGAGCTAACTTATATGGTTGGAGAGCATAATGCGGATAATGCTGGGGTGCACAAAGCCACACCAATTATATGCATGAGGCATATTCTTGCGTTACCAACAATGAGGCATATGCATAGGGTCCTTTAGGCTAATAGTACCTGAGAGTTGCTGCAGATACGGATCACACCCTGCATGAAGCCATGGATGTGGTTAAGGGTCATAGACTAAGACGAGGCAGGTCCTGGATGGCACAGGCAGAACTTTCTATAAGTCAGGTGTGTGATCTAGAGACCATCAATCGTGAAAAAGAGTGGGTTGAAGTTCCGGAAGACATGACGGAATGGCACAATGTAATAATAACACTGGGTTCTGAGTGCAGAAAAAGGGCAGCGGGCCCCACTGAGTTTGAAGTGCAACAGCTGATCCAGAGTAACACACATCAATGTGACATAGTCATCTACGCCGATGGGTCAGTGGTGACATAAAGACGTAGTGGTTTGGATTTTATTGCAAAGGCTAATGGACGAGTCTTGAAAAGGGGGAGTTTGGCATGTGAGACTACGACCTCCAGCATGAAGATGGAGGTGGAAGCAGTAACATCGGCATTCCGTTGGTTAGAGGAAACTACTGCAACACACACTGTATTTATTACGGTTTCAAAGAGTATGCTTAGTAAGGTGGAGAAAGGAATGTTTCGTTTGGAATGGCTATTGTCGCTTCAGAGGTCACAGATTCTGAGAATTGTAGGGATATTTTGCCTTGGCCATGCAATTGTGCGGGGTCGGGGTTGGGGTGGGGGGGGGGGGGTTGGGGGGTGGATTAAAAGGCTGATAGGCTGGCAGGGAATGCACCTCATGGTGGTAGATTGCCTATGGACATGGGAGAGGTGGTCATGCGTTTGTGGTACCAAGTGGAGTGAGGACCCCTATTTGGAAAGAATGAGATTACGGGGATCGGTAGGAATTCTAGAAGGATCTCAAAACTGAGAGGGAAGACCAGTATAACTTTAAATCAGATAGCGGTGGGGACGATTAGTAACATGACTCTTCGCTGGTTGTTGAACAAGGGGACGGGGCACATACGGGAATTTCCAGAGTGCAGTGATGTCAGTTCTTAACTCCACTCAAATCAATAAATATATATATATATATACTCGTTTAATATGATAAAAATGCTAACTTACAGGACAATTTTGGCTCGTATGTGATATACGGATACTCTATAGTTGGGTTTATGCCTCGACATTGGTAAGTTGGGTTCGGATCTGCAGCAAGAAAACAATTATATCACAATCATTCAGTAAACACATACATACTTTTAGCATTTGTAAAGAAATAGATGAATGGATTAAAGAAATAATGAACATAAGTCTGTCTCTGTAGAAATGGAAGATGCATCCGTCTTAATCAATTCGGTTTTCTTAATATTTATCCCCATGAGGAAAATATAATTTGTTGTCTCACAAGTGTTCATCGAATGCAGATTTGTCTATAAAAATATGGGACCAGAATGATATACCCACGCCTTGATTTAATCGTTTTTGGTGCTAGTCTCATAATCGTATACACCAGTCGGTACTCGTGGATGATGTAGTAAATATCACGCCACATTTAATTCCCAGACAACTTTCACTTCTCTATGGTAGTGGATCATGTACAGTTGTGATTTACAATGCGTGTATGTTTGACACTTTCACGGAATCAGTCCCTCTTTAGTCTGCTAAATAACACCTCCGCAGTAATTTCCACTGTATCATCACCTAAAAAAGACAATAACGCTATTCCCTTTAATCATTAATATAACATTTGAATGTTAACTATATGTAGGGAATATCAGCTGTACCCTTGTTAATAAAGGACTGCACGAAGTATGCATGATGTAGACATTGCACTTTATAGGCTGTTAACCGTCGTAAGTTCCTATTCATTGACGGAAGAGAGCAGATGGGAGGTGTTGTCTAAGAAAACCTAGAAAGTTATTTTTCTGGAAGTAACCAGCTTCTAATCAACCAATCAGCCAACAAACTTATCACTCAGTCAATCAACCAAACAACCTACCAATCAACCAACCAACCAACCAATCAACCAACCAACCAGCCACTCATTCAACCAACCAATCAGTCAATCATTTAACGAACCAATCAACCAATCAAATAACCTATCAATCGAACAACTAACCAATCAACGAACCAACCAACCAAACTATCAATTAACCAATCGTTTATAGTTACAATGATCATCACCCATCATGGGCCATGCCGGTAAGCGTGGGCGGTCATGTTGTGCCATCTCACTCGATCACCAGAGTCGTGGATCAGCTGCGTGTTTCTGTCTCGACCATGCCACAAGGCCAAGCCATCCAGGTATTTACTTCTAGGTCTTCCCCTTGGTCTCTTCCTCTCGATCTTACCAGTTGTCACCAAGTTCTCCAAGTCATTTCTTCTCATAACATGCCCAAAAAATTGTGACTGTCTGCGTCAAATGTCTCTAATCAGTTTACGATGTTCATATGTTTCTTGAAGGACTTGTTCATTGGTCTTTCTGGCTGTTCATGGTATTCTTCGCATTTTCCTCAGAAACCACATTTCTACAGCCATCAGATGTTTTTCAGCCTGACTGCTCACTGTCCAAGCATCACATCCATATAAAAGTACAGATTCTATGTAGCATCTCAACACTCTTTTTTTCGTTTCAATTGACATCATTTTATTGATCAGTATGTTTTTCATCTTGCTAAATGGGACGCAGAGGTGTTTCCAAGGCACCAGGGCCGGGTTATATACTGGCCAAGACCTATTGACGCGTCCTCGTCGAGCGTCCTGGGCAACAGGTCCCTTCGGGGTCCTGGCTAAAGTCAATAGGATCGCCGATTCCTCCGAAGTCGGAGAGTGTCTGCCTGTACGGCGAGGAACCACCAGTCTGCACACCAATAAGCCAGACATGGGACAACGGATACTCACGCAAACCTCAGGTCCTGTATGACATCACACTGATGTTGGACAACAGGATGCCTTCATCCGACATACAGGACCTCGCGTTGGAGCTCAAGCCAACGAACACAAGCAAGCAAGCAAGCATCTTGCTAAATGCTACTTTTGCCACGGCGATTCTGGTTCTAATCTCTTCAAGGCATCTCCCATCAGATGTTATGACTGTGCCGAGATAACTGTACCGATTCACTTGTTGAACAATATTCCCATTTACTTGTATATTACATTGTGGTATTTCGTTCTTCCTAGTGACGACCATAATCTGTGTCTTTTTACAATTTAATTCTAACCCTCATTGTTCACTGTGTTTAACAACTGCATCTACTAAATTTTGCAGGTCCTGTTCATTGTTTGCAATCAAGACTGTATCATCTGCATATCTAATGTTATTGATGCATCGACCCCCAATGTTGATTCCTTCCATATCTTCAATATTTCTGAAAATACTTTCACTGTACAGGGAGAACAGATCTGGAGACATTACACATCCCTGTCTCACACCTCTCTTTATAGGCTGATATTGGCCTACTTCATTATCAACTCTTATGGCAGCTTGTTGTTTCCAATATATGTTTGTTTACAAGTCTAAGGTCTTTTCCATCAATTTGTAGATCTTCAAGCATCCTTACCATGTTGACATGTCTCACTTTATCGAAAGCCTTTGTGTAGTCAATAAAGCAAAGGTGTAGATCTTTGTTTACTTCTATAGAACGTTCGATTACGGTTCTCAGTATATACACAGCATTTACTGAACCCTTAACTTCTATAAACCCACATTGTTATTCTCCTATTTCAGGTTGTATTTTACTCCTAACTCTTTGCATGATAATTCTTAGCAAAATCTTCGTGATGTGACTCATTATACTAATTGTTCGATGTTGATCACATTCCAAGGCTCCTGATTTCTTTGGGATTGCAATAAATACAGAATTACATAGCTCGTGAGGTATATTTCCAGTATCATATAATGTATTAAGCAGACTGGTAACTTTATCTATTCCATATTCTTCTAAAGTATTAATCATTTCTGTTGTGACGTTGTCTGGACCGGGGGTCTTGCCAGATTTCATATGGTTAAGAGCACTCTGAACCTCCGTCTTCAAAATTGCTGGTCCTTCATTATTATTTTGAACATCATACTGTTCGTCTCTGTTATCGTCATACAGGTTTTTCACGTAATCTGACCATACATGTAAGATCTGATCTTTTTCTTCTTCTTCTTCTGCGTTCATCCGGATTTTTTTTTCTTTTTCGGACGTGACTGCGTTGTGCCTGTTTACAGCAGAGCTGCGTTCTTGCGCCGTTAGGCCGACACATCCGACTTCTGCGGGCATTTGTTGACCGGGTTAACCTTCCCGGGGTGATTTTTTCTATTATGACTCTTCCATCTTTTGTCTTTATGCAGCCTGCTGATGTACGTGTTCTTTGATTAGTAAGCTCCTGAATTCTTTTGTGCATTAGATTCGCATTTTTACTGTTATGTTGTTTTTCAATTTCTCTGCAATTTTTTCACAAGCCATGTTTCTTTTGCCTCCTTGCATAAGGTTCTGACTTTTCTGTGAATTTCTTCATATTTGGCAGGATTATGTTTGTTCTGTATTCTTGTTTCCATTAGTTGTAAAATTTCTTCAGTCATCCATGTCTTACGGCCCACTTTCTTTACTTTTGTAATAGTTTTTTTCTGCTGCACAACTGATTGAATTCTTCAGCATTTCCCATTGATCATCTACATCTTGAAATAGGATCTCTAGATCAGACAATAAATCAAATTTGTTCTTTACTTCTATGTTAAATTTATCTTGTATTTCTTTGTCAATTTTCAATTTGCACAATGCATATTTAGGGTTTCCTGCTGTATACTTGACTTTCTTTAGCTTTACCCTCAATGTGGCTGTAATTAATCTGTGATCACTGTAACAGTCTGCATTTGGAACTGTTTTTACAACTGTTAACGCATTTCGAAACCTTTTGCTAATTAGCATGTAATCTATCTGGTTCTTAATCCTGCTGTCTGGACTCTTTCATGTCCAAAATCTTCTAGGATGCTGTTTAAACCAGGTGTTTCCTTCAACCATTTCTTATTCTTGTGACCATTCTACAAGTCTGTATCATATTTCATTTCTCTCTCCCAAACCATGGTTGCCTACACTGCATCCATCGCTTTGCTTTCCTATTTTTGCGTTGAAATCACCCATTATGATATTTATTTCTGATTTTTAACAATTTTTCAAAGCAGACTCCATGTCATTATAAAATTCCTCTATACTTTCTTTACTGCATTCACTTGTTGGGGCATATCATGATTGCACAATGATTACACCTGCACCAAAAAGAATACACGAGAAAACAACCGGAATTTATGTCAGCTGGCTAATAGGTTTAACGCACTCGCGCTGAGACATTTTCTTGTGACCGTTGTTTAGTGGGTTAATTTCCTACAACGGTCAGTTTGACTGAAATATAGACTTCTTGTTCTTAACTTACGAACGTGCATTATAAGTACTTCTGGAGTCGAAGAAGGGTTTGACTCATGGCGAGGGATATTGTAATTTGGAAAAGCTAGTCTCGCGTACAATTCTCTTGTAGTAGACGTAGTAGTAGTATACGTTGTTGTTGTTGTTGTTGTTGTTGTTGTTGTCGTCGTTGTTGTATTAGTAGTAGTTGTAGCAGTAGTCTTACTAGTAGTAATAGTAGTAGTAGTAGTAGTAACAGTAGCAGCAGTACTAGTAATAGTAGTATTAGAAGTAGTAGTAGCAGTAGCAGCAGCAGTTGTAACAATATTAGTTTCAGTAGTAGTAGTAGTAGTAGTAGTAGTAGTAGTAGTAGTAGTAGTAGAGTAGTAGTAGTTATAGAAGTAGTAGTAGTAGTAATAGTAGTAGTAGTAGCAACAGCAGCACGTATATAAATCTATTATACTAGACTTAAAATTATGTGAAAGTGGAAAAAACATCCTACCCGAAGGATTGAAAGACACAGTCAATGTGGATGCTCGACGACTGGAGTCTTCCACTCCGACAACCTTCTTATCTGATGTAAACCATCGTGCTTGAGCGCTGATGAATCCACTCGAGGATGCTGTGCATGTACACGTGGCAGATGTGTCCTTTCTAATCTCCCGTGGGCAGTTATTTAATGAAACTGTCACTGCACCTGCAATAAGGAGGAGAAAGAACGACGTTGTGCCTTATACTTTCAGTTGATGTCATTTACAGGAAATACATAATTATGTGTACACGGGATGAAGAAATAGATGAGACGAGTTACGAAATGTTTGAAAACTGTGTCGGTTAGAAATGAAAACTTGCATTCATCCATTCATTCCTTCGCGCATTCACTCATTAGTGACATAATCGTACCTTACTAAAAGTTTTTAACATTATTAACTTAATAAAGACTTCATATAGACACTAACTAGGTGCGGAATCCCCTATGGGAGAAAACAAACAGAGACATACGCGAGGGAAAAAAAACACAAAAACAGGATTGAGACGGGGATGCCCTTTGTCACATCTATTATTCTAACTGACCATATACTAGACTATAAAGACAGCAACAAACAAAATAACAAACTGCCCTGTATCAGTTTCCTGCTATGGCTCTGTGATGTTATGGCGTCATCAAGTTGTGTAGGTCTAGAACTAGGAGGATGAGGCAGGTCAACCTTCTCCTCACTATGGCAAGCGACGAACCCATGCGTAGAAACTGCGCCCGACTGTAGTCATGACATTACTAGAGGAGATCGCTATCAACTTCGCTAGCAGAGGTGATCGCTATCAACTTCGCTAGCGCGCCCATCAGACAACAAAAAGACAATTGATAGAACTTCACTGACAAAGCAGCTCGAGCACTTGGATTTAAATAGCGAGATTACCGTCTGCAGGAAAAACTAGACACATTGGATGGGGGTGCAAAAAAAAATTAAACGGAAGACCTTTTAAAATAAATGTCATTCAAGTATATGCCCCAACAAGTGAAAGCAGTGAAGAAAGCATAGAGGAATTTTATAATGACGTGGAGTCTGCTTTGAAGAACTGCAAAAAATCAGAAATAAATATCATAATGGGTGATTTCAACGCAAAAATAGGACAGCAAGGCGATGGATGCTGTGTAGGCAACCATGGTTTGGGAGAGAGAAATGAAAGAGGATACAGACTTGTAGAATAGGCAAAAGAACAAGAAATGGTTGTAGGAAACACCTGGTTTAAACAGCATCCTAGAAGATTATGGACATTGAGGAGTCCAGACAGCAGGATTAAAAACCAGATAGATTACATCCTGATTAGCAAAAGGTTTCGAAATGCGTTAACAGTCGTAAAAACAGTTCCAAATGCAGACTGTTACAGTGATCATAGATTAATTACAGGCACATTGAGGGTAAAGTTAAAGAAAGTCAAGTATACAGCAGGAAGCCCTAAATATGACTTGTGCAAATTGAAAACTGACAAAGAAATACAAGATAATTTTAACATAGAAGTAAAGAACAAATTTGATATATTGTCTGATCTAGAGATCCTGTTTCAAGATGTAGATGATCAATGGGAAACGATGAAGAATTCAATCAGTTGCGCAGCAGAAAAAACTATTCCAAAAGTAAAGAAAGTGGGCTGTAAGACATGGATGACTGAAGAAATTTTACAACTAATGGAAACAAGAAGACAGAACAAAAATAATCCTGCCAAATATGAAGAAATTCACAGAAAGGTGAGAACCTTATGTAAGGAGGCAAAAGAAACATGGCTTGAGAAAAATTGCAGAGAAATTGAAAAACAACACAACAGAAATAATGCGAAACTAATGCACAAAAGAATTCAGGAGCTTACTAATCAAAGAACACGTACATCAGCAGGCTGTCTAAAGACAAAAGATGGAAGAGTCATAATAGAAAAAGATCAGATATTACATGAATGGTCAGATTACGTGAAAACCCTGTATGACGATAACAGGGACGAACAGTATGATGTTCAAAATAATAATGATGGACCTGCAATTTTGAAGATGGAGGTTCAGAATGCTCTTAACCATATGAAATCTGGCAAGACCCCCGGTTCAGACAGCGTCACAACAGAAATGATTAATGCTTTAGAAGAATATGGAATAGATCAAGTTACCAGTCTGCTTAATACAATATATGATACTGGAAATATACCTCAGGAGTTATGTAATTCTGTATTTATTGCACAAAGAAATCAGGAGCCTTGGAATGTGATCAACATCGAACAATTAGTATAATGAGTCACATCACGAAGATTTTGCTAAGAATTATCATGCAAAGAGTTAGGAGGAAAATACAACCTGAAATAGGAGAAGAACAATGTGGGTTTGTGGAAGGCAAGGGTACAGTAAATGCTGTGTATATACTGAGAAACATAATCGAACGTTCTATAGAAGTAAACAAAGATCTACACCTTTGCTTTATTGACTACACAAAGGCTTTTGATAAAGTGAGACATGTCAACATGATAAGGATGCTTGAAGATCTACAAATTGATGGAAAAGATCTTAGACTTGTAAAAAACATATATTGGAAACAACAAGCTGCCATAAGAGTTGATAATGAAGTAAGCCAATATCAGCCTATTAATAGGGGTGTGAGACAGGGATGTGTAATGTCTCCAGATCTGTTTTCCCTGTACAGTGAAAGTATTTTCAGAAATATTGAAGATATGGAAGGAATCAACATTAGATATGCAGATGATACAGTCTTGATTGCAGACAATGAACAGGACCTGCAAAATTTAGTAGATGCGATTGTTACACACAGTGAACAACTAGGGTTAGAATTAAATTGTAAAAAGACACAGATTATGGTCGTCACTAGGAAGGACGAAATACCACAATGTAATATACAAGTAAATGGGAATATTCTTCAACAAGTGAGCAGGTACAATTATCTCGGAACAGTAATAACATCTGATGGGAGATGCCTTGAAGAGATTAGAACAAGAATCGCCATGGCAAAAGTAGCCTTTAGCAAGATGAAAAACATATTGACCAATAAAAAGATGTCAATTGAAACGAGAAAAAGAGTGTTGAGATGCTACATTGAACCTGTACTTTTGTATGGATGTGAAGCGTGGACAATGAGCAGTCAGGCTGAAAAACATCTGATGGCTGTAGAGATGTGGTTTCTGAGGAAAATGCAAAGAATACCATGGACAGCCAGAAAGACCAATGAACAAGTCCTTCAAGAAACAAATGAAGATCGTAAATTGATTAGAGAAATTAGACGTAGACAGTCAACATTTTTTGGGCATGTTATGAGAAGAAATGGATTGGAGAATTTGGTGACAACTGGTAAGATCGAGGGGAACAGACCAAGGGGAAGACCTAGAAGCAAGTACCTGGATGGCTTGGCCTTGTGGCATGGTCGAGACAGAAACACGGAGCTGATCCACGACTCTGGTGATCGAGTGAGATGGCAGAACATGACCGCCCACGCTTACCGGCATGGCACATGATGGATGGATGGGCATAATAATCAGGTTTTAAAGTTTATAAAAGAAAGACGGAGATAATGAGAGTACATTAACCAAATGATAGCCTCATCTCCTCACTTCAAGAAACGGAATCAGACACCTATGGTGGTAGCAATGTAAACAAATGTGCAGGAACAGATTACAATTTAAAAAAAAAAAAAAACAGATTACAAAAGCAACGAGGAGCTTTAATATCATCATGAAATGCATGGAAATTAACATAAATTAAACTGATCACGATACTTGGAATATTCAATTCTAACATTAAATCAGTACTTCTGTACGGATCAGAAACAAGATAAACAAAGAAAACGATTACAGTAAACTACAAAATGCATTGATATGTGCTGAGAGGTCTACCAATGTGGAGCTCACGGAGAGAATTAGATACTTGCCCAATCATTGCGGAGGTGAAGATAGAGGTGGGCTCTGGATAGAACATTCATTGAGAAAACATGGGAATAGTATAACTACAGAGGCGTTTGACTGGAATCCACTGGGCAAAAGAAATATAATAAGACCACAAATACACACGGAGAAGATAAGTAGAGACAGAAATGAATATGGGGCAGGCGTGGATGGATCCGATTGGCTATTACAGGACGATTTGGAGTTGGTGGTGGGTTTATGCCCCAATGGTGGATCATGGGCGCAATAAGAAGAATAACTACACACATGCATGGCAACACTGTAGAAACATATATAACATACCAATATCTACTGAGGTGTCATTACTGACCACAGGCGATCGGTTGACCAGTGTTTGGTTGGTGACACGTGCGGACATTTCAACATAGAACGTATTTGAAAGGAGCATCTTGGCAACGGGTATACGCCACGTGCATGCTATGTTGTAATCGCTGTTCGGATCACTGCTGGATTGATTGCAATACTTGCTATCAAAGTCATCATCCATCACATCAGTCTGTGTATGGAGAAGAAAATATTTATGATTTCATTTAAGTAAATATATTTTAAAGGCGTGTAGATCGACTACATTGCACCTGGTTTTATCCCTTTTACCCACCGGTCTTTTCCCTCTTTTTTCCTCCACTCCCTAGCTATAATGACGACTCCCCAGGAGTCACTAAAAAACTTTCAATCGTTAACAGAATGACAGAATCACGAGCTTCGGAGCTGGAGACAGAAGGCTTCATTACTTCGCTTTAGAGACCTGCGAGGCCAAGTTTGACTTGCATTTAAATGAAAAGAATCAGAATCAACACCTCTAAACATAAAAATCTAGAAGATGATCCGTCAGCTTATATGTTAGATCGGGTTAGGAGGTCAGTACAGCCGAATGTATAATAGCACGCATTCCTAAACACCTGGTGTGCTGATGCTGAGTTAGAGGGTTCAACCCCTACATTGGTCATTTAGACTACAATGTTGACATCTTGTCCATGACTTGGGGATGCTACAAGCGCCTCATGAATCGGAGTGTCTTTGCTAGATGGCGCGCGACATTGGTAATAGGGAAAGCTAATCCACATGCAAAAATCAGACCAGTGCACTAGAAATCACGTGTATGAACTACGCGTGCGTTCAAACGAGAGTATTCGTGAAGTTTGCTGTCAATTCAAACCTTTAGCTGTTTGCCTCATTGTTGTGATAAGTACTCACTCTCTACTATAGAGTCTTGAGAGATATTACTTCTATAGTGTCGTCCCTGGAGTGAGGGGAATAAACACCCACATTTATTTCAGTTTTTCATATCACTATTCTGGAGATATCCACCAGACTCCATCCACAACACTCCCTCAGTCCAAAGACACCTTCTTCTCACTCTTGCTCACCCCTGGATCATGCCCCCTCTCATTCTTCCCCAATATAACATACTTGACAACTCTAGCCTCAACAAATAAATACAAGAAATGTATTAAAGCTAAGAGTATATGTGGGAGAAGTGTGTGTGTGTGTGTGTGTGTGTGTGTGTGTGTGTGTGTGTGTGTGTGTGTGCGTGTGTGTGTGTGCAATGTGTAGAATGTGTGTCGCATATTCTAAGGTGTAAATGTAGAAATCAGACCACAAAGCTCCGGATCACATTCTGATCATCATTGTACGAGTTACACCACATCATCACGGGTGAGTAAACAAAAACCTCACCACACGCCGCGTCCCTCTTGTTCGATGTTGACTCTCTCCGGTAGCCCCTTTGATAACCCAGATACCTGGTCACCAATCACGAATATAGTCTGATATTGATCTGGCAGCGATCATACACCTTGTTAATAAATGTCTATATTGTTCCGAAACATAAACCTTCCTTGCCTAGTGAAAACAAGTAACACGGTTCCTTGGAATAAATGACTCATTCTTACAAGTCCTACCGTTTTCACTATTACACTGTTCTCGTTCATTGAATTAATTCCTATTAATATTTCACAGGTGGTGTGAAAATGTTACAACACTCTAATGTTATGTCATTTGTAGTGTGAAAAGCAACACTCTAATATTATTTCACTTGTGGTGTGAAAAGCAACACTCTAATGTTATTTCTCTTGTAGTGTGAAAAGCAACACTCTAATGTTATTTCACTTGTAGTGTGAAAATCAAACACGATATTGTTCTTACACCCGTGGTGTGACATAATAACACTCCATTATTTCTTTCACGAGTGGTGTGACTTAATAAACCCTTTTCTCATGGGCCAAATGCACAGGTCACTGAACAGATCTCCTCGTACCAAGTTCTCCATGATACGAACAATTCAGCATCTGTTCTTTGAAAACCCGAGGGGAACCTGTGAAAGAGACACAACAGACTCGGTGAGAGCAATCTGATACTGACTCCTATTAGATGAGTGTAGGCCTACAGTCTTACTCAGATCCATGACAGTGAACCAATCTCTGTCATGTCAGAGGAGCTCCTCACCCTGGCCTGAGTTAGGGCAAGACAAGGACCGACCAATACACAAAGTGTAGAACCCCAGTATACCCCCACTGGAATATCCCCATCACACTAAATATCATCCCCTTTCACTATCCTTAACTAGCTGAGCTAATTTACATCTCACACTAGTTAGTTTTACACTGCGACTGTCTATTGTCGCCGACACTGTTTTTATACTTGACTACAAAGCAACCACTACGTTAAAGTTCTAAACTCCACTATAATTTTACTATTCTACATTATTAACATTTAAATGCTAAGTATAGATACCCTATGAATTCCTAGCTCACAATCCGAATTTAATCTCCAAATTGCCATGAAAGACACATGTTTTTTCCCCTCAAATCCACTGATAGTAAACATGCGAGATTCTTTTCACTACGAGCACTGAGCTATTCAACACGTCAGCCTATGTCACCTTTATTGTGCACTCCCGACAACAAGCTTGTTTTTATGTAATCTGGGATTGACCTCGTGACGTCATTCTCCTGTCAACAACATGTGGCAACCGAAGCACGGCGGCGCTTTGCCTTTCATCTTGAGTCTGTTCCAAGACAACCGGGAAACTCTTTTCCCGTTTCTCCGGGGAATCATCATAGACTAGCGGCGCCTTTGATCCAACGGAATGTCCCCACTAGTTGCAAACAATGTGTAAGTTCGATTATAGCCTGCCTCTGTTGTTTCATCATCTATCGTGAATTATAGTGGTTTCGTGACACTCATGGCACTTTATTCAATCGTTTCTATGTCTGTTAAGATATATTCATCGGTGCGTGAGTGTGTGTTGCAATTTTTTGCTTCCGTTACGAGCGCCAGATAACATACGGGTAATTATCTACTATAATGGGAACATTTAGAGAAGTAACTTCATTGGTTGGTTCCACTGTTCTATGCTTCAGGCTAAGGTTTGCTTGTGCATTTTTCTCATGTTGGACCAGTAGTAAATAGTTCCGTCGTCCAGCTTTTTATTTTAGTACTTGGGGCGACACTTTGAGCTGTGGAATGCACGTGAAATGGTTTTACATCTAGCCGCGATGGTTTGTGTTGTGAACTGCATGTTTAGAAAAATATGACAGACGCTCGGCACCGAACTAGCTGGTTTTCCTTTAAGCTGTAATGTCTTTGCAACTACTAGTTTTCAGTGACAGCCGTTTCCATCGACGATGAACTGTAATTGTAGTGGCTTATTGTTGTGTTGGCATTCTGGCATTCATACATGTATGCCTGTGCGTGCTGTTTGTTTGTCGGGACTGCTGTCTGTTCCACTTTGTCCATGGGGCAGTGAGGGCATTGAGTGTGATATTCACTGGCACCTGAACGGAGCGTTATGGGATGCCCATTTGCCCTGAAGTTGGAACCGCGACTAACGACTAATGATTAAGACATTAATCACATGGAAACGGTTAGTCTTGGGAAGGGCGGTATTAAATTAATTCAAAGGTATTGATCGGCACTCATAAAAGTTTTAAAAAATGATTATATATGGAAGCTTGTGTAAACTTTCAGTTGAATTATGTTCATGGTATGAAGGAGTACTGTCCTTATCTTCTGCCTGTCTATGTCTATATCGCATCCCACAAACGTTTTAAGGACTCGCTGTTCCCCATGGGCCAGAGCAGACCCATGAGGCTCCATGTTCCTGTGTGTCATTCCGATGACCGCCTCTGCTGGTGGCCCTGACAAGAATAAGTGCAGATACGACACGTTGATCTTAACCAAAAGACCGAGTAGTGATCCTGTAACCCTTGTTCTTCGTTCGCTGACTTTGACATAACGTTTAGTCGATACAACTGCTGCTGCGGATATTAGACGAGCTTGTGTCAAGTCCATAACACGGAAACAGATGATTCACCCTATAATATAATTGCATGTAGATATTGTCATGCAGTTGTATTAGCGTATGTGTGTTGCTTGTGTGCTGAGGAAGGGCTACATCCCAAAGTCGTCCATTTGTTTCACTTGTGATAGTGTTGTAGTAAAGTTAACCGAACCTACTTCTCGTTTATGTTGATTCATTCATGTCATAGTCTTAAACAATGCATCCTACTTCAAAGTTTGGCATTGTTTTCCCTGTTGTTGCTCATGTAGTTCCTGGTGGTTTTAGTCGGGAAATTGTTTTTGAGTTTGAGTTTACAGTTAAACAAACATTGTTAAATACATAGTTTTAAAAATTTATATCAATAAATCAGGTTTCGTCTCCACAATGAAAGTTGGTTGCAAATGATTTCCAGACCTGTCTCTCTCCTCTCTCCCTTGCCTTTATTGTACATTCTGTCAGACTGCTGTTCATTCATCCCATCTCTTGATGTTATCTTCCGATTTGCATAGTTGTCTACAGCTTGCCTTCTGCCTTAACCTCCAGTAAGGTTTTTATAAGAGCGTTATATCGTTCAACGATTTCGAAATACTTCACTTGCTTCTGTTTTATTATTTTATAAACTCTATTTATATTCTCAGTTTTTTTCTAGACCTGTGTATTTGATTGGTTTTGTTTCCATGAAATACAACATATTCTTATGTATACCCACATCTCCGGGGCTTCTATTATACGCTTTAAGAATATAAAACTATAGTAATGTTGTAAGGGATGACATAAATAATCACGACAATTATAACAACGACAAACGGAAACACAATGATATAAATAATGCCATCGTTAACGCTTGGAAATATAACCTCGTTAATACTTATATCTCATTCATTAATATCTAATGAAACATTGTTAAATCATTCTTGCCATATAAAACTCGCGTGCGTATTATATATAAAGCGAGTACTAATAATAGCTTTTTGGACATGATGTGTTTGTGTGGTTCTCATCACAATTTCACAGTGAATTTGGCTAAAACTGAATGCATTGGGCCTTTGAGTGCTTGTCATCTATTGTTGTAAGGAATGTTTCATAATATAAAAATTTAGACACAGTATGGCGCATATTATACACGAGTTTCAGTGTAGTAGAAAATGTCAGCTTAAAACATGCATGTTTCTAATATGTGAGTGAGTGTTATATGGGAGACTGTAAGCTGATTATGTGTTTAAGGAAGGGATACAAACTTTTCTTCTGTGTAGAACGGCATCAACGTCTGGATAGGCAACTGTTGAAAATCTAACATCCACGTACTCATTTGTGAGTCTAATGCCTCTGGATGTTGGGATGCTAGGCCATCCTGTAATGACAGCGTCAGTAGAATAAATATATTACTTACCACGAAAGTAGAACATTATTACACATATAAAATGGAAACAAACGGTGTGCTTTAGTCATGTAATTAGAACAAAGGCAATGGAAAACACAGTACAGACTGGAAATATCACTAGTTGAAATTGCAAATATACACCAGCAGAAATGTTGCTACTGGGATTGAAACGATGGCTTAGAGGCTTATCACCAACATAATTGATCCATTTCACCAAGACGTAATTGATTCACTTCACTAGACATGTGGAGCTCCATGAACTCCATATCGCCAGATACATACTGCAGTAATCAGACAACATGAAATAATATGTAATTAGATACATCCTTCAATCTGAAATACACATCACACATATTCACAAAGTAATTTGTATTATCTGTCACGGTATTTTAAAACTAATTATCATGACTTTCTGTTTGCATCAACTTGGCTTCTGTGAATTAATGGCGATTGCTTCTGCAATCCATAAGACCAATGTGTATGCAAAAGAAAACTAAACTGTTTGGTGTGACGAAACGCGTTTATCTGTCTTGGGTCGTAAATATTCCGCACTATTTTGGCGCGTCATCGGGGGACTTCCCCAGCTAAAAATAGACTGAGGGAAGCCGATGGAGGAATTACCATCTAGAATCTTCTCGGAGCACCTGAATTTGAGTGACCCGTGAGGCTGGGTATAGCACTAGATTCTCGTGCAGAGAGATCTAGAAATTCTAGGCGGAGAATGACGGTTTCCTGAGAAAGTGTCTTTTCCCAAGAAGTACTAGCTCCTCGTGCGCATTGAGTTGGCACGAGTGGGGAAATTGGCTAAACCATTCATTCATTTCAATTTTGCTCGAAGGGAGCAGACGCAGGCCTGTGTGAGCCATTTTGTGTTGCGTCTCACCTCACCCATGATTCGGCTGACTGTTACGGAAAGGAGGCTGCGGAGCCCTTGAACAGTTCTGAAAGCTGACTGGAGTCTGGTTTTGGACATTCAGGTACTTATTTGTTTAAATCATGTAACTTTGTAAGTGTGTACAAAACGCCATCGTTCTAACCTCATTACCTATGCGGATGTCCTTGCATACTAATTAGCAAACCGATCGATAACGCTGCTGACGGCTAATCGTGTGTTTTGTTTACCAACGTGTGTTCGCGAATCAGCTGTTGGTAACGCAGGAATGCGATGTGGGCGATTTGGGTTTAAATTATATTTACCATATATCGCAAATCGTTGCATCTATTAGGTTGCGGTGTTAGAATAAAACATAGTTACTTGTGCCTGATAGAAACCTAGATTTATGTCAGTCAGTTGCTGAAGCCAGAAGAACGGTTAGAAAACCAGATAAGTTGGTAGGTGGAGATTCAGACAAAACTGTGCTTAGTTACTAAGTAAAGAAAGAACTTAGTTCTGTGCCACCAGGAATGATGTAACTATTGTGTAATAACTTAATAGTGAATTCATTGTGTGGAACACGGGATTTCTGTGTGAAGGTAAGTCTGCATTGATGATATACACACATATATATATATATATATATATATATATATATATATATATATATATATATATATATATATATGATGTGGCATTGTGTATATATATTAGGTCATGGCATGTGATACGTCCTGGAGTAATTCCACGCGTGATAACAATGCGTGCCGTCGCGATATAAATATGCGTTCTGAATTCTTGTCTGAGCTATCCTGTTCTTTCATACTGGCGCTAGTGCGAGTGAATGCTAAGGTGCTGGAAGTATGGAAGGATGCAAGGAGGCTGTATGAGACAGGGGACATATAGGAAATGGGGAATTTGAAAGCAAGTTATGAAAGTATAGGTTGGTAGACCAGACCAACGATGAAGTTCGGTCCCGGCCAAGGCTAAACCACTTGGGAGGGCTGAACTGGAACCTCACCCTTGGAACATGTGGGGAACATGTATTCTCAAGAAGGCTTCTTGACTCTAAGGAAGAGTCTGATTAGAAGAGTTTGCTATGGCGTGGGCAGGTGGTCCCACCAGCAAAAAGGCTTGTGTACATATTGGATGTGATCATGTACTATTCCTATATCCCGAGGGATGGTATATTGATTAGTATTATGTTTATTAATGAACATTGATGATGTAAGGAACGAGTCCAAGGACTCTTTACCTTATTGTTTAGTTCGATTAAATTAGATCTATGATAACAGCCTACTATCACTACTGACGTTAGCGACGACTGGTAGATGATTAAGGATAGGTGAGACCTACGATCAGACTAGTCATTCTGATTTCTTGCTCTGTTTGACGGGCTGTTCTGTGAGGCCAGCTGACATTACTGAACCCATGCTTTACTACTCTCCAGATAGAGATAATGCTTTGATTATATGCATAACTAAGTAGCATGACTGAGGGTTGAGTAGTCATTGGTAGGATGCATGTGGACTAATGTTTGGGCCAGTATACTCTCACCGGTCGCTCTTCCTTTTCAGGAGGTTGCCTGTTGAGGAACCAGTAAACTATATTTGTCGTTGGCGGGAAACCACTTCGTGTGACACAGCGAAGGGTTCAATTCTTTACTTATCACGCCAGACTCAACCACACCATGAACCCAGTGTGATTCATCATGCGTGAAGGTTTGCATCAAGTAATACAGGTGCCCTGAAGGTGCACGTGTGGGACGTGATGGTTTGTGATGTTTTTCTGCATTAGAAGATACTCTATTTCAGCCAGGAACATTTCAGCATTTTGAGCAATCATGCTCAAAGAAAGGAAACACCTGACCGTATATTATTACGGTGGTTCCGCCTAAACGCGGAAAAACGAAATTTAGACACTTGAATGGTTCTTATGACAGCTATAGTGGCAGGTCTTCAGAAGAACTACACCAGCTATTAACTTGTGGCAAGTGTTACCAGATGGAAGGGACAATAGATTATAGTCCAACCTGAATTGTCTTCCTTGAAAGTAGATGTCTGATTCTAATAGTGTACTGAACGAGTACGAAGACTTGGAACTGTGTTCGTGTAGGACTCAGTGACATATCAGTTGCCTTATCTGATTCTTCAAGCAGTGGTACTGTGATAGGAGTATAGGACCATTGAATTGGTTATTGACATATTCTTCAAGCAGTGTTACTGTGCTATGATTGCGGGACCATTAGATTGATCAGGGACTTATTCTATAACCAGTGTTACTGTGTTGTGAGTACGGGACCATTGAATTGGTCAATAGACTGTTTATCCAACCACGGGTAATGTACTACTGAGAGACCATTCGATTGGTCAGTGACTACTTAGGTTCATCGAAGTCACGAATACTTGGAGTCAAATCCAGGAGGATTGTCTCCCAGCCAGTGTTGTTATAGAACTGTGTATTAGCAGTGACTTAGGAGGAGTGATAAAGATGCAGTTGGTCCAGTTGAGTGAGGTCCAGCAGTGACTCTATTGTTGAGGATCCACGCTCTTCGGACGGAGTGGTCTCCAAGGTTCTAGTCATCTCACTGGAAGGAAGCCGGGTGAGTGGCGGACCGACTGGACGGGACATCTGCATCCAATCTACTTCTCAACCTGATGATGACCACCATATCTCTGATTCTGTCTCTACTCTATCCTCTATTTGTGTAAATAGATTATTCTATCAGGATGTTCATTTCAGTTCTATATTCTCAAGGGTAGAATAAACTTTATGTAAGTTGACTTGCTCGTTGTATAATGATTGAGTGTGGTCTCGGACGATGCCTAAGTGTTCATTGTTCCACAGGAGTAGGTAGTTAGTGGGGATCTAGAATCTGGAGGGGCTTGTAGATGTAATTAACTAATATGAGATCAGCCACAGAGTAAAAATGTGTATCTGCCTGTCCAACCCCTGGGGCTAGAATACACGGGAGTGCCAGAGACACCTCGGGTGTGGTTCACTCTCACTACCCAAGGCGATCTCGTTACATTTGGTTCCCCTGTAAACACGAAGAAACAGCTTCTGTACGTTGGCAAGTGGCAGGTAATTTGCAGAAGCCCGCAAACATCAAAGCTTGCCGAATATATGCTCTGACCTTTACCAGTTCTCCTGCATCGTACGCATTCATGTCCGGGGTGTATGCAATGTCCAGTATTTACCTTAGTCCTGGGTGACGTCTCCATTTTCTTCTGCGAATCAATCCTTCTCCCACTGTTCCATCCAAGCCACTGCGAAGATTACTACGGTCAAAGCATATCCGTTTCCCAGACATGATGCATGTTATAAGCAAGCTTTTTTCGATATTGAAATCTCGTTCAATATCAATAATTCATTTTGGGGGTAATTATTCACAAAATTCTAAAAAAAAAATTCTGCAACAAGTAACTTCAAAACGTCCGATTTTCTTCTTTAGTGATTGGGAAAAAGATCTAAGCCTTGGTCAGCAACTGGTCTGCTCCGACGGGCGGACAATTATAGCATTGCTTTGCTGATCCGGCAGCTTCTGTAGCTTGTCTTGTTCCAGATGTATTGGTTTTACATTTAATCTGTAGTAAACTAGGCAGCCGAGAGAGGGATCATGCTGCCTTAGAGAGGTATCACTCCATCCCTGATCACCGTCATTGATTGTAGTTACTATGCCTTTTTTGAAACCCAATGTAAGTAACTATTGTCTGTTTAGACTGCCAGGTGGCAGTAGACTGCGAAATGATACGTGGCTTCACACAAATGTTACCTGAGGAAAGATGCATGTCCTTAAAATATTATTTTTTTCCCGCGTTTCCATCCTGTTTCAGGATATTGCGATCAAACATCAGCATCTTTCAGCTACATGTTTACTAGGCTAGATTACGCTCATCAGCACGATACGACTTTCTGAGCGACCGTTTCCATACTCCCTTAAGTCACTGGCGCGACACGAACTGCTTCCAATTCTCGTGTGCTCACGTCAATCACGAGAGTATTCGGGGTTACGGAGAAAGATGCTAACACCTTGACCAGGGAGACCGGCCCTTAAAATATATACATTATGTATTTTTGTTTGCCCCGCGATATGAATTCTATTTAATCTCTGCATTGAAGGTCAGCGTGGCCGAATGAATAAAGACGCTCGCTCTTAACTTCCGATGTGCTTATGCTGATACAACGCTTTACTGGTCAGTTGGACTAAAATGTTGACTTCTTGTCCTTGAGACGGGGATGTAAACTACAAGTACCTCAGAAGTCAGAGTGGGTTCGCCTGATGGCGAAGAACACTTGTAATAGGGAAAGTTAACATACACGCCAACTCAGTCCAGTCCATTAGAAGAAGTAGCACGTGTATGGGCCATGCTTGAGTTCAAATCCATCGTACGTAAAGAAGGAACATCTCTCATTGCTATGGCCAGTCTAAGCCTTCTAAGCTTTGGCCGCAGTTGTGTATATTCAATGTTTGTGTCATGTTCAATATCTCCATTGTTGAGTGTGATCTTTGCTTGGTAGCCAGTTGTGTCCGTAGAAATTATTTTAGTTTTGCTTAAATTCAGGAAATAAATTGCTTTCAATGTGTATCTTGTCAGACAGTCTCATCTCTTCTGATGCTTTAGCACTGTTTGTGAGGAGGACTGTGTCATCTGCATATCTAATGTCTGAAATTTCATGTCCACCAATTGCGAGTGAATCCAAATGATCTCTGGTCTTGTTGGGTTGATTATAGTGCCAAGATATTCAATGTTTTGTGACAGCTTCAATTTCGCCATTTTTGATAATGATTGTGACGTCATGCCACCGTTCAATCAAAGAGATCTGGGGGTCATATTTTCTTGAGAAAAGAACACTGGATGTTCCGTGTGGTCATATCACCTGGGCCACTTTAACTCCCCCCCCCCCCCCCCCCCAAAAAAAAAAAAAATAAATAAATAAATGCCCTGATGACTAGTTTATGACGCTATGTTTATCTTTGAGCCTTGTGATCATGATAACACTCCTGCATGTGGTTGGATTTGAATCTACCACTACAAGACCAATACCGAGTGCAATAGCCACTTCACCGTAAGGTGACAGGCTGCCTCTACGGAATTCTAATTGTTATATATTATTTCGCAATGTTATGTTGTTTGTTTTGTCACCCACGTGTTAAGAAAACCCATTAGGAAGCACATAATTTTAACACTGTAACCTGTTATTTAAGGCAAAAGAGACGGCTAAGGAGTGAGGCCTGAGACGGTCTTCTTAATCCCGTAGAAAACTTTAGCTGCAACATTGAGTCAATCATGGACAATTCTACTATGGAACTGGCATGAGTCGGTTGAAGGACCAAGTTCCACTGGGAAAACAATGGCAGAAACAACCGAGGAGGAATCACTGCGTACCTTTATAGCTGTTAGATTTTGTAGGAAACTTAAATGCATTTATTATATTATGTGTTAAGAAACTGACTGATTCATTTAGATGTATGCAATCACTTACGATAGGTCTCCACCAGTATTGTCTTAACCACCTTCTCTTTATCTATCAAACATCGGAAGATGCTTTCACCTGACACCATTGATGTTCAGTGTGAACTTTGAAAATCTTGATGAATTTAGAATGGTCCCATTGTATACCTGTGACATGTGATCTACACAGGCGCAAACCAGAGGACAGCTAGACACATTTGCATACTGTCCATCTGCCCACACCTGCCAGGTTAAGGTTGCCACGTTACCTTGAACTGGGCACTTGTCAACGTCTTGCATTCCACATAGGCACTCTAGCTTCTTCATACGCACTCAAAGAAACATCAGTCGTGCATATGGTACTTTGATTATTTATTTCAGGCGGACCTGATATAATTACACAGTATATACAGGCGGTAGCTCAATACACAATTATATACTGCCGCCTTACACACGATTATAACACACAGTCAATTACTCAAGTCCCACACTCGCTATCTTCAAACTAGCACTCTTGCAACGCTAAGCATTTGCTCTCGAAACCACAAGCGTCCTCTCCTGAAACTGTCTGATGTCCCGTCTAGCGTTTTCACGCTGGTCGGCTGGGCTTGTCGTACTGGACCCCGTGCCGTCCGTGAACCCCGTGCTATCCTAGCAGTCTTGTTGTACTGCAGTCCGTCCGTGATAGTATAGGTTACCCGTATTACTGACGTCTAGTCTGTTCGGGCCCGTTTCCCGTGAACTGGCGTCTCCTTCTATCACCCGGTCTGGTCCTACCGGAGCCCTGTCTATGATACGTTGGTGTCCCCTCATAAGTCCTGTCTCCACTTCATCTACTGTCCTGTGGATGTCCTGTCTGATGCCCATCCTGTGTCCTGACTTATGTCCTGTCCTAGGAGGAATAGACACCTTCTGAATTGGCAGTACAAGCTAGAGATATATTGATTACTGACGCCAAAGATTTAATACCGACCAATGAAAAAGCAACATAAGCCATGGATCACCAACAATGGTGACACAAGGAAAGAAGTTTAAAGACGAATATCTATTGCTCTTCAAAGACTAAAACAACTGAATAAATTGTGGAGAGTGACAGGTAGGACTACACAAATTTGATTTTTAAGAGTATCTTTCCCATTGCAACATACGCCTGTGAGACCTGGACACTTACTAACCAAAATGGACAGCGCATAAATGCCTTTGAATATACATGTTATAGACGAGTTCCAAGAATACCTTGGATAAAGAAAAGAATAAATGCCTCCATACTTCAAGAGCTGAATATTGGAAAAAAGTTTGCTATTAAAGACGACAAAACAAAGAAAATTGAAATATTTTGGTCACTGGAAACGCCACGAAAGTTTGGAGAGAACAATAATAGAGGGGTACATGCCTGGGGAGAGAGGAAGAGGAAGGCCAAAGAGAAGATGGGTGCAGGATGTGGCGGCTGATCTCCAGATGGGTGTATCGGACGTGGGACATCTTGCTTATTATCGAGAGGTTTTCCGGAAGGTTGTTATGGGAGCGAGGTTCTACAAAGGGCATGCTACTGAATTTTTTTTTTTTCTTTTTTTTCCCGCGTTTCCATCCTGTTTCAGGATATTGCGGTCAACACCAGCATCTTTCAGCTGTATGTTGATTCCTTGGCTAGATTACGCTCATCAGCACGCCACGACTTTCTGAGCGACCGGCTCCATACTCTCATAAGTCACTTTTGCTATTCGAACCACTGCTAATTCTCGTCGCGTCACGTGACGAGAGTATTCGGGGTTAGCGGAGAAAGCTGCTAACCCCTCGGCCATGGAGCCGGTGAATGAATGAATTAATATATAATTACAGAAAAGAATTACGAAAAATACAGAATACAAGTTACGGCGGCTAGTCTTCATCAGCAAACAAATAAATGCACAAAACACAACATATCATTACAAATAAGACCCTCCAGCGACTACATTAAGGCACAAGAACGGGATAGGAAGAATAACGAGATGTCAAAATGAGAACAATGAAGAGAACATTAAAATGTGGGGGAACATGGTTTTACCACTTATCTCAGAATCCCAGGCTGTGTGATACTGAAAGAAGAGGTAGTTGTCGACCAACACGTAGGTGGGCGAGTGACATAAAGTTACCATCGACCTGAAAATGTCTTAGGCAGGGGATGTGAAGATAGATTGAGAGTCTTCCTGAAGAGGCGTGTTAAGAGGGATTTCGAGAAAGGACCTGCCACAATATGATGATGAGTAAAAAGGCACTTCTGTAAATTGTACATACTGTAAACCTCCAGCTCACATTCCTCTCTAGTAGCTCCATCGTCAGTCAAACATCGGAACCGAGTCTCATTTATCCTGAAATGTAATTGTTTTATCATAACAGTTTGGAGAAGATGTATGGAAGATGGTAAACTATAATAGCCCAAGCAAACGCAGCATTTCACAAGATTAAAACTATTATGTGCAATATAAGTGTTTCAAATGAGGCGAGAACAGTTCTTAAGAACTATTTCGAGCTAAGCCTGATGTACGAATGTGAAGCATGAACAATTAACAGATTAGTGGTGAAGGATGTGGATGCTTCAGAGCTGTGGTTTAACAGAAGAATGTACGGGAAACTTTGAGGGCAATAACGCGTGAAGAAAATATTTTGAAGGAAGTAAACTCACAGAGTTCGTCACTCGAGTAAAAAAACCAAAAAAAACCGCATTCTTCTGGCACTTCATGACAAGGTAACAACTGGAGTGCGTAGTGACAACGGGAAAGTTCAAATTCACATGGGAAATACATTCACAAGAAATATTTTTATAGTGGAGACTAAAATCACGTCATAAATACATTCACACGAAATATAGACATAACCCGACACTGAAATCACACGTGCCATATAATCACGTGAGAGACCTTCCTACCATTACCTTAATATCACATAAGAAATGCATCCACACAAAAATCTTCGCAACTTAAAGCTGAAATCACATGAGAATATATTCACATCATAGATCTTACGTGACTCTGAATTCACATGAGAAGTACATTCATATGAAAGATCTTCACAACTGCTGAATGAAACATAGTTCTCATAAGAGGAAACTCAGCATAAAGAACATTTTATTTTCTATGCTCATGCACTCATATGTGTAAATGAGATAGGTATAGTTCTGATGACAAACTGGATACATGAAACCTATAGGCACACCAAATCAGCCAGGGGCCTTCTTGATTGCACGACAATAGTCCTGGTTTTTTCTTTCAGCCATTTTCGTCAATTAGATGCGGGATTTTTTCCCTCCGCCATTTTCGTCTAATAGAGGCTTCTAATTTTATAATGTCAGCTTTGTCCTTTAATTTCTAAATTGTTCCCTACGTTACATGATCGCTGATCACAGTAAGCATTGTGATTTCTCATGTTAAGCAACTGAAGACTTTATCAGAAAAGAATTGCATAACCTAGCACTGAAAGATATGGCCTTAAGGCTGATGGAAACACGAACTCATAGTTTTCTCTTCCCACAAATGGTAAAATTAATGTTAGTAGCAAAGGGGATATTGCCGTTGGTGTGTGACGTGTTAGCTCTTCATATGATTGATTGATTGATTGATTTAGGAATCGACATGTGATCACTCCCATGGTCATTTAAAACAGTCCACTTTACATCAAAAACTGATGACTGGGAGACAAGTGCCAAGTCAACAGCTGTGTCTGCATCGCGAGGCCTCATCGCCATTCCAGTCGGCCTACCATCATTTATGCAGACCACATCGGAGTCCACCATGGCATCCGCAAGGGCAGTTCCCTGTCGGTTTTCTCCACTACTGACCCAATCTCTGTTCCTCGCATTGAAGTCTCCACATATGAGTAGTTTATCACCTGGTAATTCCTCCAGTTCCTTAAGCCAGTCCCAGTGTTCCTTTCTGACAAAATAGTCCACTGTGGCATATAAATTTATGATGTTCCAACTTAAGCCACCATCTCCATTTGTATACCCTGGACCTCTCTTGCACTGTGATTCCACTGGCTCAAGTCAAGTACCACATGCTTCACTCCTTCCTTCACCAGCAGACCTTGTCCATGTCTCTACTACCCAGTACGGTTTATATAACTGGCGTCCCCAGGGCAATGGTATTTGTCTGTATTTATCACCTGGAGCATGAGGACATGCAAATCATATATTAAGGTCTTCATAGAAACTAGGCTACGATATCAGCGTGACCAGTTCTCTTCTTTGTCGCTATTCTCTGCTGCAGCAATTCCAAGACCATTCTGACAATAATCTGACAAATGGATCGCTAGGTAGATCACTACACAGAGCTATACTCAGTGGAGAACACTGTCGAAGAAGAAGCTCTTGAAGCCATTGAACAACAGTCCACATTGCATGCCGTGGATAACGAACCATGCCTCACAGAAATCAGCGAAGCACTAGACACTCTCAAATCCGGTAAGGCACCAGGACAGATGTTATTCCACCTGAAATTTTAAAATGGGGCAAAGAAACAATCATCCCAGAACTATATTCAATACTTCATCTCTGCTTGAAAGAAAGATCAGCACCAACAGATATGAGTGACGCAAACATTGTCACCATTTACATAACTAAAAGGTATAGAAGCCACTGCAATAACTATCGCGGCAATCCCTCAGCATTACAGGCAAAATTTTATCTCAGATTTCACATTCTTGCAGAAAGAATCTACCCCGAATCACAGTGCGGATATAGTCCCAACAGGTCCACCATCGATATGATTTTCTCACTCAATCAGCTCCAGGAGAAGTGCAGAGAACAGAGGAAGCCATTATATATTGCCTTCATCGACCTCACAAAGGCATTTGACTTCGTGAGCAGAGACTACCTTTTTAAGATACTTGAGAACATAGGATGTCCACCCACCCTGCTAAGTCTCGTGAAATCTATTGACGAAAACATGCAGGGGACCAATTTATTTGATGGTTCAACATCCCAGTCTTTCAGCATCAGCAATGGAGTAAAGCAGGACTGCGTGGTTGCTCCTAAACATTTTTAGTATCTTCTTCGTCGTGCTCTTAACCCTTTTAGGACGGAACAACATTGGGCCAAATTTAGGTTTCCCTCTGAAGAAGTCGGAGCCATTTTTTTGGAATGCAGAAATGACTGAAGTGACAATTTTATAAATTCAAAAAAATATATTAGAACCCTATATAGATATATAGAAGTATATATATTCTTAAAGAGGATATAGTAACGTTTATTTGTGTGTATGATTGAAGTTGTTTTGTTCATGTTTACGTAAATTTGATAACCTCATTTGTATTTTGTGAAAAATAAAATATTTCATACCACTATGTATGAATTGGTACTAAATATTTTAAAAAAATGGTACTCACCTAAAATTTCCTCATTGAATACCTACACCACTTTAGAATAATTTTAATCACTTATGGTTAAATAAACAACACATATGAAGTCCCTATTGACATTTGTAATAGGTTGGCTATCAACTGGTGACATGGTTTTTGGTCCGGCCATTGCCTTGAAAGGGTATAGATAAAACGATCTTCTTATTCCCAACACACAAAACTACGGGGACACGAGGTTGAAATCCTCATGGGCACTTTCTGTATCACTAAAGTCATTATCTGACAGTCCTGAACTGACAAAATGGCTACTATCAGAGCTAGTCAATGCTAGTACGTCTTCAGGTTCAAAGCTGGCCATTTTAGAACTCAAATATCCACGAAAAAATGGGTTACTTCGGAAAAAACTGCACAAAATAATGTCCACTTGTCTGAATCACGCTAGAAACGGAAATGTGGCGGCTAAAATGGCTGACGATTGCAAGGAAGCACTTGATTGGTCTGTACTATTAAAAGCAAACCAATAAAAGCAGTTCTTACAACGGGATCGGCCATATCGGCCGAACCGGGTTTTTCACTATGACCGTGTGGTGACGTCAGGGCCAGTATATCGGCCTCGTCGTCCTATTTTAAAATGGGGCAAAGAAACAATCATCCCAGAACTATATTCAATACTTCATCTCTGCTTGAAAGAAAGATCAGCACCAACAGATATGAGTGACGCAAACATTGTCACCATTTACATAACTAAAAGTTATAGAAGCGACTGCAATAACTATCGCGGCAATCCCTCAGCATTACAGGCAAAATTTTATCTCAGATTACACGTTCTTGCAGAAAGAATCTACCCCGAATCACAGTGCGGATATAGTCCCAACAGGTCCACCATCGATATGATTTTCTCACTCAATCAGCTCCAGGAGAAGTGCAGAGAACAGAGGAAGCCATTATATATTGCCTTCATCGACCTCACAAAGGCATTTGACTTCGTGAGCAGAAACTACCTTTTTAAGATACTTGAGAACATAGGATGTCCACCCACCCTGCTAAGTCTCGTGAAATCTATTGACGAAAACATGCAGGGGACCAATTTATTTGATGGTTCAACATCCCAGTCTTTCAGCATCAGCAATGGAGTAAAGCAGGACTGCGTGGTTGCTCCTAAACATTTTTAGTATCTTCTTCGTCGTGCTCTTAACCCTTTTAGGACGGAACAACATTGGGCCAAATTTAGGTTTCCCTCTGAAGAAGTCGGAGCCATTTTTTTCAAATGCAGAAATGACTGAAGTGACAATTTTATAAATTCAAAAAAATATATTAGAACCCTATATAGATATATACAAGTATATATATTCTTAAAGAGGATATAGTAACGTTTATTTGTGTGTATGATTGAAGTTGTTTTGTTCATGTTTACGTAAATTTGATAACCTCATTTGTATTTTGTGAAAAATAAAATATTTCATACCACTATGTATGAATTGCCGGTCTCTCTGGCTGTGGGGTTATAACACTTTCTCTCTGTAATCCCGTTTATCACGCAGAGTCTCGCAGCGGAGCGAGAACTGAGGTGGTTCGACCCCCGCTCGTGACTTGCGGATACTGAGCCGGCCGCTCAGAAAGCAATGGCAAACTACTGAGCGTAATCTTGCCAAGAGATCAACAGACAGCTGAAAGATGCTGCTGTTGACAGCTAAGTCCTGTAAAAGGATACGCAAAACATTTAGATGTATGAATTGGTACTAAATATTTTTAAAAAATGGTACTCACCTAAAATTTCCTCATTGAATACCTACACCACTTTAGAATAATTGTAATCACTTATGGTTAAATAAACAACACATATGAAGTCCCTATTGACATTTGTAATAGGTTGGCTATCAACTGGTGACATGGTTTTTGGTCCGGCCATTGCCTTGAAAGGGTATAGATAAAACGATCTTCTTATTCCCAACACACAAAACTACGGGGACACGAGGTTGAAATCCTCATGGGCACTTTCTGTATCACTAAAGTCATTATCTGACAGTCCTGAACTGACAAAATCGCTACTATCAGAGCTAGTCAATGCTAGTACGTCTTCAGGTTCAAAGCTGGCCATTTTAGAACTCAAATATCCACGAAAAAATGGGTTACTTCGGAAAAAACTGCACAAAATAATGTCCACTTGTCTGAATCACGCTAGAAACGGAAATGTGGCGGCTAAAATGGCTGACGATTGCAAGGAAGCACTTGATTGGTCTGTACTATTAAAAGCAAACCAATAAAAGCAGTTCTTACAACGGGATCGGCCATATCGGCCGAACCGGGTTTTTCACTATGACCGTGTGGTGACGTCAGGGCCAGTATATCGGCCTCGTCGTCCTATTTTAAAATGGGGCAAAGAAACAATCATCCCAGAACTATATTCAATACTTCATCTCTGCTTGAAAGAAAGATCAGCACCAACAGATATGAGTGACGCAAACATTGTCACCATTTACATAACTAAAAGTTATAGAAGCGACTGCAATAACTATCGCGGCAATCCCTCAGCATTACAGGCAAAATTTTATCTCAGATTACACGTTCTTGCAGAAAGAATCTACCCCGAATCACAGTGCGGATATAGTCCCAACAGGTCCACCATCGATATGATTTTCTCACTCAATCAGCTCCAGGAGAAGTGCAGAGAACAGAGGAAGCCATTATATATTGCCTTCATCGACCTCACAAAGGCATTTTACTTCGTGAGCAGAAACTACCTTTTTAAGATACTTGAGAACATAGGATGTCCACCCACCCTGCTAAGTCTCGTGAAATCTATTGACGAAAACATGCAGGGGACCAATTTATTTGATGGTTCAACATCCCAGTCTTTCAGCATCAGCAATGGAGTAAAGCAGGACTGCGTGGTTGCTCCTAAACCTTTTTAGTATCTTCTTCGTCGTGCTCTTAAGGCAGGTATTTGGGACTGCTACTGAAGGTATATACATCGATACAAGATGTGATGGCAAACTGTGTAACCCATCAAGACTCAAGGCAAAGACCAAAAAAAAAAATCAAGATGCATAAGGGAACTACTTTTTGCAGATGATGCAGCACTGACCAATCCACTCCTCGGCTTATAGATCGTTTTGCAGCCGCCTGCAGAGACTTGGGGCTCACCATCAGCCAAAGTAAAACACAGGTGGTAGAACAAGATGCTGATACGCCTCCATCATTCAAAATGTATCATTACGAATTGAAGGTTGTCCATGAGTTTGCGTATTTGGTGTCGATAATATCAGATAATCTTTCCCTAGAGACTGAAATCGAAAGACGCATTGGAAAGGCAGCCACGACACTTTCCAGGTTAATTAAGAGAGTTTGGGAGAACATTAGACTAACAGAGCGTACACAAGTTCAAGTATATAAAGCTTGTATTGTTAGCACACTACTCTATGGGTCTGAATCCTGGACCTTATACTCACGACAGGAAAGAAAGTTGAATTCCTTCCACATGACATGTCTGAGACGTACCCTGCGAATATCATGGGAAGACCATATAACAATGAAACAAGTGCTTGAAAAAGCGGAATTTACCACAGTGCACGCTCTCCTCAAGCAGAGACACCTCCGGTGTCTTGGTCACGTATCTCGAATGGAGGATGAACGTTTTCCCAAAGATCGTCTAGAACTCTAGATCGTGGACAACTAGGCACAGGGACGAAGCCAACCGGAAGACCCCAAATGCAATATAAGGAGTGGATGAACAAGATATAAACACCCTTGGCATAGACCCAGACACGAGGGAAAGAGTTGCAGTGAACAGTTGTTCCTGAAAAGAGATGTACGAAACGGACTGGTGCTCTTTTAGCGCAATCTAATCCAACATCTGAGGATAAGAGGCACAATCACAAAATGCAGTCACTTGCTGTGGACCTGCCTCGTCTTACAGATGCGGAAATTGTGACAGAGATTGTCACTCTCGCATTGAACTACGCAGTCACCAGCGGGGCTGTCAGGTGCATTCCCAGCAGCACGAGTCTATAGTCCTACAGGACTGAAAGAGGCCTACTACTACTACGATGCAAGAGCCGTACTTGTAGGAAAAATAATCATATCTCTGCTGGGGATTGAACCAGGACTACTCTCTTGGCAGGCACTAACTTCTATGTCACCGCTGTTGTTTATCTTCTCATAATACGCCTCAAATTTTGCAGTTTTATTATGCTGTATATGATAAGTTGTCCTTGTGTCTTATCCTCTTTCAAAACATTTACATAATTCATATTGCCTGTCCATTAGATTTTCATAATTCACCAGTTGCATTCTCTTGAATTCTAGCCCTTTGTGAATGGTTTCCCTGGTTCTAGTCCACACTTACCGTTAACCATCGAGGTGTGGGGAGACTAAGTGCCTTGGTTGCATCATGTCAATGTCTGTATAGATCCGGGGCGAGGAACATCCGGCCCACATGCCCTATCAGGCCGTGAACCTATTCAGTCTAGCCCTGTCTTAAATATTAAAATGCAAGGAAAACAGTTTTCCCAACACTGGTCTAGAGTAACCTCAATGTTGTCTATTGATCGCTGCCTTGACTATCTCAAGGTTTGTCTGCAGATCTGTATGGATCATCCTGCGTAATTATAATTAAAGCACACGCATGCATGCCAATCAATCAATCAATCAATCAATCAATCAATCAATCAATGAATCAGTCAGGTGCCGTCTCCGCAAGGAAGGTTGGCTGCAATGGATCTCAAACACTGTCTGTCTCTCGCCCTGACTGTACATTGTCAGGCTGATCTTCGTCCATCTCTTGATGTTATCCTCCCACTTGTATCGTTGTCTACCTTTTGCTCGCTTGCCCCCAACCTTGCCTTCCATTATGGTTTTTATAAGAGTATCATGTCTTTTAACATGGCCAAAATATTTCACTTGTCTCCTCTTTATTTCTTTCAACAACTCTCTCTTCATTCCCAGTTTTTCTAGGACCTCTGCATTTGATTGTTTTTGTTTTCATGAAATACAACCTATTCGTCTGTATATCCACATCTTCAGGGCTTCTATGCAACTTTCGAGTTGCTTGTTCAATGACCAGGCTTCCGAGCCATACAGTAGCATTGAATATACGTAGCATTTGACAATTCTCATTTTTAATGCGTTATTAATCTCTCTAGATGTTAATACTGATTTAATGCCGTTGAAAGCATTTTTGGCCATTCCTATTCTCTTTTTGCTTTCCATTTCACTTCTGCAATCATCTGTTATTATATGTCCAAGACAAGAGAAACTTGTTACCTGTTCTAGTATGTGACAGTTTACTGTGATGTTCATTGATGACGCATGCATGAATGAATAAATAAAAACAATGACGTGAGAATGAATTGTCAAATAACGAGAAGATGTGTAACCTGGCGCTTTTAATGCTCAGTTCCATTTTGTAGGTTCCCGAACTCAGAACCCGCCCCTGGTAGAGTGATGGTTGCTGATCTGTGCACACACTGGTCGCCATGTTGCAAGTTGTCAGATTTAGGGCATTGGTGCCAGTTAGTGTCTGCCATGTTGTTATAGCAAAGTTGTTTGGAACTGTACAAGTAAATTCTGTGGCCGTGCCCTTTTCTACGATGTTATAGCAGCCTGCATGAAGAAGAAAACAACAGAAAAATGCAGAATAAAGGCATTTACAATAGATCTAAGATAAATAATATCAGATAGATAATACAACAACCTGAACAAAGTCAAAGCATTTAATTATGTCGGTACTTTAATAACAACAGATCGAAGATGCATCAAGGAGTAAGCGATATGTAGAATGGCCAAAACAAAAGTAGCATTTCACAAGTTGAAAAATATTCTCTGCAACGGATCTTTGTCTGTCGAGGTGAGAAACAGAGAGCTGTATTGAGCCAATCATGATGCCTGGAAGCGAATCATGGACAATTAGTAGAAAGCTTGGAATTATGTGAAGGCTATTGTTGTGTGGTTTATAAGAAAATCAAGATAATACAGTTGGCGGACAGAGAGAGCAATGAAGATATCTTGAAATAGGTTAACTCACACAGAGAGCTGTTTAGTCGTAGTTCATATTCTTTGGGATTGTGATGAGAAGCGGAAGGTTGAATCTTACCGTCATAAATGGAAAGATCTACGGGAAGATTGGCAGGGGAAGACTAGGAGAGAAATTTCTGGAGATTTTGACATCATGGCATGGGGTTACATCGGTACCAGAAATGACTGGCAGAACCAAAGACAGAGGGCTGCGGATAAACATGATCACCACCGCCACACACAAACACACACACACACACACACACACACACACACACACACACACACACACACGAACACGCCGACACAGTATATATATATATATATATATATATATATATATATATATATATATATATATATATATATATATATATATATATATCTTAATTCGCATCTCCTTTTACAGGACATCGCTGTCAACATCAGCATCTTTTAGCTGATTGTTGATGTCTTGGCAAGATTACGCTCAGTAGTTTGCTATTGCTTTCTGAGCGGCCGGCTCAGTATCCCGCAAGTCACCAACGCGGGTAGAACCGCTTCCAGTTCTCTCGAGCTGCGAGACCCTGCGTGGATAAACGGGATTACGGAGAAAGTCGTGTAACACCTAGGTCAGAGAAACCGGCAGATATATATATATATATATATATATATATATATATATATATATATATATATATATATATATATATATATATATAAGGAATTTAAATCATTGTAAACTAAAATTGAAGCATTTCACAAACAGATGCTTGAATTTTCTATGCACAGACAATGTTTTAATTATATACACTTTCTGCAACTAAAATTTCCATGGATATTAATATAATTAAACGGGTACAGTTGTTAAATTATATACTTTACGAAAGTCAATACATTTAATTTGTGTGAACTAAAATGATACATTTTGCTGCCAACAAGAATTAGCCGCGAACACCTGTTGATAGACATAACTAACAGCAGATAGCTTTCCCTATTACCAGTATCCCTCGCCATTAGTCGAACACATGCCGACTTCTGAGGTACTTGTGATTTAGTCCCCTAGTCAAGGACGAGTAGTCAACACTTTAGTCCAAATTACAGCTGTGGGAGTTGAACTCGCTAATTAGCCGTCAACACACTGGTCGATTAAGAGCGAACGTTCTTATCCGTTCAGTTACGCTGACCTGCTGGTGGAGGTGAGATAATCAGGTACACCATCTTGTCCAGTGGTGCCTAGTAGGCTAACGGTGGAAAGGAAGTCTCTTACTTCTCCTTAAACTGGGGTTATATCAACCCGCAACAGGTAATAATTACTACCAAACAAACACACATACCAGTAAATATTTACAGTAAATGTATAATATCGTTTATATCCCTTTTTATTCTGTTCTTTATATTTCAGAAACTTCTGTAGCTAAGAAGTTGCGAATGCGATAAGCAATCCCACATACCGAGTTTGAAGTCAGCTTTGGAGGATATTGAAGCAGACCGCCTAGTCTTGAATTGTAATGTTATGAGCTTCGGTCGGTTATAAAGCAATTGCAAACTACTGAACATAAACTTGCCTAACAAGTCACATGCAGCTGAAGATACTGTGATTGATTTCTACAAGTTATCACCTCCTTTCGTGGCAGCAGGCTTCCCCACAGAAAACGTCTTTTTCTATCGATCATTTCTTGCTCTGGAGTGACGAAGCAGTTGAACATGGGTCAATCGGTCCTAAGAGATAGGAAAACTCCGTTCTGACCCCGGGGCACTCTGTATAAAACTTATCTGTCCGTTCAGAGTATGCCCGCATCCTATCGAAAGGGAATCGGGCTAATATTCCCGAACCTGGACACGGAGATTGGTCCTCAGGGGCCACGTGCGGTAACGCAAACGAAGTGGGGGACGTCGGCGGAAGCCCCGGGAAGAGTTCTCTTTTCTTTGTAAGGAGCCACATCCCTGGAATCGGCTTGCCCGGAGATAGGGACCGCGGCCTCTAAGTCAGAATCCCGCCAGGATTTGCGACTAGGCTACCTTTTGTTTGTAAGAGTCACTATATTACAGAGTTTCCGGCTTGGGTCAAGATGGTGGACCGTGTTTTCTTCTAGCTTGACTAAAGACGGTTGATCGGCGGCTTGACAATCCGCCATCATAAAACTCCCATCTGTTACAGAATCAGATTTCTGGCTCCATATGTGTGACGTTTCGCACAAACATAGAGAGCAAAGACTTCTGCCCTATGCGCCACCTTAGGCACGAGAGGAAATAAAAGACAAGACAAGTAAAACGACACGAAACTAAATCTGTAAAATTGTAACAACGGATGAAGCGTACTCTAGCAAACACGAAGTCGCTAACTTCATACAGAACACACTTTTCATAATTGCTTCTTCTTTTCGTTCATCCGGAGTGTTTTTTCAGATGTGATTGCGGTGTGTCTGTTATGCGCCCTTGGGCCGAAACCCGTAGGCCAACACATCGACTTTAGCGTGCTTTTTTGACCAGGTAGCATTCCTGGGAGACTCTCACTTTTGTGGTGCTGTCTACAACCATGCTGGCCAAGTTAGAACGGTCGAAGACAACGGTCATCCCTCAAAGGAAGGCAGGGACAGTCCATAGCATTTTCCGCCATCCAAGGTTGCTTCCATAGTTGCAGGGCCGACACATAACGCCCTGGTTCTGGGCTAGCCGAGGGAATCGTCACGTCCTGCTCATGGCTGCTTTAAATCCTCACTTCAATATATTAGTCATTTTGTTTGCCCCGGGCCATTCCCGCACAAACCAGACAGGTTTGCAGACGGTATCCACTCAGCGAGTTTTCGGACATGTGCTTGTCGTTGTGCCCGTCAGAGCTGTTCCAGGCACGACAGACATTCGGAAAACTACCTAGTCAGAGCTGTTCCGAAAAAGAGCGGCATTCGGAAACTAGGTAGTCAGAGCTGTTCCTAGCACGAGAGACATTCGGACGAGACATTTCACTCGGACGTAAATGCGTAGTGTCAATTTTTAGTTTGCCACCCGTAGGACGACACTTCCGGCTTCCGGCGGGCATTTTTTAATGAGGTTAGCCCTCCTCGGGTTTCGAGACTCTTGTTTCGGCTTCCACACAGCAAGCTTTCGCTTCGGGCTGCCACGTAATGGATTCGCAAGACAGGCGTTCCATTTCGTGTCTACGAGACAATTTTCCACCTTTGACTACACTCACTCCATGAGTGTGGTTACAGACTATCGGACGTCTGCGAGACGTGCGACCGAGGTGTTTTTCCACCTTTTTTTACTCACTCACGAGGTAGGCTACATGTGCTGCCGGCTCAGCACCTTACCTCCGTGCGTCTGTGGGCGAGTAACGGTCAGGCCCTTTCATCCGGGGATACCTCATAACCCCCAGCTAAGAGCCATCGAACGAATCTGCGCCAAGCATGTAGCGTTCTCAGCACATCATCTCAATTTTGTAGTTACTTATAAAGTCTACTGTGTTATACACTTGATTAATCAACACAGAACTGGTACGACCAGTCGATTAATGCTGGCAGAGATGTTAAGGACGAGATCGGTGCACCTATGGACCTGTACGGCGTGTGATGAAGATGTGCCTTACTAATCACTAAGTATACATCTATTGTATCTCAAGTAATATTAACTATTTTAGATAAATCATACTTTGTGTTGTCCTGATAACGCAAATTAGGAGGCCGATCCTGAACACCGATTGAAGTTGCCACATATTGTTTACGTATTGTAGTTACTGCAGTGTTATAGCAACGTTAACTGCCGATCTTCTGCGCTGTTGAAAACGCCCTACAATCGTGGCATAGTCTCAGAATGGGGATGCAATGTTGTCAGCCCGGTCTTTCTTATAAGTGAACTTCCGAGATTACATCCGCGTTGAAAACCCTAAAGTCAACCAATAGGTGAGCTTGCATCGTCAGGTGACACATTGCTTATCATACGTTAATCTTTCTTTTCAAGACTAGCCTGGTAACTAACTGGAGATGGAGCGGCAGAAACGCAGTTGTTTAATTTACCCAACCAGAAATGGGTAACGAGAAGTGTCCTGGCAACATACGTGATCTTAACCACATAACTCATAGCGCATATCTTATATATAAATTAGGATGTATGTATCTCTGTATGTATTTATGTATCTCCGTATGTCCTTTATTCGCTCGCGAACGGCCCATCCGATTGAGATGAAATTTTCTACACGCCTTCCTTTCATTCCAGAGCTGTCAACTGTGATATTTTGTTAGTGTGAAATCGCCTGCTTACTCAGTATTATTTCATTTTTCATTTTTCATCATAATTTCATATATTTCAGGGGATCTAACTCGTAAAAGTTATTTCAAGGGGCATAACTTTTCTGTATAACTTATAGTCATATTGTGGCATCGTTTTCAAAGATTTATAAACTCTTTGTCCATAGTTATGTACCGGCATATGAGTTATAATAAATAATGATACAATCTGTAAGGCATTTTCAAAGTTTTCATAAAAATGATGCACAATGCATAACATTGTAACTCATCTTTTTTTGCTTAAGAAGTTACTGTAGTCATGCAGGTGATTAGAAAGAGTTTTCATTAAAAATAATGGATGGTGTGTGGAAGAACGTTCTTTTAAGTTACTTTTTTTTGTTGTATGAATTTAACGAAGCCGGACAGGGTCAGGCAGACAGATAGACAGACAGACAGACAGATAGACAGTCGGGAACAGGAACTTATATGACTACTTATATAAATTAAATGAGATGCTTCACACCAGGAGCTGGGCAATGCCGGGCCGGGTCAGACAGACAGACAGACAGACAGACAGACAGACAGACAGACAGACAGACAGACAGACAGATAGTCGGTAACGGGAACGGGAACTTATATGACTACTTATATGAATTAAATGAGATGCTTCCCACCAGGGTCTGGGCGAAGCCGGGCAGGGTCAGCTAGTATACATATAAATGAAACGTGTTCTTGAATTGCTGAGAAAGTGTGAACAAATAGACGGTTTCAAAACAGAAGCCACAAACAATATGCTGAACGATTTACTGCCTGGCATATTTAGCTGCATCTTGTCAGGCGCATACTCCAGAGTTATATATATTATGAAGTGAATACATGAATTATACATCAGTGAAACAGTTAAAACACACAGTCTCAGGTATTGTTTGCATGTTGCAGCGAAATATGCTAGGCAATAGATCTACAACATATTGTTTGTGGTTTGTGTGTTGACATTGAGTAAGGGAATACATTGTTGTATACTTCTTCCCCCGTCTTAATTGAGTTGAGTTGAGTTGAGTTAAGTTGAGTTGAGTTGAGTTGAGCTGAGTTGAGTTGAGCTGAGCAGAGTCAAGACCCGACAACACAGCACATGGAACAGTCCCGTACTCGTTCAGTCCACATCTTCAGTAACCAGCGAAGAGTCCCAATACTAATAGAACCAGCTGCAGTCTGATTATGTATCCGTAAGTGCCAGCCAGATCCTTTGGTCACTCACTGTCGTGATATTCTCTCCAGATCATGACGGTTTATCTTTTCCTTCACAATATATATGTGGCCAAAGCCTTGCGAACTCGGTTCGTGAGCCGCTTACCAGGCGTTCCAAACGCAACCAAGACCGATTTGTGCAGCAGACCATTTCGCGTTGTGTTATAACGTGTTAGTATGGGAACCGGTCGTTCAAAAGCAATGGCAATCTACTCAACGTAAAATTTGCCTAGTACATCAACGGCAGCTGAAAAATGCTGGTGTTAACTGCAACGTCCTGCAACGGATATGTACCATTTTGAAAAAAAATATATAAAAAAGAAGAGTCTTAAAGTAAAGAGGTTCGATTTCATTTTCATATCATTCAGGATGACCTGCCGAAAGCATCGCACAAAGCACGAACTCCGTAGCTCCTGCGACGACCCACAGGAATCTCCGAGAAAAATGCACTCGTGAACCGAAAGACATGGCCAGGAATCGAATCCACAACTTTTGGAGGACGAGGCAGGCGACTTGACCACTTCGCCACGGACACTCCCCAACACTATATATATATATATAGTTAGTTGCATATCCTTTACAGGACGCAACAGTCAAATCCAACACTTTTTGTGTGTATGTGATTTCTGGGAAAGTGTACATTCAGTAGTTTTGCCATTACTTTCCGAACCACCGGCACTAATACCACTGCATAGAAACCAAAGAAAGACGGTCTGCTGCCAAATAACCCGTAGCTGTGTTTCGAACGCGGTATGCGAGATTGCGAACTGCGTCTATAACCCCTTTGTCAACGAGGCGGCTTCACACTGTATGCGCGATCCCAAAGGCCCTGACCACATGTACCATATCGTGCAACAATACCTTATCCAGCAGTGCAGTCCCATGTCCCTGGATATTATGAACAGTTGAAGCAGGTGAACGTTAGAGAATGCGTTGTTTGTGTAGGAGATACATATTAATATTTGTCATACAATGGGCGAGTTTTACTCACGTATCTCTAACATGTCATCTCATCCATCACGTGCCATGTCGATAACCAGTCGTCGATCAGCTCCGTGTTTCTTTCTCGATCATACCACGTAGCTAAGCCAACCAGGCATTTACTTCTCGGTTTTCCCCTTGGTCTCCTCCCTTCGATCTTGCCAGTTGTCACCAAGTTCTCCAATTAATTTCTTCTCATAAAATGCCCAAAATAGTTTGACTGTCTACGTCTAATGTCTCTAATCAGTTTACGATCTTCATTTGTTTCTTGAAGTACTTGTTCATTGGTTTTTATGTCTGTCCACGGTATTCTTTGCATTTTTTTTTCAGAAACCAAATTTCACAGTCGTTATATGTTTTTCAGCTTGCCTGCTAATTTTCCAAGTATCACATCTATATAAAAGTACAGGTTCTATGTAGCACTTCAACACTCTTTTTTCTCGTTTCAGTTAATATCTATTTATTGGTCGGTATGTTTTTCATCTTGTAAAAGGCTACCTTCACAACAGCAATTCTTGTTCTAATTTCTTCAAGGCACCTCCCATCAGATGTTATGACTGTGCCTGATAACTTTACCGATTCACTTGTTAAAGAATATGTCCCGTTTCTCGTATATCACATTGTGGTATTTCCTTCTTCCAGTGACGACCATAATCTGTGTCTTCTTACAATCAAATTCTAACCCTAATTGCACACTGTGTGCAACAACTGCTAAATATTTCAGGTCTTGATCATTGTCTGAAATGAAGACTGTATCATCTGCATATCTAATATTATTAATGTATCGTTCCCCAATGATGATTCCTTCCATATCTTATATATAAAAGAGACTGTATGTATGTCTGTATGTATTTTATGCGTTCGCGAACGGTCCTTCCAATTAAGATGAAATTCTCTACACGTCTTCCTCTCATTCCCGCGCTGCCAACTGTCATATATTTTTAGTGTAAAATCGGCTACTTACTTAATATTATTTAATATTTCATTTTTCGTTATAATTTCTATATAGCAAGGGAACTTAACTCTAGAAAAGTTATTTCAAGGGCATAACTTTTAATAACATTGCTATATAATTTATAGTCATATTGTTGCATCGTTTTCAAAGATTTATAAACTCTTTGTCTATAGTTATTTACAGGCATATGAGTTATAATAAATAATGATATAATCTTTAAGGCATTTTCAAAGTTTTCATAAAAATAATGCATAATGCGTAACATTGTAACTCATCTTTTTATGCTTAAAGAAGTTATCTGCAGTCATGTAGGTGGTTAAAAACAGTTTTCATTAAAAATAATGGATGGTGTGTGGAAGGACATTCTTTTAAGTTACTTTTTTTTTGTTGTATGAATTTAATGAGACGCTCCCAGCCAGGAGCTGGGCGAAGCCACGCCGGGTCAGATAGACAGACAGATAGTCGGGAACGGGAGCTTATATGAGATTCTCCCCACCAGGGACTGGATGAAGCCGGGCCGGCTCAGACAGACAGACCGACAGATAAACAGACAGACACACAGACAGACAGACAGACAGACAGACAGACAGACAGACAGACAGACAGATAGTCGGGAACGGGAGCTTATATGACTACGTATATGAATTAAATGAGATGCTCCCCACCTTTTCGCTGCAGTTATCTACAGGCATATGAGTTATAATCCTCCTCCTCCTCCTCCTACCCTCTTCCTCCTCCCCTCCCTCCTCCCTCTCCCTCCTCTTCCTCCTCCATCCTCCTCCTCCCTTTTCCTACTCTTCCTCCCTCCTCCTCCCTCTTCCTCCTCCTTCTTCCTCCTCCTCCATCCTCCTCCCTCTTCCTCCTCCTCCTCCTACCTCCTCGCCCTCCTACTCCTCCTAATCACTCCTCTACCTTCCTCCTCCGCCCTCCTCCTCCCTTCTCCTCCTCTCTCCTCCTTCTCCTCAACGTTAATTCATACCGAACACGCTAGATTCTTTTCAATAATAAAACAAAGCTAGTCACAACACTTCAGCCTAGTCAACTCCCTTGTTCAAACTAGTGGTACAAATTCTGTTTTGCATACAGTCGGGATTGTCCTAGTGACGTCATTCTCCTGTCAACAACAATGTGGCAACCGAATCAAGGCGGCGCTTTGTTTTTCATCTTGAATCTTGGGCAAACAACCGGCCGACTATTTTCCCTTTTTTCCCCGGGGAATTCTCAAAGACTGGCGGTTCCTTTGATCCGGCGTGAATGTTTTTTCCACTAGTAACAAACAATTGCTGCTGTGCATACATTTGTCACTGTTATTTTATCATCTTATCGTTCATTACAGTGGTTCCCCGACAACAACTAAACATCTCTTTCGATTCACCAATGCAATGTGCAAGACAAACCAATGCAAATGTTCAAAATATATGTCTGATATAGAAACAGTGGTCACTTACTAAAAGAAACCGGAATGTCCGAACTGACCGCAGGTAGTCCCACTTCTGTGTCATTCCAGACCATAGCATACATTTCAACGTAAAATGTGTTCAAATCCAGCAGATTATTGAAGGGAACACGCCAGGTGCACGATACTGAACCTTTCAAGAACCCGTCGCATGATGAGTAATCAAAGATGATGTCTCTTAGCTAAAGTATATGTATCATGTCTGTCCACAACTTACTGTCTCGAATATTGCCAGTCATATCTGATACCGATGTTCCTCCATGTCATACTGTCTAACTGTCCAGCATCTTCCATCTTGCCACCCCCCCCCCACCTTTGCGCCTCTCCGTCCTTCAACTTTCCCCTAATCTGACACGGCTGGGTTAAATAGTTAAACATGACAGTTCGTATTAACAGTTGTGGACGTATGAAGTGTAAATGGAACTATTGCCGACAAAGTATTATAAAATGTCTGTCGTGCCTGGAACGGCTCTGACGGGCGCAACGACAAGCACATGTCCGAAAACTCGCTGAGTGGATACCGTCTGCAAACCTGTCTGGTTTGTGCGGGAATGGCCCGGGGCAAACAAAATGACCAATATATTGAAGTGAGGATTTAAAGCAGCCATGAGCAGGAAGTGACGATTCCCTCGGCTTGCCCAGAACCAGGGCGTTATGTGTCGGCCCTGCAACTATGGAAGCAACCTTGGATGGCGGAAAGTGCTATGGACTGTCCCTGCCTTCCTTTGAGGGATGACCGTTGTCTTCGACCGTTCTAACTTGGCCAGCATGTTTGTAGATGGCACCACAAAAGTGAGAGTCTCCCAGGAATGCTACCTGGTCAAAAAAGCAAGCTAAAGTCGATGTGTTGGCCTGCGGGTTTCGGCCCAAGGGCGCATAACAGACACACCGCAATCACATCTGAAAAAACACTCCGGATGAACGAAAAGAAGAAGATCAATACATGTTGCAAGAATAAACACTAATGCTAATTAATAGTTATAGTATGGCGATAAATGGAAACGTTTGGGAGACGGGTGATCACTGGAAGAGATATTATTGTAATCCCATCGTAAATAATAGGGGATTTAAACGCGACACGATCGACATCATTGTATAGTTTTTATCCCATAAATAATACACATCAGCAGATATCTCATATTGGTGGGGGGGGGGGGGGGAGAGAATGCCCTACTACAGACGTTAAACACACCCTGCTTGAGGCCTACATAAGCAACGTGGCTTCAAGTCATATTTGAGTACGAGACCAACAATCCAACAACTCTTTCACAAAGCTCATTGACAAGACCAGGAAGTACAAGATTCTCCCATCGCGTTTGGATAATCGCCTACACAGTATCCTAAATACCTGTATAACCAGTTTAACCAGACTAACAGTGCTAAATTCGGTGAGAATCTAAGCCTACGGAGGCACGCCAATTTAGTATCGTCACACTGTTTACCAGGAAGGCATATATTTTGGCTTAAAATGATTCACTTTGCGTTTTTTAAGCCCTGCCTGTATGTTGGGATGAACTATCATGCTTCTCAATTTAAAATGTTTACATACTAGAATACCTTAATATAATTAGAAACCAAGACATACAATGTTATACAGTTTGACATCATAGCATGGCGGAACATCAGTATCAGAAATGATTGTTGGCACATGAGACAAAAGGCTGCAGATGTCTATGTCTTAATGCAGCTCTGCCCATCAGGCCCTACTGTGGCGATTGGTTATGTTGTACATTACAGCAGTTACAAATGAAACTAATACTAGAGAGGAATAATCACCGAGGCACCGAAGTATGTGCACTGAACTGTGTGCCTTCTCAGGTTGATTTAGCAGAGGGAGAGAGTGAGAGAGACTGAAAGAGAGAGAGAGAGAGAGAGAGAGAGAGAGAGAGAGAGAGAGAGAGAGAGAGAGAGAGAGAGAGAGGGGATATGAGAATAATGAGGAGGGATAGAAATGAGAGGGGATTTTTAAAAAAAGATGGTCCGGTGCCAGGAAAACAAGACATAATATTGAGAGAGTGAGCTTCAAGCATTTGAGAGAAGGTTGTTAGACATGTCGCATTGTAGTCCTATGACTTGTTATGATTTCGATATCCGATGTTCGCCCATCATGAATGACGAGGACCATTCATTACACTGCATCTTTTGATGAGGAACGAATGACTTGCGCTTTAGTTTTGTATAGCGAGGTAGTGGACGCGCAACTCCGTCGTCCCCGCTCTCTCGTCTGTGTCCATCTGACTCCAGTGGCGAGCATGGCAAGAAGACTGGAAGACGAACACAGATGCAGTGGACGTTAGGCTGCCACGGCCAGTTATCCCTGTATATATTGACTCTCGAGAGCCTCGTTCAAACGGCCATTCCGTCAGTTCCTTTAATTTTCAGTTTTAAGACAAGCGTAGCAACAAGCAATGAGCGTATAATTACTGATAGGATCCATAAGATTTCCTTCGCCGAAGACGGACTGACCGCCTAACAGACTACACGCATATGAGACGAGAAGCTGCCCACAGAAGATATTGCTCGTCTAAGTTGCGAACAGGTCTCCTGAATTACGGTTGAGCCTCACCGGCGCACAAGTGGACATGGCGACTGACAGGATAGACGTTCACGCACACGCAAGCCAAGTGTAGCATCGCTAAAGCGCGCCCTCCCTGTACAAGGTGATACATGCAAAACCACTGGACGCCTACCGACGAGCTATACCAGTTTACTGACTGCAGGCCCACTACTCATCGAGAGAGAGAGAGAGAGGGCGCTTATCGAGACTTTGTCGAATGGTCGTACAAATTTTGCTCTTTTGCCCGCTCAAATCACGACCCTGGCTGCACGATGCGGTTACATTCTCGAAACGCCTGCCTCGCTAACTTGCGTTGGCTGGGAAGATCCCATTTTGGTGCACCTCACACAGCCATCCGAGACAACGAACGCTAGACGCGGAACTGATCTAGCGAACCAGACCAGCCCTCACTGACGCACCATATATGCGTCATCTCACTACAGACGGTTAACAATGAGAAGAAGAAACTTAGAGGGGCAAGAAACATCAAATCAAGCATCTTTCAACATATTTTATTTCTTCTTCTTCTTCTTTCTCTCGCTTGAAATATGTCTATAACTGTAATGTTATCTCTTGTATGAATCCAACAGTCTTTCTTAGTTCACTCAGCGGTCCATAGAGTTTATCTTCCACTGTTGTCTCTCTAGTGCAGAAGGTTTGCCTAGATATGTTGTAGTTTGGGCAGTCGTGGAATATGTGCTCTGCTGATTTTTTTATACACGTGGTTCCGTAATCTATTATGTCCTGTTCTGAAATTGAAGAATAATAGCTTATTCTGTTCTGTCCATAACGTGGTAGTCGTCGTGAGCAGGTTTTGGTGGCCTTCTGACTGATTTGACCATTATTTTCTTTTGGTGGTATGTAATGGGCACATCAAGCTGTTCTTCTTTTGCTCCCTCCTTAGCCAATCGATCAGCTCTGTCGTTTCAGGGTACTCCACAGTGGGATGGTATCCATTGCATGGCGACCTTATGCTGACTGCTAAGTTCAGAAAGTAGTGTCCTTAGTACTAGCAATTTCCCAGACAGGAGAGCCTAGAGTACTGATTTTGCATCTGTAAATAGCAATGTTTTATGATATCCCCCACATATTTGAATTTATTGATGTGGTTAAGTATAATTTCTTCTATTATAATATCACGCTTTGGTGTTATTCTTTCCTTTCACCTAACATTACGCCTTTTTCTTGATAATCGTGAAACTGCTTTATCTGTTCATAATTGGCGGCAGTAGGAGTGCTTTTGCGAATTCACACAATTCACAGTGGTATAGAAAAGATAAAACGAATGGAGAGACAACAATGGAAGAAAAACTCTATGGACCGCTGAGTGAACTAAGAAAGACTGTTAGATTCATACAAGAGACAACATTACAGTAATCGACGATTTAGCTATACGATAGGGAGAAACAAAAAGAAAGGAAAACTTTCAAATGGAATGAACATACATGTGTTTGTGATAGAAAGTATATAACAAAAGAAACCAACTATATAGTTACACATATACAAATAAGCAAACAACACAAAAACTATCAAATATGATTCTTTATTTAAATAAAACACAAAAGGTTGGTGTGTGGTCACAATGACATGCATACTTTCTGACAGCTTCTAGAACGGCTTTATTATATATTATATAGTAGGTCCTTTGCAGAACCTAACTATCATCACAAACCGCGAATCTAAGTTATGTTCATACTCAGGATGACTTTCAATCAGAGTATAAGGACAGTAAAGGACAATGTTCTACGCCTTGAGGCATATTGAGTATATGGTCACAATTTTTCTATTGACCAATCGATACTCGATTGATGATATAGTAAGTATCACAAAAGCTGTATTGATTTTCTAAAATAGGTAACGACACCCAATTCAAGCTGGTCGGCATGAGGGCTCTGGTCAATTAATATATAGGGAATTCCAATACATGATATTAGGACGGCTGCCAAGAGTGCTAGCAATTGGTCTCCTGGGGTGTTTGTTTGAGATTTTACATGCTCTCGTTGGTGCGTAAATTATGTGCCGTGATTGCTAATATGAGACATGCATTAACTTCATATCTATTCATGAAATATGTGGCGTCTGAGAGCAGAATACCGCTCAACACACAGATATCCGGAAGACAAATAGTAACACTACTCAAGTCTGAAATACTCGACAGAAGCACGAACACACTCAGATGAAGGTGAACGTTACGACAGAAATCTTTATCAACGGAACTAGGAAAACGTAACTAAAAATATATAACAACTAACAATACAGAGATGTGTTTCCGTGAACGTGTCCAATCCAGGAGACTGTGACCATTAAACAGAAATATCGAACTAGAGAGGAGTACAGAAATCGTATTAATTTTCCTCTTCTACTTCCCATACATCTTCTACCTTCTTCTTCTTCTTCTTCTTCTTCTTCTTCTTCTTCTTCTTCTTCTTCTTCTTCTTCTTCTTCTTCTTCTTCTTCTTCTTTTTCTTCTTCTTCTTCTTCTTCTTCTTCTTCTTCTTCTTCTTCTTCTTCTTCTTCTTCTTCTTCTTCTTCTTCTTCTTCTTCTTCTTCTTCTTCTTCTACTTCTTCTTCTTCTGCTTCGTCTTCTTCTTCTTCTTCTTCTTCTTCTTCTTCTTCTTCTGCTTCGTCTTCTTCTTCTTCTTCTTCTTCTTCTTCTTCTTCTTCTTCTTCTTCTTCTTCTTCTTCTTCTTCTTCTTCTTCTTCTTCTTCTTCTTCTTCTTCTTCTTCTTCTTCTTCTTCTTCTTCTTCTCATCCACATGATCCTCCTCTTCCTCCTCCTTTTCTTCTTCTTCTTATTCTTCTCATCTGTCGAACTCGTTTTCGCTCATCTTTTGAAGGAAGTGCGGTCCCATCTAATGGGCACCTCAAACGTCAATGTGACAGACATTGGCATGCATTTGTGTATAGGTACTGCGTCTAAAGAAGATTACATCCAGCACATCGGGTTATAATTAGTAGTATATCCGGTAGTTAACAGAGTACACCTCCCCACATACCTCGCGGTGGGGCCGATTACGCGATCCTGCGAGCGCGTAAATACGCCGCCCGGGCCTGAGCGCACCCGTTACATCGCTTCGCCGTGTTAGACGCCAATTCAAGAAGGCGGCACATGCGCTATCTACACCCGGAGCCACTAGCTCGACTCATCACCCATCGAGGTCCCCAACTCCTAGAGGAGGTAATCCCCAATGATAGGGTAGAGCGGGGGAGGCTAACAATCAGGTGGAAGCTCTTCCGAGGGCTAGATGGCCCGATCATAGAGAGGCTCATGCCCAACCTCGAGGCATTGAAGTCAGCCTTCTATCTGCGGTACGCCTACACCTACCGAATCCGAAACATCGAAAACGGAAACGTCATGTTGTACCACAAAACACTACGCGGGTCCCGCGATTTGATAAACCACACTGCAACAGCCGTAGAGTGGTTGGCAAATCGTGATGAGATCCGCTTCGACACCAGCCAAATCAACCGCCCCAGCACCAAGTGGGTCTTTGTAAGGTGGGTGCAAGTCGAAGTGAAGGCGATCCTCACTCCCCAGGTTCTGTTAGGGGCTGGGCGACTGCCGGACTGGCTGCGGTACAAGCAGGGGCTGTACGCGTTGGACACATACAACGACAACCGCTGTCTGTTCCGATGCCTAGCCGTCCACAACGGCGCGAGTCCACAATGTTGCACCGCCGAAGCCCGGAAGCTGGCACAAAAGGTGTGGGGCACCGACAACCCAGACAAGCAAGGCTTGGATTCGTTAAAAGTGTTTGAGAAGTTAAAGTTAGGGATCCGTGTCTACGAGCCAACCGAAGAGGGGGTGTGGCGGTTGGTAAGGCGGCCCGCGAACTACGAGCTCGTCGGCACCAAGCCGATGACGATCGGGGTGTATGAAAATCACGCCTTCCTTATAACTGACCTGCCAAAGCTGGCGAAGATCTTTCAGTGCAAGCATTGCAATCAGCGCTTCACACAGGCCTGTTCTCTCCAGCGCCACGCTGACCGCTGCAGCAGAGGGGAAACCGAGATCCTCTGTCCAGGGAAGGAGGTGGAGCCGCCGCAGTCGGCATACGAGAAAGTTTTCTACCCCCAAAACAACGCCAGCCGCAGCTCCGTCCTATGGTTAGAGCACATGGCCGAAAAATCAGGGCGCCACATCCACCACGCATACTGCGGGCACGGGGGAGAGCGGTGGATCGTTGACGGTTTGGTGGATGGTTACGACCCCACCACCCACACTGTGTACCAATATCACGGCTGCTACTGGCATTGGTGTCCCACCCACAGTGAGACCACCAACGCTGACGAGCTGTATCAGAAAACCATCCGCCGCGGAGAGAAAATAAAGGCCTCTGGCTACAATCTGGTGGTAGTGTGGGAGTGTGCGCGACCGCCTCTGTCGCCCGCCCCAATGCCTCAGGTGAAGACGGTGGTCTACCCTAATGCAATCTTGTATGACTTCGAGGCCTGGCACGACAAGGCTCAAGCCCAGCGCCCCACCCCAGACCTCACCTTTGAGACCCATCAGATTGCGATATCCGTTTCGGTGGGGGACACCATAGAGGGGCAGCCAACCCACCTGAGCAACGCAGACCCAAAAGCCTTGATAGCCGAATTCATGGCAGACCTGCGTCGGCGCGCAACCGCGATACGAGCCGAGATGGAAGCGCGGTACCTCAAGACCTGGATAAGCTGCAGCCACAACTGCAGAAGAAAATGCGTGAGTGGTGTGGGCAAGTCCCTGTGTTGGGCTTCAACTCAGGCCAGTACGACCTAAACCTAATCAAAGAACACTTCGTAGCGGAGCTAGTAGGCACCTGCCGGAAGATCAACATGGCCGCCCAAGGGACAAAGACAATGTTTCTCGTCACACCCGAGTTCAAGTTCCTTGATATTCTCAACTACCTGGCCCCCGGCACCACGTACGATGCATGGCGCGCCTATGGCTGCACAGCAACTAAGTCGTGGCTGCCGTATGAATGGCTCGATACACCTGAGAAGCGGAACTACCCAGGTCTGCCCGACTACCCCGCGTGGTATTCCAGCCTAAAGGGTGGATACGTGCTCACGCTGGAGGAGTGGAGGAGTTGCAAGTGTCTCTTCAAGGAAAAAGGAATGACCACGTTTGCCGACTGGTTGAGGTACTACAACAACCTCGACGTCGGTCCAGGCATCGAGGCCTTAGGGAAGATGAAGGCCTTCTACGGAGAGCGGGGAATCGACATATTCAAAAACGCGTGCAGCCTCACTGAGGTGTCCCTTCAATACCTTCTTAGGGGCACCAAGGCTGGTGCTGTATGCCCCAGGAGAGGAGGTCTATCCACTCCTAAAGGCAGCAGTGACGTGAGGGCCGTCGCTAGTTTTCACCCGGTACCATGAAGCGGGGGGGGACCAGAATCCGGTCTCATCAATACTGACATAAGCCTGGGACATTGACAATGAGTTGAGTGACCGAGCATGAGAAAGAATGGGTGAAAGTGGGAGACAGTAAAGTGACTGACCTGGCGATGAGAAAAACAGCCAGTCCTGAGAAATAAAATAGTGAGGGTAGAGAGAAAACCCTTAGGGTGGATGGGGGGAGAGATAGGGTATTTGTGTGTTGAAGTCAAGGGACTTCGGGGAGTTGAGTTTTAGATACCGAACGAGTCGGTAGTCGACGGAGAACTGTGTTGTGTGATTCTCCGAGCTGTGAATGCAGTCCTAAAACCCAGAGTGGGTTACATAGAGAGCAGAGGCTACGACCCAGTGGGTGGGTCGCATTGTGGGAGATCCAGCAGTGGATAGTAGCTGGACTAATTGTCTATGAATTTGAGATTCAGCAGGCCGTGAGAAGGCATTGATGTGTGCGTATAGAGTTGTGAGGAATATATATATCTCTTCGGTGGATTACATTGTGTTCTGGATTTACAACATGTTCCGTTTGTCCGTGTTATTTCTGTAATAAAGGATTATGTGCGCCAACTGAATCTTGACTGGTGAATGTGCACTGCGGGGGTGAGTTATATTGCAAGACAGTTAGAGAGCTCAATTGACACACCAGAAGTATCGTTACCTAGACAACGACCATCACACGACAAATATCATGCAAAGATCATCTAGAACATTGAACTTATCATAAAGAACGAAGTGTGACATCTGGGGACTCGTCGCTTAGTAAGGAGTATCTGAGAGCTCGTCCGATCAAGAAACCCATTGCATTATAGACATTGATGTCATTGTGAGATATTTGTGTGCTCTTCGCTGAGAGAGGAGTTATTATCTGGTGACTTCGTTCCATCAAACTAGCAAACCCTTGACAATTTGGATTGTGTGGCTTCAAGAGGGTAATGTGAACTCTTTGTGTGACGGGAGTAAAAACTCAAGCTAGCAGACAGTTCAAGTGAAGTTCACGACAGGTAAATTAACGGCGGTCAGCACACGTAAACAGACGAGGCGGGCCGCCAGGAGAATTAACACAGTACAAATCAACCGGGAGAGTCGACTACTGTGACGGGGGGGGGGGGGGGTTCCTTGACCGGTTCGTGGATCGCAGGGACTATGAGGTCATGCAGATGGACACCGACAGCCTGTACATCGCGCTGAGCACCCTCAACCTCGAGGAGGCGGTAAAGCCTGAGATGAAAGAGGAGTTCAACCGTGTGAAGAGGGAGTGGCTTGCCTGGGACAAATGGAGCGGGCGAATCCCCGGCATCTTCAAGACCGAGTTTGAGGGGAGTCGAGGCATCGCTCTCTGCAGCAAATGTAACATCTTCGACGGGGACGTGAACACGAAGTTCTCGTGCAAGTGGGTGGGGAAAAGGCAGAACACCATGACCTGGGGGAGATACAAAGCCGCCTACGAGGGGTCCGTAGACAGAGTGGAGAACCGAGGGATGCGCATGCATTACGGGCAAATGGCCAGCTACCAACAAGGCAAGCTGGGCCTCAGCGCGTATTATGACAAACGGTATGTCTTACCCGACAGTATCACACGCAGCCCCTCGAGTACCGCAAGGTCGCCGCGGAGTGAGCCCTCACTGTTTAGGGAGGATCCGGTCAGGAGGCATTTGGGTGTCCGGAGGAACAATCATCAGCTCTTCGCGAACGAAGCCCCTTGCCGGCCCATCCTCCAGGTAGTACAGCGCAGGCTGCCCAGTTTTACGAATCTCGTGTACTGTTAATGACCACGAAGGATCAGTCGCCCGGCGCCGGCCACCTTCAAGCTCATGCTCCCCAGGCGAGCTTGCATACAGATACCGAACTAGCGCATCAGACGGAATCACAGGTTCCTTGAGGCCGATAGTACGGTGAGCTGGAGCGGCCGGCGAATGGGATACATAAGTGTCCTTAATGGCATCAACCGGCTTCCGACCCGTCAAACGAGTCACCTCACCGTTAAGCGCCGCGACCACCTGAGGAAGAACCTGAACCCATTCAGCTGAACGTTCAGAGGACCCTCGAGCTGCCAGTAGTAACTCTTGGGCGTACTGGGCACCGAACATTCTCTCTGCCAGAGTGCGATTGAACCTCTCGACGATCGCCTGCTGCCGGTGATTCCCAGCTTCTCCACGCCGTATCTGTGTCTTATGCTTCGCTGCCAGCTGGCTCACGGCACCCATAAACTCACGCAACGGGTCAATCTGCAGAAGCTGCGACCATTTGAGTGACCCACGTTTGTAAATTCGCTCTAGGGCCAAAGCCACCCCTTCACTGCTCTTGTCAGTCAAAGCCTCTGCTTCCTTAAACCGTGAGGCAACATCCACAACCGTCAAGGTATACTTAAAAGTCTTACGACCAACCCGGTCATGTGGTAGGTAGAGCAAGTCAGCCTGATGGACGGCATTCGGTCTATCTTCATCAATAGATGGCCGCGGAATATAACGAGGAGCGAGTAAATAGATCTGAAAAATAGCTTGCTTCTTGAGCCAGTTTCGGGCACCATCCTCCGAAACATTAGATGCAGCAGCTAGCTTCTTAATGGCCGCCAAGCCTTTCCACTAGACCTGAGGGCTGTAGTAGATGTCCTCCATATCTTTCATTTTGGTACTGGGTAGCAGCAGTCAATCTCTAAAGCAACTTATAAGCAACAATACCAGTCGCTGCCAGCCCAAGAACGTTGAAAGTGATCTCGCGGTCTTTTTGCGGCTCGGATGGCACATAGAAATCCGACAGGCGAGGTTCAGGCTCGAGGGGCTCGACACGTTTGCCAGAGATCAGGCTGTATTCCCACATGGCCTGGTAGACATCCTGGAAAGAGTGAACAGCGTGGCCTTCGCGCTGTAGCTCATCGTTGAGCCAGTCCAGCCGAGCAGTTCTCTTTCTCGTCCACTCAGCTTGGGCCGCCTGTAGCCGCTCGACAGCCTCATCGTGCCGCCTCATTTCCCTAGCTTGGAAAAGATGTAGTTGCCCCCCGTAAACGCGAGGGCATTGACAACAGCGCCCCCTATCATCATTGCGACAGAGGCCATAGCTAGCGGGGTTGATACTGTAAGGGATTATGCAATATATCAGCGGGGATCAAGCCCTCTTTGATAAGCAAATCTCGGAGTGCTAAGACGATGGATGTGTCTAAAACCATCATCCCAATGTCATACATATCAGCGTCTAGCTTGGGCAAGGTTGCCCCTTTGAAAATCACCTTGGTCAGTTTTGCGGTGCCTACCGTAAGCACGGCCACCACAGCGCTGTGGTAAAAAGCATTAACAATAGCTCTCCCGTCAACACCTGCCATTATTCCATATAAAATGGATCTCTATTCTTTAATACGTTAGTATCCGGACGCTTAGAGGGCGCAGGCGGGGCAGGTGCTTTAGTCCGCAGCATTTTCTGCCTAATTACACCGACGACAACGACAACGCCAGCCACTCCGATAATCCAGGGAGTCCAGCCACGGTAATCAACTGGCACCATTGGAAACAGCGGTGGTGGGGCCTGCTCATGCTCGGGGGCTAACTTTCGTTTCTTCTCACGAACAGCCTGCTGCAGAGCTAGAGACAACCTCTCTGCTTCACGACTCTTTCGAGCAGCAGCTCCTCTCTTCCCAGCCGCAACTTTCCTGGGGTCCTTCGTCACTTGTTTCTCCTGTGGAGCAATTTCGGGGGTCTCCTCCTCCATCTTGTTCTTGCTTATGGCAGATATGTCCAAAATGGAAGTGCCTAAAAGTTGCTAGCGCGACAGTTGCAGGTGCTAAGCACATGCCGAACTTATGGTAGAATTCACATGTAACTGTGTTTAGCGCATGCCCTAGAAAAGGGTCGGCCTCCAAGTCTGTCACCAAAGCTTGATTATCAGCAATGGGGAGGAACATACTTGCCACTTGTGCGTACATCTGTAGCATAGCCGTTCCCAGGGTCTTTGTTATTGCAGCTCCAAGCCTCGCCTCGTGCCTCGCATATAGCTTCTCAATTTCTTGATCAGGCAAGGCCTCAACCTGTTCCACTGTAAGTTTAGAGTACTTACCTCCTATATACTGCCCGGCACGTCCCCCAGCCGCAAGTGCTGCCAGCCTTTCACGATGCAACGCATGTCCGGACTGTGGCGTTGTGGCAGGTGGTGTTGCATGTCCGGACTGTGGTGTTGTTGTAGGTGTTGCATCCGGAGCAAACTCTGCTGGCTTTGCCTCTTCACAGCTGGTCGAGTATGGTGTCACAATCCATCACGGCGTTTGCAAATACCCAACGTCTAACTCTAATATAGGAATGCACAGCCCATCCAAGCACAGAACATGTGCATATCAGTTGTAATACAACTAAGTTTGTTACGGAGTAACAAAGCACTGCTTCATACATGCTTAGCTGATGCTTAACATATGCTTAGCTGATGCTTAACATATGCTTAGCTGATGCTTAACATATGCTTAGTATCTAACAAACCTCACCAGCTTTGAGCACTTTATAAGAAAATGGGAACTTGGTCCTCAGTACCAGCTTTGAGAACTCATTAGCTTCGAGTTGCTTTCGCACCCCATCACGTTCCTCCCTAGAGTGGATGATGTAGTTCTCTTCCAGGCAGTCTTCAAAGCTATCCTTATCCTTGGAATGGAAGAGCGCCACCCATTGTGTCTGCGCCCTGAGGCCTTCGCAACGGCGTTGTACTTCTGGGTTTGAACCCACAGACTTTGCTGGGCATGTCGCCCGCTAAAAGCTAGATAAGTCAACATAGTCCGCTTCTGCGCAATAGCGTCCTCTGCGCTGCAGTCATCAATGATGTATAACGTCGGCGTCCCCTGAAACATTTTATAGAAGGCCTCTAGCCATTTGAGCAGCCGATCACCGGGGTCAAATATGAAGACCTCAGGATCTGACAACACCCACGGCCGGGCCCGGTATGTTTCATTGTATCGTACCGAAGGGCAAGCAATGACAATATGCTCGAAAACACCCCTGTACGGGCCTTCCAGGAGGTCGAGAATGAATTCTGTTTTACCACACGATGTGGGGCCAGTGATGATGGCAGAGTACGGCTTAAGTGGGAACTCCATTAATAAACAGCACTAACGAATCTCCCGGTGTCGATGTTCAGATGTCCGTCCATAACCAAATAAACGTAGCAGTACAGTGGTCCCGCCGCTTCAGCCTCTTTCGTAATCTGGAGAGTGATGCCCTCAGAGCCGTTCTCTACACGCCGGCCGCTGCCATGAAGATGGTTATCGTCGGAGGTCCGGAAGTCCAGCCACAAGCAGAATTTTGTCGTCAAGTACTCGCCTAGACTGACATCGAACAATCCTAGCTCTTTGGCGACTGCGCTTGTCTCAGGGTGCCTTTTGAGGCCACAGGCGAAGAATTTCCTCGCTTCGTCCCAGAGCTGGTGTGGTGCTAAGCAGTGCGCAAGTAGCTAATTGGCTTGTCCTTCTACGATGACTTCAACTTTGGTGATCTGCGGGTTATAAAACAACTCTGTTTGGCGTTCAAAATCTTTGTGGTGGGCGGGATCCTCCCATAATAGGAGAATGCCTTTCAAAGACTTACAAGGCGTGTTCAGATTGATGTTCCATATCGAGTCCTCCATTTTCTGAGGGATCCGTCTATCCCGTATGACCCCCTCGTATAACACTACCATACGGCTCTCATACATGCTACGAATTAGCTGGGCCAACGTGGGTTCAGTGACTACTTCGTACTCGAGACAGATGTTTTCTAGGGAGTATGAGGAGTTGCCGGCATCTTTACCAGTTGTGCGAATCACGCGGGAAGCGTCGTTAAAGGTCAACTCAATCTCCAGTCGATCACTAAGAGCAGATTGATAGAAGGGCGCATGCGTTTCAAGCAGCTCAAAGTCTAGTGGTATGTAGTACCTGTTTTTGAAGGCCTTCGCAATGGCCACGTCTTTCGCATTGGCGGCGGGCAGAACAACAGCATCCGCTGCACCTTGGTCACATTCATGCCAGTGCTTGTATCGATGCCTTGATACACAGCGTTCACCCGCTCCGATCGGCTCTTCCAAAGATCCAGGTAGATGTTGTAGACATCACTGTCCACAAGAGAGAAGACTTCATTGCCCGAGAGCCTGACGGTCAGCTTTTGAACCAGCGCTCGGCCGAGGTTCTGGACCACCAACCGGTTGACATCAGGGGAGCTGAGGTCGACATTGAATGCCAGCCGCTCTGACCCAGGCACGATAACATCGTGTGCACCGAGATTGGGAAAACAAACTAGTAACTGCTGCTTCGGGCCGATCGTAGAAGGATTGTTGGTCACGATTATCGTTTGCCGCATCCCTTTCACACCGATCGGCTCCAGGAGACGGCGGTAAGGGTTAAGCTTACGACCATTTGCACTTGAAGACATGGCTAGTTGTTTATTGTTGTTGCTTTGTAGCAATATCTAATATGGATAGAGTTGAGCTGACTGATTTTGGTGGTGAAGAGGGGAGGCCTGAAACGGGTGAGGAAGAAGAGACAGGCTTCATCGACGACGATTTTAATGTCGATAATCCCCGCATTATTAACGCCTAGTGGCCAAAGGATTCACAGAGGGGTCTACCCCCAAACTTACAAGTGGAGCTAGAAAACAGCGCCATTGATGACTATTTTAAAAGGATGGAGACGATGTGGGGTATCAAACCTATAACTGGTATAGATTATACAAAAATTAGGTGGGGTCGCAGGAATGCGCTCTATGTTGGGCACGAAAGGATTACACAGTATGGTAGTGGCATGCCGTTAGCTTTGAATACCCTCAAAGCGAGTACCAGAGAGGCATTGGGGTTTGTGGACAAAATACCACCAAAGGTTGCCACCATCCTCGTGCAGACTGATAGTGGTCTGGCACAGGACAAACTACCGCCAAAGGCTGTCTCCGTCCTCGTGCAGACTGATAGTGCTCTGGCACAGGAACAAGCAGCTCTAGCGGGTGTGGATATTCAGGATGTCCCACAAATAGCTTCAAATGTTGACAATATCTTAGAGCGGGCTATGTCGAGTCCGGAAGTGCAGCGGGTTTTAGAAACCTCACACGTAGACCAGTACCTGGGGGAGAAAGGCCTACCTCCAGTGAGAGAACTCCGGGGGCTCATGGCATTTGACAAAGCGGTGACAACGATTAAAGGTAAGCTCACAAACTACCTCGTTATTCTCGACCAGCAGGATAAAGAGATTGCCATACGGCGCGGAAAATGTTGATAGCACCCAATGAGGAGAGTAGGGACATTCAAGAGCAAAATATTGCAGATATTGAAGAAGCTAAGAAGAGGCTTTTAATAGAAGTCGCTGAGTTACACGTTGACTTGCGCACCCAATTCAGCCGGATCCGTGAAACCATTCATCGGGTGGTCAATGAAGACATCACACTAGGCGAGAAGCTGCGGACTCTGTTCCGAGAGCAGGGCATCGCCATAGCGGGCATTCTCACAGCGATCGGCCTCTTAATTTCCACTATCACCCTAGACATTTCTGGTGGTGGTGGTGCACCCCCTACCCCGCCGCCTTGCCATTCACCTGGCCCTATCGAACGCGGATATCCGTGATCACGAATTGTGTCCCTAATTCCTGTGCCACGGAGCCGATTACAAACATTGTAACAAACAGTATAACTCAACATTATAACAAACATTATAACAATCAACTAAAGTATTGTTTGGAACAGTGAGTTGTATATTATATAGTGCGATGACATTGGCATCGAGCAAGCAGATGAAACAAGAAGTGTATGCTGTGGAAATATGGGTATATAAAGTAATTATGTGACTGTCAACGACAGACAAAGAGATAAATCAAGACGTTGTAACAAACAAAATGAAAGTTCCACAAATAAAACACAATTCTACCCAAATGAAAGCAGTTGTTTTCATTTTAGAAACTGACAGAAGCTCAACGATTCACATCAAACAACACGGGATAGTCAAATGAAATTGTTGTTGTTAACATGTTTAATCTGCAGTCGACAATGATCCGCCAATGGTAATTTATTCGATTATCATTTTAGGCGGGATATTTTATTCACTGACATTGTCTCCCAGTTCGACCGAAGCTAAAGTGGATATCATGACATTGCCTGGGAGATAAAGACGAAAGGCGTGTTGACCAAATCACCCATCGAGGGCCGATAGGTCCACAAATATTTGACTAGCACCATATAATTAATGCGGCTCGTTTCATGAAAAGTAGACCTAACTAAGTGACCATAAACACTGGAAAAAGAACACTATGCAGTTGCAATCCCGTCATGCAATTAACATCCGGATAGTTGTGTAATTCTGTCATACAGTTAATATCCGTTCTGATGTACAGATCATATGACACGGTATTATTATACATATAAAAACACTCAGAATTGATGACCCATAGTCAACCATAGTCACTTTTAGGCCGCTGTTTCCAAAATCGTGATACTGACCACATCATTGACCAAGTGCCGATTGTTCTAAATAAATGTGGGTTTGGCAGCGCCTTACGGTGTAGAAATGAAACCTTTACTTCATTTACTTGATGATTGCCAAGATAGAACAATGCCAGCGAAGGTATCATTTCATTCAATCAAGAACATTTTTGGTAACATATCTTTGGTAGTGGAAGTAGAAAACGAGTTTTAAAATGTTATATACTGCCCATACTACTGTATTTATTATTTTCCGCGATTCAGGATATTGCGGTCAACAACATCATCTTTCAGCTGTATGTTGATTCCTAGGCTAGATTACGCTCATTAGCACGCTACGACTTTCTGAGCGACCGGCTCCATACTCTCATAAGTCACTGGCGCGACTCGAGTATATCTGCGAATAATGGGAACTGAATAGTGTAGAAATGAAACCTTTACTTCATTTACTTGATGATTGCCAAGATAGAACAATGCCAGCGAAGGTATCATTTCATTCAATCAAGAACATTTTTGGTAACATATCTTTGGTAGTGGAAGTAGAAAACGAGTTTTAAAATGTTATATACTGCCCATACTACTGTATTTATTATTTTCCGCGATTCAGGATATTGCGGTCAACAACATCATCTTTCAGCTGTATGTTGATTCCTAGGCTAGATTACGCTCATCAGCACGCTACGACTTTCTGAGCGACCGGCTCCATACTCTCATAAGTCACTGGCGCGACTCGAGTATATCTGCGAATAATGGGAACTGAATAGTGTAGAATGAAACTGAAGACCACAAAGATATAGTTCCTAAATAGTATACAAAAAACCCCACGAATGACGAAAAAGACTAATATTCAATACCTGCCAGATAACATGCCTAAAGAGAGGCCAACTTAACTATTCGAGACCGAGTTATCAGACCGAAAGTGGTGTCAACATTTTGTCTCACATACATTGAAAAACATGTCAAATTGTTCACCATCTCTTTAGAATGCAACACCATCAGGTACCAGCACTGGCGCTACACCAAAGAAGATCTGATACGAGAGCGAGAGGACGTCCTAGAAGAAAATGGATTGACGGCATCAAAGGCATTGTACAATCACACGGAATGACACTATCCAGTGTCAAACATCGGGCGCTAGAAAGTCTCCCCCCCCCCCCCCCCGCAACGACTCTTGATGGCTAAAGTGGAAGATTATGACAATGATCCTAGTACTGTAGGAGGTAAATATACACAGACATTTTATTATTAATATATAGACAAGACAGTCGCCATCTGTAGTTGTCTTGTGAGACAAAAGTGCCTGGAGGTGATTGTGACAGCAAGGAAACTTGACAACGTTTAAAGTGCACATGTTGAAAGATGGAGAAATTGCTGGATGGTTTGACATAATGGCACGGACGATCATCATTATCGAATGTATCAAGCATACAGAGGACGTATGTATATGTGTGGAGGAGGGGGAATTAATCCAATGTGTTCTCGGCAAGGCGCATAATGATTACATACAAACATTCCTATCGAGAAGTCAGTATGTGCGAATAGTAACATTTACATGTACTGTGTCGGAATCATTACAGCAGAAATTCGGGGGTGGGGGATTGGGGGGGGGGGGAAGGGGGCTGATTTTAGACTAATATCTTACAGAGAAGTGTTTGGAATATGGTCCACAAAAAAGGCTTACATTTTACAAGATCTCAATAACGAAAGATCTGGGTAGTAACTGGCTTCATGTCTCAGAGACTGAAATACTCTGACTATATTAAACATCACAGTAGTTTAGAAAGAACAGTGATGGAGGGCGTGGTCCCTGGATAAAGAGGCAGGGGTCAAGCAGCACTAAGATGGACACAGGACATGGCAGACACCTGGGGCATGAGGGTGTATGAGGCAAGAGAACTGGCAAAGGATGGGGAGTCTTGCTGGCGGGCCTTGATGAGAGCGATGTTCTGCAAATGACCTGCTACGAGTTGAATATTTATTTGTATCGCTCACACGTTGTCCTGTTTATGGTAATAAACATATTTCCTTCTTAATAATGTATAGCAAAATGTAGATGTACATTTCCATTGCACTTAAACACCCCCATCATCATTAGCAGAATGTACTGTGCCAATAAGCGCATGCGGTCATGGTTCGTATTGACAAACCATTAATAGTCTCGGAATAGAAAGAGGTTTTTGTGGCGATAAAAGCATTATGTTAATACGCTGAAGCGGTATATAAAAACCTTATTGGTGGTGCTAAAACAAGGCGGATTACATTATTGCCAGCTGTCACACGCATTATAGGCATATATTAAGGCCTAAACGTATATTATATCGATAATTTATGTCTCCATAAGCTCCAAACTTTCGTCAAAGATCCTACTTCTCTTCTGTGGTCTAAGTGGCAGCTGGATTTATATCAAAATTATTCATTTGCAAAGCTGTAGCAATTCTATTGGGGTTGGATTTAGAATTGAACAAGGATATCACCTATCTATCTTAGAAGTACTCAACTGGTGATTCTGCAGACCCTTGGACCCAAGGCTTACAACATATACACAGGGCAGTCACCCTAGACTGGATCTCAAAACATAACTCATCTCTCTTTTCTTTTTTTGTCTTTAATTAACTCAAACAACACACCACACAACATACAACTGAGAATAGAGTTCCTTTGTACAAATAAGGTAGGCTACCAGCACGACAAGTAGGATTGTACAGAAGCTTAGAAGGGTCTTAGCAGGTTCGTCATAGAAGGGGACTTTAGTGTATCTGTCCGTCACGTCGGTTACACACACTTCACCTGGTTCGATGAGTCTTTCCAGGAATCCTCCAGGTTATCCACAGTTCTGCACACCACTTGAATCACTTCTGGATAGCTTTCTGGTTTTAACTCTTTTGAGGATAAGCTGGATACCTTGGAACTGAGCAATTATCAGTTAGTACCTATATTCATGATCACTGCTCTTGCTAATAAGCAATTTTCTCAGGTCCTGGTTTGATAATTGTTAACTGATCAACTTTAGTTCGATGATATGGAATGTCCGTAGTCCTATTCCCAAATCGATGAATTGGATCAATGATTCAGCCGTGAACCATAATGGCTGTACCAGTTTGTGCAATGAGGCAGGAGGGATTTAGCAATTGTCTTTGATAATACACATGCCTCACAGTTACCTTCCGTGTCCCAAACCTTCGCTAGAATGGTGGGTTAGCGTCCAGCTACTTCTTTGAATACTTGTATTCTTCACGAATGTACCATTCCTGACAGTTGTCCAAATATAATCTTCACTTAGGGGACCTGTAGGCCCTAAATATATACAGAACCTCAGGGTAGTATATGGGTTAGTTCAACCTTAGCATGACAGTATCACCTACCCCCCTTTATGTTCTCAGAATATTATTGATAATTGGCATAATTATCATTAGACCTAAAGATTCTGGCATTCTTAACAAGAACTTAACTTGGACCAAGAATAGTCTTTTTTGAGTCTTTGATCTGGATAGGAGAAGCAGAGTGGGCTGTCTTCAAGAGTTATAGGTTGTACCTAGTATATCCTAGATCTTTCCATTATTAGCTAGGAACTTATATGATTGCTCTAGTGTAGGTCTTCAGTATACAGCAGTATAGTTCCCTATCTTTCTAAATAAGAATATGTTTTGTATAGTAGAGCTATTAGGCAGAGGCGTGCTTCAGAGTCTCAGTGTGTTACCCCCTCTGGCATCTGATATTGAATGTTGCAAGTCAGCGAATTATGCCGAGTTTGGTTTTATTTTGAAGCTTATGGAATTAGGAAGCTTGGTTCCTATATTCCCCTTCGATTACTCCCGCTGTCGGCTCATTCTTTAATGGTTATGCTCTAGGATGGTCTCAGGTTCAGCTACGGTGTAGTTTAATTATAATGGGTTACAGGCATGCTAACGCACTGCCGGTCGTGACGTCATCTGCGCTTGCTTACTTCAGACCAGCTGTTAGAAAGTTGTTGTGTGATCAGTGTAGTAAAGCCTTAACAAAACCCATGATCACAATTACCTTCCGTTTAGCACTGAATGCCATTATTGAAAGAAGGCTGGAGCTCTTCGCATGAATGGCTCATATCACCTAACTTTCAGATTTGGTTCCAAACCGTCCGAGTTTCAGCACAACCTGACACACACACACTGCCAACCGGTCCACAACAATGACTACGGGGATGCGGAGCTAAGACAATCTCTGCTCGTCCGGGATTTCCCTGAATTTGTAAATTCATCTAGTTCCCGTGCAATTTCTGTATGTAATGGTTGGTTACCAGTAAGGTTCACCCCGTGATTAGTGAGAAGTTAGGACCAATCCTGTTTACTATTTGGCTTCAATCTTTAATTTAGGGAAAGTGGAGAGAGAATTCCAGGCAATTTTGTCACAAAAGCATAACCATTGTAGAATCTTGTTCGGAAATATATATTGACACAATAGTTGTCAAAGGCATGCTTAATACATTTTAAGATCAGGCGGAAAGAAGACTCTTCACATGGAAGTCTCCAGACAGTATTACCAAAAATCAGATAGATTATATTTTAATACAAAGAAGATGGAGATCAAGCATAACATCTGCAAAAACCCTACGAAGTGCAGACTGTGATACAGATCATCAGTTATTAGAAGCAGATCTGAAATTAAAACTCAAAAAGCTTACCCGAGGACCAAGGCCACTTCGTTTTGATCTCACAAAAATACCGGATGCATACAACGTAGAAGTTAGGAATCGTTTTGGGGTCTTGATGTCTGTACAAGAAGAAATGACACCTGATGAACTGGCAGAACAAGCTAGAGATATCTTGATAACTGCAGCCAAAGATTTAATTCCGACCAAGAAAAAGCAACTTAAGCCATGGATTACATCAGACACGTTAGAATTAATAAAACAACGAAGGGAACTGAAACAGAAAGGAGGTGAATCCGATAATACCAGGATGAAGTATAAATCTTTAACTCGAGAAATAAGAAAGAACACAAGAAAGGACAAAAATGAATACATACAAGATTGTTGTACCAGAATAGAGCAATATCATAAGACTGGAAGAGATTATGAAATGTTCAAAGAAATGAAGTTATTGACAAGAAATGTTCAACCTCAATTGAATGTTATCTGTGACAAAATGGGAAATACCTTAACAGAGTCTAGACAAATTATAGAAAGATGGCAGGAGCAGTGCAGTGGGATGTATGATATGAGTGACAGTGAGGATATGAATTAGATACACGAGCCAATGACAGCAGAGACAGAACCTGAACTCTCATTAGATGAAATTGCTTGGGCTATAAAGCACCTGAAGAATGGTAAATCTCCTGGATGCTGATGAGATGCCAGCTGAACTAATTAAAGCAGGAGGAGAAGAAAGCATACACATATATCATGCATTATGTACAAAGATTTGGAAATATGGTATATGGCCAAAAGATTGGAAGAGAACTATCTTCATTCCAATACCAAAAAAGGGCAACCTGAAATTATGCACCAAATATAGAACTGTTGCCCTGATCAGTCATGCAAGTAAAATTCTACTAAAAGTCATAATGGCAAGACTTCGTATGAAAATGGAAGAAGAGATTAACGTAGTTCAAGCTGGATTTAGACAAGGAAGAGGAACAAGAGATCATATATTCAACATGCGTTTAATAATAGAGAAGTGCAGAGAATTTAATGTAAACCTATACTCATGTTTTGTGGATTATTCAAAGGCATTTGACTGTGTACAGCATCAGAAACTTTGAGAAATCGTGAGGACTATGGGCTTTCCATCACATGTAGTACAACTCATAAAAATGCTCTATCTAGTCCAACAAGCAGCAGTTAGAATAGATGGCGAGGCATCAGATTGGTTTGACATCAAGCAAGGAGTCCGTCAGGGCTGCGTGCTGTCACCCTATTTGTTTAACCTGTACGCTGAAAATATAATGAGAAATGTAAGAGATGATATAAACAGGGAGCTATATGATGCCATAAATATCGGCGGTCATGACATACCGGAGATTCGATATGCTGATGATACAGTATTACTATCCACAACACAGAATGGCATGGAAAACCTAATAGCCTCAACCAAATTGAATAGTGAAAACCACAACTTATATCTTAACATAGCAAAAACAAAGATAATGCATACAGATAAAACTACCATGGAGAAAGAAATATACATTAACGGGGAAAAATTGGAGGTGGTGGAAAATTTTGAATATCTTGGGTCATTGATAACCAACAACGAGGACACAATGAAAGAAATTAAACGGCGACTATCAATTCCTCTTCAAAGACTAAAACAGCTGAATAAATTATGGAGTTGGACAGACAGAACTACAAACATTAGATTTTTAAGAGCATGCATCTTTCCCATTGCAACATACGCCTGCGAGACATGGACACTTACTAAACAAGCTGAACAGCGTATAAACGCCTTTGAATATAAGTTTTATAGACGAGTTCTAAAAATATCTTGGGTAAAGAAAAGAACAAATGCATCCATACTTCAAGAGTTGAATATTGAAGAAGGTTGGCTATTAAAGACGATAAAACAAAGAAAATTGAAATATGTTGGTCACTTGAAACGTCACGAAAGTTTGGAGAGAACAATAATGGAAGGGTATATGCCTGGGAAGAGAGGAAGAGGAAGGCCAAAGAGAAGATGGGTGCAGGATGTGGTGGATGATCTCCAGATGGGTGTGTCAGACGCGGGATATCTTGCTTATGATCGAGAGGTTTTCCGGAGGGTTGTTATGGGAGCGAGGTTCTGCAAAGGACATGCTACTGAATGAATGAATAAGGATGGCTTATGCTTATGTGTTATTAATGGTATTGTGGACTTATTGATGACTGGTGATGTACATGTATACTGTTTCACATTATAAATAGCTGGATAGAACAAGTCTATTTTTTATAATGGTATTGTTTAGGGATGTACCAGCAGCTCAGGTGTTGAGGACAATGCCCTTAAGGGTGACAGGTTTTTTTGTTGTTGTTGCTGAGGGATGTTTTCCCTGGCATAGAATTATCAGAGCATAGAAGTGTGAAGATAACTACTTGTTTGCTAAGTGTACCAGGGGCGTATTGTACGGTTGTCGAAGCGACAACAGTTAAATATGGGGAATTATTCATTGTTTTTGTAATTGTTCGTATAATATTGTGGACACCAAGGTGGCGGAAGACTGTCTACCTGTTGATTTCATTATTTTTTTTTCACTGCTGATATTAGTTTAGTCATGGATAATGACTGGTATCAATGTAAATGTACCTTGTATTTGCATGTGACCATTATTCTTGTTGGTACCTGATGTACATTTTTGGGGTGTTTTACTCCATAGGTAATGTCTGATTAGGATAGGACAATTTTTTTTTTAGTCCCATCAATAGTGGATGATTATAAGGTAGGGGTCAGAAATTATTTCTCCTTTACCCAGGGCAATAGGGGTGTAAGGTTCAGTTGTCGGGATGACAACAGTTAGAGAGGGGGAATAATGTACTCGGCTCGCGATGATGGTGGAATTCTGCCAAAGGGCGCAAACTGTCAGATTGGTCAGGAACTCTGGGAGTCGTTCGGACCTAGGTATAAAAACACTTGCACAGGTAGAACCAGCCCTTTCCGTAGTCCACTACACCAAGTGACGAGGCGCCAATGCCTATTGTAAGATTGTTCAGTTAGACCCTGAAAGGTTTTGCAGTGGTATGTAACCATAATTAATTTGTTTTATATTATATTTGTTATATATTATTTTTAATATTATGAGCCATGTATGACATAGTATTTTGGTTATTTAAATGTATAGTTCAGTAAAGCCATGAAAGTATAATAATAATGAAGTGATTTTCAAACTAATTAGATTTAAAATATAGCTAATCTTGTACTGATTCCTAGCTTTAATCTTTAAGTTAATAATTTCTCTAGCTGTAACCAAAATTAACTAAAGAAATCTTTTAATCCTTAGGTTAATAATTTCCCTAGCAGTAACTAGAATTAAAATAAGAAATCCGTGAGCCCAGCTTCAGAAAACGGAGTTCGGAACTCCCCCCAGCTAGCATGAGTTACCTGTTCTTGAAGAAAATGGCGCACATTGATCTGGACGTCGACGAGTTAATATTTACAAGTAAATTATGTGCGCGATAAATTAAGGTACTGAAAAGTGGAAGCTTGAGGAACAGCACTTGGAAAATTGACACGTGGGAGACCAGCTCGACAAGTAATGTTCAGTCTTTGTTCCCAAAACAACCTAAAAGGTAAATTCTAAATTATAAGCAAACGATAAAAAGGAGAAGACAGTGTTTAACAGGTTAGGAGATAATTGGGCACACGGAGGCTAAGTAATACTTTATAATTATTCAGAACTACTGGTTTATTTACAGCGGTGTAAAGTATTATGAGTTAAGAAGCTTGTTGTTGTAAGAGCTGGGCAAATATTGGTTGTAGGAATTATTAAGGAAAATAATATTAGGAATATTAAGTGGCAGTAATATATATTATAATTGTTTAGACATTATTATATCAGGTATAGCTATGATTTAATGAGTTCAGCTTGATCATTATAGATGATATAGGCATGTTATTATGCTAATTATGATGAGGTGATAATGGCTATGAGTGATTAAAGTAAACACATTTGGACTGCAGTCAATGAAAGGCACGGTACATTACAATACAGTTAAATATTCAACATAGTATAGGAATTTGTTGTTCAGCAGTAAGTAAAGTCTGGCATTACATCTGTTACCAGAATGCAGTAATGTCTGTGTAGATGTATCAAGTTGTTGATGGAATCAGTGACGGAGATTCTGTCTTAAGTTAAGCAGGGCGGTTGTCGCACGGTGGAGAGAATGTGATTTAATGCTACCTACCACCTTTCGCAAAGATATTTATATGCACTTGCTATGTGTCTAGTCACAAAAAATAGTACAATGAGGTGGTTGGCATTAGACAACACTGATTGACATTAGTGAGTAATAATATCAGATATAGTACACTGGTTATTATATTAGTATTGATGTCCTGTATCCAGCCAGGGACACTTTATTGTGCTTTTATTCTGTCTCATATGAATGATGCACTCTTACCAATATCTGTATACTTTCACATACTATTGTGTGTTTATTTATGAGCTGTCTTAGTAATTTCAGGAAGTTCCTCAATTGAGTTCCTGTGTAATACATGTTTATCTTTAACTTTCTGTGAGTGTTGTAACTCTACTATGTGCAAGTGTTGCATTTTCACATTCTTCAAATATGGTAATTCCACTGGGTATATATTTCCAATGCTTTTCACAGCTAAACATGTTTACTTGTTGGTTATTAATTTGTAAGAGCACTCTGTAATGTGTATGCTGTCATACTGGTGCTGATATCCTTTAGCAAAAAAATGGACATTGCAGAAGTAGTGTGTCCTATATCATATGGCACCCCTTGTAAGTTACGGTATTTAAATGACAGAAGGTGGGGAAGAGGTGGTGCATTGAGTATCATGATGGTGAGTTATGGTTATTTCCTGACATATGGTGCATCAGGGTGCAACTGAGATGACATGATGATAGACTGGTGGATTTCAATTCTAGTTTCATCGAGGGAACATCAAGGAATATAGTATTTGGAGTTTTTGAAACAGGTGTTAATGAGAAAGCAAAAGTCACCTAGAAAGTAAACCCCATCAAGTAGGACATACATGAAAAGAACAATTACTGTAATAAAGGAAGCTATGTTAATTATTATCAATGACTGGGTGTAGTGATGTAGGTACCGGATTTAGCACTACATGGATGGGCATTGTCTAAGTATCACATGATGATTATTATGATTGTGATAGTGGCTATGATGATGGTGGTCATGTGATGATGATGATGGCCGTGGGATGATAATTATGTTCGCCGGAGGCTGATGTGGCTTCCAGTATCATAGGCAGACTGTGTGGCGATTTTAACCACAATCAGGGTTATGGTGTAGGATGGAGGATGTGGGGCGAATGTGTAGAAAACATTGGATGATGTAGAATATGTGTTCCCTGTCATTTATATTTTATGTGGGTTGTCCAGCTTAAGCAGCGTATAGTTAATGTGGATTTACATAGTCCATATATGTTTGTGCCACGAGGGCATTGCTTGTGTACAGGATTGTTGGAGTTGTTGTCCGATGAAGTCCCTGTGTTGAGACAACTGAATGTCTGATGGTGGTAGAGTCTATAATGTGTATTGTGGTATAGGAGTAAAGCGTACCATCATATGTGGAACACAGGAGTACAACCTGTCAATATATGTTTTATAGTAGATGGTGTGTGGTAGGTGGTGTTTGATCTTGGCTATATCATGTGCTAAACATTGATAGTGTTCTATGAACATGTGGTCTATAGGGATTACTGTGTTGTTCTGTGTTACCAGTGACTTGGTGCAAATTAATGTATAAAATATTCTGCAAGGTGTAGACGGGGAACTGATTATGGATTCCTTGGTAAATGTAGCCACTTTGGTAGGTAGGAATGACAGCCTAATTTACCAGAACAAAGATGTCATTCTGATGTGTGTTAACTAAAGAAGTGTTGAGATGTTGTGTTTGCTTACAATGTCTGATGTATGTTAATCAAATCAGTGTTGAGATGTTGTGTTTGCTTACAATGTCTTATTATGTTAAATAAATCAGTGTTGAGATGTTGTGTTTGCTTACAATGTCTGTTGTATGTTAGCCCGATCCGTGTTGAGATGTTTGCTTACAATGTCTAATGTATGTTAGCCAGATCCGTGTTGAGATGTTTGCTTACAATGTCTAATGTATGTCAACCAGATCAGGGTTGGGTTGTTGTTTGCTTCCAACATATGTTGTATAATAACCAAATCAGTGTTGAGATGTTGTGTTTGCTTGTGATGTGTGATGTAAGTGAATCTAATGAATAAGTGTCAGGATGTTGCATCTTGTGTCTATTCGTCACAAGTACAAGTGTGTTGTCTGTCTTACGTAGAAAGGCTGGGTGTTGGTGTTGTCTTGTTGGGTCATCATTTTGAGATGATTGTCTTTGTCTTTGTCTAATAGTATTTTTGTTGGTTTTTATTTTATCTACATGAAAAGCCAGAATTCTAGTTTTAGATTTTAGATTTTCCTGGGTTTTTAGTGGACTAGAAGTTTTTGGTAAAGTAGTTTTTAGTTGATTAGAAGCTTTTCTGTACTTAGAAGTTTTTGCTACACTTAGGAATTTGGTTTGTTGGATTAGTGGTTTTGCTGTTTGATTTTTCCTATATCCTAACTTCGTTGTTGATGCTACATGTCCGTATATTATTGTGAAGTTCAGAAGTTTAATAAACAAATGATGCTTGTGTTATTCTTACTTTGTCGTTTAGTTGATAGACTCTTATTATAGTCATTGGTGCTAGAAAAGCCCTTGGAGTAATTCTTTGTCTGGGATTGGAGAATATTGTTCCTATTCCCTGTCGGTCCACCCTGGATTTTCTTAACCTTAATTCTTTTCTATTCTTGTTCACCGAGGACGGTGAGAGGTTCTTTCTCTTTACTCATTTCTTCTTTGGCCGTACGCAGTCAGGGTTGTGCTCTTCTCCTCACATCGCCGTAGCAGAAGTAAGTGGTCCTTGCTCCTGTTTTTACCTCTGTTTCATATATAAACAGTTAAGCTTTGTCAACTTCTAACTTATCTCCCGGGTTTGAGAAACCGCATTCTGCACTTAAATCTAGCATCATAAACACCCCCCCCCCCCACCACCACCACCACTGCCAGCTGATATAGGAGTTAATAAAGCTCCACACGTTCTTGGTGGCTCAATTATGTTGGTGATATTGCTCTATGCCATCGTCTCAGTCCTCCTAGCATTATTTCTCCTTTTGTACCTTTACAATTTCAACTTGTGATATTTCCAGTCGGTATTATGTTTCCCTGTGGCATTGTTCTCATTACATGACTAAAACAGTCTTTTACAAGATTGTATATTTGTATATAGCGTTCTACTTTCGTAGTAAATAATATACCCACTTTACTCACGCTTTCATTATAGGATTGCCCAGCACCCCAACATACGAAGGCATGAGGATTATAAATCAGTCCGTGGAGGTGACATTTTCCACAGTTGTCTATGTAGACCTACGTTTCTTCTCGCACTAGCTTAATATACCTATTTGTTTCCAATTCATCTGCTTATTAGAGAATGCATCGACATGTTGCTTCATGATTGTGTTCGATATAATATGTGTTAATATTTCCCCTAATCTATGAGAGACGAGTATATGTCTGTTCTACGTTATACTGTGTGTTTCCTTCTACGTATGCATACTACGTATTGTGTATTTGTGTGTCATCTTGTGCTATCTGCAGAACCACAATTTCTGATAGTGATAATATAATGGTATCGCAGAGTTGCCGATATAAATGTGGAGCTCATGGAGAAAACTAAACAGATTCCATTGGGACGAGATGTGAGGAAACGACGCTGGTGCTGGTTAGGACCCACACTCAGAAAACGTTTGGACAATATAACTAGACACTCTCCTGTCAGGAATCCACGTGACAAACGAAATTTAAAAAAAAAATAGTTGCATATTCTTTAGAGGACGCAATAGTCATTCCAAACATTTATTGGCTGTTTATGATTTTTTGGTTTACTTTCAGAAGTTTGCCATTGCTTTTTAAGATTTGCTCTCATACTATTGTATGAAAACTAGCACAATGCGGCATCCTTTCAAATGGCCCACTAATGTGTTATGAATTACGTTCGTAACCACTTCGC
>OY992886.1:22720639-22725639 GCA_963921405.1 Cepaea hortensis
AGCGCTAGAAAAAAAATAATTTTTTTTTCTAAAGATGGCTAGGGCAGATAGGATAAATCCCACAAATTAAAAAAAAAGTCAAGTGATATTCATTTGAGTAGGAAGATGAGAAGGATTGGGAAGCTGTATGAAAACCAGAGGAAAATAGCAGTAACCAATTATGTGAACTGAATAGTAATTGCACACGCACAGAAATAATAATAGGTGCTAAATAAAGAATATTACATGCACTAGAAAACATTAGGATTTGACGCATCATATATGCGTCATCTCACTACAGACGGTTAGCAATGAGAAGAAGAAACCCTAGAGAGGCAAGAAACATCAAATTATCAGCATGCCTTGTTAAAACTGTTAAAACTTTCCGGATGACATCAGCCAACTAGCTGCCAGGGGCAAGTGAGAAACATGTAATGTACACACACAAGTTGACACCAGTCTTCAGCATAGTTAGAGAGAGAGAGAGAGAGAGAGAGAGAGAGAGAGAGAGAGAGAGAGAGAGAGAGAGAGAGAGAATGAGTCTCATAATCGGAGGCCAATACTTGTCGAGAATTTGAGAGATAGCGACAGAGGATAGGACTTTGGAAATACAGCCGGTTATCCATGATGCTCGGGGGTCCGAGTTGGCTGTCATGTGATTAACTATAGGCATTGCTTTCGTATGGCTAGAATGTAACGGTGACTAATGGGCAGCAGGACAGAAATTAGTCTAATAGGTCAGCTCGGCCGGCTTCTAGAATACAGTATTGCATGTTGAATGAAAGTACAGCGCGGCAAAATAAAGTTGGCACTCTTCAGCTGTGACCTCAATGAAAAGCTGTTGAGTCATTTCACACTAACTGTCATGTGGGAAGTAATCGTCCTGGAGCGAGTGTGAACCCAAGGCTGACAGGTTAGGGTTTTGTCCAGTAGTTGTCAGGTGAAGGAACTTCAAGCCACCAGAAAGAGAGAGAGACCGTCAGTACCACCATATCCAACAGATTTTGACTATTCGAGAGCATGGCGCATTATGCAGAGTCGGCATTCCCATAACGAGCTAATGTTAAAAAGCAGTCTTCAGCTAACAATAGCTCCAGCATTCAAAGCAACAACCATCCGTACTAGTAAAGCCCCGTTAGCAACATGCCTGCACCATGACAATAATTCCCTAAAAAATGTGTGGTCATTTGGCCTCACATCACTTTACTATGGCACTATTTCATGAGGCTGCTTGACCAGTTATTTATATTGTAGCGCCAAAAGTATAAAATGTATTAATTTCTTAAATCATTTAATTTTGTAATTGAACAAATTATGAAGAACTTACAAGTAACAGATATGTGGTGTTTGAGACGAATGTTGTAAATTCCTTGGACTGCCAGAGTAACAAACAAAGATTGCCTGAAAGAAGCTAATGAAACTAGAACACTATATACAACAATAAGAAAGAGACAAACAGCTTTCTTTGGTCATGTGAAGAGAAGAGAGACAGTGGAGAATATCGTTACAACTGGACAGATCGAGGGAAAGAAAGGCAGAGGCAGACCAAGAGAAATTATGGTGGATGGATTGAAACGGTGGCATGGAGGAATATCATCAGCAGAGTTGATCCACAACACCAAAGACCGAGATTTGTGGAGAGCCATGAACGCCTACGCCAGCTGGCAGGCCACTTGATGATGTTGATGATGATTATTAATTTTAATCAGATTTAATCATTAGCAGAAGAATGTGTCCATACCTGCATTACTGTACGACACAGTCAAAGTGGAAGACCCATCTTGGGTGTTATCCACGCCCACAACGATTCCTTCCCTGGTGTACCAGCGTGCTTGACCACCCAGCAAGTTACCTCCACGATATTCGCATTTGCATGTGGCACTTGTTCCAATTGTGATGTGACCGAAAATCACCCCTGGGCCTACTGGGCAATTTATCGGCTCCACCACAACTCTAGGGACGTCTACATTGAAGACATTTTCAAACTAAATTGCATCATTGGTGAGCTACAGTAATATTCAAAGCAATCTACAATCTGCTGTCTAAATAACGGGTACGGGATCTACACTGAAGAGATGTTCGAAGCAAGTTACAACCTGTCGCTTAAATAATGGTTACGTCATCTTCATTAAAACTATGATCAGAGCAAGTCACAATGTGTAGTTTAAATAATGGGTTCGCGTACATAGAAGAGATGTTCAACGCAAGTTACAGTCGGTTATTTATATAATGGGTTCGTCATCTGTATTGAAGAGATATTAAAAGCAAGTTGTAATCTGTTGTTTAAATAATTGGTTCGTCATCTACATTGAAAAGATGTTCAATGGAAGTTACAACCTGCTGTTAAGTTTTGGATACGTTCACACAATCAGACGGCAGAATCATCTCAACAACTAAAAGAAGAAAACACAATGGCACATGAGTGCTTGTGGGGTGACAACGAGAGCTGGTATGGTGGATTGACTATACACGTACATAGAGTCAAGAAGTTTCTGAGCCCTTGAGATGACAACTTACGTCCAGTGGATTTGCTATCCTCGAAGATGAACAACAGAGATCAAGAGCAGAATAGGGCAAGCAAAGGCTGCATTTCAAAAAAAAATGAAATTTATCTTATGCAATAAGTAGCTATCATTGAATATAAGAAACAGAGTGCTGAAGTGCTATATAGAACCTGTTTTGCTGTATGGCTGTGAACCTTAGAATATAAATGAACAAATTAGGAAGAGATTGGAGGCAACAGAGATGTGGTTCCTTAGACGAATGCTGCGATATCCTTGGACTGCCAAAGTAACTAACGACGAATGCCTTAAAGAGGCTGGCGAAACTAGAACATTGTATACACAAATATGAAAGAGACAAACGGATTGTTTTGGTCATGTGATGAGAAGAGAGGCGCTGGAGAACATCGTGACAACTAGAAAGATTTAGGGAAAGAGAGGCAGAGGCAGACCACGAGAAATGATGCTGGATGGATTGCGACGGTGGCATGGAGGAATATCAACGGCAGAGTTGATCCAGAAAACCAAAGACAGAGATCTGTGGAGAGTCATGAATGCCTACGCCAGTCTGCACGGCACTTGATGATGATGATGAGGGTACACACTTTGAAAAAATACATCACGTTGCATACTCGTCGCATGAAGACGGTCGCTAGCGGTCAAGGTCTGCAAATTTTTGGGGATTTGTGCTGAATTAATATTGCAAGGTAAATCAGCGTTCCAATTATATCTATATAAGGCAACAACAGTTGTATATGTAACAACTATTGAAACAATTATTTAGACATTCATTTGGTTGGCGTGGACAATTTTCCGATTAAATGTATATATTCTTTTCAGATTATTCAGTACTTTAACATACATAGGAATCAATACAACTGTTTGATTGATTGAGGAACCGACATCACAGCATTCGGGGCATTCCCATAAGCGCCCCGTCCCCAACCGCAGAAGCCAGCGAAGAGTTCCAACCCCAATAGTACCAGTAGCAATCTGATTATATGTGCGTCTCGCCTTTCCTCTAAGCGTCGAGCATCGGCCAGATCCCCTCGTCACTCCTCGCTGTCGCTTTCTTGCCATACCATGGTGATCTGTTTGCTCCTCCGAGGTGTACTCGTGCTCCCACAAGGCTGCAACCACGTCTGCCTTATCATGCACCAATACTCCACCAAGTTTTGCAGAGCCAGCCAATCTGTCCTCCTGTTCATTCCCCAGCACACCAGCATGCTCCGGAGAAAAGATCCAGACGATGCTCGCCACCCGTGACTTCCGAAGCGAAGCAAGCCACTCTGCACGAAGCCTGCTTGTCCTCACCCTACTCAGCATGCTTTCTGGGTCAGTTACAATCACGATGTGTGTGTGTATCGTATTCTCCATTCAGCGGAAAGCTGCACTGACCGCCTCCACCCTTATTCTTAAGCTAGATGTTGTGGTATCATATGCCAGGCTCTCCTGCACCAAACGTAGACCATTAGCCTTTGCCAAGAACCCCCAGGCACTTCTACTACCTCTCAACACCGAACCATCCGTGTAGATAATCACATCACACGGGCGAGCATTATCCTGAATTAGTTGCTGGATTTCCACTTCCGTGGCCCCTGCTGGCCACTTCCTGCTCAGTGTGATTACAACTCTGCACAAGTCTAACTGCTCCGCTGGCACTCTGACCCACTCCTCTCCTCGCCTAATGTTATCCAAGATGCACACATGTCTGATCGTATCCTCCGCCTGACCCATCCATGATTTCCCTCTTATCAGTGGCTGGCCCTTAACTGCGTCCAGCGCCTCATGCAACGGGTGATCTGTGTCAGCAGCTACTCTGAGGTATGCCTTCGCCTGCATCACATTGAGCCTACCAGCAACAGTCGGCAGACCAAGGATGTACCGCATACACACCATTGAGGTGTCTCTGGTGCATCCCAGAATGACCCGCATAGCCTCGTTCTGAATGCGCTCCAATCTCACCAGCTGACTCTGTGAGACGGTGAGCAGTCTCAATACAACTGTTATGTATTACAACATATTAAACTGGCATGTGTATGTTTTGTTCAGACAAGAGAGAAAGTCAAATATTTTGAAAAATGAAACAATTAATTACATCACACATAAATTATAGGCTAATAGACTACAATGGCTGGGGCATATAGAAAGAATGGAAGATAATAGAGAAACAAAACTCGCTTACACTCAGGAAATAAATCACCGTAGACCCCGAGGTAGACCAATAAGACGGTGGAGAGATAATATATATATATATATATATATATATATATATATATATATATATATATATATATATATATATATATATATTTTTTTTTTTTCCGCGTTTCCATCCTGTTTCAGGATATTGCGGTCAACACCAGCATCTTTCGCCTTAAGTCCCCTCTAATCACTGGTATCATGAAGGCTTATAGACTATAATGGCTGGGGCATATAGAAAGAATGGAAGACAGTAGGGAAACAAAACTCACTTACACTGTATGACCGTAGACCAAGAAGACGGTGGAGAGATAATAT
>OY992886.1:22733139-22920639 GCA_963921405.1 Cepaea hortensis
AGCGCTAGAAAAAAAATAATTTTTTTTTCTAAAGATGGCTAGGGCAGATAGGATAAATCCCACAAATTAAAAAAAAAGTCAAGTGATATTCATTTGAGTAGGAAGATGAGAAGGATTGGGAAGCTGTATGAAAACCAGAGGAAAATAGCAGTAACCAATTATGTGAACTGAATAGTAATTGCACACGCACAGAAATAATAATAGGTGCTAAATAAAGAATATTACATGCACTAGAAAACATTAGGATTTGACGCATCATATATGCGTCATCTCACTACAGACGGTTAGCAATGAGAAGAAGAAACCCTAGAGAGGCAAGAAACATCAAATTATCAGCATGCCTTGTTAAAACTGTTAAAACTTTCCGGATGACATCAGCCAACTAGCTGCCAGGGGCAAGTGAGAAACATGTAATGTACACACACAAGTTGACACCAGTCTTCAGCATAGTTAGAGAGAGAGAGAGAGAGAGAGAGAGAGAGAGAGAGAGAGAGAGAGAGAGAGAGAGAGAGAGAGAATGAGTCTCATAATCGGAGGCCAATACTTGTCGAGAATTTGAGAGATAGCGACAGAGGATAGGACTTTGGAAATACAGCCGGTTATCCATGATGCTCGGGGGTCCGAGTTGGCTGTCATGTGATTAACTATAGGCATTGCTTTCGTATGGCTAGAATGTAACGGTGACTAATGGGCAGCAGGACAGAAATTAGTCTAATAGGTCAGCTCGGCCGGCTTCTAGAATACAGTATTGCATGTTGAATGAAAGTACAGCGCGGCAAAATAAAGTTGGCACTCTTCAGCTGTGACCTCAATGAAAAGCTGTTGAGTCATTTCACACTAACTGTCATGTGGGAAGTAATCGTCCTGGAGCGAGTGTGAACCCAAGGCTGACAGGTTAGGGTTTTGTCCAGTAGTTGTCAGGTGAAGGAACTTCAAGCCACCAGAAAGAGAGAGAGACCGTCAGTACCACCATATCCAACAGATTTTGACTATTCGAGAGCATGGCGCATTATGCAGAGTCGGCATTCCCATAACGAGCTAATGTTAAAAAGCAGTCTTCAGCTAACAATAGCTCCAGCATTCAAAGCAACAACCATCCGTACTAGTAAAGCCCCGTTAGCAACATGCCTGCACCATGACAATAATTCTATTATTATATAAGGGTAACTTAAATCTTCTGGAAATCGTGCTAAAGGGAAGGATGTTAGTCACAAAATGATACAGACATTACCTAAAAAATGTGTGGTCATTTGGCCTCACATCACTTTACTATGGCACTATTTCATGAGGCTGCTTGACCAGTTATTTATATTGTAGCGCCAAAAGTATAAAATGTATTAATTTCTTAAATCATTTAATTTTGTAATTGAACAAATTATGAAGAACTTACAAGTAACAGATATGTGGTGTTTGAGACGAATGTTGTAAATTCCTTGGACTGCCAGAGTAACAAACAAAGATTGCCTGAAAGAAGCTAATGAAACTAGAACACTATATACAACAATAAGAAAGAGACAAACAGCTTTCTTTGGTCATGTGAAGAGAAGAGAGACAGTGGAGAATATCGTTACAACTGGACAGATCGAGGGAAAGAAAGGCAGAGGCAGACCAAGAGAAATTATGGTGGATGGATTGAAACGGTGGCATGGAGGAATATCATCAGCAGAGTTGATCCACAACACCAAAGACCGAGATTTGTGGAGAGCCATGAACGCCTACGCCAGCTGGCAGGCCACTTGATGATGTTGATGATGATTATTAATTTTAATCAGATTTAATCATTAGCAGAAGAATGTGTCCATACCTGCATTACTGTACGACACAGTCAAAGTGGAAGACCCATCTTGGGTGTTATCCACGCCCACAACGATTCCTTCCCTGGTGTACCAGCGTGCTTGACCACCCAGCAAGTTACCTCCACGATATTCGCATTTGCATGTGGCACTTGTTCCAATTGTGATGTGACCGAAAATCACCCCTGGGCCTACTGGGCAATTTATCGGCTCCACCACAACTCTAGGGACGTCTACATTGAAGACATTTTCAAACTAAATTGCATCATTGGTGAGCTACAGTAATATTCAAAGCAATCTACAATCTGCTGTCTAAATAACGGGTACGGGATCTACACTGAAGAGATGTTCGAAGCAAGTTACAACCTGTCGCTTAAATAATGGTTACGTCATCTTCATTAAAACTATGATCAGAGCAAGTCACAATGTGTAGTTTAAATAATGGGTTCGCGTACATAGAAGAGATGTTCAACGCAAGTTACAGTCGGTTATTTATATAATGGGTTCGTCATCTGTATTGAAGAGATATTAAAAGCAAGTTGTAATCTGTTGTTTAAATAATTGGTTCGTCATCTACATTGAAAAGATGTTCAATGGAAGTTACAACCTGCTGTTAAGTTTTGGATACGTTCACACAATCAGACGGCAGAATCATCTCAACAACTAAAAGAAGAAAACACAATGGCACATGAGTGCTTGTGGGGTGACAACGAGAGCTGGTATGGTGGATTGACTATACACGTACATAGAGTCAAGAAGTTTCTGAGCCCTTGAGATGACAACTTACGTCCAGTGGATTTGCTATCCTCGAAGATGAACAACAGAGATCAAGAGCAGAATAGGGCAAGCAAAGGCTGCATTTCAAAAAAAAATGAAATTTATCTTATGCAATAAGTAGCTATCATTGAATATAAGAAACAGAGTGCTGAAGTGCTATATAGAACCTGTTTTGCTGTATGGCTGTGAACCTTAGAATATAAATGAACAAATTAGGAAGAGATTGGAGGCAACAGAGATGTGGTTCCTTAGACGAATGCTGCGATATCCTTGGACTGCCAAAGTAACTAACGACGAATGCCTTAAAGAGGCTGGCGAAACTAGAACATTGTATACACAAATATGAAAGAGACAAACGGATTGTTTTGGTCATGTGATGAGAAGAGAGGCGCTGGAGAACATCGTGACAACTAGAAAGATTTAGGGAAAGAGAGGCAGAGGCAGACCACGAGAAATGATGCTGGATGGATTGCGACGGTGGCATGGAGGAATATCAACGGCAGAGTTGATCCAGAAAACCAAAGACAGAGATCTGTGGAGAGTCATGAATGCCTACGCCAGTCTGCACGGCACTTGATGATGATGATGAGGGTACACACTTTGAAAAAATACATCACGTTGCATACTCGTCGCATGAAGACGGTCGCTAGCGGTCAAGGTCTGCAAATTTTTGGGGATTTGTGCTGAATTAATATTGCAAGGTAAATCAGCGTTCCAATTATATCTATATAAGGCAACAACAGTTGTATATGTAACAACTATTGAAACAATTATTTAGACATTCATTTGGTTGGCGTGGACAATTTTCCGATTAAATGTATATATTCTTTTCAGATTATTCAGTACTTTAACATACATAGGAATCAATACAACTGTTTGATTGATTGAGGAACCGACATCACAGCATTCGGGGCATTCCCATAAGCGCCCCGTCCCCAACCGCAGAAGCCAGCGAAGAGTTCCAACCCCAATAGTACCAGTAGCAATCTGATTATATGTGCGTCTCGCCTTTCCTCTAAGCGTCGAGCATCGGCCAGATCCCCTCGTCACTCCTCGCTGTCGCTTTCTTGCCATACCATGGTGATCTGTTTGCTCCTCCGAGGTGTACTCGTGCTCCCACAAGGCTGCAACCACGTCTGCCTTATCATGCACCAATACTCCACCAAGTTTTGCAGAGCCAGCCAATCTGTCCTCCTGTTCATTCCCCAGCACACCAGCATGCTCCGGAGAAAAGATCCAGACGATGCTCGCCACCCGTGACTTCCGAAGCGAAGCAAGCCACTCTGCACGAAGCCTGCTTGTCCTCACCCTACTCAGCATGCTTTCTGGGTCAGTTACAATCACGATGTGTGTGTGTATCGTATTCTCCATTCAGCGGAAAGCTGCACTGACCGCCTCCACCCTTATTCTTAAGCTAGATGTTGTGGTATCATATGCCAGGCTCTCCTGCACCAAACGTAGACCATTAGCCTTTGCCAAGAACCCCCAGGCACTTCTACTACCTCTCAACACCGAACCATCCGTGTAGATAATCACATCACACGGGCGAGCATTATCCTGAATTAGTTGCTGGATTTCCACTTCCGTGGCCCCTGCTGGCCACTTCCTGCTCAGTGTGATTACAACTCTGCACAAGTCTAACTGCTCCGCTGGCACTCTGACCCACTCCTCTCCTCGCCTAATGTTATCCAAGATGCACACATGTCTGATCGTATCCTCCGCCTGACCCATCCATGATTTCCCTCTTATCAGTGGCTGGCCCTTAACTGCGTCCAGCGCCTCATGCAACGGGTGATCTGTGTCAGCAGCTACTCTGAGGTATGCCTTCGCCTGCATCACATTGAGCCTACCAGCAACAGTCGGCAGACCAAGGATGTACCGCATACACACCATTGAGGTGTCTCTGGTGCATCCCAGAATGACCCGCATAGCCTCGTTCTGAATGCGCTCCAATCTCACCAGCTGACTCTGTGAGACGGTGAGCAGTCTCAATACAACTGTTATGTATTACAACATATTAAACTGGCATGTGTATGTTTTGTTCAGACAAGAGAGAAAGTCAAATATTTTGAAAAATGAAACAATTAATTACATCACACATAAATTATAGGCTAATAGACTACAATGGCTGGGGCATATAGAAAGAATGGAAGATAATAGAGAAACAAAACTCGCTTACACTCAGGAAATAAATCACCGTAGACCCCGAGGTAGACCAATAAGACGGTGGAGAGATAATATATATATATATATATATATATATATATATATATATATATATATATATATATATATATATATATATATATTTTTTTTTTTTTCCGCGTTTCCATCCTGTTTCAGGATATTGCGGTCAACACCAGCATCTTTCGCCTTAAGTCCCCTCTAATCACTGGTATCATGAAGGCTTATAGACTATAATGGCTGGGGCATATAGAAAGAATGGAAGACAGTAGGGAAACAAAACTCACTTACACTGTATGACCGTAGACCAAGAAGACGGTGGAGAGATAATATATATATATACAGACCTACAAGCACTTGGAATCAACGACTGACAAGAGAAGGTCAACCAGAGAGTCGAATGGAGACGGATTGTATCTGCAGCAAAGAACCTCAATGGCTCGGAACGCTGAAGAAGAAGAATATATATATACATATATATCGGTCGGTCGGTCGGTCGGTCGGTCGGTCGGTCGGTCGGTCGGTCGGTCGGTCGGTCGGTCGGTCGGTCGGTCGGTCGGTCGGTCGGTCGGTCGGTCGGTCGGTCGGTCGGTCGGTCGGTCGGTCGGTCGGTCGGTCGGTCGGTCGGTCGGTCGGTCGGTCGGTCGGTCGGTCGGTCGGTCGGTCGGTCGGTCGGTCGGTCGGTCGGTCGGTCGGTCGGTCGGTCGGTCGGTCGGTCGGTCGGTCGGTCGGTCGGTCGGTCGGTCGGTCGGTCGGTCGGTCGGTCGGTCGGTCGGTCGGTCGGTCGGTCGGTCGGTCGGTCGGTCGGTCGGTCGGTCGGTCGGTCGGTCGGTCGGTCGGTCGGTCGGTCGGTCGGTCGGTCGGTCGGTCGGTCGGTCGGTCGGTCGGTCGGTCGGTCGGTCGGTCGGTCGGTCGGTCGGTCGGTCGGTCGGTCGGTCGGTCGGTCGGTCGGTCGGTCGGTCGGTCGGTCGGTCGGTCGGTCGGTCGGTCGGTCGGTCGGTCGGTCGGTCGGTCGGTCGGTCGGTCGGTCGGTCGGTCGGTCGGTCGGTCGGTCGGTCGGTCGGTCGGTCGGTCGGTCGGTCGGTCGGTCGGTCGGTCGGTCGGTCGGTCGGTCGGTCGGTCGGTCGGTCGGTCGGTCGGTCGGTCGGTCGGTCGGTCGGTCGGTCGGTCGGTCGGTCGGTCGGTCGGTCGGTCGGTCGGTCGGTCGGTCGGTCGGTCGGTCGGTCGGTCGGTCGGTCGGTCGGTCGGTCGGTCGGTCGGTCGGTCGGTCGGTCGGTCGGTCGGTCGGTCGGTCGGTCGGTCGGTCGGTCGGTCGGTCGGTCGGTCGGTCGGTCGGTCGGTCGGTCGGTCGGTCGGTCGGTCGGTCGGTCGGTCGGTCGGTCGGTCGGTCGGTCGGTCGGTCGGTCGGTCGGTCGGTCGGTCGGTCGGTCGGTCGGTCGGTCGGTCGGTCGGTCGGTCGGTCGGTCGGTCGGTCGGTCGGTCGGTCGGTCGGTCGGTCGGTCGGTCGGTCGGTCGGTCGGTCGGTCGGTCGGTCGGTCGGTCGGTCGGTCGGTCGGTCGGTCGGTCGGTCGGTCGGTCGGTCGGTCGGTCGGTCGGTCGGTCGGTCGGTCGGTCGGTCGGTCGGTCGGTCGGTCGGTCGGTCGGTCGGTCGGTCGGTCGGTCGGTCGGTCGGTCGGTCGGTCGGTCGGTCGGTCGGTCGGTCGGTCGGTCGGTCGGTCGGTCGGTCGGTCGGTCGGTCGGTCGGTCGGTCGGTCGGTCGGTCGGTCGGTCGGTCGGTCGGTCGGTCGGTCGGTCGGTCGGTCGGTCGGTCGGTCGGTCGGTCGGTCGGTCGGTCGGTCGGTCGGTCGGTCGGTCGGTCGGTCGGTCGGTCGGTCGGTCGGTCGGTCGGTCGGTCGGTCGGTCGGTCGGTCGGTCGGTCGGTCGGTCGGTCGGTCGGTCGGTCGGTCGGTCGGTCGGTCGGTCGGTCGGTCGGTCGGTCGGTCGGTCGGTCGGTCGGTCGGTCGGTCGGTCGGTCGGTCGGTCGGTCGGTCGGTCGGTCGGTCGGTCGGTCGGTCGGTCGGTCGGTCGGTCGGTCGGTCGGTCGGTCGGTCGGTCGGTCGGTCGGTCGGTCGGTCGGTCGGTCGGTCGGTCGGTCGGTCGGTCGGTCGGTCGGTCGGTCGGTCGGTCGGTCGGTCGGTCGGTCGGTCGGTCGGTCGGTCGGTCGGTCGGTCGGTCGGTCGGTCGGTCGGTCGGTCGGTCGGTCGGTCGGTCGGTCGGTCGGTCGGTCGGTCGGTCGGTCGGTCGGTCGGTCGGTCGGTCGGTCGGTCGGTCGGTCGGTCGGTCGGTCGGTCGGTCGGTCGGTCGGTCGGTCGGTCGGTCGGTCGGTCGGTCGGTCGGTCGGTCGGTCGGTCGGTCGGTCGGTCGGTCGGTCGGTCGGTCGGTCGGTCGGTCGGTCGGTCGGTCGGTCGGTCGGTCGGTCGGTCGGTCGGTCGGTCGGTCGGTCGGTCGGTCGGTCGGTCGGTCGGTCGGTCGGTCGGTCGGTCGGTCGGTCGGTCGGTCGGTCGGTCGGTCGGTCGGTCGGTCGGTCGGTCGGTCGGTCGGTCGGTCGGTCGGTCGGTCGGTCGGTCGGTCGGTCGGTCGGTCGGTCGGTCGGTCGGTCGGTCGGTCGGTCGGTCGGTCGGTCGGTCGGTCGGTCGGTCGGTCGGTCGGTCGGTCGGTCGGTCGGTCGGTCGGTCGGTCGGTCGGTCGGTCGGTCGGTCGGTCGGTCGGTCGGTCGGTCGGTCGGTCGGTCGGTCGGTCGGTCGGTCGGTCGGTCGGTCGGTCGGTCGGTCGGTCGGTCGGTCGGTCGGTCGGTCGGTCGGTCGGTCGGTCGGTCGGTCGGTCGGTCGGTCGGTCGGTCGGTCGGTCGGTCGGTCGGTCGGTCGGTCGGTCGGTCGGTCGGTCGGTCGGTCGGTCGGTCGGTCGGTCGGTCGGTCGGTCGGTCGGTCGGTCGGTCGGTCGGTCGGTCGGTCGGTCGGTCGGTCGGTCGGTCGGTCGGTCGGTCGGTCGGTCGGTCGGTCGGTCGGTCGGTCGGTCGGTCGGTTGCCCATTTTTTTATTTGCCGAATATGTCGGTCTAATCTGTCTCATCTGGCTGTCTGCCTCGGTGCCTGCCTGCTTGCCTGCCTGCTTCTGTTTGTCTGTCTGTCTGTTTATCTATTTATGTATGTCTGTCTTTTTCTGTTTTATTTTTATGTTTGTATATTTATCTCTTTGTCTGTTTGTCTGTCTGGCTATCTTGTTGCATACCTGGCCTTGTCTCTATTGATTTGTTTCTCTATATGTCTCTCCGTCTGTGTCTTTTAATATATCGATTTATTGGTCGTTCGTTATGTGTGTCTGGATGTCGTTATATATTACAATCCATGTATCCATCTATTCAACAAGCTGCATATCTGCCTATATCTTTGTTTATTTCCCTGGCTGCCTATTTCAGTTGTTGCCTCTCTCTCCATCTCTCCAGGGATGGATGGGTGGAGGATGTGTGGGTGGGTTGAGGATATGTGGGTGGGTTAGTGTGTGTAGGTTAGGAGATGGTGGGAAATGTTTGTATGGATGCGCTCGGGATCTGTGAATGGGCTGAGGGAGATGGGAGATTATGTGGGTGGGTGTGGAATTTCTGTGTGGGTAGGTGCGGTATATGTGAGTTTGCGGGGAGTTGTGTGTGTGTGTGTGTGTGAGTGTGTGTGTGTGTGTGTGTGTGTGTGTGTGTGTGTGTGATGTGTGGTTGAGGGATGTGTTCTTGGCTGGGTGTTTGGAGGTGTGTGGGTGGAGGAGGATATGTGGGTGGGTAATGGGACGGGTGGAGGATATGTGAGTGTTTGGGGAGATGTGTTTAGGTGGGTGGATGTGTGTGGGTGGGGGATCTGTGGGTTAGGGAAGGTATGTGTGCTTGGGGTGTGGGTGGATGGGATGTGTGGTCGGTGGGAGGTGTGTGTGTGGGTGGGGAGATGTGTAGGTGTGAGGATGTGGTGGATTTGTGGAGGTATGTATGTGGATCTGGGTTGTGTGTGTGGCTGGGTGGGGGAGTTGGGGTGGTAATATGCATTGTTTATGTTTACAAAATTCATTTAACAATGTTTTTTCCTATGCACTATTGATGAACAAAAGATGAGTGATTGGAAATGCCGAATGTAAGACGGGCCTGCGTGCCCAATTTGTTACCCTTTTACAATAAATTCCGTTCGTTCGTTCTGTCTGTCTACCCATCTATCTATCTGCATGTCTGCCTGTCTATATGTCTATGCTAATAAAAGTGCATGTATCCATTCACACATCTTACCATAGATCTCCAGGTGGCAAAAGTTAGAGCTGACCCCAGTGTTAGTGATGCACCTAAATGCGGTTTCATTTGATCTGACGCTGATGATGTCCAGGTAGACTGTGTACACGATCCCAGTCTTGACTACGTGTCCCGTGTATTCTGATGGATTCGAATATGAGCATGTTTTGTTGCCCAAAGTGCAATTTTCCAGATCTATGAATTCGGAATCAGTGTTGAGTTGCCATGAAACTGAAGTTGCGTTAACCCTGACCCTGCAATACAAGCTGAGGCTTTGCCCTTTTTCCACTATCAGATTGCAACCTAGAATACATGTAGGAAAATGTGGTGATTATATAAATGCGAATGTGAAGGTTATATAAAGACTAATGTGACAATTATGTTGAGGGTAAGGTAAATAGTATAGGCTAATGTGAACATTATATGTATGGTTATGTGAAGATTCATTTAGGAGAATGTGAATATTATATGTAGAATATTTCAACGATTATGTGTACGACAAAGTGAAGATAGCACGCTGTTGTCAGGATTAGATGTAGGATAATTTGAAAATTATGTGTTGGATAATGTGAAGATTATCTACAATGTAAAGAATCTAGACTTGTTAATAGCACATATTGCAAACATCATCAACGTAATCATGCTTGGGGATGTGCCATTCCCAGTAAGCATGGGCGGTCATGATTCGCCATTTCACTCGATCACCAGAGCCATGAATCAGGTCAGTGGTCCTGTCTCGACCATGCCACGTGGTTAATCTATCCAGGTATTTACTTCTCGTTCTTCCCCTTGGTCTCTTCCCTTCGATCTTGCCCGTTGTCACCAAATTCTCCAATTCATTTCTTCTCATGACATGTCCAAAATAGTTCGACTGTGTACGTTTAATTTCTGTAATCAATTTACGATCTTCATTTATTTCTTGTAGTACTTGTTCATTGGTTTTTCTGTCTGTTCATGGTATATTTTGCATTCTCCTCAGAAACCACATTTCCACAGCCATCAGATGCTTTTCAGCTTGACTGCTCTTTGCCCAAGCTTCACATCCATACAAAAGTACAGGCTCTATGTAGCACCTCAACACTCTTTTTCTTGTTTCAATTGACATCTTTTTATTGGTCAGTATGTTTTTCATATTCCTAAAGGCTAATTTCGCCTAGACGATTATTGTTCTAATCTCTTCAAGGCATCTCCCATCAGATGTTATTACTGTTCCGAGATAATTGTACCTATTCACTTCTTGAAAAATATTCCCGTGTACTTGTATATTACATCGTGGTATTTCGTTCTTCCAAGTGACGACCATACAATGTGTCTTTTACAATTTAATTATAAACCTCGTTGTTCACTGTGCAACAACCACATCCATTAATTGTTGTAGATCCTGCTCATTGTCTGCAATCAATACTGTATCATCTACATATCTAATGTTATTGATGTTTCGTCCTCCAATGATGATACCCTTTATGTCTTCTGCTTCTTCTTTTGTTCGCCTGAAATATGTTTATAATTGCAATGTTGCCTCGTGTATGAATCTAAGAGTCTTTTTTAGTTCACTCAGCGGTCCATAGAGTTTATCTTCCACTGTTGTCTCTATAGGCCAGAAGGTTCGCCTGGATATGTTGTAGTTTGGGAAATCCTGGAGTATGTGCTCTGCTGTCTGCGACGCCAAACCACATGTGCACACGGCTGAGTAACCAATCTTGAATTTTGTATACATGTGGTTGCGTAATCTATTGTGTCCTGTTCTGAGGCGCCGAAAAATGACCTGTTCTGATCTGTCCATAACGTGGTGGTCGTCTTGGGTAGGGTTTGATGGCCTTCTGACTGATTTGGTCATTATTTTCTTTTTGTGGTATGTAATGGGCACAACAAGTTGTTCTTCTTTTGCTCCTTCCTTATCCAATCGATCAGCTCTGTCGTTTCCGGGGACTCCACAATGGGATGGTATCCAATGTATGGTGACCTTACGCTGACTGCTAAGTTCAGAACGTAGTGTCCATAGAACTGGCAATTTTCCAGACAGGAGCGCCTCTATTACGGATTTTGCATCTGTCGATATCACCACAGGTTGTTTACCATGGTTGGTATTTTGTAATTTCTCTGTGGCTATCTTGATTGCCTCAATTTCAGCATCATAGTTATGGCAGTACTTTCTTGTTGGAACTCTGGCTGTGTCCCTAGTGAGTGGCACCTTGCAGTCTTGACTGACCAAAGTATGTGAGATGGAATGTGGCCAAATATTCCATCACAATGCGTGGGCAGAGCTTCAGAGAAACATGTGGTGCCAACACAACATGATCTCTCTCTCTATCGGCCTTGCCATGTGTTTTCCAGAGGAATGGGTAACCAATACGTCTGGCACAGGGTAGGCTGCAGATGCTGGCGGCACAGCGTCAAACCTCCGAGACCTCGCCTCCACGAGTAGGTGGCAAGTGGTGGCAATACCCTGGAACCCAAGGGATCCGACTTAGAGGCGTTCAGCCAAGTCCCAGAGGTGAGGGCCTTGTACGCTCCTGTTGTGTCCCTAGTATTATTTGGGTATTCGTCATCAAGGAAGCTGAGAGTGGCTGTTCTGCGCTGTACACTGTTCTGTTCATCTTTCCACTGGGTTCGCTCTGGAATAGTTGTCAAGGGGATACCAACCGTGGGAAAATCCATGGTTTCTCTGCAGAGTCGTTTGGCCTGGTGGATGAAACTACTTCTTTTCAACCGCCCCATAGCTAAGTTTTCACATCGGTTCTTCATATGGTGGCTTGGCAAGCTGAGGAACTTTTCTGCTTGTATTTGTATTTTTGTATCTCTGCGTTCTCTTAGAGCTTGTGTCCTCCCCATTTTCTCCATTGCTACTATAGGGGTTGATGTCATCCCTCCTGTGATGACTCTAAGAGCTTGATTTTGCACTTTGTCCAGCTCTTGCAATGTTGTTTTTGATGCTGAACACCACGCAGTTGACCCGTAATCCAAGTGTGGTCGTATGCTCTGTTGATAAACTTTGCTATGTATTTTCCCACTGGCTCCCCAAGTGATCCCACTTAGCTTTCTCAGGATGGCTATTTTCTTCTGCCTTTAGCTACTTCTTTTTTGATGTGTTTTCTCCATGTCAGCCTGTCGTAGAATGTTACACCAAGGTATGTTGGTTCTTTATCTTCTCTTAGGGATGTTCCATTTATCTGAATGCCCCCTGCCTTTTGTTTCGGAGAAAGGGTAAATAGAGTGGTGCAGCACTTATCAGTGATTATGCTGACACACCATCTATTCGCCCATGCAACAAATGTATCTACAGCTTTCTGTAGAAATATGGTGGCCACTGATGCTTGTTCATTTGCGCTCCACAAAACCAGGTCATCAGCGTACATTGCCGCTTTAATTCCATCGGGTAGATTAGCAACAAGATCATTGATGAAGATTAGAAAAAATGTTAGGGACAGGACTTCGCCCAGGAAAACACCGTGACGCAATAATACTTTCTTGCCCTTGAGACCATCTATCTGTACTCGGGCTCTTCTGTTGTGCAAGTATGCTTTCACCCATTTCTACATTCTTCCATTGACTTTACAGTTTCTCAGTTTCTTCATCAGACCTTCTTTCCAGATTTTGTCAAAGGCTTACTTCAGATCTATCCAAGCCGCAAGTACCAGCTTCTTCTCTTGGAATGCATTTTCAACTTCTTGAGAGAGGTAGGTTGTCTTATCTTCCATAGAGTAGCACTGCCTAAAGCCAGCCTGTTGTGACACAAGGATGTTTTCACTTTCAATGTACAACTGTAGTATGTGATTGATGACGCGTTCCATTGTTTTGCAGAGACAGCTGGTGAGGCTAACGGGTCTGTAGCTGGAGGCAATGGAACTGTCTTTCCCAGATTTTAGGAAGGGTATCATGAATGCTTCTCTCCAGACGTGTGCAACACTGCCTAAGGTCCGTGTGTTATTAAAGATTTGTAGCAGCTTTGCCTTGCCTCTGTTCCTAGGTTCCTGATCATTTCATTGGAGATACCATCAGCTCCTGGTGACTTTCTCATTATAAGTTTTGATATTGCTAGCTCCAGTTCACTGATTGTGATAGGTACCTCCATAACCTCATGCACACTTTTTTTTCTGTCCTGTTGCCATTTCTCTCGAATCTCTTGTTGTTTCTCTGGACTAATTTCGATATTGTTATCTTGTGCGAATGAGTCCGCAAAATGGTCAGCTGCTTGCTTTCCTGTTAAGATGTTTCCGTCTTTATGTAGTGCAATTTTTGAGTTTCTCCCTGTGCCCTCATCGTTAAGCTGTTTTATTAGCTTCCATAAATTCCTTATGTCTCTTTCAAAGTTCAGTGACTCTGTTTTCTCCTGCCAGCTTTTCCGTCTAGCCTGCAGCTGGGCCCTTTGAAATTTGGCTTTTGCGTGCTAATATTTATTGTGGTGCTCTTGGCTGGGATTGGCCTCTGCTTGCTTTCTACATACATCCACATCATTATGCAACTGTTCCTGTTCACTACTCTAGTAGGGTTTATAAAGTTTACGGGCTCCTCTTGGTATTGTTTCTCATGCTGCCTGTAGTATGCATTTCCCAAACTCTTCAACTATTTTATTTATGTCCTTCTCAGTTTTCAGGTTTCTAACCAGTATGCTGGTGCGATTCTTGTACATTGCCCAGTCTGCTTTCTTGTAGTTCCACCTCGAGAGGGTGCTGCACTTACAAGCTAATTTTCTACAGTTAGAAAGACTGGCCGATGGTCACTGCTACCAAGTTGTTTCCCAACAATGTGTGTAATGTTCTACTCCAGGTCTGGTGAATGAAAAGCCAGGTCAGGTGTAGTTGTAGTGTGCCATGATCTCGAGTAGAAGGTATGTCGGTCAGACGGCTTGTTAATCAGGATGAATCTATTCTCATCCTGCCAGTCTTCCAGTCTCTCTCCTCTCTAGTCCATGTCTTATATCTTCTACATTTATATCTTCTACATTTCTGAAAAATATTTTCATTGTATTGGGAAAAAAAAGATATGGAGACATTACACATCCCTGTCTCACACCTCTCTTAATAGGCTGATATTGTTCCACTTCATTATCAATCATTATGGCAGCTTGTCGTTTCCAATATATGATTTTTGATTTTGTTTTGTAAGTCTAATGTCTTTCCCGGATCGCGTCGTGTTGGTTACTTTTGGGGTATGTGAGCCGGTCGCTCAGAAAGCAATAGCAAACTACTGAGCGTAATCTTGCCAAGCCATCAACAGCATCTTGAAAATGTTGGTGTTGACTGTAATATCCTGTAAAGCATATGCGAAACAAAATGTCTTTCCCATCAATGTGTAGATCTGCAAGCATCTCTGCCAAGTTGACATGTCTTACTCTATCGAAAGTCTTTGTGTAGTCAATAAAGCAAAGATGTATATCTTTTTATTTATTTAGTTGTTTCGGGATTTGAGATTTAAATATTGAGCACAACCCACTACTGGCAACGCTGATTGTATTCTGGTATGAACCTAACGTTTCGAGAGAGAGAGAGAGAGAGAGAGAGAGAGAGAGAGAGAGAGAGAGAGAGAGAGAGAGAGAGAGAGCGGAAGACAAACATATAAATACCTGGATTAATTAGTGATATATCAAAACTGGGAAAAAAGCATAGGCCTGTTCAGAGACTAATGATCGTGTGGATGGCGAAACATGCACGCTCACCCACTAATACGGCGTATTATATAAATGTACATATCGATAATCCAAATAGTCTACACAAATTAATCGCACCTCATCTCGTCATGTTCCTCTTGTACCTTGCGGTGTCGAAGTGAAGTATAAACAGCGGGAGAGTTCCCGTTTATGGGATTCATGTATCGAGATTCTCATGCTATACCCTGTGTCCATATTTTACAGGTGATAAATGCTTAAATAAATAGTCTTTTTTCACACCATAAAACGAACTGGGTATATGGCGCTAGTTCCGTATTGTAGATAAATCAGAACGTTATGGATAACTTCGTCAATATCACGCCGTAAACCTTTACTTCTCAGGAACTTTCTTGGCACCTGGGTTGATGAAAAGCGCAGGTGAATGGAGAATGAATCCCCGACTCAAAGGTGATTCAAACACACGAACACCGGGCTGTCAGGCAAGAGTGCTAGCCACTGCGCTACCGCACTCCCTAATGCAGATGGGTACCTCAGAATGTCGAAAGAAACAAATTTAAGCCGTAAATTGATTTGAGAAATTAGACTCAAGCGGTCATGATCTTCGGGCAAGTTGTGAGAAAAAATAAACTAGAGAACTTGGTGACAACTGGACAGATTAAGAGGAAAAGAACTAGGAAAGGCAGAGAAGTAAATATATGTATATCTTGTCCACATTAGCATAATGGAGACAAAAACAGAGAGCTGATACACGGCTCTAGTTATCGTGTGAGATGGCGAAATATGACCGCCCACGCTTATCGATTTGGTACATGATGATATGACCTAATAATGTATTTCCCTCAAATTCACTCACCCTGGGTTGCAGCCGGATGAAAACAGCAGATGCTGGCACCTAACAAAGCCAATAAGAGCTTCATCTTAAATTATGAATTCCACAAAATGACGACTCCTACTGCAGTCACTGAGCCCCTAAAATAGGAATAGTTAGTCATCATTTATCCTTTACTTAAGTTAAATATCTTCGGCAACCAGGATATAATACCTGTAGCCAGTAGCTAACTTGCCAGGATATAAAGTCACTTAAGTGTAAACATCAACTTCTATACATTAACTACAAGTCATAACAATGGAAACGGATATGACAATAGAAAGAATTAGATTCTTCTCAGAAGCTGATTCATATGAAGGCCATGTGAAATAATAAACATGGTAACATGCATTAACGTATGTGGACGGTTTTGTAAAACTTATTCGGCTCACAGGCCGGTCCAGCCTCACACGGGGTCCAGGTAGTGGATTAGGAAATAATGATGATTTCGGTGACACTGACCAACCACAAAGTTTCTATTGGTCTATAAAAATATGGCTTAGTCGGTAGTCGTTAGTCGCTGTTGCAACTTTACCGCAAAGGGTCAAACCACAATGTCCAGTTCCTGTGCCAGTGAATATCACACATAATGCTCCCTACTGTCACATGTGAAAAAGTGGATAGACAGCAGTCCCAATAAGCCCCAGGCTGGCACAGACATACGTGCATAGGACCGCTGCCAGATTGAAAACACAACTGTCCTCCAGGAAAATTGCTGTTCATTGTAGCCACTGCGAACTATTCCAGGGTTTTGACTTTCGTATTTCTGGTTTTGCTGTTATTTAGATCCGATGTTTCAGTTTTCCTTTCTTCTATTCTTGTGTATTCAAAGGTGTCCGTCATTATCCATGCGTTAATTTTCTGTTCCATTTTGACAAGGACGTCTATACATGATTCGCTCCAAATGCTGAAAGCCTGCTCCCAGCAGTCTTCACTGTTCATTTAGTCTACCAGCTATTGAAGGTCAAAATGTCAAGTTTAGGTCCCTTTGTCACCGCTTCAAACGTATTGAGTATATGGTGCTAGACCCATATTTGTATAGATCGATCAACAATCCGAGAGCTAGATAATGCTTATCTCTTGACTTTCAGTTTACGTTTACTGATCACCAAATAATGATGTTCATTTGCGTCAGCATCTGAAAAAACTTTGTCGTCGTGAAGAGATAATCTATATTACTTGTTGATATTGTATGGTCAATTTGTTTTTTTCTGTTTTCTGGTCAATTAAAGCTACGTTATCTTATCTATTCATTTATATGGAAGAGCACCGCCAACACTGACATACTGTTTCACTGGACAGACTTTAGCTAATAGCACTCCATTTGTGCTCATTACCCCATGACCTTGTTTCTTTATGATCTCTTCATGGCCGATATTAACGGATAATGTCTGGGCGTATACCACAATTTTAGTATTTCGTTTTCTTTGTAAGTCTAAATTCTTTGGAATGTTATGTAAAATGCTTCCTTGTTTGATTCATGTTTGTCACGCGTTGATGCGTAACACTGGATTACATTTCAGTTTATTATTTGTTTGTTTTGGTAGTTTAAAATGTTGCTGTTGTTATTCTTGAACTCACTCTTCCCAGTTCTATTAGTGTTTTCTCTGCATTTACTTTTAGATAACATCAGAGCTTTCACTATGCTGGACATTTTACTCCGTTGACATGAGACCAGCACTGTTACACCTCTGCCTAAAAGCTTTAGTCTGCTCCATTCCACTTTATTTTGCATAATTCCAAAATAATAATTGCATTAAGTGACAACATAGTGCATACATTTGTTGATGACGTGTCTTTAAAAAAGTCGCTTAAAAGTCGACAGGGTCGACTTCATTGCACCGGGTTTCATCCATATGGCTCGGTCTCTTTCCGCAGCGCGGAAAGCGTTGCACCAAGCACGAACTCCGTAGCTCTAGCGACGACCTACAGGAATCTCCGAAAAATGTCACGCGTGAGCCGAAGGACACGGCCCTAATCGAACCCACAACCTTCGGAGCCCGAGTCAAACGGCTTGAACACTACGCCACGGAGTCTGCCTGGTAGTGGGACAACTTGTATGGAACTAGTCGCAATGGTTGAGACGAGGCTAACCAGCAACAGTGGCAATCCGTATCTTCTGTCACTTTCTAGGGCAGTCAAAACTTAATGTTTTCTCCCGAGTAGAGTGGCGATGGTTCTTAATGAAAATGTGACTCACAAAGGATCGGCGACATTTATATTTTCATTTAAATGCTGTAATGAGCCATTATGGGCTCACATCGATAGACAGAGGCCACATATTATTCACACTATATGCACGGAGAATGTGGCAGTCTCAATATGAAGCCCGGTAGGCTATGAAAGTGAACTATGTCTGGGTAGGCTATTGAAAGAGACGCCTCATAGACTCAGGAAATCAACTGACTTAAGACGGCAGTTAGTTCTTTAAATAGTGCACTGCAATATTGTTATTAATACATTGTAGCCATTATATAAAACCATATTACCAGTCAAGAAGATAGTGCGTTTACCATAACGCAGCTCACCGTAAAATATCGTTTAGGGAGCCTGTGATCTGGCATATGAGTTAAGTGACCAGCCCAGCGAATCTGATTCTTTATTAGTAGTGTGGATACTGGGCATGGACACTCGTTCTAGAACTTCAGTGTCTGGTATCTTGTCTTGCCATTTAATCTTCAATAGCTTCCTAAAGCAGACTGTGTGTAAGTGGTTTAATTTCCTAGCATGTTGCTGATAAACAGTCAATGTTTAACAAGCATGTAACAGTGTGGATAATACAACTGTTTTATAGTCTTTCAGATTTTTTTGCAGGTTTATTCTATTTCATTCCCATACATTCTTGTATTCTGCCAAAGGCCGCGATGGTCTTGGTGATTCTTGCATTCACTTCGTCATCAATTGTGACAGCTTGTGACACAGTGCTGCCAAGATAGGTGAATTTGTCCACAACACTTAGTCTATGACAGTTCACCTTGTTATTATTCCCTGGAGTTGGCTGGTACATAACTACAGTCTTCTCCACATTGATATTGAGCCCAAAGTTGGCACAGGCATGTGAGAAAGCTGAAACATTGTGTTGCATGTCTGCCTCTGAGTTGGCATATAGAGCGCAATCATCAGCAAACGGCAGTTCTCTGATAGTGTCGCTGTTGGTTTTGGTTTGAGCTTTCTGCCTTCTGAGATTGAACAACTTTCCATCCATGCGTGAGTTAATGTCTATTTCAATGCCATTGTTCTCAAAGGCATTCGTCAGCAAAGCTGAAAACATGAGGCTGAACAGTGTTGGTGCCAGGACACATCCTTGCTTCACTCTATTGATGACAGGAAAGGGTTCAGATAGTTCACCATTTTCTTGTACTCTTGCTTGCATACCATAATGAAATAGCCGCACAATTTGGACAAATTTTTGTGAAGAGCAATATTTTGCCATAATCTTCCACAGTCCTTCTCTGTTGACTGTATCAAAAGTCTTGGTAAGGTCAATGAAAGTCGAGAACATTTCAGAGTTCTGTTCCTAACATTTCTCTTGCAGCAGCCTTGCAGCGAAAATCATGTCAACAGGTTCTCGTTCTTTTCTGAAGCCACATTGATTCTCAGGAAGAAGACCTTGATCGAGTTGGGTCGTGAGGCGATTTAGAAGAATTCTGGCGAGTATCTTCCCTGTGATTGAGAGCAAGGAAATGCCTCAGTGGTTGTCACAGGATTGGCGGTTACCTTTACGTTTGTAAAGGAGGACTATCGACGCGTCATTGAAATCTTGTGGCATTGACTCCTTCACCCATATGTTTGTAAAGACTTGGTGAAGCTGCTCTATTAGAACCAACCTGCCTGTCTTGTATATCTCTGCTGGGATGGAGTCAGGACCAGACACATTTCCACTGGAAAGTTGCTGGATGGCTTTGTTTACTTCCACTAAGGTTGGCAGGTCATCAAGTGTATCATTAGTGGGAACTTGATTTAGGCTTTGATGGTTTCATCATCGAAGAAGGAAGTTGCATTTAAGATGTTGCTGAAATGCTCTGCCCAGCGTTGAAAGATTTCTTTCTTATCGGTGACAAATGTTCCTCCATTTGCACTGAGGAGGGTAACTATGCCTGGTGATGTAGGATTGTATACCGCTTTCAGTGAGTCGTAGACGTTTTTCATATCATGTAAAGTATTGTCATATATGTCAAAGTATTTATTTGTCCTCTTATTTCAACAACAGATGTCCCTCAAAAAAGCATAAAAGCAGCCAATGACAATGTATATTGAGCGGTTGACACTAGAACATCCTAGAACTTTTTTGTACCACTGCAGATTAAGTGGTACATATTAACTCGTGTAATATAAACACAACAGTAAAACGGATGTAGTTTATCTTCCGGTTTCAATAAGCATAAACACGTAAACACATATTATCACCTTCTTATGATAACGAGGAAGAAACAAACGTAAATAAAGCACCAATTAAATTAACATGAGAGCACAATGAGCGTGAAATGGGACACTATGCAAGCGACATTATCCATAACAAAAAGGTACTTAACGATCAATATGAAGCAGGTAAAGCTCCAGGACAATGATACAAGAAGTATTGTGTTATATATCCTTGACATTGAGACAGTTGCATAGCTTGAACACTGCACATACAAAGGTATTCGTAAACCCAAAAGACATGTTGACATGAGATGTCACCACATGTCAAAACGCACAATAATGAAAAAGAAAAATAAACCGTGAAGTCAAAGCAAACAAACAACATTAAAAGGTACGTGACAGTTATTAGAGTTAAAATTAGTTCTAGATACTTTATAGGACGCCGAAGGTAACCCGCCATTTTGTTGTTGTTGTTGCTGTTTATGATTACGTTCAGTATTTTGCCATTTTACTTTCTGAACTACCGGGATTTATAACATTGTATGAAAACCAACGCAAGTCGGAATGTTTCTAAATTACCCGCAGCTGTGTTTCGAATCCGGTATGCGGGGTTACGAATTGCATTCGTAACTACTTCGCCACAGAGTGGGTTTAGAGGGGTGAAATTTAAAAAGACATTAATTGAGTTAAGCGCTGATATGTTATTTATAGCGAGCGTTGGTTGTGAAATATGGTAGCTAATAATTTAAGATAACGTCAAAGAAATGAAATAAACACGAAATCAAAATATCAGCATTATTGTCCTCCGAACATTCTCACGCGTGTTCTGTCTCCTTTTTCAGTAGCACACACATCGTTCCCGTGTTGATGGTACCCTTGGCATTATGATAAGTCGAAGACGATTCATTGAATAGAAAGTTGAGATGCTCACCATGTTTGTGTGTGATTGTAATGAGATAAACTTACATATAATAGCTATAAAAAAATTTCAACAATAATGAAAACAATTGCATGTCCTTTGCAGGACATTGCAGTCAACTTCAGCCGTTATGAGCCGTTAGTCATTTAGTAGGCAATTTTACGTTCAGTAGTTTGCAATCGCTTTCTAAACAGACGCCTCTGGCCATTCTCATCATCGTAATAATCTACAATTTTAATATCTAATATCTCATAATTCTGCATAGCAATAATCTACGGCTGATATGGAATCCTTGTTTCGGTATGTTGGGAAAGTGTGAACTGCATTTCATTATCCCCCAACCCACAGACAACTACATTTAAACATTTATGAAGTTGAAATATAACAAGTACGTGGAACAGTAAAGAGTACAAATATATTCCGCAGATTAGACAGAAACGCATTCTGTGAAAATGTAGAAAACAACCAGAAAAAGGCAACTGCTACGAAACGTTAGAGCATTATTTAAAGTGTTAACGTGGGAGACTCCTTGGCGAAGTGTGCACACCGCCTTCCTCTGGCTCCGAAGGTTTTGGGAAAAATCTAATGTCAGAAAAAATGTGGTTTATGAGAACAATGCAAAACAACATCAAAGACGGACAGAAAAACCAATGAGCAAGTCCTCAAAGAAATACATAAAGACTGTAAACTGATTATAGAACTTCGACGTAGATAGTTTAGACTTATGGAGAGGTTATGAGAAAGCCCAACTTAAAATGGATGGATGGATGGACAATTGTCAAACCTGATGGGAAAAAAGCAAGGGGAAAGCAGGGAGATAAATACCTAAATGGTTTTATCGCTTGATATGGTCAGGACAAGACCTGATCCGAGGCCTTAGTGATCGTGCTAGATTACAAATCTAGACAACCACTTTGATCAGCTTGGCACATGATGATGATGATGATGATGATGATGATGGTGGTGATAGGGATACGCCAGCAGAACGTACTCAGCAGTTTTTTGGTTTAACCCATAGGTGAAAAAGTGGTCAGATTACATCCTTCAAATGTTCAGCCGCTTACACCCTGTCACGTGACGAAGAAGTGTGATATGTCGTTAAGAGTGTGGTATTCGTCACTTGGTTCATTTATTCTTCTCCTCCCCTGCTTCTTCTTCATAGTCTCTTCCTTTATTTCACTCAATGAAGTGTTGGCGAGAGATGTAAAGATCTTTAATGCGCTATTTCCAATGCCGTTTGTAAGTTGGTATTCATTTCTTTAATGTTGTTTATGATACCATCCCACCACATTTACGTGGTCTTCACCTTATTCTGTAACCATAACATTTATTTAATATGGCTTTTCGTCGCCGGGTAAACAACACCCAGCAGCGATTTTGGAAGTATATTTCTGGATTGTATGTTTTACATTGTTATATAATTGTGATGTAATTTCGCTCTGTTTTAATAGAAACGTTATATTTTTGTGTTTACACTTCTCGGTATTAGTCTATTAAACCATGTTTACCCCATTTTTCAGAATTGTGCATATGATATAATGTACATCTTGTAAACAAGTGCCAATTTCTCACTAGTATAATAAACATTCCCCAAACTGTGAACATTATATCTACCTTAGCAGCTTATAAACACCAATTCAAAATTAGTTTTAGTGAGTCATGTATTATTGATTTATTGCACATTTTCCATGCGTTTTATAGCATCTTGTTTAAGTTGTTGTCATTGTTGTCTAAGATTATCTTTATAAGTGATGTATCAATGAAGTAACATATGAGAGCAGAGAGATGAGATATGAGGGGCAGAATATCTGACGGGCCTGCGTGACCAATTCTAAACCCCTTTGTAAATCAAAATTAGTTCGTTCGCTCGTTCGTTCATGAACTCTCAGTCCTTGGAGGTAATATACATGCATTTTCACATAACAATGCAACGAACAAGACAGACAAATGCATACCGGGATATAATATCACAGAAATACATTTATTTAAGAAATTAAACAAAATATAATTCAGTTATTATTATTATTATTATTATTATTATTATTATTATTATTATTATTATTATTATTATTATTATTATTTTAAAACAAAACATAATTGTTTACATGTTTTGCTTGAAGCAACTTCACAGTTAGAATTGGCCAGGATGAGATCTCCTGCCTACATGTCTTCTTGCACATCCTAAGAAAGAAAATACTATCCTGTATACACTACTTTTTACGATAGTAGAGACGGACAATGCAGTAGATAGACAATAACTTTGCATATTGTAGTAACAGAAAGTACCAACAAAAAAGGGACTTTCTTTTAATATCAAGAAAACAAACAACAGTGGTCATAACAAAGAAAAATATATTTATTCTTTAATGTGAGAAATAGGATGGAGGATGCTTAACCATGTTGATACATTTGAATATCCGAGGGAAGTTTTAACGTCAGATGGAAGATGCACGACCGAGATCAAGAGCAGAATAGGTCTAAGAAAAGCTGCATTCTAGAAAATGAAAAGTATGGTATAAAATAAGTCACCACCAAGGAATGCATGAAAGATACGAGTTTAAATGTCACATTCAATCTGTTTTGCGGTGTGGCAGTAAAGCATGGGACGTTAAGGAACAAATTAAGACACGCTTGCAAGTAACGAAATTGTGGTTCCTGAGACGAATATTGCGAATACCTTGGACTGCCAGAATAACTAACAATACTTGCTTAGAAGAGGCTAATGAAACCAGAATATTACATACAACCATAAGAGGGAGTCTCCGTGCGGAAGTAGCTAGCCAAACAGCTTTCTTTGGTCATGTGATGAGAACAGAAGCATTGGAGAATATCGCTACAACTGGAAAGATCAATGGGAACCGAGACAGAGGTAAATCAAGAGAAATAATCCTGGATGGACTGAGACGGTAGCACGAAGGAATATCACCAGCAGATGTGATCCGGGCATAGGTTCGAATCCCCATCAAATCGTTGTCTTTTTAAACATGACCTGTGCTTTCATGTTGAATCATCTAAAATATCTACTGAAGTAAAGACAGCCGGTATAATATTAGTTTAGTTTAGTTTAGTCGTTGGATCATCATCACCGTACACGGGTTTAACCCCATAAGTGCTCCGTTTTCTTCCTAGCTCAAACCTGAGTCTGGAGAAACTCAGCTCATTGCATGAACTCCGTAGCAACGGCGAGGATCCTGAAATACTTTGGGTAGATTTTTTAACTCGAAATTGTGCCCGGGCAGCGCCGTTAGGCTACTGTTTTTCGATTTCCAACTTTTTTAACGTGCGGAACAATACACACGGGCGTCCGATCTCACTACCCAGAGACCAGGGGAAATTACTGGATGTCCACATGGATTTTTTACATAAATCCCGGTCCTCACCGGGACCTCCAGCACTTGAGGCGGACACCATACCTTGAGACCACGCAGCCCCACGCAGGTATGATATTGAACTTCACAAGTGATGTTTAATCTCAAGCAGAAGTTCTCAAACTTTTTTGAGACACCCACCCCTTTACCATATGTTAAGAATATCATTTCCTCCATATAAGTTCCCCCCCCCACACCGCCCCAACATAGTATACGTAAAAATGGAAGCTAAAGGCAGCTAATAAGTACAGCAGTTAACATTGTTTTATAGATCCAGAGTGTATGGATAAGGTAATTCCTTCCTTTACTACTCAACCAACAGGCTGTTTACCCAGGTTCCTGTTCGGTAGTAACGTCCTAACCACCACCTGCCTCTCTACAACTGGGAATGACAAAAGAACACATTCCAAACCATTAATACAAACTCATGTCCAGGTAATTCTTAACACAACATAAATAACAGAAACAAAGGGGAATGAGAACTGAGTTTTTTTTTCCAATTTTCCCATCCCTCTTCTCTTACTGTGGAGTTGCCCAACTCCAAAAGTGAGTAGGGTATCTCCTCACTTCCAGTTCTATTCTGGGATTGCTACTGGGTCTTTCTGATGATTTAAAGACATCCTAACTCTGCAAGCATCTTGATATTCTACCTATTATAACACGACAAGAATCTCTGAGACATAGGCCTATCATGCACTATCACTTTGCGATAGTTTTTGTCGATAGACTGTCGATGCGATGATGAGAGTAATTTGTATTTGTAATTTATCAGGAGCGCAGGGATTGTCCAACTGGCTGCGCTGAATATTAGCTACAACAACTGATGCATATATATTGCAGATAAGTCACACACCGAGCATTTGAGACGTAAGATGGTGCATGCTGGTGGAAATGACCACGTGTTCACATGCACCCACTGTGAACGGACATTTACAGCGCAAATTGGCCTTATCAGTCATTCACTCGCTACCGCCATAGATAAAAGTTATTATGCCTTTTTAAAGCACAAACTATCGTCTGTCAAGACGGCAAGGTGCCAATGGTATATATATATATATATATATATATATATATATATATATATATATATATATATATATATATATATATATAAAATGATGTATGTATGTGGGTACGGATGTATTTGATGCGTTCGATAACGGTCCATCAAATGGAGATGAAATTTTCTACATGTTTTCTTTTCATTCCCATGAATCCAACTGTCATAGTTTTTTTTTAGTGTACAATCAGCTATTTACTTACTAAAATTTAATATTTCATTTTTCATTATTATTTATATATAGCGAGGGGACTTAACATAAGAAAAGTTATTTCAAGGGGCATCACTTTTAATAGCATTTATATATATTATATATATAGATTGTTGCATTGTTATCAAAGCTTTATAAAATGTTTGTCTACAGTTATTTACAGGCATATGTGTTATAATATATAATGATAAAATCTTTAAAGTGTTTACAAAGTTTTCATAAAAATAATTCATCTATTCAAACAGTGAAAATTTTCTAACTTTTTTATTCCTCTTCAACAGCACATTTAATTTTTTTTTAAACATTCTCATATGGTTTTCGCGTTAAACTCACGTTGGGTATTTGTGATGCCTATTTTAAACAAACAATAACAAATAAAAAAAGACAAAATAGAAAAGAAGAGCAGAATATAGGACGGGCCTGCGTGCACATTTCTTAACCCTTTGAAAATAAAGATTTTCGTTTGTTACCAAAAAAAAAAAAAAAGTAATTCTTTTGTGAGAGAAAGTTAGTTGCATATCCTTTGCAGTACTCTCCAGTCAACGCACCGCCCACCATTTATTGGCTGTTTGTGATATCTTGGTAAGTTTACTTAAGATAGATCTCTTCCAATCATATTTTCTACTATCAATACATCTATTCTTCTATTCTATCTATATGTTTAACGGGCCGAACACAGACAGAAAAACAGACAGACAGACAGACAGACAGTCAGACAGACAGACAGACAGACAGACAGACAGACAGACAGACGGAAACGGGAGCTTATATGACTAATTATATGAATTAAATGAGATGCTCCCCACCAGGAGCTGGGCGAAGCCGGGCCGGGTCAGACAGACAGGCAGACGACAGACAGACAGACAGACAGACACATAGATAGATAGATGTATAGATAGATAGATAGATAGATAGATAGATAGATAGATGTATAGATAGATAGATAGATAGATCCCCGCCAGGTCCTGGGCGAAGCCGGGCCGGGTCAGCTAGTATATATATATATATATATATATATATATATATATATATATATATATATATATATATATATATATATATATAGTTTAGTCGATGGATCAACATCACGGCAAACGGGTTGTAACCCATAAGTGCTCCGTTCTCCTTCTAACTCAAATCTGAGTCTGGAGAAACTCAGCTCAGTGCACAAACTCCGTAGCACCGGCATAGATCCTGAAAATACTTGGGTATATTTTTAACTCGAAATTTTGCGCGGGAGTAGTATAGTAAGAGGCTTTGAAGCCACAAAATAGGGATTGGGAATGGGGATTTTGGGGAGTATTTTTTTTTATATAGCTCTATGTGACATCATCGCACTAATCCTGAAATCGACTCCCCATTCTAAATGGGAAGTCAAAGGGGTACAACTCATTTTTGGTCTTATTACATCCTTTTAAAACCCGCGATCGGTGCGCGTGCGTGCACGTGCGTGTGCGGGTACGTGGTGCGGGTGGGCCGTGTTCGAATCTAATAAAATATGTGAAAAATGCGACCGTTAACCTTTCTACAAACTGTCGGGTGTTTTTCCACTGCCTAACGTACCGTACATAGTTGCCCACATTAAACCGTCCCCTAATCTGTTTACGTTATGTTAATCATAGATTACAGGTCGACTCAACCTTGTCGCCAAATCCTGTTACAAGGGCAGCGCGTGATACCTGTAATGACGCACGTAAATCCTACGTCATAACATGATCGACCTTGTCACATCCTGTCATCTGTATTGGCAGTATTTTGTTCCAGGGTAAATCCCTATTCAGTGTACCTGATGCGTGTTATTTAAGCTGGATTAGGGGACAATAGCAATTGTCGTTAATACTCATAGTCTTCTCTGTGTTGTTTCCTGTTTCCTGTAGCAAGGTGACTCGAATCAGGGGACAATATCACTTGTTGTTAACACTCAACGTGCCCTCTGGTTTGATTCTTGTTTCCTGTAGCAAGGTGACTTGTTATTGTCTAAAAATTAACAAGCAAACTGCTGACACGGTATGAAAATTGTATAAATATCACGGGGGCCTCCTGTGATATTTCATTCTGCAACGTCTCAAGCATCAGGTCTGCTCCTTGTTGTGACTGTATATTTTCTCTATACAGTTTTGTTTCTTGTATGGTCTTAGTTTTATCTTTCCTTCTATGTAGTACATCAATACTCTAGTTGCAACAGGGCAGTTTTTTATTTTGCTCTTTTGTCTTTGTTTTTAATCATGTCCATTCTTATTCTATCCTCTCAAGACATCATATAATTGTTCAGTTCAGCTGTTCAAGAATATCCCCGTGTTTGTTCCATTGTATTTCCTTATGAAAAATAATACTACAGGCACACTAATGTAATTATTATTTGTATCTTCTAAAAAGACCACTATGTGGATGTGGAAGGCAAGGAGAAAACACCACATTATCTTCATAAGACTTCATGGCAAAACGTATGTCAGAGTTAATGAACGACGTTAATGGCTGTCTTAGGACATCCTCGCCCGGTAGGGACAGTAATGAGCCACAGGTGATAACAGACCGTCATCCAGCTACTGATGGCAAAATCATAACTAAAATAAATAAATTTAGAGTAGGAACATGGAATGTTAGGACATGTCTTAGGACATCCTCGCCCGGTAGGGACAGTAATGAGCCACAGGTGATAACAGACCGTCATCCAGCTACTGATGGCAAAATCATAACTAAAATAAATAAATTTAGAGTAGGAACATGGAATGTTAGGACATTCAATGAGCTAGGGAATTTGACCAATGTTCTAAGAGAGATAGATAGCATGAAAATGAATATACTAGGCGTTAGTGAGATGAGATGGAAAGGATCGGGCAAAATTATAGCTGACAATCACACAATAATTTATTCTGGAGGGGATACACATGACAAATGTGTAGGAATAATATTAGACGGAAAAAATAGACAAGTCAATTAATGGATACTGGTGTATTTCAGATAGAGTTATTATGGTAAAAATCAAAGGCAATCCAGTACATATAAATATTATACAAGTATATGCACCAACAACAAGCAGTAGTGATGAAGAAATACAACACTTTTACCACGAAATAGAAATAGTGATGGCTTAAATTAGATCATAAGAAATAACAATAATACTTGGTGATTTTAATGCAAACGTAGGAAAGGGAAAATGGTAGATGTAGTGGGGAATTATGGTTTAGGTACAAGAAATGAAAGCGGGAAAAAGCTAATAGAATGGGCAAATATCAATTATATGATGATTGGAAACACATGGTTTAAACACCATAAAAGACGACTGTACACATGGAGAAGTCCTCATAAGAAAATACGAAACCAAATTGACTACATACTAATTAATAAAACATTTAGAAATGCTTTAATTAATGTAAAGACAATGCCTGGTGCTGACTGTAATAGTGATCATGTACCACTATGTGGACAAATAAAAGTAAGATTAAAGAGAGGGAAAAATGGTTAAGAACATGAGACTTAATAAAGAGGGTCTGAAAATAAAAAAAGAAATGCAAGAACAATACAGAGTGACTGTGAAAAATAGGTACAATGCAATAGCTAAAATACAGAGTATAAATAAACAATGAGAAATGTTAAGGGACTCCATTCATCAAACTAGCAAAGAAGTATTACCGGAGAGAGGCAAAATAGCTAAGAAAAAATGGATGAATGAAGAAATCTTAAAACTGATGGACAAAATAAAACAGAGTAAAAATGACAAACAAGAATACGTTAAGATAAATAAAGAAGTAAAAGATAAATGTGGAAAGGCTAAGAAAAGTTGGTTAAACGAGCAATGCAAACAAATTGAATTAAATTCCATTAAAGATACCAAAAATATACACAGACAAATCAGTGAGCTTACAGGAAGAAAAATAAGAATAAATACATGATGTTTTAAATCAAAAACAGGAAAGATATTATTAGAGGAAGGTGCTATAATGAAAAGGTGAAAAGAGTATATAAGAGAATTATATGACGGAGAACGGGAAGAATTTACAGAAGATAGTAAATTAGAAGGTCCATCTATTCTGAAAGAAGAAGTCGCGGACGCTATGAAACGTATGAAGAAAGGAAAAACAGCTGGGCCAGATGAAATCACAATAGACGAATTGGAAGTATTGGGAGAATTTGCAGTAGATATATTAACCAAAATGTTGAATGATATTTACAGCAGTGGATATTTACCCTGTGATATGCTGAAATCGGTATTTATAGCTATACCAAAAAGACCAGGAGCAATTGATTGTGAAGATTTTTGTACAATTAACCTTATAAACCATATCACTAAGCTTCTACTCAGAATCATAATGAGAAGAACCAAATAGAAATTAAAAATGGAAATTAGTGAAGAACAGTATGGATTTGTGGAAGGAAAGGCCACAAACAATACAATTTATACATTACGGACACTAATAGAAAGGTCAATAGAGAAACAGAGAGACATATACTTGTGCTTTATAGATTATACATTTGATAAAGTAAAACATGATGAACTGATTAAAATGTTAGTAGATACCAACATTGATGGACAAGGGTTAAGAATAATAAAGAATGTTTACTTTAACCGAGTAGCAGCAATTAAAATGGGAAATACAGAGGGTAGTTACGAACAGATAAAGCTATTAGTACGACAGGGGTGTGTCTTATCACCAGATGTTTTCTCCCTGTATAGCGAAGTAATAATGAGAGAGATCAAAGAGATGCCAGGAATACTAGTTGGAGATTATAATATTAATAATATACGCTATGCAGATGACACAGTATTGGTCGTGGATAATTCAACAGACCTACAACAATTATAAGACGTTGTAGTAACAGAGAGTGCAAGGAAAGGACTGTCCTTGAATATCAAGAAAACAGTAACAATGGTAATATCAAAGAAAATGGTGACACCAAAATGTGACATAGAAATAGAAAGAAAAATCCTTAACCAAGTGGATAATTTTAGATACCTAGGGGCATTTATAACATCAGATGGAAGATGTACAACAGAGATTAGGAGCAGAATATGGCAGGCAAAAGCCGCATTTAAGAAAATAAAGAGTATCTTATGCAATAAGTCACTATCACCGAGTGTAAGAAAGAGAGTACTGAAATGCTATGTAGAACCAGTTGTGCTGTATGGCAGTGAATCTTGGAATGTATATGCACACATTAAGAAGAAATTAGAAGCAACAGAGATGTGGTTCCTGAGACGAATGTTGCGAATTCCTTGGACTGCCAGAGTAACTAACCACGATTGCCTGAAAGAGGCTAATGAAATTAGAACATTATATACAACAATAAGACAGAGACAAACATCTTTCTTCGGTCACTTGATGAGAAGAGAGGCATTGGAGAACATCATAACAACTGGAAAGATCGAGGGGAGGAGAAGCAGTGGCAGACCAAGAGAAATGATGCTGGATGAATTGAGACGGTGGCATAGAGGAATATCAGCATCAGAGTTGATCCAGAAAACCAAAGACCGAGATATGTGGAGAGCCTTGAACGTCTACGCCAGCCGGCACGGCAATTTATGATGATCTCCTTGCGCCGTGTTAAGATAAATACGCATGTCAAAATTTGTAAAGATTTTCAAAAATTAAAAAAAGTTTCAAAATATTCGGAACTGAAAGTTAAGTTAGAATCAAGTGTTAAAAGTGTTTAAAACAACTTAAGATTTCAACCAATTTTAACAATTTAACAAAGTTTAAAAAATTAAAAAAGTTTTTTTTAAGTTTCAAAATGTCAGAAACTGAAAGTTACGTAAGAATCATGTGTTAAAATTTTTTAAAAACTTAAGATTTCAACCAATTTTAACAATTTTTAAAAAGTTTTAAAACTTTTTAATTGTTTTAAAAGTTTCAAAATGTCAGAAACTGAAAGTCAAGTAAGAATCATGTTTTAAAAGCTTGAAAAAACAATTTAAAAATAAAAAAAAAGTTTTCAAAATTTAAAACTTTTTTAAAAGATTCAAACTGTCCGGAACTGAAAGTTATGTAAGAGTAATGTGTTAAAAGTGTTAAAAAAAACATAAGATGTCAACCAATTTTAACAAATTTAAAAACGTTAAGAAAATATTAATAGTTTCCAAATGTTCGAAACTGAAAGTTAAGTAAGTAAAAAGTGTTAGCAGGTTAAAAAACATAAGATTTTAGCACATTTTAACAATTAAAATTTTTTTTTTTAATTTTAAAATTTTAGAAAGTTTCAAAATGGTCGAAACTGAAAGTTAAGTAAGTACCAACTGTTAAAAGCTTGATAAACACTAGTTTTCAACAAATTTTAACTATTTAAAAAACAAAATATAATTTACAAAGTTTCAAAATCATTCAACCAGTGTCAAAGTTAACGAAGTAACCACTGATCACTAAAGTATCTTGATTTGCTGTCTCTACAGATTAAAACTTTGCTAACACGGAGGGAGAAGCCTTTTGAGTTGATATAACCAGAGAAATCTCAACCAGTCTCGGAAAAAAGTCAACATTGTCACAGACATACATGTTTGTTGATGCTCTTATTCCGTCATATCAATACAACTATGCCTCGTCTATGCTTGTTTATGTGTATATCTAATGAAACATACGTCTTGTATCATGAATATGTATGTTCACTAACATGCCTTATTTCTACAGCTATGTATTGTTTACTTTCCGTTCATTAAAGTATTTTGATTTCTTTTCTACAGATTGAAACTTTGCTAAAACTTTAAGTATCGTCTTGGGCTGTGTATAACTGAAGAAAGCTTGATACAACTATAACTGTGAGCTCGAAACAACTGGTATTATGTCACTCTCGGTACAAAATGGACATTGTCCCAAATATCGGTACGTGTGCTAGATGTTTACCCCATTGCTCTGTGTTCCCTGTGTGTTGAATATATTAAACGAAACAGTAGTATATCACTAATTCTGCTGTCTATATGCCTTCATACTGTGTCAAAGTCATTGTATGTATTATACCAAGGTACCTATAATATCAAGGTTCCTTAATGTTATATCGCTTACACGCACACACACACACACACACACACACACACACACACACACACACACACACACACGCACAGGCACACGCACACACATTTATTCCATTCTTCGTCTTGATATCTAATGCAAAGGTGTTTGGTAATTTCAACAGACTGTTGTGCTGCATCATTGACCAGTATCTACCAACAAGAAGAGACATCAGCGCAACAAGTGGACAAGTTGTCATCACAAAGTGGGTCTGGACAATACAATCAGATTGGTTCTGTATTATACTCTCTCTCTCTCTCTCTCTCTCTCTCTCTCTCTCTCTCTCTCTCTCTCTCTCTCTCTCTTTCTGAGTAATATATGTAAATAAATCTTATATATAAATTAGGATGTCCGTATCTCTGTCCGTATCTCTGTCTGTATGTCTGTCTGTATGTATGTCCTTTATACGCTCGCGAACGGCCCATCCGATTGAGATGAAATTTTCTACACGCCTTCCTTTCATTCCAGAGATGCCAACTGTCGTAGTTTTTTTTTCTTCTTCCTCCTCCTCCCTCCTCCCTCAAACTCAGGAAATGGTCTTCTACATAGACACTTCTCTCTGAGTCCGCGATAACATATTAACCTGTTGGGATGGCAATCAATCATCCTACTACCTCCTCCCCCTCCCTCTTCCTCCCTCCGCCTCCTCCCTCCTCCCACTCTCTACTCCTCCTTCCTCCTCCCTCCTCCTTCTCCTCCCTCCTTCTCCCCGCCTCCGCCTCCTCCTCCCTCCGCCCTTCTCCTCTCTCCTTTCCTCCCTCTCCTTCTCCCTCTTTCTCCTCCCTCCTCCTCCCCCTCCTCCTCCACCCTACTCCTCCCTCATCTTCCTAATCCCTCCTCCTCCCTCCTATTCCTCCTGTCCTCCTCCCTCCTTCTCCCTCCTCCTTCTACCTCTTCCTCCCTCCTCCTTCTCCCTCCACCTCCTCCCTCCTCCTCTCTCCTCCTCCTCCCTCCTCCTCCCTCTCCCTCCTCCCTTCTCATCCTCCCCACCTACGTTCTCCTCCTCCCTCCTCCCTCCCTCCTCCTTCTCCCTCCTCCTCCCCCTCCCTCCTCCCCCTCCTCCTCCTTCACCCTCCTCCCTCCTCCTCCTTCATCACCATCCATCCTCCCTCCTCCTCCTCCCTCCTCCTCCTCCCTCCTCCTCCCTCCTCATCCCTCTTCCTCCTCCTCCTCCCTCCTCCTTCTCCCCTTTCCCCCCTCTTTCTCTTAATCCCTCCTCCTCCCTTCTCCTCCCTCCTATTCATCCCTATTCCTCCTCCTCCCTCCTCCTCCTCTCTCCGCCTATCTCTTCCTCCCTCCTCATCCCTCCTCTCTCTTCCTCCTCCCTCCTCTCTCTTCCTCCTCCCTCCTCCTCCCTCTTCCTCCTCCTCCTCCCTCCTCCTTCCTCCTGCTCCCTCCTCCTCCTCCCTTCTCCTCCCTTCTCCTCCTCCCCCTCCTACCCCTCCCTCCTCCCCCTCATCCGTCTTCCTCCCTCCTCCTTCTTCCTCCCTCCTCCTCCCCCTCCTCCCCCTCCTCCTTCCTCTCTTCCTCATCCCTCCTCCTCCATTCTCCTCCTCCCTCCTCCTCCTCTCTCTACCTCCTCCCTCCTCCTCCCTTCACATTCCTCCTCCTCCCTCTTCCTCCTCATCCCTCCTCCTCTATCCTCCTCCCTCCTCCTCCTCCTCCCTCTACCTCCTCCCTCCTCCTCCCTTCACATTCCTCCTCCTCCCTCTTCCTCCTCCTCCCTCTCATCCTCTTCCCTCCTTCTCCTCCCTCCTCCTTCTCCCTCTTCCTCCTCCCTCTTCCTCCCTCCGCCTCCTCCTTCCTCCCACTCTCTACTCCTCCCTCCTCCTTCTCCTCCCTCCTCCTCCTCCCTCTTCCTCCCTCTTCCTGCTCCCTCCGCCTCCTCCCTCCGCCTACTCTCTCCTCCTCCTCCCTCCTCCTCCCTCTCCCTCCTCCTCCTCCCTCTCCTCCTCCTCCTCCTGCGATCTCCTCCTCCCTCCTTCTCCCTCTTCCTCCTCCCTCCTCCTCCCCCTCCTCCTCCACCCTACTCCTCCCTCCTCTTCCTAATCCCTCCTCCTCCCTCCTATTCATCCTGTCTCCTCCTCCCTCCTCTTCCCTCCTCCACCTCCCTCTTCCTCCTCCCTCCTCCATTTACCCAAGATAGAGAGACATACAGATAGTCGGGAACGGGATCTTATATGACTACTTATATGATTTAAATGAGATGCTCTCCACCATGGGCTGGGCCGGGTCAGACAGACAGACAGACAGACAGACAGACAGATAGATAGACAGACAGACAGACAGACAGTCGGGAACGGGAGCTTATATGACTACTTATATGAATTAAATGAGATGCTCCCCACCAGAGTCTGGGCTATGCCGGGCCGTGTAAGCTAGTATATAATAAAAGAAAATATAAGAGTATTGAGATTTCACAGTTGTTTGTTGTAAAGTATATAACAGTAAAGTTAATTCATTAAAAATATTGAGATAATTTAACGATGTCTGATCATTTAAACTATAAATCTTACAATTAAATATTCCAAAATAACTAAATAAATATTGAAAACTAAAAATATAAGGATGTGAATACCGAGCATTTAAAATATAAAAGTCACATTTAAATATTCTATACTAAATAAATAAAATATTAAACACTAAATCATAAGATTTAAACAATACATATGAAAACATTTATACAATATACATTGTAAAAGTGACATGTACAAATAGTGTTGTGTATTTTTCATTTTACAGATACTTAATGGTATTCATACCATTGCCTTCATCAACCATAAAAGATGGCTTCAGCAAGAACCGACATTGCCAGCACACAGAAAGAAGGTCATTTGTGTATCATGTGTCTGAAATTATTCACAGCGAGTCATAATCTTCCTCGTAACATTCGGACCAGCGACGAAAATAAACAATGGTTGTCTTGTCCTATGTGTGGTAGTCTGTTTAAACGTAAAGGTGGTCTACAAAGACACATAAGAACACTTCACGAGACACCAAATTCTAGGTAAACATGTCCCTCTTAGCTGTTCAGTGGCTGATTTATGAAATTAATCAGATGAGTTATTTATTGATGAGTTTATTTTTAGATTTAGATGAGTACCTGAAAGCTTTGCCGGTGATTGGGTTTAACTCTGGGAAATATGATATTAACGTAATTAAACCATATTTTATAGATTATTTCCTGTCTGCCACTGGTGGTCCCTTTAAATATGTTGCCAAAAGAAATAATGATTTTATGATCATCACGTCAGAAAAAGAAAAGTTTCTAGACATCATTAATTACCTAGCCCCGGGGTTTAGCTACTCAAAGTATTTAGCGGCCTATAAGGTAAAAAAACCAAGATGTTCTTTTGTTATGAATACATAACAAACTTAGATAGATTAAAGGAAACTTGTTTACCCCCACACAAGGCGTTTTATTCGCATTTGAAAAAGTCCAACATTTCAGAGGCTGACTAAGCCTACTACCAACGAGTATGGAGCGAGTACTGTAGGTGGAAACTGGCAGATTTCTTGGTCTGGTGCAACAATAAAGATGTAGGCCCCTTTATCGAGGCATTAAAGGCCCAAGTTAGTTTTTACGCGGATCTAGGGTTAAATATTTTTAAAGATGGCATCTCAGTTCCCTATGTAACTTTGAAATATTTTTAAGACCATCCCCAAAGATGTTTTATTTTCCTTATGTGGCAATACTGATTGTTGGCTGCACACCACTATTAGAAAAAAACATTGTAGGGGTCCCTCGATCATTGTTCACAGACACTATAAGATAGGTGAGACTTTGATCAGAGGAGTTAAAAAAGTGAAATCCATAAAGGGGAATGATGCCAATGCTCTTTATCTGTGGGCCCTAATGCAGCCAATGCCAACATATTTTCCTGCGACATGAAAAGCAGAAGATGGGTTCAAGCCCCATAAGGTTGAGTTTTACACAGTGCAGTGTAGAGAGTTATTGGCGTGGGTGTCCCATAGTAAGAACATAGAGTTACAACCCCAGTTTAATCGACGGGAGATGTCTCTAGGCAGCCGACATATTAGAATTGATAGGTGGGATAAGACGTCTAAAACCGTCCACCAGTTTAACGGTTGTATGTGGCACGGACATCAAGACTGTGTGCTGACACGTGGTAAAAAGATTAACCCGGTCAACAAGAAACCCTTGGTAGATTTGTTTGCCAAAACGCGTGGGATTCGCGATTATTCGGTGAAAGCGGTCAATGTAAAAGTGATGGAGATGTGGGAATGCGAGTGCAGAAACTAAAAAAAAGGCTGATAAAGACCTTAAGAGTTTTGAAGACACGGCTTTTCCACGACTCAAACCAGACTATGACACACACCCCATTGACACACAGAAAATTCTCGCGGCTGTAAGAGCTGAGACTTTGTTTGGTCTTGTGGAGTGTGACATTCATGTGCCAGACAAGTTTAAAGAGCGATTCTCAAAGATGACACCTATCTTTAAGAATACATAGGTCTCTAGAGCCGACATTGGTGACTTTATTCGGCAATACGCCTAGTCACATAAGTTGTTGACTGCCCCACGTCGGACTCTGATAGGTAGTTATATTGGGGAAAAGACCTTGTTGGCCACACCATTGTTAAGATGGTATCTGACGAATGATCTCATTGTCACAAAGATTTACCAGGTGATTGAATATCAACCAGTGCGTTGCTTTAAAACGTTTGGGGATAAGGTGTCTGATGCCAGACGTGAAGGTGACAGTGTTACTGCCTGTACCATTAAGGCAGAGACGATGAAACTGTTGGGTAACGCAGCCTATGGAAAGACACTAACCAATAAGGCCAAGCACACCAATGTTTCGTATTGTCGTAGTGCTGATACGGCAAAATTAATCAATGAGCCCCTATTCAAGAAGATGACCATGCTGTCAGAGGATATATATGAAGTAGAAATGCTGAAGAAGACAACGGTCTGGGATCTCTTCTCCAGATAGGTTATTTTATGTACCAATATGCCAAGTTACGCATGTTACAGTATTATTATGTCTTTATGGATAGGTTTGTAGATAGAAAGGATTTCCAACTGTGTGAGATGGACACCGATAGTCTATATTTAGCACTTAGCAAACCGACCCTAGCAGAAGTAGTTAGACCTCATCTTCTGGAAGAGATCTGTAGAGTTTATGATAGGTGGTTCCCCTCTGAGACCTGTGATACCCATAAACAGTACTTTATTAATAGTAGCGGTAGTGTACCAGACATTTCCCAGTGTAAAGGTAAGAAAGTATACGACAAAAGAACTCCTGGTTTGTTTAAGTTAGAGTATGAGGTGTCAGGGATTATCTCCTTGTGTAGCAAGACTTACCACTGCTTTGGAGACAATAACAAGACCAGCACAAAAGGACTCACCAAACAACACAATACCCACCTAGACAGAGACACATTCTTAGACGTACTCAACCCAAAGACAGCAGTTTGTGGGACAAACGTAGGCTTCAAAACACAGGCTTCCTCTGTCTACACATACGAACAACATAGACAATCATTATCCTATTTTTACATAAAACGCTAATTACACAAAGACAACGTCACCACTTCACCATTAGACATATAATACACCTTGTTTTTAAGACCTTCTCTGCTCACACATTTCAGAGATGGCTAATGTTAGCGTATATAATGTACATAGTTTTGTAATATGTTTTCTACTACTAGCATATGTGTATGTTCACCGTTGTCACTAAAAACACCATGGCAGTTTTCTTATGAATATTGTTTGGATCAATGAATATTGTTTGAATCAATGAATAATTTTATTTCTGTCTACATTTTATCATGAATAATGTTATGTTTATGCAATATGTCTGTAAAATTTCATCATAAATACTTTTATGTGAACTGTATGTAAATTTTATCATAAATATGTTTTGTTTGATCATAATGTCACTTGTCTTATGAATATGTTTTGTGGGGAGACATAATATCACTTTTCGAGATTTATGAAAATAAAAATACCATTATTAAACGGTGTTTGTTGGTTCTTTCTTAGTATGCTGGTATGTCAGCTGTCTTGGTGTTGTCATCTCATTCGTGTTTTCATGTTTCTTCTTATATGTTGTTCTTGTTTTCCTAGTTTTCATGTCGTTCTGGTAGTGAGAGGTTGTTGACCCAATTTTATCTGTGGAAGACTTGATACATGCATATGGAAAGATAGAAAAGAATAAAATCACAAACACAAGGAACACATCCATACACAATGGAACAGTGACAAATACAACATCACAATGGAATATAGAGACAAGAACAATTTCGTATACACAAGTACAAAAGCTCAATGGAATACAGAGAGAAATACAAAAACATATAGTTAAAAAACCACAAAAACAAAATGTTTTCTTTTTTTCTTTTTCCTTAAATAAAGATCTATACACGTGGCTTTTTTTTCTGGCCTTCTTCTATGGAATACAATTGTCTGAGAAGGCTGGCTGGTAACCTGGTAAATATCTGTCACTTGGCGTGTAGTCATAGGCTGAGTGTTGGTCTCCTGTTTCTCGGGATGACATCTGAGTATTGTAGTCAAGGGAGGCGTCAAACATTTGGCTGTCGGGTACAGCAAACATCTGGTTGTTGTAGCTTGCTTGAAAGACTGGGGCAGCAAACGGTACATTGTTTATGACTGGATTGGGATGAATATCTTGAATACAGATGGTGACTTGTTTTAATGGTTTGGTTTGGTTAACTTGACTGAGTCGATCAAAGTCAGCGATAATCTCAATCTGTATAGCTATTAACTGCTCAAATTCATGACGACTGAGTGTCATACCCATCTTGGTTGAAAACTTGGTCTCGGATTCACCAAAGAAGCGACAGGTGTGTAACGTGGTCGTTTCACTGTAGGATGAGACAAACCCTGCCTTGACACCAGCGCCCATGGGTCTAACGGTCTCACCACAACGAGTCATGTAGACGCAGTTATCAGGCACAGTCTTGAGTTCGGTAGTCATCTTCGGAATGAATGACTGTTACCAACCGCTGGTTTATATATACTAGTGTTTGAGTGTAAACCGGTTTCAGCTAGTTTTAAGTCAAGCGTATCATGTTAAGGTCACCTTGTCTCATATATATATATATATATATATATATATATATATATATATATATATATATATATATGAATGAGACCTTCTACATTTATACAAAACACCAGGTTATTTACTTTTCAAAAGAAGTGAATAAAACCTTGCTCTCTGCTCCGATAAAATGAAACCTTTGTTTAAGCATTCAGTATTTTGTTTTACTCGCAATCTGGAATCAAACAGTTCTGAAGATGCCCTAGAAAGATAAAGCTCTCGGATTAGACCATTCAGTTCACGCAGTTCAAAACGTTGAGCAAATTGAATATGATATTCGAAATCAATATCACTGCCAATTGTCGTTCCACGTGCCACTACTGTTTCATCATCTAACAGTGAATCCGAAAGCTAACAGAAACTTTGAATTCGTTTGTTCGTATGAAAAAGGCCGTCTTGCTGATATAAATCTGGATATTTCCATAAAATTTTTTTTTTTTTTTTTTTTTTTGCGATTTCCCCAAATTAATTCCCGTAATATTGATAACACAGACATAACAGTCATCATAGTGGTTCTTGGGCTGTCTCCAAATCAATGGAAATCCAAATTATGTAAGAAACTAGATTGCAATAGTTCCCCCTTCCCCGCCCATAGCTTTATACAAAAAATACTGTAACAATAGTAATTAAATATGCAAATACCTGAATCTAAAAGATATGTGCTGCTACAGACAAATAAATGTGATATTTGGGTTTAGCAGCCGTCGTTCCTGCAAAATCAGGTGTAAAATATTTTTGCGTAGGGTTGTGTAATGGGTAAATCAACTACGTTGACGAGATGATCAAAGCAAATTACAACCTTCTGATTAATTCATTGGTTCGTCATCTGCATTGAAGAGATGTTCAAAGCAAGTTACAACCTGCTGTATAAGTACAGTGTACGTCAACTACGTTGAAGAGATTTCAATGCAAATCAGAACTTTCTGTTTAATAAATTGGTACGTCTTTAAAGAACAAATACAAATATTATGTTTTGCAACATATCACACTGACATGTGTATATTTTGTTAAGTCAGACAGAAAGTGAAATATTTTGAAAACATAAAACAATTAATTAAATAACACATAAGACATGTTAATAAAATGTTAATATGAGTAATCGCTGATTGCTTTTGAACTGGGCCATTGATTAATGAGCAGAACCCATTTTTATTTGCAATCTTTGGTAAGTGATCAATAGCAGGGGTGTATTTATTCACTGTGAACGTCACATTGGATTCTGATTGCACGGCCACTTTTTCAGTGAACTTAAAAAAAGAAAAAACAGCAACAACAATTTGCCAAAAATATTGAATGCGCGTATACACAAAGTAATTTTAAGGGCGCCAATTAATTAACAATTTGACAATTTGGAAGAAAAAAATGTTGTAGAGAAAAATCAGACGAATTAACATTATTTTGGTTGTAAAATAAAACTTTATGTGTAAACCAGAAATAGAGAAGGAAATAGAGAAATACAAAGGGAAATAGAGAAATAAATAGAAAAAGGCAGGAAAATAGAGGGGAGATATAGGAATACAACAAGAGTAGATTTTTGGCATCCCATGTCATTGTGGGCTTAAATGTTAGGGAGGGGAGTTTCACTGCATACATTGAAACATGCAGTTGAAGATTTGAAGCTGTGGAGAGGCACGATCCCATACGCCGCTTAGCAAAAAAACGCCCACCCCCCACACACTCACACACACACACACACACACACACACATATATATATATATATATATATATATATATATATATATATATATATATATATATATATCCATCCATCATGTGCCATGCCGGTAAGCGTGGGCGGTCATGTTCTGCCATCTCACTCGATCAACAGAGTCGTGGATCAGTTCCGTGTTTCTGTCTCGACCATGCCACAAGGCCAAGCCATCCAGATACTTGTTTCTAGGTCTTCCCCTTGGTCTGTTCCCCTCGATCTTACCAGTTGTCACCAAGTTCTCCAAATCATTTCTTCTCATAACATGCCCAAAAAATTGTGACTGTCTACGTCTAATGTCTCTGATCAGTTTACGATCTTCATTTGTTTCTTGAAGGACTTGTTCATTGGTCTTTCTGGCTGTCCATGGTATTCTTTGCATTTTCCTCAGAAACCACATTTCTACAGCCATCAGATGTTTTTCAGCCTGGCTGCTCATTGTCCAAGCTTCACATCCATATAAAAGTACAGGTTCTATGTAGCATCTCAACACTCTTTTTCTCGTTTCAATTGACATCTTTTTATTGGTCAGTATGTTTTTCATCTTGCTAAAGGCTACTTTTGCCATGGCGATTCTTGTTCTAATCTCTTCAAGGCATCTCCCATCAGATGTTATTACTGTTCCGAGGTAATTGTACCTATTCACTTGTTGAAGAATATTCCCATTTACTTGTATATTACACTGTGGTATTTCGTTCTTCTTAGTGACGACCATAATCTGTGTCTTTTTACAATTTAATTCTAACCCTTGTTGTTCACTGTGTGTAACAACCGCATCTACTAAATTTTGCAGGTCCTGTTCATTGTCTGCAATCAAGACTGTATCATCTGCATATCTAATGTTATTGATGCATCGTCCCCCAATGTTGATTCCTTCCATATTTTCAATATTTCTGAAAATATTTTCACTGTACAGGGAAAACAGATCTGGAGACATTACACATCCCTGTCTCACACCTCTCTTAATAGGCTGATATTGGCTTACTTCATTATCAACTCTTATGGCAGCTTGTTGTTTGCAATATATGTTTTTTACAAGTCTAAGGTCTTTCCCATCAATTTGTAGATCTTCAAGCATCCTTATCATGTTGACATGTCTCACTTTATCAAAAGCCTTTGTGTAGTCAATGAAGCAAAGGTGTAGATCTTTGTTTACTTCTATAGAACGTTCGATTACGGTTCTCAGTATATACACAGCATTTACTGTACCCTTGCCTACTACAAACCCACATTGTTCTTCTCCTATTTCAGGTTGTATTTTCCTCCTAACTCTTTGCATGATAATTCTTAGCAAAATCTTCGTGATGTGACTCATTATACTAATTGTTCGATGTTGATCACATTCCAAGGCTCCTGATTTCTTTGGGATTGCAATAAATACAGAATTACATAACTCATGAGGTATATTTCCAGTATCATATATTGTATTAAACAGACTGGTAAGTGAACACAACATGATTTTCTTGGCATGTGTAAAGAAGGTAGTTTGCCATTGCTTTCCTTCCCAGCAGTGACCATACTGGTCAGTGACCGTAGCCATTGTCTCCTCAAAAAAAGGAGATCCTCTGCCTACCGTCGTGAAGGTGGAGACCATAACCTACAACTATCTGTCGGCTGCTCTCCATCTTCATCCACCACCTGCACCCATGGCTTCACGTAACCCTGATCGGGAGGCTAAACGGGTACTCCACCTTGCCCAAGGGTGTCCCGTAGGCTAGCGGAGGGAAGGAGGCGCCTTACTTCTCCTTTGATAGGGGATACCCCTACCCCGCTACCCCGCTATATATATATATATATATAGAGAGAGAGAGAGAAAGAGAGAGAGAGAGAGAGAGAGAGAGAGAGAGTCCACTTACCGACTTATTCGACCAGAATTAACAAGTTAGTAAGACATTTAATAGGATGTGATACTAATGCTTTATATCTCTGGTATCTTACGGAAAATATTTCCCCGCGTTTAGAAAGAGAAAGGATGGGTTAAAATAGACTTCACAAGCATATACGTGTTTAGATACATTTGAAGACCCAATTTAAAAATAGTGAGATGTAGATTGGCGAGTAGATGCGTGGGATAGAAGCACTAGGACAGCTTACGAATTCCACAGGTGTTTGTTTCATGGACATTCAAACTTTCTGCTCAGTAGCGAGAAAGAGAGTAAATAACAATCCACTGTTACAATTGTACCAGAACACTTGCGGCATTGATGAATATCTAGAGAGTAATATCGCTGTGTCAGTTAACATTATTTAGGGTTGCGAGTGGCAGAAATTAAAAATATCAGATCAAACAATGAAGCGTTTCGTGCGGGAAATCATTCCACCGTCTAAACTTCCCTGGAGTTCATTTACGTTACAACATGTTCTCAAGGCTAGAGTTGATGAAAATTGTTTGTTCTAATGAATGCGATATTCATGTGCCGGATGACATGAAAGAGTATTTTGCTGAGATGCCTCCAATATTCAAGAACACGGAGGTGTCGAGAGAGACATTGGCGACGTTATGAAAGAATACTCCATACTACACAAATTATTGACTACCCCACGACGTACGTTGATCGGCAGTTATTTTCGGAAGAAAAGGCCAAAGTGACAGAAAACCGACTGAGGCCATTACAGCCGACATGATGCAGTTATTAACTGACGCTGCTTACGGCAAAGCCCTAAAAAAAATAAGCCCATACACACAGATGTATTCTAATGTCAGGGGCAAGACACTACAAAGTAAATCAATAACCCTCAGTTTAAAACATGACCCCCGGTACAGATGGTTGTTGGTATACCAGTATGCCACATTGCGCATGCTAGCTTTTTATTATGAGTTTCTCGACAAATTTGTCTCTGAAGAAGAATACCAACTCACCGAAATGGATACGGATTCACTCTATTTGGCACGTAGTACCGATTCGCTCTCTGAGGTTGTTAGATCACATCTACGAGAAGAATGTGATAGAGTATATAATCAATGTTTTCCATTCGAGTTTTGTTCCGCTAATATAGCTACCTCTACTGCTACAACATGTCAGGCCTGTCAGGATATCGAAGCTTATGAAAAGAGAACCCCAGATCTTTTAAAACTGGAGTACGAAGGTGCGAGGGGCGGGATGGTGTCTCTTTGTAACACAACTTAGCATTGTTTCGGTTCCTACGCAAAGACCAGTACCAAAGGTATGACTAAGAGTCACAATACCTTAGACATTATCTTACCTTTATATAAAACGACATGTCCAACCCGATAATATCATCACAGCACATCTCCTCGTTTAAAAATAGTGTTCATATACATGTGTTATCCTTTTATTAAAAGTTTAAGTGTCTTTTTAAATAACTTGGTTGTTATTTCAATGATTTCTGTTGTACACACCGAGTCGTGACTAGACCACGACGCCCATTTTTTTCTACCACCCCACTCTGAGTGGTCACCAGACCACAACCAGCCAGAAAACAAAAATTGATACGGGCTAAATATAGATTGCAAATTGAGGGGAAAATCGATAAATAGTTGACTTATATAAGGAATGTGCGTCTCAAAAATGCACATGCTGTGGCCCGTGTCATACTACTCCCAGTTTATTTCAAGTTTATGTGTGTCTTACTGGCTACAGACTTGCCTAATTTAAAACCTGGGTAAATAAAACAGCAAATGGCCACTTCCTTGATCCTCCACCATTCTACACAGTGTCGCTTCTGCCTCCCGATTGACCAACCCGAGATCGGTGGTAGTGTCTGCATCTCCTAACCGCATAGCCATCCGTGTTGGTCTGTCAGCATTGATGCAGGTGTAGTCTGAAGCTACCAAAGCCTCATCCAGTGCATTTTTCTGACCGTTTTGAGTGGATGTATCCTAATCCCTGCCAAATGCTTTAAGATATCCCCATATCAAGACTCTATCCCAAAACATCTATTTTATCTCTTATAGCCAGTACTCTTTGCTGACAAAGGACTCTCCGCGAGATTATATATTCTAAGAAAGGCCCCCTCCCCTTTTCTCCCTATAACAAGCGCGTATCTCCTAGTTGCCCTGGTTCCACGTATTAATCTAGCGTGACACACTTTCTTCACAACTTCTCAATAGCACCGCCTGCCCGTGTCCTCCCTGTCATTTTAAATCGATGTAACTATGGCATCCTGGATATTTCAACGTACCGATCATACAGTCCTGTAGTATCTGGCTATCGAAATCATAAACAAGTCATTCCAGAATGGGTCATCGTTGCACTACACTGCGACACGTCTAACAACCTCCTCTCAAATGCTTGAAACTCACTCTCTCAATATAATGTTTTGTTTTCCTGGCACCAGACCCTCTTTATCTTAATCTGCTCTCATTTCCATTTCCCCTCATTATTAACATCTCTCTCTCTCTCTCTCTCTCTCTCTCTCTCTCTCTATATATATATATATATATATATATATATATATATATATATATATATATATATATATATATATATATATATACCCGTCTCCCTGATCGAGGAGTTAGCAGCTTTCTCCGTAATCCCGAATACTCTCGTGATTGACGTGAGCGAACGAGAATTGGAAGCGGTTCGAGTCGCGCCAGTGACTTATGAGAGTATGAAGCCGGTCGCTCAGAAAGTCGTGGCGTGCTGATGAGCGTAATCTAGCCTAGGAATCAACATACAGCTGAAAGATGCTGATGTTGACTGCAATATCCTGAAACAGGATGGAAACGCGAAAAATTATATATATATATATATATATATATATATATATATATATATATATATATATATATATATATATATATATATATATATAAGGCAATCTCCGTCTGTCTGTATGTATGTCTGTCTGTATGTCGTTTATAAGTTCGCGAACGGTCCATCCGATGGAGATGAAATTTTCTACACGTCTTACTCTCATTCCCGCGCTGCCAACTGTCATAGATTTTTTTTAGTGTACCAACAGTTATTTACTTAATATTACTTAATATTAATTTACATTATAATTTATATATAGCGAGGGGACATAACTTTTAATAGCATTGCTATACATGTAAAATTGTTGCATATTTCTCAAATAGGTTGACACTTTCGCTGCAGTTATCTACAAGCATATGCGTTATAATCCTCCTCCCCCTCCTCCTCCTCCTACACTCCTCTTCCTCTTCCTCCTCCATCCTCCTCCTCCTCCCTCTTCCTCCTCCTCCCTCCTCCTCCCTGTTCCTCCCTCCTCCTCGCTCTCTTCCTCCCTCCTCCTCCTAATCCCTCCTCCTCCCTCCTCCTCCTCCCTACTCCTCCCCCTCCTCTCTCCTCATCCCCCTCCTCCTCACCTCCTCCTCTTCCTCCCTCATCCTCCTCCCTCCTCCTCCTACCTTCTCACCCCTCCTCCTCCTCCCTCAACCTCCCTTATCCTCCTCCTCTCTAATCCTCCTCCCTCCTCCTCCTCCCTCTCCCTCCTCCCTCCTTCTCCCTCCTCCTCCCTCCGCCTCCATCCTCCATCTCCTCCCTCTCCCTCCTCCCCCTCCTCATCCTCCCTCTTCCTCCTCCTCCCTCATCCTTCTTCCTCCTTCTCCCTCCTCCTCCCTCCTCATCCTTCCTCCTTCTCCCCCGCCTCCTCCCTTCTCCTCCTCTCTCCTCCTCCACCTCCTTCCTCCTCCCTCTCCTTCCTCCTCCCCCTCCTCCTCCTTCCTCCTCCTCCTACCTCCTCCTCCCTTCTCTTCCTCCCTCCTTCTCCCTCTTCCTCCTCCTCCTTCTCCCTCATCCTCCCTCTTCCTCCTCGCTCGTCCTTCCTCGTCCTCCCCCTCCTCCTCCCCCTCCTCCCTCCTCCTCGCTCTTCCTCCTCCTCCCTCCTCCTCCTCCTCCCCTCCTCCTCCCTCCTCCTCCTCCCTCCTCCTCCTCCTCCGCCTCCCTCCTCATCCTCCCTCATCCTCCTCCCTCCTCCTCCCTCTTCCTCCCTCCTCCTCCTCCTCCCTCCTACTCCTCCCTCCTCTTCCTGTCTCCTCCTCCTCCCTCCTGCTCCCAGGGACTAGGCAAAGCCGGGCCGGGTCGTCTTTTTTTTTGGAAACGGGAACGGGAGCAGGGGCCGAATATGAATTAAATAAGACGCTCCATTTACCCAAGTTAATTGTTGGGGGAAGATGTAAAGATCTTTCAAGTGCTCTTTCTAATAATAGACAGACAGACAGACAGACAGACAGACACACACACACACACACACACACACACACACACAGACAGACAGACAGACAGACAGACAGACAGACAGTAGATAGTCGGGAACTGGAACGGGAGATTATATGACTACTTATATGAATTAAATGAGATGCTCCCCACCAAGTGTGGGCGAAGCCGGGCCGGGTCAGACAGACAGACAGACAGACAGATAGACAGACAGACAGATAGATAGATAGATAGATAGATAGATAGATAGATAGATAGATAGATAGATAGTCGTGAACGGGAACTGGAGCTTATATGACTACTTATATGAATTAAATGAGATGCTAACCACCAGGGTCTGGGCGAAGCCGGGCCGGGTCAGCTAGTGTGTGTGTGTATATATATATATATATATAATTATCGTCTATGTCAGTGGTTCTCAACCTTTTTTGGCCCGTGCCCCCCTTCACCATATTTTGAGAACGTCATCCCCCCCCCCTTTTTGTATTTTCTACCTAAAAATTTTGCCCGCGCCCCCCTTCACCATATTTTCAGAACGTCATTCCCCCCTTTATTATTTCCTACCTAAAAATCCCTCCTCCCTCCCCTACACAGTATACGTAATAATGGAAGCACATACTAAAACAAGTCTAGACGTCCACATAAAACGTGATTTTATTGGTCTACTTACTTTATAAAATTAATTTTAAAAGGGTGAGACGTACAGAACCGTAAAGTATGAAGGGAAAAACAAGATCAAGTAATTGGTTCTTGTATTAACGCGATCTTGAAATAATCATCATTGCCCTCCTGGAAACCACAAAATTCCCCACCGGTTGAGAACTACTGGTCTATATCAACCTAAGAAGGCAAACAGTTCAGTGCACATTCTTCGGTGCCTCGGTGATTATTCCTATCTAGTATTAGTTTCATTTGTAGCTGTCGTAATGTACAACATAACCAATGGCCCCAGTAGAGCCTGATGGACAGAGCTACATTAAGACATAGCTATCCACAGCCTTTTGTCTCATGTGCCAACAATCATTCCTGATACTGATGTTCCGCCATGCCATGATGTCAAACAGTTTAACATCGCATGTCTAGGTTTCTAATCGTGTTAAGGTATTCTGTTATGTAAACAATCTAAGTTGAGAAGCATGGTAGTTCATACCAACATACAAGACAGAGCTTAACAAAACGCAAAGTGAATCATTTTAAGCCATAAATTATGCCTTCCTGGTGAACAGTGTGAGGATACTAAATTGGCGTGCCTCTGTAGGCTTAGATTCTCACCGAACTTAGCATTGTTAGTCTGGTTAAATTGGTTAAACAGGTATTTAGGCTACTGTGTAGGCGATTATCCAAACGCTATGGGAGAATCCTGTGCACTAGACTTCCTGGTCTTGTGCGTCAATGAGCTTTGAGATGGAGGTGTTGGATTGTTGGTCACGTATTCAAATGTGGCTTGGGACGCAGAGGTGTTTCCAAGGCACCAGGGCCGGGTTATATACTGGCCAAGACCTATTGACGCGTCCACGTCGAGCGTCCTGGGCAACAGGTCCCTTCGGGGTCCTGGCTGAAGTCAATAGGATCGCCGATTCCTCCGAAGTCGGAGAGTGTCTGCCTGTGCGGCGAGGAACCACCAGTCTGCACACCAATAAGCCAGACATGGGACAACGGATACTCACGCAAACCTCAGGTCCTGTATGACATCACACTGATGTTGGACAACAGGATGCCTTCATCCGACATACAGGACTTCGCGTTGGAGCTCAAGCCAACTGTCAGAAGTCGGGGTGCCCCACCGGCTAGATGAATGTATTATTCACTGGCGAGCAACCCCAGATAGTCAGAAACTGACTAGGGACAAAATCTATATGGCTGAACTACAGATTAAGCCCTTGAATATCCAACGTACAGTTCCTAGTGGCTCGTTACAAAATGAAATGAACTGTGCTGAATATTCGCCAAGGAACAGGAAAGAGAAGTTTAGCTGAGATAGATGTTTAAGTCTAAATATATGAATATAGACGACTATTCTCAGTACAGGTGTTTCTCCCTGACTGCTCCCTTCCTTGGTGTGTAAGTGAACCCCCACCAATGTACACACACAACACGTATGCACAATTGGAATTAAAATATAACGACAGAACTATGAGTTACAATACTACAACATTTATTTGCTAATCATAACAATAGACATCGGATGATTGTCAATATGAGGATGATAAAATCATATAACATATTGTGATGAGAAACATTACGTAACTTTACTTGTTACTTCATCTATCTGGAACTGTGGTCCAGATCCCCACTCTCCAGTAGACTCAACAAAAGAACAGCTTGCCGGTATTCTAACGTCTGCCAGTCCTGGCTCTACCTAGTCATAACTCGTTCTTGAGATCTATAACATAGGTGCTCCTTGTGAGAGCTTGAAAGAAAGTCAAGAATGTGTTATATCAGTTCTACATCAGCGCAATCCTAATTAAAACATATCATAACACAAACATATACAATGACCAGTCTGGCCAAGTTTATCTTCCAGCTCTACTGTGTTCACCATCCTCCTTCTCCCTACTGTCTTTAGTCTGGGACGGGCTTTTCAATTGTCTCACACGCCTGTAATGATTACATTTCTGCCGCCCCATGTCCATGTCGCTAATACAGAAATTCTGTGTCGTACCGCCGCTCCGTCCAATGTTAGTTTAGCAGCTCACAGGGTCGGTAAGTGTATTATAACAATGCCAGGTCATCCGGGCTTACAAGCCGTGACCAGTAGTTGTGCCAGGTTTCCATGCATTACCGTGGACGCACGCCCACAATACACTGAGAAAGTTTAGCACCATATACCCCATAACACTTGTGGGTAATGTCTGTACCATTACACCTCTGCTACAAATGCAATCGATGGTTAGTGTGCCAATGCGCACACCATAATATAACACGTCATATTGATAGGCTAGCATATGACAAATCAATATACCAAACATGAAATACACATAAAACATTAATTAAACTAGACATATTATGATACTTTAACATAATAGCATAATGCACTAGTTAGTTTGTAGGTATACGAAATGAGATGTATATACACAAAAAGATTATGTACGAAGCATATTCCTAGCATCGTATATTCATATGAAATTACACATACATACATCCAACATATCCGTAAACATTATATTACTTCAAGATAGACATCTAATGATACTCACATAATAGCATCAGGCATTATTAATGAGTACTAATATTGTATAGCTACAAAATGAGATATACAACAAGTCTAATTGAAGTGACCAAACAGACCAGCCATATTTGCTGAGCTGCCCGGTTTAATCACAACTCAGTTACTGCGGTTGTAAGAATTAAATAAATAGTCAGTTGACTATATTCTGTACAACAAATGCACACACCAAAAAGGACTAGTCTAGTTTAGAAAGAGATGGCAAGCATCTGCTACGACACCTCAAGTATATCTAGACAAGACCTGCCTTCAATAAGTTTCTACTTCTCAGAAGAGTAGCACTTACAGCACCATGATATTGAACACAGAACTCAGAAAGAACACTCAAGTAACCTACAACAATGGTAGTTCTTGCAATAACCTAGATCAGATATAGACTGAAAGTCAGTACATCCATCTAAAACTCGACTAGTTACTAAGAATTAATTCTCCTAGTTAAATCTAGCAACCTAAGAATCATACAAAACGAGCTGGTTGTCTCACCTGTTCTGAAGTCAAACTTAATCTAACATAAAACAGGCTAGGGACCCTTATTTAAGCTTAGTCTAGCAGACAGTGTCTGAGACACTATTATCTCTTTGGCATTCCCGTAATAAATTCTTCTATTCTCCCGCTGACGGTAATTGCAATTATCCCCGCAACCTGGCCATCACACCTTGCTCCTCTCTGTCTGGTACAGTCTACAGGCCCCGTGTTAATTGTCTTATCAGATCTGTTTTCACACATTCCTGAGTCTGCCAGTCAGAGGGGACGGGGCTTAGTTTACAGCCCTGGGGCTATTATCTCTCCCTCTGTCAATGTTGTTCACACCTGGCGATTTCCTACCTGTGCTTATCAGGTGTCATGCCTGGTCAGTTTTAATTACACAGTCCATGGCCCCTTCATTGTTGATTCAGCATGTCTGGGTCAGCAGTTTCCCAAGGTGTATACTAATTATCTAGTTGCCATTTTACTTGCCATCTGCAAGCTTACGTCATGGCTAGAGGCTTTTTGTGAATAATCTTACCTCACGACTAGATAATTTTGGAGTAGTGTGATTAATTCATTCTTTCTCAATTTGGCCTCTCAAATTTGGAGACCGAGAAAAATATTCTGGGATGTTAAGGCGGCCAATTCATGACACCAACGAACACAAGCAAGCAAGCATGCAAATGTGGCTTGAAGCCACGTTGCTTATGTGGGCCTCAATCAGGGTGTGTTTAGCGTCTGTAGTATGGCATTTCCCCCCAATATGAGATATCTGCTTGTGTGTATTATTTATGGGATAAAAACTGTACAATGATGTCGATCGTCTCGCATTAAAAACCCCTCTTATTTACGATGGAATTACAATGATATCTCTTCCAGTGATCACATGTCTCCCAAACGTTGCCATGTATCGTCATACTATAACTATTAATTAGCATTAGTGTGTATTCTTTCAACATGTATTGATCTCAAAGCTTCTCTTTATCATGAATTGCAATCTGAAAGTATTTTTCCAGTTTGCTTTGTGATATTATAATACATTTTAGACAATAGTTCCATTTACATTTCATACCTCCACAACTATTAATATGAACTGCCATGTTTAACAGTTTAACACAGCCGTGTCAGATTACGGGAAAGTTGAAGGACGGAGAGGCAGGGGAGGACCAAGAACGAAGATATTGGATAGTTAGACAGTATGGCATGGAGGAACATCGGTATCAGATATGACTGGCAATATTCGAGACAGTAAGTTGTGGACAGACATGACAGCCAACGTCACACAACATGGATATGGATTATAAAAAGACTACATCAAATAAATGTTCTCAGAACACATGTATTGCCATTCATTGCATTCCACAATACTGAGAGGATACTTGCTGACTAGGAATAGCAACAATACAGTAACATCTATCTGTGTTACTTGTGCATGGCCGTTTCTTCATCAAAACTGATCAGCCAGGACGTAGGAAACAGTAAACAAATAAACAAGTCCCAAGGCAGGAACCTACCGTGGGGTGTGATGTGATTGGGCTGTCACATTGTGTAGACCCGAATGCACGGCTCACTCAGGCGTCGAATCCTAGTCTGACAACACTCATACCATTATCAGCGTAGCTCCTATTACCCACGAAATCGTGCATCTACTCAGTATGGGGGAAGTGTGGGTTTTTGTTTGGTCATTTCTGATTATTAGAAAAGAATACACTCACACTATGTTAGCGACACGTGAGTAAAACATACCCATGTATGACAAATATTAATACGAGGGTAAGTTAATAAGTTTGTCATAAATGGCTGTAGAAAAGTAACTAAATATTACAACAACTTGAAACCAGTTTATTTTTATACATACCCCCTTTATTTATCATCATATATTCTACCAATATTGATGCACTTATCCCATCGTTTTATCAGTCTTCCCAAACTGGCTGCATAGAACTGCGCGCTACCAAACCTGTTAATGTTTCTTTCATGCATTTGTAATAAAGCCATTGGAACGGGTTTCAAATGAATGACCCTTATATATATAAATTGTCGTAATACGTGTCGTCCCTAGGGTGAGGGGAATCAACACCCACATTCTTTTAACTCCGTGTCATTATCTCGAGAATCTACTGGATCTCTGTCCACAAAACCCCATCAGTCTTTTGATCTCTCTCTCTCTCTCTCTCTCTCTCTCTCTCTCTCTCTCTCTCTCTCTCTCTCTCTATTCTTCTTCTTCTTACCACTGGACCATGCCCCCTCTCATTGTTTTCCAAAACATACTACACAACTCTAGCTTCTAACAAAATGATAAATTAATTTAATATAGAAAAGTGTCAGGTATGTGCAAAGTGTGTGTGTAGAATGTCTGTCGTATAATCTAGGGTGTATACAGAATCAGACCGAACAGCTCAGGATCAAAGTCTGCTTTCATCACAGTACCGGCCAAACAACAGCACCATAGATCAAGTAAAGAGGGACCTCACCAAATGATGCGTCTCTCCGGCCAGGTGTCCACTTCCTCCAGTGGTTTTTGGATAGTCCGGCTGCCTGGTCACCAATGGTGGATGTAGTCCAATATTGACCCTGAATCCGACACACTCAGTGCAACTAATATGTCACTAAATGTTCTGTGATCTGATAACCCTTGTATAGTGAAATAAATGTTTACGGCCACTTTGAAACAAAATGTTAATTGCTTATTTCTCACAGGTATTCACCATTTGGAAAACACAATGTTAATTGTTAATTTCTCACCAGGAATTCACCATTTGGAAAACGCAAGGTTAATTGTTAATTTCTCTATATAAATACTATTGTCCCTGTTACTGGTGGTATTGTAAGTATCTTCACTCTAATATGATGAGAACTACCACGGAGGAATCACTCTTAGATGATAGTCGGTTCCTGCTCAGCAGAGGCCAGGTTCTTGCAGACCGTTTGGGTTATGGGCCCAGTGCAGAGGCCACTGAGTAAAAACTGCCTTCAATGATCGAGCCATAATCTTCTTCTATGACTTGTTTGCTAGCTTTTTTTGGAAAACACAGTGAAATCTGTTGAAGAGAGAACACCCGGTGAGAGCAACCCGATTCCGACCTTCATTAGGTGAGTGTAGGCCGACGGCCGCACTCAGATATTTAATCAGAGAACTAAACTCTGTCATAAGGCAGAGGAGCTCATCACATCGGTCTGAGTCATGGTAAGACAAGGAAAGACTAAAGGAAAAGCGCAGACACCCAGTAGATACCCTACTGGAAGATCCGACCATTTGACATTTCCCTTATCTCCCCCCAACCATCGCCAATCTCCCCGAATATCATCCCTCTACCTTATTCTTAACCCACTGAGTTAATTAATTTCTCACACTAGCTAGTTTAAGCAACGCGATAGCCTACTGCTGCCGACGCTCCTGTAATAAGTTCTCACAACACACATTACTACACTCGATTCCTAAGAATCATCTAATTTGGGTCTATTTAATTAAATACCATATATTTATTCCCGTCTGAAATCGAGACCACTACATCACACAATGGACAAATGTCCGCCTATGTAAATCAACATAGGACACAGTGGTCTCTTTCCATAATCAGAACAGGAACATCAAACACGTCCTTGTTGCCTCACAACATTTGGTCGACTCCCGCCAATGGTGTTTGTCCAGACTGATTTAAAACTGTGTCTGAATGACGTCACAAATCTGACTAGACACTAGGCGTCGAGAAACTATATTTTTCTCTCCTTTTCCGACTCGATGTAAACAATCGGCCGGCTGCCCCGCTTTGCTCTCGGGAATCTTTCCCCCCACAACAAAAGGTCTTGCCGACTCTCATCAGGACAGTCTGTCCCCAACATCAAAGAATGGCGGCTGCCTGTAGATGAATGGCGCGACAGTCTTTCATCCATCGACAACTCCAAGAATTCCGCGATATATATATATATATATACCGATCTCCCTGGCTGAGGAGTTAGCAGCTTTCTCCGTAACCCCGAATTCTCTCGTTGTTGACGTGTATGCACGACAATTTGAAGGGGTTCGAGTCGTGCCAGCGACTTACGAGCTTACGGAGCCGGTCGCTCAGAAAGTCGTGGCGTGTTGATGAGCGTAATTTAGCTTAGGAATCAACATACAGCTGAAAGATGATGATGTTGACTGCAATATCCTGAAACAGGATGGAAATGCCGATAGTTAACAAGACTGTTCTTGGAAAGAAAGATTGACGTGTGGTAAGCTATGTATCACCAGACAATTTAAGCTTACCTATTGGTTACTATTTGGGTATTGAACGCGGATGTAATGTCGAATAATCACTTATAAGAAAGACTGCGCTGACATTATTGCAACTCCATCCTGCAACAAATCCACGACTGTAGGGTGTTTTCAACAACGCAGAAGATTGTCAGTTAACTATTCAAAGCATAACAAAAACACTGCAGTAACTACAACGCGTAACAATATGTGGCAGCTTCAGTCGGTGTTAAGCATCGGTCTCCTAATTTGTGTTACCAGGAAAACAGAAAGTATGATTTATGTAAAATAATGAATATCATTTCAGATGCAATGTATACTTAGTTATTAGTAAGGGGCATCTTCATCGCACGTCGGACACCGAATTCGTCCTTAACATTTCTTTCAGCGTATATCGATTGATCGTACCAGTTCTGTGTTGGTTAAGTGCATAACGAATAAGACTTTATTAGAAGTAATAATTTACTTTCACAATCAAATTATGAAAAGGATTGTCTGTATGTATTTATCGACATCGTATTTGTTAGAGTACGCTTTAATCGTTGTTACCATTTTACAGAGTTGGTTGCGTGTCATTTTACAGGACGTAGCAATCAAAAAAGTGTTTTCAGCTGTTTTTCAATTGATATTGGCAAGTTTATGTTCAATAGTTCGCAGTGATTTCTTAACCCGCTGTAACATCGTCTGATTTCTAACTCGTTATGTTGCATTGCGTATCGCGTTCGCAATTTCATAGCTACAGACGATACTAAAATATAAAGAACGAATATAAATGGATATACACTATATTATAAAGTAACTGTACATATTGACTAGTATTTTTGTGTGTTTGGTAATAATTAATACCTATTGCGGTTCAGGATATTCCTAGTTAAAGGAGATGTAAGAGGCGTCCTTTTCTACGTTATCCTTCTAGGCACCATTGGGATTATCTGATTATCCCCCCTCCACCTGGAGGTCAGTATCATTGAATGGATAAGAGCGCTCGCTCTCAGTCTTCCAGTGTGCTGATGGCGAGTTAATGGGTTCAACGCTACACTTGTCATTTAAACTAAAGCGTTGACTTCTCGTTATTGACTTGGGGACGTCAATTACAAGTACCTCATAATTCGGAGTGGGTTGGCCTGATGGCGAGGGACACTGTTAATAAGGAAAGCTATCTAGTGTTATCTATGTTTATCAACAGATGTTCGCGATTAATTCTTTTTCACAGCAAAATATTTCATTTAAGTTCACATAAATTAAATTTATTGAATGTCGTAATGTATTTGATTTAGCAAATGTACACGTTTATTTATACTAATATAATAGGCATATTTGATTTGCAGAAAGTGTCTAATGAAACACATTGTCTGTGCATAGAAAAGTCAAGCGTCTTTGTGAATTGTTTCTATGATGTCAATGATTGAAAATGCCTGCAATATATATACAAAAGACATTGACAAAACAGAAAAGATAAATAAAGCTTCAAATTTTCCTAAATTATCCTCCTCGGAAGGATGAAAGCGCTCGATCATGAACATCGTGTTCTCTGATGGCTTCGTGAGCGACTCAACACCAACATTGTCATTTTGGCACCTTTCCGTTTTGACAGACGATAGTTTGGTACATTGTGCTTCAAAAAGGCTTAATAACTATGACCCATGGCGGTGGCGAGTGTGGCTGGTAAGGCCAATTCTTGCTGCAAATGTTTGCCCACAGTAGATGCATGTGAAAACATGGTCATTTCCACCATTGTGCACCATCTTACGTCTCTCACGCTCTGTGTGTGCTTTATCTGCAATCATTTTCTCCTTTGTCTTTATTCCATTTCTTATAATTGCCCTCCATGCAACACGTTCAGCGGCGACTTGCTCCCAATATGCATTATCTATGCCTGTATCAATCATGTCCTGCTTACACACATCTTTGTATCGTAGTAGAGGCCGACCCTGAGATCTCCTACCCGTCTGTAATTCACCAAAAAAGATGTCCTTTGGTATTCTACCATCAACCATCCTCCTAACATGTCCTATCCATCTAAGTCTACGAAGACTGAGCATGGAATACACCGTCACACAACCTGATTTTTCCAATACTTCAGTATTTGTGATTTTGTCTTACCACTTAATACCAAGAATTCTTCGCAGACACCGCATATGAAAGCTGTGTAAACATTTCTAAGTTGTCCAGGCTTCACTGCCATAAAGAAGAGTACTAAGGACACAGGCTTGATTGACAAGGACTTTTGTTTTGGCAGTAAGCTTCCTGATCTCCCAGACTCTTGTTTTTTTAACCTGTTCATTGTTGTTGCTGCCTTACCAATCCGGATGTTGATTTCCTGATCTAGGGATAATTTGCTATTTACCACTGATCATAATATGTAAAATGGTCTACCATCTCTAGTTCGACGTCGTCAATAAAGATTGATGGTACCCCATGTGCACATTGTGACATAATCTGTGTCTTCTCTTTGCTCATTGTTAAACCAAATTCAGAACAAGCATTGGAGAATGTAGATTGTAGACATTGTAATTCTTCCTCAGAGTGGGTTGTAACTGCAGCATCATTTGCAAAAAGCAACTCTCTAATCAGTACCTTCCTAAATGTGGTCTTGGCCTTCAATGTCTTAGCATTCTAGAGGCCGCCATCTGAGCGTGAGTGAATGTATATACCACCATCCTGATTACGAAATGCATATTTCAGTAGATGTGAACAGTATATTCCAAAGAGGGTGGGAGTTAGTACACAACCTTGCTTAACTCCACTCTTGATTTCAAACTCTTTAGAAGTTGCACCATCATTCTTGATTATACCCTTCTTACTTGTGTGGAACGATTCCACAATGGACAGAAGAGTTGATGGGCAGCCAATCTCCTTTAGTACCCCTAACGACCCTCACGACTGACCAAATCAAATGCGTTTGTGAGGTCGATGAAGTCAATAAACAGTGGTTGTTTCCGTTCACGGCATTTTTCATGCATTTGTCGCAATGAGACTATCATATCAATGGTAGACCGGTTCTGTCGAAAGCCACATTATGATTCGGGGTAGACTTGATCTCCTAGGACTCGAAGTCCATCGTTTACGCAATCGGCCTCTTCCTCTACTTCCCTCTGGTCTGTACATCATTACTTGTTGTGGTATACTGTTATTTGGTAACCTACTTGCATGGCCAAACCATTGTCTATTCTGTTAGTCTTTGCCGTGTGGCGTTGGTGATAATGTCTATCCTTATCCCTCTGTCTCTGGTGCTGCCAATCATTTCTGGTACCGATGTGCCGAAATACCTTGATGTCAAAGTCTCCAGCATTTTCTCTCCTAGTCTTCCCCTGCCTCCCATGAGTCTAATTTATAGCAAACATTTATCTGACAATCCTAGCCTGCATAAACGCCTTCAGTTACTACCACTCGGCAAACGCCTGCTTTTCAATAAGGTTAAACTAATTCACAAAATCCTACATCGGAATGCCTCAAATTACCTTTGGTTTGTTTAAATATAATGCTAGACACAGTAAACGTTTAAATATATTACACATATATCACATGACATACATTAAGCCGGGAGTGCAGGGAATGGCCAGCAGGGGCTACGGAAGTGGAAATCCAGCAACTAATTCAGGACAATGCTCACTCGGATGATGTGATTATTTACACAGATGGTTCGGTGTCAAGAGGTGAGAGAAGCGGCTGGGGGCTCATAGCCAAAGCTAATGGTCGATGTTTGGGGCAGGATGGCCTGGCATATGATACCACAACATCCAGCTTAAGAATGGAGGTGGAAGCAGTCACTGCGGCTCTCCGCTGGATGGAGAATACGACACACACACACACATCGTGATTGTAACTGACTCAGAAAGCATGCTGACGAGGGTGAGGACGGGCAGGCTTCATGCGGAGTGGCTTGCTTCGCTTCGGAGGTCACGGGTGAAAAACATCGCCTGGATCTTTTCTCCGGGGCATGCTGGTGTGCTGGGAAATGAACAGGCGGACAGATTGGCTGGCTCTGCAGAACTTGGTGGAGTATTGATACGTGACAAGGCAGGCGTGGCTACGGCCTTGTGGGAGCACGTGCACACCTCGGAGGAGCAAATGGATTACCATGGTCTGGCAAGAATGAGACAGCGAGGAGTGACGAGGGGATCTGGCCGACGCTCAACGCTCAGAGGAAAGGCAAGACGGACTTATAATCAGATTGCTACTGGTACTATTAGTGTTGGAACTCTTCGCTGGCTGCTGAGGATGGTCATGGAGTACTTATGGGAATGCCCCGAATGCTGTGATGTCGATTCCTAAATCAATCAATCAATCAATCAATCAATATATTACACATTCCGAAGCCTAGGATTGACATATACAAAACAAGCTTAACGTACTCTGCAGCTCAGCTGTGGAACAATCTTCCACAAGACATCAAAGACATCACCAATCCCTATTCATATAATCGCAAATTATTCGAACACTATCCCAGTACGGATTATCGTCCCCCTTAATAATAGAAATAATAATAATAATAACAAAACCCTAGTATAACAGCCAGTCCCCTTTTGGTAGGCCAGAATATTCCACATGGCTAATAACAAGTTTCATACCATTATCTAATACTACTGAGTCGTGTGGTTTTGATGTTCGCATTTTGCCTATGCCTTTATAATCCATATCTTTTATATTGTTGCTGTTCTCTGTTAGCCTTGAATGATGTGTGAATGAAATAATGTATGAAAGAGAGTGGTAGAAGGGCAGAATGTTAGACGGGCCTGCCACATATCAGTCACTGACACATAGCAGACTGAGAAAGGCTGAAGGGAGCTTCCCTAAAAGAATGCACCGAAAGGTACAATTATAGAGTGCACAGGGAAACTAGGGGAGCGTCACGAAAAACGTCACTTAGAGAATAGTGGGATATGGCCTGCCGTCCAGCTCGGACGAGGCATGTCGTATAGAGCATGGCTAACAGTCCGTTATGCCGCTCTTTGTGTTAATTCAGTGTGTGTGTTCGGAAGTTTCTGTGGAGCGATTGAGTAATTGAGTCGACAGATTAAAGTCTATGTCCGAGAGGAAAGTCGTTGTGGAGTTTTATTCCAGTGGCTGTTTTTGGTCTGCACGGAGAACTAAAAGGTATTCAAGTTATTATTCATATTATGGTAAACCCTAGACGCATCAGTAGCCTGTACAGCATTCACTTCGTGACAAATGGGGTCTTGTACCGGTAGTAATTATCAACTGAACTCGTAATTTATTGTCAATTTACGACATATTTGCAGTAATTTAACGAATCGAGCCATATTCAAATGAAGGCCAAGGTCACATGCAGATTTTTATCAAGAAGCCATCATATATAATTTACTATATGTGGAATAATCTCAAACCAAGTAACCAAATTTTTGAGCAGTGGTGATGACGTCATCATTTTGGTCATACACAAAACATCCGGAAAGTATCTTATGATTTTGATTCAAGAAACTGTTCAACTAATATTTAATCGCAGTGTGTTTGATGGATCAAGTAAAGAAAAGTAACAAATGTTATATTCAGTAACGGAGGAAATGATGTACAAACATTCATACGATAATGAAAACTCAACTGACAAAAATTTGCTTGAATAAACATCAAATTGACACACGCAAGTTCTCAACATGCAATTATATTGATCTACATAAATATTTCAGGTTTTCAACGATACGAATATAATAACGTTATCTAATATCTCGTCAGAAATTATTGTTTTGATTACAGTTATCAAAGATTTGAAAAATTGAACTCAGATCACGTTACCTTTTGTATTTGATCATATGCAGATACTATTCGTTTGCACAGATACAGGAAGATGTAATTAACAAAAATTCAATCGACATATATACTGTGGTAGTCATAATTGTGTTAAGAGGAAGGAGAGCGTACAGGGACTATGCTGTTACTCATTTCAAATTGAGTTTAAATGTTGTTCGACAGTATGCGAAAGTCTCGACTGTGATCAGCCGTATTACTAGTTCATCATTTGTGTCCGTATTGATTGTCCTCATTTATTTCGGATGCTGACCTGGTCTTAACAGGCACTCTGAAAAGAGGCAACTACCGATCACCTGATCGTAACTGGTAAAAAGATGCATGCTAATAACATGGCATTGAACTGTTTGTTCACAAGACAGATTACGTATGCTCCGGTTCACATTTTTACCTCAAATACTTGACCCTGGATACGTCAAGAAAGAAGATAAACAGTCAGTTAACAGAGGAATTATATACGCGGTTTTACAAGAACGTTCGCAAGAAATTTCTTGAATTACAACGACACAAGACTATAAATTTACAGTTAAACAGTCGAAATGCACTGAACTTTGAAATTGAATTCCTGGAAACGATAGTTTGAATGAAGTCAAATTGATACGTGAACATTGAGAAGTAAACACTTGGAAGAAAGCAAGTGAATCTTATTTTAAAATTATGAACCAAAATTCTCAGAACATTCAAATATTCAAATTTTGAGAAATTTCTTGAAAGAAACGATTACATCGAAATTCGAGTTTCATAACAGGATGAACAATTTTTACATCAACCTTGAGAAACAGAACTTATGGAAACGTACACTAAACGTCATTAAGGAAAAAAATTACATCTGAAAATATATACTTCACTTGAAACATTGTGAATACAGCCAACAGTGGCCAGTTTACATTCAATTGATATTATTAAGCTAAAATCGTGACCGGATTTTGCTCATTGGCCCAGGCCGAGGTACTCAAGTCACGAAATTCTTTAGCAACATTGTTAAACCTGAAAGAAATCCATATATGCTTCAAATTTAAAGGTATCTTTTCGCATCTTTATGCTTTGGAGGAATGTTCTACAACATCGAATCACCAAACCGCAGATGGTTACTCAACGTGTTCAGGATAGGCGATAACTTTTCGAGCGATAACAAATCAGTCGCCCGAATCGATGAGTGGATACAACGTTTGAGACCTCCTTTATATGGATGTCCAATTACTCCATCATTAACTCAACCTCAGTTGTTTTCTGCATTGGAATATCTGATACTAGAGGACAATCTACCAAACTTCTGTATTAACCATGGATATCAATTCAATAACAAATTAGAAATACACGACGTTGTTAAATTGAGTGAAAACATACAGGGATTTGGTCGAAAAAAAAAAAAAATCTTATCAGAATGAAATCTAGATACTAAAATATGAATGACATTTAAAAACGGCTAATACACCTGAAAGTTAAGGGATAATTTAATTTAATTTACATCGTCATGAATAAAAGAATGTCATGTTGTTCTCACGTGAATCCAGCACGTGATTAAGGTTGTTCATGAGTTCAATGATAGGAAACTAAGTGAATGGTGTTTATTTGTTGTATTCGTTGGTGATGGTCATTTAATCTGTTGTATTTGTGCTAAATGTTAGTATAAAGATCCTTACATATTGGTTTTAGACTATGCATGTGGTCTTACAAATTAGTTTTGATTTACTGCTTGATCATACGCAAAGGTTTGTCAATTATTGTTATAATAAAGGTACAGAGGAAAACACACGTGATGTGAGGGTGCAGTGAGGTGTACTGGGATAGAAGCAACTCCCCTGAGCGGATGTAACAGTACACTAGAATTGTACCAGGATATGTGAATATAGAGGTATACTATGGACTAACCAGCGTCATTAATCTAAGAGGTTTGGGGAAACTCTCTTTGAGATATGGTGAAGGCAGTCAATATCATACCGACATATCATCGTCAGAAAGTTAAAGATGATTTATGGATACTAACTTATATGGTTATGTCAGCAATTTTACAGGCACCGATGGGTAGATTAAAGCATGATGAGTTAGCTTCTCTACATACAGGTATGAGCATTGGGCAATGATACCACATTACAACAGTCGATTGAAGAAGAAGATTTATCATTTTGGAGTATGAAGAGTATTAGTTTATTAGAATATTTACGGAAATAGGATTGGTTAGGTGCTATTATGACATTGCTAGTTGAATGAATTATATTGTTGTATTATTGGTACGGCACTTAATAATATTAGAAATATCCCTTAAATTAGAATGTGATCAGCGACAGCCTCTACCTCACCTACAACCATTAAATGAGAATGCAAGATATATACAGAACCAGCGACAACGAGGATCGGCAACTGATACAGACGGCATGATACCGATTGATACTCTCGTCCACAACTCCGGGTTTTGACCTAGAGTGAGGACATTAGGGACTAATGGTATCATTAGTTGGTCCGGCCCTCCCATAGGCGGGCCACATGACGCTCACCGTGGGTGTGAGCAGGAGGGCATGCCCATCAGTAATTTTTTTTTTTTTTTGAGGGTTATTAACGGGAACCATAATGTCATGTTCAGCATTGATACTTAGGTTGTCAGTGATGCTATTTGTCATGGGTAATGAATGTATATGAATTAAATGATAATATCATTTAATTTGTAGGGCGGGGGGCATAATGCCACATATCAGTCACTGACACATAGCAGACTGAGAAAGGCTGAAGGGAGCTTCCCTAAAAGAATGCACCGAAAGGTACAATTATAGAGTGCACAGGGAAACTAGGGGAGCGTCACGAAAAACGTCACTTAGAGAATAGTGGGATATGGCCTGCCGTCCAGCTCGGACGAGGCATGTCGTATAGAGCATGGCTAACAGTCCGTTATGCCGCTCTTTGTGTTAATTCAGTGTGTGTGTTCGGAAGTTTCTGTGGAGCGATTGAGTAATTGAGTCGACAGATTAAAGTCTATGTCCGAGAGGAAAGTCGTTGTGGAGTTTTATTCCAGTGGCTGTTTTTGGTCTGCACGGAGAACTAAAAGGTATTCAAGTTATTATTCATATTATGGTAAACCCTAGACGCATCAGTAGCCTGTACAGCATTCACTTCGTGACAGGGCCTGCGTGCCCAATTCTTAACCCTTTGAAAATAAAGTTTGTTCGTTCGTTCGTTCGTTCGTCCGTTCGTTCGTTCTCTTCCCCTAAAGCTGTCCAATTATGACGTCATAGTCCAGCCTTCTGCGTCTCATGACACGCCTAAAGAATATGGACTGTGATTAACCAGCTCTCTGTGTGAGTTAACCTATATCAAGATGTCTTTATTACTCTCTTTGTAAGAAATATGGCTGTCCATATTGTATTTTGTATTCTCTTCATTCTTTTATACACCACCTCCACAACCTTCACATAATACCCCACCTTCTGCTAATTGTCCATGATTCGCTTGCAGACATCAGGGTTGGCTCAATGCAACACACTTTCCCTCACCTCAGAGGACAGAGATACATTATAGTGAATATTCTTCAACATGTGATATGCTGCTTTTGTTTGGGCTATTCTACATTTAACTTCCTTGGTGCATCTTAAATCTGTTGTTATTAAAGTACCGACATAATTAACAGCATTAACTTTGAACAGGTGGTTGTATCATCTATCTGCTATTATGTATCAAAGAACCAAATACCCCTATATTGCATTTCGTTGTTGTTTCCTTCCTTATACAGGCTGCTATGACATCGTGGAAAAGGGACAGACCACAGAATTTACTTGTACAGTTCCAAATAACTCAACTTTAATAACATGGCAGGCACTAACTGTCAACAACAATACCCTAAATCTGACAACTTGCAATATGGCGACCAGTGTGTGCACAGATCAACTACCATCAGTCTACCAGGGTTGGGTTCTGAGTTCGGACCCGGGAAACTACACAATGGGACTGGACATTAAAAGCGCCAGGTGACACATCTTCTAGTTATTTGACATTTCATTTTCACGTCATTGTTATTATTGATTCATGTATGCATGCGTGGCTTTAAGTAAAATTACGTTGGATTATCCAAAACAGATCTGCATTTAATGCGCCAAAGAAATCCAAGACAGCGATGAATAGACAACATCGAGGTTAATCTAGACCAGGGGTGGAAATCTTCTTTTCTTGCATTTTAATATGTATGAAATCATTTGCTGGCCATACAAAATTATTAACTTAAAAATTAGCCTACTGTATTTGGTCAAACCTTTAATTAACTCACCCCCGATATGATGGCTGGAACTGCTCCTCTTTGGCGAGTCGTATATTAACTGGTATTTATGATGTTGCTGTTCGGGTTATTTATGGTTGTTTATAATGCTCCTAGATATTTTATTTTACATTTCGAGTTTCGCCTGTGGTTGCCTTAACAGGTTAAGACTAAATAGGTTAGCAGGCTTTATACGGCCTGTGGGCAAAATGTTCATCTCCCCGGATCTAGACAGACATAGACATGATGCAACTAAGGCAATTAGAATTTCCACACATAGATGGTTAACGGGACGTGTGGACTAGAACCAGTGATACCGTTCAAGTGGGGCTAGATTTCAAGACAGTACAACTGAAGAATTATGACGATCTCATGGACGGCTAATGTGAATTATGTAAATGTATTGATAGTGGATAAGACACAAGGACAACTATAAAACAACTTGGGCAGATTATAAGAAAGAAAATAACAGCGGTGACAAAAAAGTTAGCGACTGCCATGAGAGTATTTCTGATTCAGTCCCCAGCAGAGGTGGCATTATTTTCCCCACATGTACGGCTCATGCGACGACTCGGGCTCATTAAGGGGTTTGTAAAAGGCAAGAAGATCGATTTAATTGCACCGGGGTTTATCCCATATGAATATATTACTTTCCGCAAGACAACTTACCGAAAGCGTCGATCAGAGCACACAGCCCAAAGCTCCATCGACTATCTACGAAATTGGGTGTCAGATTATTGCCAGAATTTCCTAGGAATTGTCTGCAGAGAAAAGGCGACAGAGAAGGGAACTGGTTACAGCACTCAATATACATACGAAGTTCATACGAAGACCTAACACGTTACACACCGACGACAATATTTCCTTTGCGAGTAACATGGAGTTTACTATTTGTGGAAATAGAAAAATATGGGCTCTTTATATCATCTTCCTGAGGTCCTATTTATTTATAAGCAAGTTTTTCAGTACTAGGTTATAAATTTCTTTTCTGATGAAGTCGTCAGTTGGTTAACACGAGACATTACAATACTGACTGTGTTTAGCTCTCATGTAACTGAAGGAACGATTTAGAAATTAAAGGGCAAAGCTGGCAATATACAATTAGAAGCAGTATGTACACCGGAATCCCGCATCTAATTGACGAAACTGGCTGGGGGAAAAAAAGAACCAGCATTCTTGGCGTCCAATGAAGAAGGCTAATTCGCTGTGCCTATTTGTTTCCTTTATCCAGTTTGTCATTTGATGTCTACCAATTTCCATTACATATATGAGTGCATGTGCAGAGAAAGTAACATGTTCTTTATGTCGAGTTTCCTCTTGTGGGGAATGTGTTTCATTGACAGGAAGGTGAGATTTTTCACGTGAATGTACGTACTCCTTGTGTGATTCCAGAGTCACTTACGATCTTTCCTGTGAATGTATATCTCACGATCTTTCGTGTGAATATATTTCGCATGTGATATTAGAGTAATGTGATGACGATCTTTCGCTTGAACGTATTTCAATGTGATTTCAGGTTATCTCGATATTTCGTGTGAATGCATTCATGATGTGATTTTAGTCTCCGTTATAAACATATTTCGTGCGAATGTATTTCTCGTGTGAATTTGAACTTTCCCGCTGTCACCACTTACTCCAGCTTTCACTTTCTCATGAAGTGTCAGAAGAATGCGGTCTTCTGTTGATGCCAGTGACGAACTCTCTTTGTGAGTTAACTTCTTTTAAGATATTCTCTTCACGCTTTACAGCCCTACGTGTTTCCTTCACATTCTTCTGTTAAACCACAGATGTGCAGCTTTCACATCTTTCCCCACTAATCTGATAATTATTCATGCTTCACATTTGCTCGAAATAGTTCTTAAGAACTTTTCTAATCTTGTTGGAAAAATATTTTTAATATTGCACAGAATAGTTTCCATCTCGTGAAATGCTAATTTTGCTTGGGCTATTACAGTTTAACGTTTTTAATTCACCTTCCAAATGCTCTTATTTCAAAAAAAAAAAAAAAAAAATGCATTGCAGGACAAATGAGACTCGCTTCCGATGTTTGACTGACGGTGGAGATATTTTAGAAGAATGTAAGCTGGATATTTACGGTAGGTACAATTCACAGAAGTAAGTGCCTTATTACTGATCATCGTATAGTCGAGTCCACTTAAGTCGAACTCGGATAAGTAGAATTTCGCTTAAGTCGACGTTATTGGCTTGGTCCCTGCCATTATCCTTCTTTATCTTTGTATAATAATTCCTGATAAGTCGAATTCGGTTAACTCGAATTTTAGGATTAGTCGAACATAAAAATGAATACCGACTATATAAATGTCCACGATTAAGTCAAACTGTTCATTTCACACACTCCCTCCCTCCCCCCCCCCCCTCCTAAAAAAAAAATAAAATAAAATTGTTTCACGAAAGAATTATTTTTAGTCAGCCCGGAGAACAATCTCGCACATACGATATGTTGCTACATGTCAACAATGGCCGCTAGTTGAGGAAAGCTTAAAACTTTGACTTTAAACAGAAAGATTGAGCTGTTGGAAGAGGTTGAACATAGTGGGAAGAAGAAAGTTGATATAGCTAGAGAATTTAGTATTACAACATCCACACTTTCCGGCATTTTAAAGCATAAAGACCGCTACAAACAATTGTTTATCGAAGGTCAAATCGACAGTGATAGGTAGAGAGCTAGAAGAACTGCTACGTGTGATTTTGTTGATGTTGCTCTTTTAAATTAGTCCACTGTGATGAGTGGCTACAAGAATTTGATTATCCATTGGTGTGTAAACAAAGAAAAGTTCTTTTAATTGTTGACAATTGTTCCGCCCACACAAAAATTAACACTCTGAAGGCAACAGAGCTTTTGTTTCTGGCACTTAATGCCACATCAACTCTTCAGCCTTGTGATCAAGGTATAATTTAAAATCTGACAATTCTTTATAGGCCCACAATGTTGTCAAAACTTGTGGGTCATATCGATGCTGACCTCATTTGTGATGATTTAAAGATAACCCTTCTTGATGCTATTCTCATGTTAAAATCTTCATGGGACAGAGTTTTACCAGCAACTATTGCAAACTGCTATAGACAGGCTGGCTTCTTACCTGCAGTAGATGTCTTTGCAAATAAGAATTCCACACAATCAGCGAGCAGTGAGATTAATGTTACTGACTTTTCAGTGGAGCAATTACTTGCTATATTGTATAAAGAGCTGAAGATTGATCCAGAGGAGTTTGTGAACATTGACAATGATGTTTCTACTAGTGCCACGCTTTCAAGCACTGATATTATAGGGCTATGTATGCTAGTCATTCAACCAACAGACCCTTCCAGCCCTGACTCTGATGATGAGGATGACTGTGGGCTGCAAGCACAACCTGTATGACAGTCAGATATTTTTGCATCAATTGACAAATTTGACATTTACATAATACAGAATGGATGTCACCGAAGAACTAGAACCAGATATACTAACAAATGAAATTATAAAAGCCATCAGATTAGCCCCATTGAACAAATCACTGGGACAGGATGAAATACCAAATGAACTAATTAAAGCAGCAACAGAAGTAGGAACAGCTTGGCTACATAGACTATTCAACCATGTTTGGGTAGAACAACAGACACCACGAGACTGGGGAAACGCCATAATTATCCCGATTTGGAAAAACAAAGGCAGCAAAAGAGACTGCACACAATACAGAGACATTTCACTGTTGAGTCATTCAGGGAACATATTTTGCAAAATTCTTGAAAAACGATTACGAACTACTTTAGAACCCCAGCTAAGCGAAACGCAACTTGGATTTAGGAAAAACAAAGGATTAACAGACGCCATTTTTGCTCTTAGACAACTTAAAGAAATATCAAGCGAATTCAATGAAACACTCTACTTAGCCTTTGTCGACCAAGAAAAAGCATTCGATAGGGTAGATAGAAACAAGCTGTGGGAAATCCTTAAACAATATGGAGTGAGTACACATCTAACAAACCTATGTAGAAGTTTATACAACAACAGTGAATGCATAGTGAGAGCAACTGGAGGACACTCAGAACCCTTCACCATAAGATCTGGAGTACGACAAGGTTGTGTCCTGTCCACTCTCTTGCTCATAACATATATAGACAACATATGTAAAGAAACCAGCCAAGCAGAGACAGCAAGAATACCGCATGACGAGAACGCAGAAGAAGAACCATCTGCAAATCTAACCATTAGAGAACTCCTGTTTGCGGACGACCAAGCACTAATAGCAAAATCAGAAACTGAATTACAAGGCAACATGAATAGTCTAAACGAAATGTGTAGGGAACATAAAATTAGCACAAGCAAAACAGAGGTAATGACTGTAACTAAAGAAGAACAAACAGCAACAATTCACCTAAACAAACATCCATTGAAACAAGTAAAGAGTTTCAAGTACTTAGGAAGTATAATATCATCAAATGGCAGATCAGAAGACGAGATAGAAAATAGGTGCAATAAGGCAAATCAACTCATTGGACAAATGGCACCAATACTAAAGAACAAACATATATCAATAACTACTAAGAAAGCACTTTACAACACAATCTTCCTACCAACTCTGTGCTACCAATGCCAAACCTGGACAATGACAGAAAAAGAGAAAAGAAAAATCACAACAACAGAAATGACGTTCCTGAGAAGAATACTCAACGTATCAAGAAGAGATAAGATCAGAAATTAAGAAATCAGGACTAAAGTGGGGGTTAAAGCAGCACTAGATTTTATTAGAAAGCAGCAAGTCAAATGGTTTGGCCATGCAAGTAGGTTACCAGACAACAGCATGCCACAACAAGCAATGATGTACAGACCAGATGGAAACAGAGGAAGAGGCCGACCACGTAAACGTTGGACGGAGGGAATAGCAGAATCCATGGGAATGTCGATATACGAAGCCCATAACCGGGCACTCTCATGAAGTTTATACTTCACCTCGACACCGCAAGGTACAAGAGGAACACGATGAGATGAGATGAGAATGGATATTCGGATGATGCAGTCTCACCATTTTGTGCCTTTAAATAGGCAATAGGAAGACATTTTTCACAATTAATTTTTCTTTAATTAATTTGGAAATTTTCAAAATTAATCATTTCAACATTTCTGATATCATATTGCTATTTATTTGTTCACTAACTGTGTTTCCTAAGTGGTACAATCATTTTACTCAACGCTATTAGTGTAAATTAGTGTAAATATGTGTGCAGTCTGGATAAGAAGAATTTCTGATAAGTAGAACAAATGCCTTCGGTCCCTGCGACTTCTACTTATCCAGACTCCACTGTATTACGGCGGGTCCTTTGCAGAAATCCCTCTTATCACACCTCGTCAAGAAGACTCTCGCTCTTTCTTCACATCCCCTGCCCTATGCAATTTCAGATCGACTGTGACTTCATGTCCTCGCTCACCTACTTGTTTATCGATGTCTGTCTCTTCTTCCAGGAGGGACGCCTTTGAATACTTGTCGTTCACAACTACGGCGATGTTTACTTTGGGCAACAATATTGAGTTTCCGAGACATGATGCTGTTTATAAGACAGTTTCAGATCTTACGCAATGTCGGTATTTTTCGCAATCTTGATTTACCTAACATTGTCTCCAATATTTAAGTTCACATGTTTCGATTGTCTTTATTAGTTCAGGGTAACGTGTCAATGACGCATGTAACTATAGGAAAGACGCATGCTTTCACAACGTTTAATGTTATTTGTTTCATGGTGTTTTGCAGCAGACTCTTAATGTTGTTTAACATCTCATTGATATGGTCAGTTTCCGTCTGATTTCTGTGAAAAATATCCGTTCTTGTTAGTTATAGAGAAAATGTATTCACAGTTGGACACGTCTGACGACTATATAAATGCTTTTAAGTAGTCTCTTTTCACTTTGAGGGGTAGTTGGCATATGCAAATAGTCCTTATTTTTAGACCAATCGGCTTTCTACGGGTCATGTCGTCAATATCAAACCGACCATCTTGACTCCCCATACAATATTTTTGTATCTATCCTTAATCGCCGGCTCTATGGCGGAGGGTTTACCACCGCAATTCGTAATACCGCATACCGCATTCGAAATACATATGTGGGCGATTTGGAAGCATGCTATCTTGTGGTAGTTTTCATTCAATGATATGGGTGCCGGTTGTTCAGAAAACAATGACAAACTACTGAATGTAAACTTGCCAAGAAATCAAAAGCAGCCATAAATGTTGGGGTTGACTGCGACGAACTGTAAAGGATATGCTATTAACTAGTTTACTTCTTACTTTATTTCTTATTTACTATTTTACTTTATTTTAATTTGTATTAGCTACTAGCTGACCCGGCCCGGCTTCGCCCAGACTCTGGTGGGGAGCATCTCATTTAATTCATATAAGTAGTCATATAAGCTCCCGTTCCCGACTATCTACTGTCTGTCTGTCTGTCTGTCTCTCTGTCTATTATTAGAAAGAGCACTTGAAAGATCTTTACATCTTCCCCCAACAATTAACTTGGGTAAATGGAGCGTCTTATTTAATTCATATTCGGCCCCTGCTCCCGTTCCCGTTCCCAAAAAAGATGACCCGGCCCGGCTTCGCCCAGTCCCTGGTGGGGAGCATATCATTTAATTCATATTCGGCGGAGGGAGGAGGAGGGAGCAGGAGGGAGCAGGAGGAGACATAAGGAGGAGACAGGAGGAGGAGGGAGGAGGAGAGATTAGGAGGAGGAGGGAGGAATGAGGGTAAAGGGAGGAGGAGGAGGTACGAGGAGGTAGGAGGAGGAAGAGGGAGCAGGAGGGAGGAGGAAGAAGTAGGAGGAGGGATTAGGAGGGAGGAGGAGAGAGGAGGAGGGAGAAGGAGGAAGGAGGAGGGAGGAGGAGGAAGAGCGAGGAGGAGGGAGGAGGTAGGAGGAGGGAGGAGGAGGGGAGAGAACGAGGAAGAGGGGGGAAGAGGGAGGAGAAGGAGGGAGGAGGAGGAGGGAGGAGGAGGAGAAGGAAGAGAGGGAGGATGAGGAGGAGGGAGGAGGCGGAGGGAGAAGGAGGAAGGAGGAGGAGGGGGGAGGAAGAGTGAAAAGGAAAAGGGAGGAAGGAGGAGGGGGAGGAGGAGGGAGAATGAGGAGGGGGAGGAGGGAGGAGGAGGACGGAGAATGAGGAGGAGAAGGAGGGAAAGGGAGGAGGAAGAGGAGGAGGAGGGAGGAGGTTGAGGGAGGAGGAGGAAGGAGGATGTGGAGGGAGGAGGAGGGAGGAGGAGGAGGGAGGAGGTGGAGGGAGGAGGATGGAGGAGGAAGAGGGAAAAGGAGGGAGAAGGAGGAGGAGGAAGAGGGAGGAGGATGGAGGAGGGGGAGAAGGAGGAAGAGAAAGGGGGAGGGGGAGGAGAAGGAGGAGGAGGGAGGAGGAGGAGGGAGGGAGGAGAATTGAAGAGGCAGGGAGAAGGAGAAAAGAGGGAGGAGGAGGGAGGAGGCAAAGGTAAAAGGAGGAAGGAGGAGGAAGAGGGAGGAGGACGAGTGAGAAGGAGGAGGGAGAGGGAGGAAGGAGGAGAGAGGAGGAGGAGGGAGAGGGAGGAAGGAGGAGGGAGAATGAGGATGGGAAGGAGGGAAAGGGAGGAGGAAGAGGAGGAGTAGGGAGGAGGGAGGAGGATGATGGAGGAGGAGGAGGTGGAGGGAGGGAGGAGGAGGAGGGAGGAGGTGGAGGGAGGAGGAGGAAGAGGGAGAAGGAGGAGGAAGAAGAGGGAGGAGGGAGGAGAAGGAGGGAGGATGAGAAGGGAGAGGGAGGAGGAGAAGGGAAGAGGAGGGAGCAGGACGAGAGTGGAGGAGGCGGGAGGATGCGGAGGAAGAAGGAGGAGGGAGGAGGAGTGAGGAGGAAGAGGGAGAAGGAGGAGGGAGAGGGAGGAGGAAGAGGAAGGAGGAGGAGGAGGAGGGAGAGGAGGGAAGAGGAGGGAGAAGGAGGAGAGAGCAGGAGGAGGCGGAGGGAGAAGGAGGAAGGAGGAGGAGGGAGGAGGAGGGAGGAGGAGGCGGGAGAAAGAGGAGGGGGAGGAGGAGGCAGTGGGAGTAGGAGGAGGAGGAGAAGGGAGGAGGAGGGAGGAGGATGGAGAAGGAGAGGGAGGAGGAGGAAGAGGGAGGATGAGGGAGAAGGAGGAATGAGGGGGGAGGAGGAGGGAAGAGGAGGGACGAGGAGGAGAGAGGAGGAGGAGGTAGAGTGAGGAGGAGGGAGGAGGAGAAGGGAGGAGGAGGGAGTAGGATGGAGGAGGAAGAGGGAGAAGGAAGAGGAGAAGAGGGAGGAGGAGGGAAGAGCATGAGGGAGAAGGAGGCAAAAGGAGGATGGAGGAGGAGGGAGAGGGAGGAGGAGGAGTGAAGAGGAGGGAGGATGAGGGAGGAGAATGAGGGAGGAGGCGGAGGGAGGAGGAAGGAGGAGGAGGGAGGAGGAGGAAGAGGGAGAAGGAGGAGGGTTGGGGAGGGAGGAGGATGTGGAGGAGGGAGAGGGAGGAGGAAGAGGAGAAGGAGGAGGGAGGAGGAGGGAGAATGAGGATGGGGAGGAGGAAAAGGTAGGAGGAAGAGGAGGAGGAGGAGGAGGAGGGAGGAGGAGGAAGGAAGAGGGAGTAGGGAGAGGGAGGAGGAGGCGGGAGAAAGAGGAGGGGGAGGAGGAGGTAGTGGGAGGGGGAGGAGGAGGGAGGATGAGTAGAAGGGAGGAGGAGGGAGGGGGATGGAGAAGGAGAGGGAGGAGGAGGAAGAGGGAGGAGGAGAGAGGAGGAGGAGGGAGAAGGAGGGAGGAGGAGGGAGGAGGAGGGAAGAGGAGGGACGAAGAGGAGAGAGGAGGAGGAGGTAGAGTGAGGAGGAGGGAGGAGGAGAAGGGAGGAGGAGGAAGTAGGGTGGAGGAGGAAGAGGGAGAAGGAAGAGGAGGAAGAGGGAGGAGGAGGGAAGAGGATGAGGGAGAAGGAGGCAGGAGGAGGAGGGAGGAGGAGGGAGAGGGAGGAGGAGGAGGGAAGAGGATGGAGGATGAGGGAGGAGAAGGAGGGAGGAGGCGGAGGGAGAAGGAGTAATGAGGAGGAGGGAAGAGGAGGAAGAGGGAGAAGGAGGAGGGAGAGGGAGGAAGGAGGATGGGGAGGAGGGAGAGGGAGGAGGAAGAGGAGAAGGAGGAGGGAGGAGGAGGGAGAATGAGTATGGGGATGAGGAAAAGGTAGGAGGAAGAGGAGGAGGAGGGAGGAGGAGGGAGTTCACCATTCCGAATTCATACTCGTCTAGGTTTTGTGATTTCGGTCCTTCCATTGATTGTTCTTCCCTTCTACATGACTGTAGATAATTTCCTTACATATAAAAAGATGAATTGTTATTGACATTGCCGTATGACGATTCTGTGTAGTCGCGTCATTTTCTTCGCTTTTCCTAGCGTTGTGGTTCAGGGATTCTTTCATCATCATCATCATATATTTAATTACGTATTTAGGGAGGGCGAGGAGGGAGGAGGAGGAAGAAGGAAAAAAAAACTAGGACAGTTGGCTGCGTGAGAATGAGAGGAAGACGTGTAGAAAATTTCATCTCAATCGGATGGACCGTTCGCGAACGCATAAAGCACAGACATACAGACATACATACAGACGGAGATCGCCTTTTATATATATAGATTAACTAACTATTAACTATCCTCAACCAGCTCACTCCAAGCCGTTCTATACTTAGCTATCTTCTGCGATCAGAAATATATATATATATGTATATATTGCGATCAGTAATTGAACGATCTATATAAGTAAACAAAGATAAGATATACATCTTTGCTTTTGTGACCGCACAAAGGCTTTCGATAGAGTAAGTCATACCAAGATGGTAGAGATGCTTGCAGACCTACAAATTGATGGGAAAGACTAATAAAAAGCCATATATTGGAAACAACAAGCTGCCATAAGGATTGAGATCGAAATGGGACAATATCAGCCTATTAAGTGTGGTGTGAGACAGGCGTGTGTAATGTCTCCAGAGCTTTTTTTCCCTGTACAGTGAAAATATTTTCAGAAATGTAGAAGATATAAAAGGAAACATCATCAGAGGACGAAACATCAATAACATTTGATATGCAGATGATACAGTATTGATTGCAGACAATGGTCAGGATATGCAGCAATTAGTAGAGGCTGTTGTTGCACACATTGAACAACTATAGTTATTATTAAATTGTAAAAAGGCACAGATTATGGTCGTCACTAGAAAGAACGAAATACCACAATGTAATATACAAGTAAATGGGAATATTCTTCAACAAGTGAATAGGTACAAATATCTCGGAATAGTAATGACATCTGACGGGAGGAACCTTAAAGAAATTAAAACAAGAATCGCCATTGCGAAAGTAGCCTTTAGCAAGATGAAAAATAAACTGACCAATAAAAAGATGTCAATTGAAACGAGAAAAAGAGTTGATTATGTGGTTGTTTCGGGATTTGAAATTTAAATATTGAGCACAACCCACTACTGGCAACGCCGATCGCATTCTGGTATGAACCTAAGGCCTATCCACGTCAATATGGAAGCACTATACTCGAGTTTCGCCCTCGTTTGATCTCGTCAGTAGTGCATATCCCTGACCGGATCCGGAAACAGTCCCGGATCACGCGTGTGAAGCGGGTGTGCAACCACGCGGCACACACTGGACACACCAAATTATCACAACAGAACATCACAACGCTACCCATCATAGGCTATGCTCAAGATTGCCCAATCGCCGCGACCGACGTCCGTCAATCGATGGGACCCGAACGATCAGGACTTCTCACTGGCAAGGAACACCAGGCCTCTTAAATCCAGTGAGCAATAATCAATTGATTATGTGGTTGTTTCGGGATTTGAAATTTAAATATTGAGCACAACCCACTACTGGCAACGCCGATCGCATTCTGGTATGAACCTAAGGCCTATCCACGTCAATATGGAAGCACTATACTCGAGTTTCGCCCTCGTTTGAGCTCGTCAGTAGTGCATATCCCTGACCGGATCCGGAAACAGTCCCGGATCACGCGTGTGAAGCGGGTGTGCAACCACGCGGCACACACTGGACACACCAAATTATCACAACAGAACATCACAACGCTACCCATCATTGGCTATGCCCAAGATTGCCCAATCGCCGCGACCGACGTCCGTCAATTGATGGGACCCGAACGATCAGGACTTCTCACTGGCAAGGAACACCAGGCCTCCTAAATCCAGTGAGCAATAATCAATTGATTATGTGGTTGTTTCGGGATTTGAAATTTAAATATTGAGCACAACCCACTACTGGCAACGCCGATCGCATTCTGGTATGAACCTAAGGCCTATCCACGTCAATATGGAAGCACTATACTCGAGTTTCGCCCTCGTTTGATCTCGTCAGTAGTGCATATCCCTGACCGGATCCGGAAACAGTCCCGGATCACGCGTGTGAAGCGGGTGTGCAACCACGCGGCACACACTGGACACACCAAATTATCACAACAGAACATCACAACGCTACCCATCATAGGCTATGCTCAAGATTGCCCAATCGCCGCGACCGACGTCCGTCAATCGATGGGACCCGAACGATCAGGACTTCTCACTGGCAAGGAACACCAGGCCTCTTAAATCCAGTGAGCAATAATCAATTGATTATGTGGTTGTTTCGGGATTTGAAATTTAAATATTGAGCACAACCCACTACTGGCAATGCCGATCGCATTCTGGTATGAACCTAAGGCCTATCCACGTCAATATGGAAGCACTATACTCGAGTTTCGCCCTCGTTTGAGCTCGTCAGTAGTGCATATCCCTGACCGGATCCGGAAACAGTCCCGGATCACGCGTGTGAAGCGGGTGTGCAACCACGCGGCACACACTGGACACACCAAATTATCACAACAGAACATCACAACGCTACCCATCATTGGCTATGCTCAAGATTGCCCAATCGCCGCGACCGACGTCCGTCAATTGATGGGACCCGAACGATCAGGACTTCTCACTGGCAAGGAACACCAGGACTCCTAAATCCAGTGAGCAATAATCAATTGATTATGTGGTTGTTTCGGGATTTGAAATTTAAATATTGAGCACAACCCACTAATGGCAACGCCGATCGCATTCTGGTACGAACCTAAGGCCTATCCACGTCAATATGGAAGCACTATACTCGAGTTTCGCCCTCGTTTGAGCTCGTCAGTAGTGCATATCCCTGACCGGATCCGGAAACAGTCCCGGAGAAAAAGAGTGTTGAGGTTCTACATGGAGCCTGTACTTTTATATGGATGTGAAGCTTGAACAATAAACAGTCAAGCTGAAAAACATCTGATGGCTGTGGAAATGTGGTTTCTGAGGCGAAAGCAAAGAATACCATGGGCAGACAGAAAAACCAATGACCAAGTACTACAAGAAACAAATGAAAATCGTAAATTAGTTAGAGAAATTAGACGTAGACAGTCAAAGTTTTTTGAACATGTCATGAGAAGAAATCAATTGGAGAACTTGGTGACAACTGGCAAGATCGATGGGAGGAGAACAAGAGGAAGACAGAGAAGTAAATACCTGTATGGCTTGACCACTTGGCATGGTCAAGGCAGGAAATCTGAGCTGATCCACGACTCTGTTGATCGAGTGAAATGGTGAGTCATGACCTCCCACGCTTACAGGCTTGGCACAAGATGGATGAATACTTCCCAGGCATTTGAAGCTCTATTCTTGATTCAAGAGGTGTTCTTCTAGATGCATGTTTATTGTTCTTTCGTCTTTGGTTATAGTCATTATCTATATGTTAATTACGCTTATGTTCATGTTATGTTCCATACATGTTTAGACTATTTATATGGTCTTGTAATTTTAATTCTGATATTGCTATTAATGCTTGATCGTCCGGAAATAGGAGTTATTTTATGGCGTTAAGGCGTTGGTTCTTCTGTGTTCTGTTCTTCATGCGGTGTTGTTGCGGTCTGACATTGGCTGGTTTCTTTACATATGCTGTTTATATAGGTTATGAATAAGAGGAGATGGGGGTGAGGAGGCTGGCAGGACACAACCTTGTAGAACTCCTGACAACTATATATATATATATATATATATATATATATATATATATATATATATATATATATATATATATATATATATATATATATATTAGCTGACCCGACCCGGCTTCGCCCAGGCTCTGGCGGGGATCTATCTATCTATCTATCTATCTATCTATCTATCTGTCTGTCTGCTTGTCTGTCTGTCTGTCTGACCCGGCCTGGCTTCGCCCAGCCCCTGGCGCGGATCTATCTATCTATCTATCTATCTATCTATCTATCTATCTATCTATCTATCTATCTATCTATCTATCTATCTGTCTGTCTGTCTGACCCGGCCCGGCTTCGCTCAGCCCCCCTGAAGGCTCTCGATTACTTCAAAAGTTCCACTCCGAAAAAAGTACAGAAATAAATTTCTAACGTATCTAAAATAAATCCATTATTTGTAATGAACACTGGTTTTAAAAACATAAAAAGATGTGTTAGAAAATTTTCACTATTTAAATAGATGCATTACTTTTATGATAATTATTATGAAAATGCCTTAAAGATTGTATCATTATTTATTATAACTCATATGCCTGTAAATAACTATAGACAAAGAGTTTATAAATCTGTGGGGGGAAGGAAAAAAAAAAACCCGCATGTTAACAGTATTTTAACAGGCGTGCTGCGTGTAAGGTATGCATACAGTATGAACAACACACACAAAATTAACTTAAGAATGTCCTTCCAGACACCATGTGCTCTCTTTCACTAAAATAGAAAATTAGATTTTTAACTAACTATTGCATTTCATCTGAATCTGATAAAGGGCACACACACACAAACAAATATTGTCTACATATATAGTAGAGGATATTGAAATATGGTACATAGCCAAAAGAAAAAGGGCAACCTGAAACTACTAAACGTAAATGCTGGGCACTTCAAAGGATAGGCTTCTTTTTTTAGACAAAAAAAAAACAACAAAACAACCTGCATTTTAACAGGCGTGCAACATTGAATGAAAAATGTGATGTTGACACACACGCGGCCAACTTTTTTTTTAAAACAAAAACAAAATCGAGAATATACCCATTTAATTGTGTACTGACCTTCTCTCTGCCAAGCGAACGAAAAAAAACAAATGCTTCGATTACTTCAAAAGTTCCACTCCGAAAAAAAGTAAAATTCTGACGTATCTAAAATAAATCCATTATTTTTAATGAACACTGGTTTCACATAAAAAGATGTGTTAGAAAATTTTCACTATTTAAATAGATGCAATAATTTTATGATAATTATTATGAAAATGCCTTAAAGATTATATCACTATATATTATAACTCATATGCCTGTAAATAACTATAGAAAAGAGTTTATATATCTGTGAAAACAATGCAACAATCTATACATAAAATAATAGTGATGTTATTAAAAGTTATAACCCTTGAAATAACTTTTCTTATGTTAAGTCCCCTTAATAAATATTAGCTGCCCGGCCCGGCTTCGCCCAGGCTCTGGTGGGGATCTATCTATGTATCTATGTATCTATCTATCTATGTATCTATCTATCTATGTATCTATCTATCTATGTATCTATCTATCTATGTATCTATCTATCTATCAATCTATCTATCTATCTATCTATCTATCTATCTATCTATCTATGTATCTATCTATCTATCTATCTATCTATGTGGAGCATCTCATTTAATTCATTGTCAATCAACTCATTTAAACTCAGGGGACGTAACTTAAGATATAACAATTATACTAAAAGTTATATCCCTTTTTGTCATATATTTTTATATTTTCTTATGTTCAGTCATGTAATTACAAAATTAAATTTTAGGAAGGTAATAGCTGATAGCTGATAGATAAAACTATCACAGTTGGTTGCACAGGAATGAAAGGAAGACGTGTAGAAAATTTAATCTCAATCGGTTGGACCGTTCGCGAACGCATGAAGGACGGAAATACATACATACATACATACATACACACACACAAAGATTTATATATATATATATATATATATATATATATATATATATATATATATATATGCGCGTGCGTTTGTGTGCGTGCGTGTGTGCGCGTGTGTGTATTATATAAAATAAATATGTTAAATAATCAATTTTACCTTTGCCCACGAGTCTGAGCCGGTATAACCTCTACCATCGTCTCAGCCCCGAGTGTTATTTAGGAGAGACCATTCCCTCCTGGATACGGTCGAAAAGATTGCTTCTCGCACAAGGCGATCCGCACTTTCACCCGTGATGAGAGTGTAAGCTTTAGTCACCCTCTCACTCCTGACATTCAGGAAAGATACAACTACATTTGGTAGGATAATAAAAATAAAGAGACAAGCATAAATATATGGACAATTTAAAAATGTAGAGGCAAATGGGAGTATTCTTCATAGATAATATATTGATATGAAGACAGTGGAGAAGAAAGTGAATGAGAAGAAAGTGAAGCAACACAGTTCATATTGACGAATTCCCTCACTCTTTCACTTCCGGTTTCCGGCTACCAGCGGACGTGATTTCACAAGCTCTCCCAATGTTTATATAATTTAACAAAGTTTTGCCTATTTCAATCGAGATGCTGTGTATATCATTGTGTTTTTCTAAAACTGGATCTAATGCTAATTAATATATTAAGTTTATGTGACTATTATTTAGTGAAATGCTGATTTCTTTGTGAAATGTAAGGTAAGAACGTTCAGTTTTGAAAACTACAAATTATCGATCAACGTCAACGTGTGATTTAACCATGTGGGACTAGCGCGTGGTTAGTCGCCATGCACGCGTTACCGAAAGGCGGCGAACTTGTGTGTACTTCCGGCCTGTTGGAGCCTCATACATTACTAATATGGCGTCCAACTTACGGAACTCTACTTTATCCAAGCGCCATGAAAATACAAACAAAGACAAGATGGGGAAAAGTTTGACGAGCACGCCACCCAAACGTCAGATTTCTTCAACGCCAATTTCACACGTGTGGTCTAGTGAATCTGCAGACACTGATCCCAAGCTCAAGCTGGACGAACATCACAGTTCAGTAGCCCAATCTGATGAGACTAACACATCATCTTTAGTCACTCTTTCCTCAGCCGAACCACACAACCACAACGCCTGTCGTGAACTCATCCAGGCTTTGGAGGACAGGCTAAAAGACTTTATTTCTAACAACACAACTAATATCATTGCCGTGTTTAAAGAAGAAAACTCTCGCCTTCAAAAAGAAATCCGCCTCCTTAAAGAAGAGAAGGACAGTTTTACAACAACAATCCATGCCTTAAAACTAAAGAGTGCACAGTCATTTGACAAAAGTGCACAAACAGGAAGTATTCATAGTGCTGCAGAGGTGTGTATGACCAGTGGATGTTCGTCGCAAAATGACATACAGTTAGTTTCCACAGGCTGCAACACTACTAAACCTGTAGAACGCGCACCATCCATCTACCCCATTGATGTGCGTGTCAGCAATAGGTCCCAGGCCTCAAGTGTAGACTCTCCAGCAGCAGACGAGAAGTTAAAGATCTCAGCTACTACCACTACTGAGCATCAACAACCAGCCCAAACAAGCAACGACTATAATAAACAAGAACGCGTGAAAGATGACAGCGATCAGTGGCAAGAAATCAAACGGGCGCGTCAACAGCGTGAAATAACAATGGATGACAGTGCAACTCATGTCGTCATTAGAGACTCTCTGCTCAAGGGAATCTATAGTGACCGCATGTCATCTTCTGACAGCGAAACTACCTCGATCTACCCGCTACCAGGAGCTGACATTGACAGACTGACCTCTACACTGCGGAAATTCAAGGTGAATGATAGAATTAGAAGAACAACTGTCCATATCGGTGTCAACAATATTATGAACAATCACATCATAAGCACCTCACAACTCGCTACATTGGAGGTGTTGTTGCGCAAGAAATTTCCTAAAGCATCTATTTTCTTTTCATCAATCATCCTGCCATGTTATGGATTCCAGCGCCGCACTGCCGATGCTGGCAATCTGACTCTACATAAATTTTGTCAAGAAACTAACAATGCTTTCATTAATAATACGCCGTATTTCACATCGCCGTCCGGGGCTCCCAAGAAAAAACTATATAAGGATCAACTACATTGTTCAAAACTAGGAACTAGCATACTAGCGAAGAACATAAAATATCCTGAACGTACACAACAATTAGAACCAGTTTCAGTTACAGGAGTAAACCGATCTTCACCTCCGGCTGTAGCCATCTCTCAGTGTTCAGAAAACACTCAAACCCTGCCCACACCACCCTTGCCTATTCCCCAGGAATACAAGGCTGTAAATAGCGACCCAGGCTCCAATCCCAATGTTGCTAACTATGGTGCATTGTTTCCTCCCTTGCCCATAAAACAGTCTCCACCTAGCATGTCAAAGGGGTCACCGATAAACAATGTTGCGGTGCCCCCGATGCCTGCTTCCAATGTAGGCACTTCCAGTAGCTCTCATAGCAGTGGTCCCTCGTTGGACGGTAATCCACGTTCTTATCAGTGGAATTGTCAACTTCAACAGCTAATGCAATACAATCCTGCAGCCCTGCACCAAGCTTTAATGATGTCACTCCATCACAGACATTTTCCTATTCCCTCTAATAGTCGTAACTACCACTAAATAAAGTTTCAAAACCTCTGAAATTTTTCTACCACAAGCGACATCATCTTTTCATTGTGTAATGTTCGCCAATCACGATCAGTGGCTCAACAAAGATGGTCTACATATAGGCCATCTCAACATCTATCATTTGCTCAATAAATTACCTGAGCTTTCAGTAATACTGTGCAAACAGTTCCATGTGTTTGGAATCACAGAAAGTCGTCTCAACGACAAAATAACCGATTCTGAAATCTCTCTTAAGGGGTTTAAAGTAATTCGAAGAGACGCAAATCAAAAATTAGAGACAGGTATTGCTGTATACATTTCAAATTCTCTCAACTGTTCCCGTAGACGTGATCTCGAGATAGAAGAGATAGAATGTGTTTGGTTAGAGGTGAAGCCAGTCAGCCAGCAACCGTTTCTCATTGGATCCATCCATTCATCATGTGCCATGCCGGTAAGCGTGGGCGGTCATGTTCTGCCATCTCACTCGATCACCAGAGTCGTGGATCAGCTCCGTGTTTCTGTCTCAACCATGCCACAAGGCCAAGCCATCCAGGTACTTGCTTCTAGGTCTTCCCCTTAGTCTGTTCCCCTCGATCTTACCAGTTGTCACCAAATTCTCCAATCCATTTCTTCTCATAACATGCCCAAAAAATTTTGACTGTCTACGTCTAATTTCTCTAATCAATTTACGATCTTCATTTGTTTCTTGAAGGACTTGTTCATTGGTCTTTCTGGCTGTCCATGGTATTCTTTGCATTTTCCTCAGAAACCACATCTCTACAGCCATCAGATGTTTTTCAGCCTGACTGCTCATTGTCCACGCTTCACATCCATACAAAAGTACAGGTTCAATGTAGCATCTCAACACTCTTTTTCTCGTTTCAATTGACATCTTTTTATTGGTCAATATGTTTTTCATCTTGCTAAAGGCTACTTTTGCCATGGCGATTCTTGTTCTAATCTCTTCAAGGCATCTCCCATCAGATGTTACTACTGTTCCGAGATAATTGTACCTGCTCACTTGTTGAAGAATATTCCCATTTACTTGTATATTACATTGTGGTATTTCGTCCTTCCTAGTGACGACCATAATCTGTGTCTTTTTACAATTTAATTCTAACCCTAGTTGTTCACTGTGTGTAACAATCGCATCTACTAAATTTTGCAGGTCCTGTTCATTGTCTGCAATCAAGACTGTATCATCTGCATATCTAATGTTATTGATGCATCGTCCCCCAATGTTGATTCCTTCCATATCTTCAATATTTCTGAAAATACTTTCACTGTACAGGGAAAACAGATCTGGAGACATTACACATCCCTGTCTCACACCCCTTTTAATAGGTTGATATTGGCTTACTTCATTATCAACTCTTATGGCAGCTTGTTGTTTCCAATATATGTTTTTTACAAGTCTAAGATCTTTTCCATCAATTTGTAGATCTTCAAGCATCCTTATCATGTTGACATGTCTCACTTTATCAAAAGCCTTTGTGTAGTCAATAAAGCAAAGGTGTAGATCTTTGTTTACTTCTATAGAACGTTCGATTATGTTTCTCAGTATATACACAGCATTTACTGTACCCTTGCCTTCCACAAACCCACATTGTTCTTCTCCTATTTCAGGTTGTATTTTCCTCCTACCTCTTTGCATGATAATTCTTAGCAAAATCTTCGTGATGTGACTCATTATACTAATTGTTCGATGTTGATCACATTCCAAGGCTCCTGATTTCTTTGGGATTGCAATAAATACAGAATTACATAACTCCTGAGGTATGTTTCCAGTATTGGATACCTATATCGAAATCCCTGTGCTGGGTATAGTTGGTATGACTGTTTCACTACAATGATGGATAGGGTGTTTACAGCAGGTAGAGAAGTCATGATATTAGGTGACTTTAACATAGATATTACTAAATTCAACCAGACATGGGAAGATATCATTCTATCTTACAATTTCAAACAACTAATAAATCGTCCCACAAGAGTTACAGACACCTCCTCAACTATAATTGATCATATATATGTTACTTGTCCAGTTAATATTACCGAATGTTCTGTTCCTGTTAGTGCAGTTAGTGACCATTATCCAATATGTTGTACATGGTCGAAAATTGGGTTCAAAACTCCTAAATATAAACATTTAAGCATCAAATTTAGAAACTTTAAATCTCTCAACCAAAATTTATTTTTAGACGACTTAAAAAATGCAGCCCTTGAACATGTTTACCAACTTCCTGATCCGGATGATGCACTAGCTTACTGGACAAAGACAGTCTACAATGTATTTGATAAACATGTGCCAGTCAAAGAAGTTCGAGTCAATAATCAACATAAGTCCCCGTGGGTCACTAGCGAAGTTCTCGAAATCATGAGAGAACGAGATACAGCACACAAAAATAAAGATTTTATCAATTACCGCAGACTAAGAAATAAAGTTAAATATGAAATTCGTAGGATAAAGAAATATCATTTAAAAAATTTGATTGTAGATAAATCAAATAATACAAATATATGGAAGGCTATTAACTCGCTAACCAACAAGAAACACGCTTCAGAGTCAGCAATACCAAACTCTATAACATGCGAGGATTTCAGTTACTTCTTTCAATCAGAAATAGAGAATCTAAAGTCCTCAATACCAGACTCATTATGTAATTTAAGTTCACTGTCATCATTCTGTGAAGGGAAGTGCTCTAGAAATATTCCCCCTGAGATTCCCTTGATGTCTGTTGCAGAAGTATATAAATATCTCTCGAATCTCAAAGCAACAAATTCAGAAGGCCTAGATGGTATCAGTAATAGAATTCTTCGGTGTGCTGCACCTATTATTAGTGAGTCCTTAACGTTCATATATAACCAGTGCCTATCCAAAAACTACTTTCCATCTGCCTTTAAAGTTGCTAAAGTGTATCCTCTACTTAAAAATGGCTCAACTGATATTAGCGTCTTGGGTAATTATAGACCTATTTCCTTACTATCGTCGCTATCAAAGCCATTAGAAAAACACATGCATAAAATAACACTACATCATTTAATTAACAATGATGTAATAATTGACAGTCAATCTGGGTTTCGACCTAAATATTCTTGCCATAGTGACCTTACAAAAATGACCGATAACTGGCATCTTTGTATCAACAATGGCAACATTTGTGGAGTAGTATTTGTAGACTTTAAAAAGGCCTTTGATATGGTAGATCATGATATTTTAATTAGAAAATTAAAACACATGAAGACTAGCACCAATATGGTGAACCTAATTACGTCATTTTTATCAGACAGACAACAAGTAGTGTCCTTCAATAACTGTCTATCAAGACCCACACAACTTAATTTTGGGGTGCCTCAGGGCTCAATACTAGGTCCGCTGCTTTTTGCAGTGTATATTAACGATCTTCCTTTATACCTCAATACTTCGTGTGATGTATTTGCGGACGACTGTACTATTTACACAAGTCAAGAGAGCCTTTGTGACTTAGAGAGCTCTTTACAAAACGATCTTGACAACCTTAGTAGATGGAGCAATGAAAATCGCATGTTAATTAACATCGACAAAACCAAATCCATGCTAATAACGACCAGACAAAAACTACAGACCCTAGCCATAACTGGGACACCGCTCGAACTCCACGTGGACACGTTACCTATAATTAATGTAAATGAACATAAAACATTAGGTCTTTTAATTGACAGACATTTAAACTGGAGCCCTCATGTTCACGCCCTTACCAAGAGAATAGCACAAAAAGTTTACCAACTTGCTAAAATTCAACACTTTTTGGATGAAAGCACACGTAAAATATTCTATGCATCCTATATCCAATCACCTCTCGATTATTGTTCCACAGTCTGGGATGGCTGCCCTAAATCTAATATGAAACGATTGTGTTCGCTTCAAAACCGCGCTATACGTCTAGTTTCTAGCATAAAGCACGTTGAAAGTAATAAATTATACATTTCTATCTTCTGATGCACTTGATCATCAGTTTAACTCTATCATCTGGTCTATGACATATATATTCATCTAAGACTTCTACCACTTCAAAAGCGCTTCCTTTTTAACAAAGCCAAATTAGTGAATAAAATTATATCTGAAAATACCCCAGAGTATCTTCTACCGTTAATTCAATCTAATGCAATGAACAGTAAGCGCTTAAATTTATTACAGCTTCCTAAGCCTAGATTGGACTTATACAAAACTTGTTTCGCATATTCTGGTGCTCACTTGTGGAATAGCCTTCCACCAGAACTGAAAACACCAATGAGTCCCTACACATTCAACCAAAACCTCTTTCAATACTTACTTCATACCGACTATATGCCTCCATAAGTCACCTACTAGTATCATTTTCCCACTATCATTCTTCACTGTATGTGTGTGAACGAGACAGTGGGTGAGAGAGTGAGTGAGAAAGAGTGTGAGTGGAAGAATTAGTATGAGTGAGAGTGAGAGAGTATGCATGCGCGTGTGCCTGAGTGAGTGTAAAAGTGAGTGAGTGTGTGGACATATGTGTGAGAGATTTAGTTAGAGAATGAGTGAATCTGAGAGAGTGGGTGTGTTGTGTGTCTGTCTGTCTGTGTGATAGAGTGTGAAAGTTAGTGAGTGAGTGTGAGTTAGAGAGTCATCGAGTAAATGAGTGAGTAAGGGAGCGTGAGTGAGTGAGAGAGAATTTGTGGGTATGCGTGTATGTGCGCGAATGAGTGAGTGTGAGAGCGAGTGAGTGTGCAAAAGAGAGAGCGTGGGTGAATGAGAGAGTGCATGAGAAAGTGTGATGTATGTGTGTGCATGTCTGGATGTGTGTATGGGTGTATATGTGTGTACATGTGTGTATCTGTGTGTGACTCTGTGTGTATGTCAGTACGTGTGTTAAGGTGTGCGTTCATGTGTTTATATGCGTTTATATGCATGTGCATGTGTGTATGTGTGTATGGATGAGTGTGTGTGTGTGTGTGTGTGTGTGTGTGTGTGTGTGTGTGTGTGCTCGTGTATGTATTGTATATCTTTGTATGTGTAAGTGTGCATGCATGCAGTGTATGCGAGGGAGTGTATATTCGGGTGTTATGTGAGTACGTGTGAGTAAGTATATGGATGTATGCAGGTGTGTGTATAGCGTGGGTATGATGTGTGTGGGTGTGTGTATGTACATGTGTGTGTGAGAGAGAAGAGAGAGAGAGAGAGAGAGAGAGAGAGAGAGAGAGAGAGAGTTGAGCGCACGCATGTCATCTAACATGCTAATCCATATGTTTTGTGTATTCTCATTTTTTTTTCATATTATCATTTTGATGCACTTGATTTTAACATGCATAAAATGAATTCATGTAAATTACTGTAAATCAAGTGAGAGAGTTAGTGATGGTAAGTGAGAGAGAGAGAGAGAGAGTGAATGAGTTTGAGAGTGTGTGTATGTAAAGAGAGAGAGAGAGAGAGAGAGAGAGAGAGAGAGAGAGAGAGAGAGAGAGAGAGAGAGAGAGCCCACGCATGTCATGTAACATGCTATTCCATATTTTTTTTTATGTATTCTCATCTTTCATATTACGAGGTATCGTTTAATGCCACCTGATTGTCCTGTAACATGCCATTCCATTTTTTTTTTAAATTCTCATCTTATCATTTTGTATGCCACTTGATTTTATCATGTATAATATAACATTACTGTGATGTGAGTGAGAGAGTTAGTGAGAGAGAGAGAGAGAGAGAGAGAGAGCGCAAGAGAGAGAGGGAGAGAGAGAGAGAGAGAGAGAGAGAGAGCGCAAGAGAGAGAGAGAGAGGGAGAGAGAAAAAAAAAGAGTTGTATTGCATCACTAATTTTTACGCTACATAATGTATATGTACAATTTTTTCTCCACTTCTTGCAATTGCGAGAATTCTCACGACAATCGTCAGTGTCTCAATTGTGTGTAAAGTGTGGGAGTTTGTTCTTATTAGTTTCAGTGATCATGTGAGGCATCATGTATTTGTCTAGATGTGAGGATGTATGTATGGGTGTGTATGTGAGGGATATGTGAGGGATATGTGTGGGGAATGTGTGTGTGCCTGTGTAAGAGAGAGAGAGAGACAGAGAGAGAGAGAGAGAGAGAGAGAGAGAGAGAGAGAGAGAGAGAGAGAGAGAGAGAGAGAATTCAGTGCTCGCATGTCCTGTAACATGCCATTCCATATTTTTTGTGTATTTTCATCTTTCACATTATCATTTTGTATGTATGACACTTGATTTTATCATGTATAATATAACATTACTGTAATGTGAGTGAGAGCGTTAGTGAGAGAGAGAGAGAGAGAGAGAGAGAGAGAGAGAGAGACAGAGAGAGAGAGAGAGAGAGGGGGGGGAGGGAGGGAGGGAGAGAGAGGTGAATTGCATCACTAATTTTTAAGTTACAATATGTATATGTACAATTTTTCTCCATTTTCTTTACAATTTTGCGACAATGCTCACGACAATCGTCACTGTATGTGTGTGTAAAGTGTGGGAGTTTGATCATAATAGTAGGTTGGGGGATCGGGGGATGTGTGTGTGGGTGGATTCGTGATGTGTGTGGGTGGGCTCAGGATGTTTGGGTGGGCGGGGTGGTTTTGTGTGGGTGGGTGGGGGATTTGTGTGTGGGTGGGTGGGGGATTTGTGTGTGGGTGAGTGCGAGATGTATGGGTGTATGGGGAGATGTGTTTGTGGGTGGGGATGTGTGTTTGTCTAGGTGGTTGTGGGTGAGTGGATGGAGGAGGATATGTTGGTGGATGACTGATAGTGGGTTATGGGATGGGTGGGAATATATGTGTGGGTGGGGAGATGTGGGTGTGGGGATATGTGGTGGGTGGGAGATGTGTGCAGGTGAGGGTGGTTGTGGGTTTGAGGATGTGTGTGTGGGTGAGGGATGTGTATGGGTGTGGGATGTTTGGGTGGATGGGTGGGGAGTGTGTGTGGGTGAGAGATGTGTGGGTGAATGTGTGTGGGGGATGTGTGTGAGTTGGGGGAGGGGTGCGTGATGGGTGTGGGTGATGGATTTGGAGATGTGTGTGTGGGTGGGGGATATGTCTGGCTGGGTGGGGGTGTGTATGGCTGGATGGAGGATGTATGTGTGGGTAGTGAGGGTGATTGTAGTTGGGGGATGTGTGAATGGGTAGGAGATGTGTGGATAGATGTGTGTGTGGGTGAGGGATGTGTCTATGGGATGTGTGTGGGTGTGGTATTGTGTCGGAGGGGAGCTGGGTGTGGATAAATGATGTTTGTGTGGGTGGGTGAAGGTGTGGTTGGGTTTGTGGATGGGTGAAGGATGTGTGTGAGGTTGGGGGATGTGTGCTTAGATGGGTGGTCGGGATGTGTGAGTGTGGGTGGGTAGATAGGAGATGTATGTGTTGATGAGTGGGTAAGGGATGTATGGGTGTTAATGGTTGAGGGATAAGTACGTATGTCTAGGGATGTGTGAGGGGATGAATGTATGGGTTGTGTGTGCGTGGATGGGAGGTGTGTGTTTGCGAATGGGGAATGTGTTGGTGGGTGGGGATGTGTGTGAGGGATGTTTGTATGGGTGGAGAGATTGTGCGTGGGTGGGGATGTGTGTGTATATGGGTAGGGGTGTGTGGTTAAGGGATGTGTGGCTGGGGGAATGGGTGGATGGAGGATGTGTGGTTGGGTGGAGGGTTTGTGGTTGGGTAGAGGATGTGTGGGTGGGTGATTGTATATGAGTAAGGGTGTGTGGTTAAGGGATGTTTGGTTGGGGGATGGGTGGGTAGAGGATGTGTGGGTGGGTAGAGGATATGTGGGTGGGTGAGTGTGTGCAGGTTAGGAGATGGTGGGGGGTGTTTGTAGGTGTGGGCTCGGGATCTGTGAGTGGGCTGGGGGAGATGGGAGATTATGTGGGTGAGTGCGGAATTTGTGTGTGGGTAGGTGCTGAATATGTGAGTTGACGGGGAGATGTGTGTGTGGCTGAGAAATGTGTGTTTGGTTGGGTGGTTGGAGGTGTGTGGGTGGAGGAGGATATTGGGTGAGTGATTGTTTGTGGGAAATGGGACGGGTAGAGGATATGTGAGTGGGTGGGGAGATGTGTGTAGGTGGGGGATGTGTGGGTTATTGAATGTATGTGTGCTTGGGGTGTGGGTGGATGGGATGTGTGGTGGATGAGAGGTGTGTGTGGGTGGGGAGATGTGTAGGTGTAGGGATATGGTGGATGGGTGGGGGAATGTATAGTATTGTGTGCGTGGTTGGGTGGGGGAGTTGGAGTGAATGGGGGATGTGTGGGTGGGTGGTGGATGTGTCTCATAACATAGTAATATGCATTGTTTATGTTTACAAAATTCATGTGACAATGTTTTTTTCCTATGCACTGTTGATGAAAGAATGATGAGTGATTGGAAGGGCCGAATGTAAGACGGGCCTGCGTGCCCAATTTGTTACCCTTTGAAAATAAAGTCTGTTCGTTCGTTCGTTCGTTCGTTCACTCGCCATAGTGCGCTAGAGGTGCTGCCCGTCTTCATAGGAGTATGTTTAATTGCTCTTTCTTCTCCAGTCGGCACCATGGTCATTTCTCAGCACATAACTTTGCTGATTGCTAAACTACGATTCTCCACACATTGCACTACTCACTCCTAACGCCACTCAACATAACAGTAGTAGACACGAACAGTAGTGGACTCAAACGCCAGTTGTAGATTTAGTTGTATATTTTCCTAGACAGACTAAAGTAGACATCACCAAAATGCACAATCAGCTATTCGACAATAATTCTACACCAGAATTATCTAAACGTGTACTATCTAACAGAGTGGCTCAGTGTTGGCCATCACTCATCTTCATAACGTGGTCCGCACTCGACGAAACCACCATCTAGAATGCCCCTTGTCCGGATCCCACTTCCTGTTAACTTGGGAAGTGAGTCGCAACGTTTTCACGTTGTGTGAAAAGTATCTACTTTTCACGATCCAGGTGTCCATTTCCTGAACGCTGCCATAAACTTTTGACCTAATCTAATTTAGGTTATGGCATTTTACCCCAAGAGAGGAGGAGAAGAGAAACATTTCTGGATGTTTTCTTTCCACAGTGTGGCCCACACCACCCGTTTGTGAACCAATGAAGCTTGGCAGGAAAAACCTGTCTCTAGAGCTGACATGACTTCGTCCAACGTGTACCCTGAGTTTTCAGCTGTGATTAACAGGATAGGGGTATGTTTGTTCATTTCCGTGAAATCTACTCAACTAGTCTTTACACGACATCTAATTTAACTAGTCTGTACACAACTTCTATTCAATTAGTCTGTACACAACATTTATTCAACTAGTCTGTACACATCTATTCGAGTTGTCTGGTCACAACATCTATTCAACTAATCTGTACACAACATCTTTTCAACTAGTATGTACATAACATCTATTCAACTAGTCTGTACACAACATCTATTCAACTAGTCTGCACACAACATCTATTCAACTAGTCTGTACACAACATCTATTAGAAGAATACGAATCAGCAACTAGAAGTCGACGTTGCCGTAAGGATAAGGGCATTCGCTAGTAAACTTCAGGTGCGGTGATGGAGAGGTAAGGGTTTAATCCCTTTAATCAGCATTAAGTTGGACTAACTTTGACTTCTCTTTCAGAAACGTCTGGTATGCCGGGCGAGGCGGTGCCAGGAGTATGGACTCCTGAGGGACATTCTTTGCCCCTTCCATAGCAGGCAGGCTGTACTAGGGTGACCGATTATATCATGCCTTCATATCAAGTCAACTATGGTAAATAAAAAGAAGCAACAGAGTACGTGCTTTGCGCTCGATAACTATATCAACAGCCAGTGGGGAGAGAATGAAGGGGATGAGAAGAGGTAGAGGAGAGAGGGAAATGATAAGGAAGAAGAGGGCTGGAGCCAAAAGGGAAGAAGGAAAATGGATCGTTTGGGACTCAAAAATGTACGGGTTGGGTACTGGAATTGCTGTAGTGCAAAGCAACGAGGACCAATACAGGAGAATCTGGTCTACCATTTTGATGTCCTGATGCTACAAGAACTGAATACAAACTCTTTTAAGTGCCCTGGCTATACATGTTACATTAACCCAACCGGGCATGGAAGACATGGGCAGGCTCTGATGGTCAAGGATTGTTTAAAGCATTCGATACTGGATATGAGTGGGTAGAGTCAGGAGTGTAAAGAGATGCAGGGAATGCGGATAAAAATCGGCCGATACAGTTTGAACCTGATAAATATATATGTAAGTGGGGAATCTTGCATACGCAGAGAGTGTTGGGACTGATTGAAAGGTTCAGTGGATACCCCTGGTAGCAGGTATCTGATATGTGGTGACTTCATTGCCCGTGCCAAGGAATGGGACAGGTCGGGAGAGAACAGACAGGGTACAGCTCTTGTTGAAGCCTTGCTTGAGGCGGATATTGTCTGTCTAAAAGACGGGACACTCACTGGGCTAGCAATGAGACCGGGGAACCCCGACACGGCCATCGACCTGGCGCTTGTATCCCAATAGGCGGCATCAGATATAAAATGGAGCTTCCCTGGAGACCATGGAAGTAACCACCTCCCCTGTTCTGTGCTGATGCCTAAGTCCAGCACAGTTAGGGCTATAAGAGCCCGTAGGACATTCAGTTATGATTGCGACCACTCTTCGCTCTTGGGTTGCCTTTTATCACAGTGATGATCAAATCAAATCAAATCAAATTAAATCAACTTTATTTTAAAAGGGTCACAAATTGGGCACGCAGGCCCGTCTTACATCCGGCCCTTCCAATCACTCGTCTTTCGTTCATCAAGAGCATTATACATTTACATAGGAATAAAAATAAAAATTGTGAAATGAATGTTGTAAACATAAACAAGGCAAATTACCATGTTATGAGGCCCATCTTCCACCTACCCATACATCACCCCACCCACACACACACACACACACACACACACACACACACACACCACCTACACACACACACGCACACCAAGGGACAAATACATACCCCACCAAGCGACCCATCCCCCTCACGCACATCCCCCTCACGCACATCCCCCACCCACACACACTGCACTCACCTGTTCCCCCAACCAAAACACACTCGCCACCCACAAACATTCCCCCACCAACCCACACATCCCACGCCCACACACATACACATCCTAACCCACACATCCTCTCCCCACCCACATTTCCAACCACCCATCCCTCAGCCACATCTCCATCGACCACATATTCCCCACCCACGCACACATTCCCCCACCAACCCACACATCGCACATCCACTCACATCCCCAAACCATATACACACATCCCCACCAACTGACATCTTCCTACCCACACACACACACACATACATCTCCCTAACCACCCATACATCCCCAATCCATTGACAAACACCCCACCACCCACACATACATCCTCCACCCACCCACACATGCCCTAACCCAATCCCCCACCTCACACATCCCCCACCCGCACATAACATACATCCCCTACCACACAATATTCTCAACCCACGCACCGCACATACACATATCCCTCACCAACACATCCCACACCCACATACCACCACACATCCCCACCTACACACCACACACATATCCCACACCCATATAATATTCCCACCCACACTCACACAGATACCCTTACCCATCCACCCCACATACCCCCACCCACACATCACAAAAATCCCCCTCCCAAACACACATACCCCACCCACACAATTTCCCCAACCAACACACCACACACCTCTCCCCACCCATACACGCATTCCCCACCCATCCACCAACACACACTCACTCAAGCACACTTCCTCCACTACGCACCCACACACCCCCACCCCCAACCAAACATCTCTCAATTACAATAACCCTACCCACACACATCCTCCACCCACTCACACATCCCACCCCGACACATACACATCCCTCACCCACCTACACATCTAAACCACCAAGAAGAATTTTCACACAACAGCTATGGTGGACACCAGTGGTGGAGAATTCATGGAGGGAAAAGAGGGCGACCATAAGGAATTGGCAGAGGGTGCGGAGAGCAACCAATTCGGTTGACACAGAATTGGAGAAGGGTGAAAGATATACAGAAGTAAAGGTGCAGGATTCCAAAATCCAGGCAGCAGAGGCAAAAAGGATTAATTGGGAACAGTTCATCAATGAAGTCGGTGGGGATGTTACATTGAGTACATTCTGGAGGCTGCACAGGCAGTTGAAGAGACAGGCGATGCCTGGTACACATGTTACGGTTTATAATGATAACAACCGACCTATGACAACTGACAAGGACAACTTGGAGGCTTTTCTTGCACGATTCTTAAAACAGACGGATCAGCAAGATAGAGCTATTAGAGATAACATCAGAGAAGCCTTGTCACGGGTCACTAGGAAGGAGGACTGTGAGATTAAGGTGGAGGATATTAGACGGGTACTGAAGCGGGCTAAGAACACAGTGCCAGGTCCGGATGGGGTGAGGTACTCCCATATCCGTAACTGTTAACGTCTCAAGGGGTTAAAAGATGGGTTCAGAAAGGCAGATGGTGCGAGCACAGATGAGGCATAAACGCATAAACATATTAAGCATATTTATTTACAAACCTCATCATTTAAATATCACAAGATTACTAAAGTATTATATAAACTAATCAATATCACCCCAATACTGGCTCTCGCACCAATTCTCTCAATATTCTCACACGATCCTCGCGCTCTTATCACAGCTAAGCGCACTCGTATCAAGCTTTGCACACAAACACACTTCTAGTCGCGGTCACATTCATTTGCACTGAAGTCTAAGTGTAAGTTTATTCTGTCTCTCCACTCAGTCATGTATCCTCTTTCAGTCGTGTCCAAACGCCCGTCTGACTTCTCCTCTACCGTCCGGTGGTATCGAGCTACTGGGCCCTCGTGCAATCCGTGGGAAGTCGTACTGTCACAACTGTCTCGCACTCGCCTGGTTGGGGCTAGACCTACTGCGTAATTCTGTCAGAGGTGAACCTGTCACTCAAGGGTACAGTCCTGTCTCTACTGTCCTAAGCTTCTAGACTGTTCTTCCCCCTTACTCATCCCATGAGTAGTGAAGTAGGTGAAGGAGGCACACAATTATAGGCGTAGGAGGGATGGAAATAGGAGGGGTGGAAATCGTGGTGGTAAAAAAAAATGATGGGAAGGCTGAAAGTGGGTCGTGAAATTTTTGGTGGCTGAAAAAGTGGCGGGTGTGTGTGGGAAAATCTGGAAGGTAGTACCGGGAAGTTATACGTCGACGAAGTGTGGGACAATCTCGGGCGGGTGTGACGGTTCATAACAGAACGGGGTGTATGGGGGATGGGAAAAAATCATTAAGTAACGGGTTGTAAAAACTTTGGTAAGTGGCGTGTTAAAATATTTTGAACTGTTAGCACATTGGTGGTGTACATTAGTACGAATAGAAGGAATAGGTGCGGTGGCGATAGTAGTAATAGTGGGTATGGGTTAGTGAAATTTGTTGATAAGGGTGCTATGTAGATGTTCATAGTATCTTATTCACTACCATAACACGTGATACAAATGAAACCTTGAAAGCTAAAGATCGTTGATTGTAATGGATATGGTGTAGTGTCATTCAGTGTTAAGGGGTGGGTACCAGGTTATAGTGGCCAAGCAGTGGTAAAGCAGTGGTCAAGTGGTCGAATATTCACTTAAATTGTAGGGGAAAGGAAGTGTGGTGATATGGTGATGACAAAAGACTCGAAATGCGGTGGTCAAGCAGTGGTCAAGCAGTGGTCAAGTGAGGAAATTTTAGGGAAAAGTAGTTGTAATGATATCGTGATGATCAAACAGTGCTAACGCAGTGGTCAAGCAGTGGTCAAGCAATGGTAAAGTGATTAAATTTTAGGGAAAAGTATTTGTAATGATATGGTTATGATCAAGGGGGACTAACGCAGGGGTCAAGCAGTGGTCAAGCAATGGTCAAGTTGTCAAGTGAGGAAATTTTAGGGAAAAGTAGTTGTAATGATATGGTGATGATCAAAGGGTGATAACGCAGTGGTCAAGCAGTGGTAAAGCAATGGTCAAGTGGTCAAGTGAGGAAGTTTTAAGGAAAAGTAGGTGTAATGATATGGTGATGATCAAGAGATGATAAATTAGTGGTCAAGTAGTGGTCAAGCAGTGGTTAAGTGGTCGAGTGACCGCTTAAATTGTAGAGAACGATGTTTGTAAGTTTATGGTAGTGATTAAAGTGATCGATGACGTGGTCAAGCAGTTGTCAATCAGTGGTCAAGTGGTCGAGTGACCACTTACATTTTAGGGGAAAGTACGTGTAGTGCAACGGTGGTGGGTAAAGTGAGTAGGAATCGGTAGTAGTGATAATAGTACTACCAATATTAGTTGTAGCGATAGCAATAGTAGTTGGTGCCTTTTTAGTGATACATGTCTCTGGGGGGGTGTAAAAATCATACAAATACAAAGAGGGTCACACAAACACACATTCATAGGGACAAGACACAAACGCACACATACAGACATTCAAGGACAGCCATCTACTGTCATCACAATTATACACAACCACGAACAGACACAACTGCACGTACACGCATACATCAACTACACAAATACACATCCATAAACAACCACTCACGTACAAACACAAAACACAAGTACACACAGACAGACACACTAACCCATACACACTTGATACACTTGTACATACAGACATCACGAGTGCAGACACACTTACACAAAAGAAGCAACACACACCCATCTCCTATCATTACAACTATTACCACAACAAGTACACACAGACGTCAACTGCACAAGTACACACGTACACACAGCTGTACAGACAGGAACGCATACACTTCTACATACAGACAAATACAGACATACCACGTACAGACACAGGAACACACACACAAACGAATACACAACCACACATACAAACACAAAGACAACTAAGCACACACACTTGATACACACACACAAACACAAAGACAACCAAGCACACACACTTGATACACACAAATACAAACACACGTAAAGACATACATATCCTCTTCCTGGCCCACAAGAATATCACAAACTACACAAAGCGCATACCCTTTTTTTTAACGAACGCGGATGTCCGAGAAACCCCTATGTCATCACCGCCATACGCAAACGTCCTTAAGTGGTAGCGTGAGTCATCGGTCACATGAATGCGGGTGGTGGCATGAGAAAAGCCTGTCTACAAAATTTCTACGTCAGCTATATAGTGTCGTGCAGAACCAGTGTATAAAATAGACGGCGTCTCCTCACTTGCTCTACACCAGTTCACGTGGTGACTTGGCTAACCTTCGCTACAGAGGTATTTGTGAAACACGATGGTGTAAGTCGCTTAATGTAGTGACCAGATATTGTTCAACTGCTGCCTTGACTAGCTACAGAGGTATTTGTGAATCAGGTTGGTGTGGGTCGCTTAGCCTTATTCGTTTCGTCGGCATCTGCTTGTTGATAAAACAGTGAAATATATATTGTTGTGTATACACCAGAACATTTTTGCGGTTGTAAGAAAAATAAGTGTGGAATACAGTTGTGTGAGTTATTCACATACCACCAAGTTTATCAATATGGCCACCAAAGCTACTTTCGTGTGTTCAGTGTGCGACAAAGACTTCCGTGATAACTATAACCTTACTCGCCACATTCACGGTACGGAAGATCAACCACACTCATGCCATATCTGTGGAAAACTTTTCAATAGAAAAGGCAATCTACACAGACACATACGAACACAGCATCAGACACCTATGAATACATCAGAACCAATTACTTCAACACCAGAGACGACAGCACCACATGTATATTTACGCCATCCTCGTAGTGTAAGTCAAGTACCAGACCGCCACCACTGTGCCTTCAATGATAACATTACCCGCCACAATGGGACCATTCACAATAATTAAATATATCCCTGTCATTTACGTGACAATCTATACAATTCGAACCTACAACGGTACTAATAAATACATCACCAGACATCACGAGATAGGACTACACCCTTAGACACCCCGTACCTGACAACACATCCACTCATAGTAGCAGAGGATATCCAACCAAATGATTGGGACAGCTTGGCAGCACTTAAGGCGTACTGCAAGACCTGTCGCTTATGCTACCCAATCAAGTGGTAGTATTAGAAAAAAGTGTCGACCACCGCTACCGGGTGGTTTTGGTATGAGACCTTCATAAAAAGAAGTATTCAGATATCTTCTATGATATCTCAGGTGTGATGACTTCGACAACAACAGTGTTGTTTTTGATAGTCAACCAAGCTATATCAGACAACTGTATACTCAAGAATGAAGATCACTAAACTAGAAGCAAATTGTGTTGAATCAAAAACTTCACTAACCATGCATGTCATTGATTTTTTTTCTTATGATATATCACTAAACTGTTTTGATTAATATATTGTGAAAACACATATTTTGGTGATGAAAATATTGAAACCAAGTTTTTTCTTTGTTGATTTTCTTTAGTGGTTTGTTTTCACGACGTTGTCTATTTTTTTTCTTGTCGGAACATTACCAGACATGAACAAAGTAAGGGGGAAAGTTATGGCAAATACAGAAATAATTCAGTCAAATGTATAAAAATTAGGAGTTAACCAAATACGGAAAAACACTGAACAAAATATTAAATGTTTGCTTGCTTGTGTTCGCTGGCTTGAGCTCCAACGCAAAGTCCTGTATGTCGGATGAAGACATCCTGTTGTCCAGCATCAGTGTGATGTCATACAGGACCTGAGTTTTGCGTGAGTATACGTTGTCCCATGTCTGGCTTATTGGTGTGAAGACTGGTGGTTCCTCGCCGTACAGGCAGACACTCTCCGACTTCGGAGGAATCGGCGATCCTATTGACTTCAGCCAGGACCCCGAAGGGACCTGTTGCCCAGGACGCTCGACGAGAACGCATCAATAGGTCTTGGCCAGTATATAACCCGGCCCTGGTGCCTTGGAAACACCTCTGCGTCCCCAAAAAAAAAAAAAAAAAAAAAAAAAAATATTAAATGTCTCGGCCACGTTTATGAAATGTAGGAGTTACCCAAATGGACAAAATCTTGGCCAAATAGGAAAATTTGTTAACCAAATATGAAAACATATTGTCCAACTAACGAAATATACCATTCAAGTTTATGAAAAGTCGGAAACTTTGGTACCTAAATGAGAAAGATGTCGGCCAATACAGATATAGCTCGTCCAAATTTATAAAATGTAGAAAAAAATAACCAAAATGGGGAAAATGTTGAAGAAAATACGAAATGTCTCGGCCAAACATATAAAAAAAGGAGTTAGCCGAATGGGAACAAATATTAGCCAAGCAAAGAAATATCACATCCAAACTTATAAACATTATAAGAATAACCAAATTGGAAAAAATATTGACAAAGTAAAGAAATATATCAACCAATCTTATACATATTTCGATCAAACTAATAAATAAAAAAATAGGAAAAATAGTGGCCAAGGTATGAAATATCTCGACTAAACTTACAAAAAGTAAGGGAAAATGTCGACCAAAGTAAGAAAATTGCTTAGCCAAAGATGAAAAACTAGTGGCCCAGTAAAGAAATATCGCACCCAAATTTTATAAAATGTATGAAAATGTGTCATCCAACGGTGAAAACTATTCACCAAGTAAAGACATTTCTTGTCCAAACTCATAAAAAAGTAGACAAATTTCTTAGTCAAAGGCGAAAAGGTCAAACTTATAAATATTTCCACCAAACTTATAAAATATAGGAAAAGATAGCCAAATTGACAAAACTTTTGACCAAAGTTATAAATCCAAACTTATAAACATTATAAAAATAATCAGATATTAAAAAAAAATATTGACCAAGTAAAGACATATTAAACTTGGCAGCATAACTTATGAAAAGAAAATCTGTCAGCCAAAATAAGAAATAGGTATGGAAAAGTATGTCGACAAAACTAAGAAAAAAATGTGTTACCAATATTACGAAAAAAATGTAACTTCTGTAGTCAAACGTGTCTTGAACTTTTATCTGAGAAGACATTTCACAATACATAATCATCAACATCACCACTTTCCTTCTTTTACATTACCGAAGAGCTTCACCGTATCTGCTACAGAAACCATAATATCCCAAATGTGGGATCTATTAAAGAATACGTAATAGAATGAGTTACACCAAGACAACAAGAACATATCATACAAAACAACTCACAAACCAGACTTAGAACTAAAACTCACTACCTTATCAGATGAACCTCCCACCCAACATCTACTACTAGAACACAAACATATCATAATAGAAATCATAATGAAACGAAACACATGACACACAGAGCTTACCTTAGTAGACAAAACACATGGACTCAAGAAAATTTTGCTTCTTGCACTATAGAATTCTACCAACACTTCTTTTCCTATCACCAAACCTAAACGTCTACCAAGAACACAACCACTGGGTATTTGTCCAACACAATATCCAAATAAACATGGTGTATACACAACAATATATATTTCACTGTTTTATCAACAAGCAGATGCCGAGGACACGAATAAGGCTAAGCGACTCACACCAACCTGATTCACAAATACCTCTGTAGCTAGTCAAGGCAGCACGTGAACAATATCTGGTCACAACACTAAGCGATGTACATCGTGTTTCACAACTACCTCTGTAGCGAAGGTTAGCCAAGTCACCACGTGAATTGGTGTAGAGCAAATGAGCAGACGCCGTCTATTTTATACACTGGTTCTGCACACGACACTATATAGCTGACGTTGCAGTTTTGTAGACAGGCTTTTCTCATGCCACCGCCCGCCTTCACGTGACCGATGACTCACTCTACCACTTAATGACGTTTGCATATGGCGGTGATAACGTTAGGGTTGTCTCGAACATCCGCGTTCGTTACCAAAAAAAAGGTATGATCTTTGTGGTGTCTGTATGTACGTGTTTGTACGTGTGTATTTGTGTCTGTCTTTGTCTTTCTGTGTGTGTATTTATGGTGTATGTATGTGTACTTGTCTGTACGTGTGTGGTTGTGTGTGTACTTGTGTGTATCAAGTGTGAATGGGTGAGTGTGTCTGTCTGCACTCGTGATGACCATGTTTGTACTTGGGTGTGGTTGTTTGTTTGTACGTGTGTGGTTGTGTATAGTTGTGATGACAGTAGCAATGATATGAGATGGGTGTTTGTGTTTGTACATGTGTGTCTGTCCTTGTTTGCTTCTTTGTGTTCTTGTGTCTGTACTTGCGATGTCTGTATGTACAAGTGTCTGTATGTATGTATGTGTATTTGTGTGACCATTTTTGTGTTTGTGTGAGTTTTACACACCCCCTCCCCCAAAAAAGAGACTTGAATCTCTACAATGCACCAGCTAATATTGTTGTCGTTACACCTAATATTGGTAGTACTATTATCACTACTACTGATTCCTCCTCACTTTACCCACCACCATTGCATTACACGTACTTTCCACTACAATTTAAGTCGTCACTCGCCCACTTGACCACTGCTTGACTACGTCATCGATCACTTTATCCACCACCGTTGCACTACACGTACTTTCCCCTACTATTTAAGTGGTCACTCGCCCACTTGACCACTGCTTGACCACTGCTTGACCACGTCATCGATCACTTTAACCACTACCATAATCTTACGCACATCATCCTCTACAATTTAAGTGGTCACTCGACCACTTGACCACTACTTGACCACTGGTTTACCACTACTTGACCACTAATTTATCATCTCTTGATCATCACCATGTCATTACATCTACTTTTCCCTAAAATTTCCTCACTTGACCATTGCTTGTCCACTGCTTGACCACTGCATTACCACCGTTTGGTCATCACGATAACATTACAACTACTTTTCCCTAAAATTTCCTCACTTGAACATTGCTTGACCACTACTTGCCAACTGCGTTAGCACCCTTTGATCATCTCCATATCATTACAACTACTTTTCCCTAAAATTTCCTCACTTGACCACTGCTTGACCACTGCATTAGCACCCTTTGATCATCACGATATCATTACAACTACTTTTCCCTAAAATTTCCTCACTTGACCACTACATGACCATTGCTTGACCACAGCATTACGAGTCTTTTATCACCACCATATCACCACACGTCCTTTCTCCTACAATTGAAGTGAATATTCGACCACTTGACCCCTACTTGACCATCTGTTAACCACTAATACCTGGTACCCACCCCTTAACACTGAATGACACTACACCATATCCATTACAATCAACGATCTTTAGCTTTCAAGGTTTAATTTGTAACACGTGTGATGCTAGTGAATAAGCTACTATGAACATCTACATAGCACTAATAACCACCCTTATCAACTAATTTCACTAAGCCATACCCACTACTATCGCCACCGCACCTATTCCTTCTATTCCTATACCGCCAATGTGCTAACAGTTCAAAATATTTTAACACACCAATCACCCACGTTTTTACAACCCGTTACTTAATTACTTTTTCCCACCCCTCATACACCCCGTTCTGTTATGAACCGTCACACCCGCCTAAGATTTTCCCACACTTCCCAGACCAAAAATAAATGTAGAACTTCCCGGTACTACCTTCCAGATTTTCCACACACACCCGCCACGTTTTGATCCACCAAAAATTTCACGACCCACTTTCATCCTCCTTTTTTTACCACCACCATTTCCACCCCTCCTATTTCCATCCCGCCTACGCCTATAATTGTGTGCCTCCTTCACCTACTTCACTACTCCCATGTCCCTATGTCTGTCCTCTGTCCTCTGTTATGTCCTGTCAGGACCTTGACATAAGCATCAATACGGTTGAAATACCCCACGACTGCCTGCATAGCCATGGTTCCACTCCCAAAGCCAGGTAAGGATCACTCCAGACTTAATGGATATCGAATCAAACCTTGCAAAAACGTATGGCAAAGTCCTCAAAAAGATAGCAGCACGCAGGCTCCAGCGACATTTGGAAAGTCTTAATCTGCTTCCCCAGGGACCCGCGAGTTACCGGTCTTGGAAGGACACCTGGGCCAAAACTTTTGGATTTAATGTCTACGAGGGCTTCCAGTATAAAAAAGAGACAGTGGCGGTAGCTCTTGACCTGGAATATGCGTATAACAGGGTCAGGTATGATCGATTGATATATACACACTGTTGGACATGGAGGTCTGCCCTTGCCTTGTTAGATGAGTTGCGACGGTCCTTTATGAGCGTAAGGTTGCACTGCGCATGGGTTCCTGGACTTCTGACCCTTGTACTATTACACCTGGGTTGCAACAAGGATCTGCCTTGTACCCGGTGCTTTTTAATGTCTACACCAGCAAAATCGCAGCTATTGAGACACCAGGTGTTTGTAGAATCTTGACATTTGCATGATGTGCTGGTGTACAGACAGGGCAGAGACAGGGCCAGTTTGGCGAAAGACTTACAGGTGGCAGTAAATAGGGTGGCAGAGTGGTGCAGGGACGCAGGGGCCTTTATACACCCAGGCAAGGCATCGGCTGTGTGGTAATCCCTGAAAACCGGATCGTCAAAGCAGATGTCACAGATATTATGTTGAATGGATGTCCTCTTAGTCGAGAGAGTAAATGGAAGTAATTGGGTATCACCTTTGAAAGGTGTTTGTCTTTTAAGGATCATGTGGAGGCTTTGGTGGTTAAGGCTGGTAGGGGACTTAATGCATTGAGGGCTATGGCAGCAACCGGGGTAGATAAGAGGTTGCTGTACAGGCTCTTTCGGCAGTTAATAATTTCTGTCATTGAGTATGGCTTGGGGCTGCTGATAGTATCAAAGAGCCAGCTTGAAAGCTTGGATCGCATACAGAATGCTGTCTTGCGGTTAATCCTGGGGTGCATAAAGGACACACCATTTATATGCACGAGGCACATCCTGGCGCTACCAACAATGATAGATAGGCATAGGGTACTTCAGGCCAAATGGTACCTGAGAGTTGCTGCAGACAGGGATCACCCGCTGCATGCAGCAATGGATATGGTAAAGGGTCATAGACTAAGATGAGGCAGGTCCTGGATGGCACAGACAGAACTTTCTATACGTCAGATGTGTGATACAGAGACCATCAATGGTGAAAGAGAGTCTAGAAGACATGACGGACTGGCATAATGTAATTATAACACTGGTCGTGAGTGCAGAGAATGGGCAGCGGGCCGCACTGAGTTTGAAGTGCAACAGCTGATCCAGAGTAACACACATCAAGGTGACATATTCATCTACACCGATGGGTCAGTGGTGAGAAACAGACGTAGTGGTTGGGTCTTTATTACAAATGCTAATGGACGAGTCTTGAAAAAGGAGAGTCTGGCATATGAGACTACGACCTCCAGCATGAGAATGGAGGTGGAGGCAATAACAGCGGCATTCCGTTGGCCAGAGGAGACTACTGCAACACACGTTGTATTCATTACGGATTCAAAGAGTATGCTTAGTAAATTGGAGAAAGGAATATTTCGTGTGGCTATCGTCTCTTCAAAGGACACGGATTGTGACAATTATATGGATATTTTGCCCTGGACATGCGGGGTGCTGGGGGAATTAACAGGAAGATAGGCTAGCAGGGAATGCACGCCATGGTGGTAGATTGCCTGTGGACAAGTGGGAGGTTGTCGTGCGATTGTGGGACCAGGTGGAGAAGGCGGAGGAACAGATTGAGAACCCATATGTGGAAAGCATGCGATTGCGAGGGATCGGCAGGGGTTCTGGAAGAATCTCAAAACTGAGAGGGAAGACCAGGAGAACTTTTAATCAGATAGCGGTGGGAAAGATTAAAGATTAGTAGTATGACTCTTGGCTGGCTGTTGAACGAGGGGACGGTGCATGTATGGAAATGTCCTGAGTGCAGTGATGTCGGTTCTTCACTCAACTCAACTCAACGCTTTCAGAAAGCTTCTTTGTCTTTCTACGAGCACTATAAGGGCAGAAAGTCAAATGGCTTGGCCATGTAACAAGGTTACCAACTAACAGTATACCACAACAAGCAATGATGCACATACCAAATGGAAGCAAAAGAAAAGGCCGACCACGTAAACGATGGACACAGAACACAACAGAGTCAATGAGAATCTCGATACACGACGCCCACAAACGGGCACTCTCCCGCTGTTTATACGTCACCTCGACACTGCAGGGTACAGGAGGAGCAAAATGTGATGAGATGAGATCAGATCAGAAAGCAACGGTAAACCATTTAACTTAAAACTGCATAGAAACATCAAGCTGAGGTTGAGCTTGATTGTAACGGCCTCCAAACGTCATACAACATGTCCATTTAGTCAAATTAGACACGGTAACAATTAAAAGCGTTTACTGTACTTTTGTTTTTTAATTAAAAATTCGTAATCTCGCTGTGAGCTCAAGTGTAGTCCATACACGTGCCTGTCGTAAGTCTTTCTTACTTACTTTAGTGTCGTCCTTGGAGTGATGAGAATCAACACCACATTTTTATTACCCCAATATTGTTGTCTTAGAGAAACCACCAGACTCCATCCACAACACTCCATTAGTCTGTCGACACCTCTTTCTTACTCTCACTCACCCTTCGATCATGCCGCCTCTCACTCTTCCCCAACATAACATACTCCACAACTCTAGCTTTAACAAATAAATACAAAATAATTTATTAAGCAAAGAGTATAGGTGTGAGAAGTGTGTGTGTGTGTTAAGTGTAGAATGTGTGTCGAATATTCTAGTGGGTGCGGACTTAAACTAAGTAGCTTAAGAGCCCAGCACGATCATCCCAGAAAGGATCACACCACATCTTCATTCAGTCCACGATGACCTCACCAAGGCATGAATCCATCCTGCTAAATGTCGACTTCCACCGGGGCTGTTTGATCACTCAAAAGAACTAGTCACAGTCTGACCCTGAATCCTGCCTGGATCACACACCGGTATTGTATGTCCCTATTGTTCTGCGACTTATAACATCCTTGTCTAGTGAGGACACGAAAATACCGTTCTTTGAAATAAATGTACTTCCTGTCTCAAGTGTCTACTGTTCACACGACCATTGTTATAATAACTTCCTAATAAGTTCATACTGTTCTATTCCCATGTCATGTGGAAAAACCGTACCTATTAGTCTTTTCAACTGTCGTGTGACAACATAATACCCACTGGACTTTCCCATGTGGTGTAAAAAAAATCACTTTCTATTGTTCTGTTCCCAAGTGATGTTTGAAACATTAATCAGACGATTGGTCCTTCTCCAAAATGATGCGGAGAAAACAATCTCTAGTAGTCTGTTAACGTGTGACGTTTAATAAACATTCTTACGATTGTTCCTTCAAACCCTTTTCATCATGGGCTAAGTGCAAACTTTGCTGACTAACTGCCCGCACTAAGGTCTCCATTCTCATTGACTTGAGTGACCTAAGGGAACCTGTAAAAGAGATAATAATACACTTGGTGAGAGCATCTGTCCCTAACCTCCATTGGATGGGGGTAGGTTGACATCCTCACTCAGATACATGACAGTGAACCAACGCTGTCATGGGCATAGGAGTTCTTCACTCCGGTCTGCGGTGGGTTAAGACCAGGACAGAGCAAAATGTAAAGTGTAGACCCCCAGCAGACCTCACTGGAAGATCCCACCATTGGACATTCTCCCCATCCCCAATCTCCCCAAATATCATCCCATTTCACTATTCCCCATCAGCGGAGCCACCTGCCTTCTTACACTAGTTAATTTTAACAATGCGACTGCCTATTGTCGCTGATATTCCTTGACTACCTAACCACAATGCAACAACACTATGTTATAGTTCTAAACTATCAAACACTAGATTATTCCTATATTATTTACATCTAAATGCGATTTAGGAAATACCTTATGAACACTCAGCTCTATTATGAATCGACTCTATACGTTGCCATGAAAGGAAAGACACCTGTTCCTCAACTTGAATTGATACAGAACACGCTAGAATCTTTTCGATATTAAAACAGAGCCAGCTAACACGTCTGCCCATGTCAACTGTTTCAGCTACACTAGCCAAAAACAAATCATGTTTTTTTTTATTTTCACCAAGAGCCTTGAATTGTTCACGTGACGTTCCCTTTGATGTCAATACATCAGATGGTCAGGGGTAGATAATCCATTTCAGAATAAGATCCTATCTCCCTGGTTTAATCAATGTCACCAGTGGTCTCCCCTGTCCTGACAACCCAACACAGCCAGCGTCTGTCTTTGATTCCCAACCAACATTCGTTGGTAAATTAACCTTGACATATTTTCTGTCTACCCAAGACTTCTCAAGGTCAGCGGTATCTTTGATCTAACAGGTAAACAACTGCAGCTTCAAATCATACCGTCCTTGTTGTTTTTGACATCGGATTGTAACTTGAATCCAACTTGTTTTTCTCTGTCTGTGTCAAAGCAGTTGTGGCCTTGAAAACAGGCTGTTTAATCAGAATCCGTATATTGTCATCAACTGGTTAATCACGGTGTTTTTTTCCGTGACAGTGCCACTACATTTAGTACACTAGACTAATTTTTGCAAGTGGATACCTTTCCCTATTGCCAGTGTCCCTTGCAATTAGGAGAACGTACTCCGACTTCAGAGGTACTTGTAATTTACGTCCCCAAGTCAAGGACAAACAGTTAAAATTTTAGTCCAACTAACCGGCTTAGGGTTTGTCCCCTCTACCTCTGCATCAGCATGCTGGGCATTTCAGATTGCACTTATCAACTCGGCCAAGATTATCTCTGCATAGAGTTTCGTCACATCTAGCCCAGTCTCTCCGCAACTAGTCGTTTGTTGAAAGTTTTCCGCAGAGCATGAACTCCGTAGTTCCCGTTACCACCCTCCAGAGGTCTCCGTAAAATTTCATTCACGAATGAAATCGCGGAGTTCGAAAACGAACCCAGCAACTTCTCAGCAGGAGGCAGACAGGTTGACCCTTTCGTCACTGAGACCGACACCCCTCCCCCACCCCCACCCCTGTATTTGCTGTATATCCTTGTCATTTAGCTAACTTTCTTTTTCCTTACCATCTGTTATCGGGGTCGATGAGGATAGCAAAGAGGTGTTAACTCCGTGCCATAACAAGCGAGTTGTAAGAGGCGGCGATTGAAGTTAAATAACACCTGCTTGTGGGATTTCCTGACATTATCAGCCTAACTCATTGTCAAGTACAATAACTCGTCCACCATCGTGCTTACTTACCGGTCAACGCCATGACCGAGATTCCTCATGTCATATATAAAGATAAGAATCTTAAACGACAAATTCAAACACCAAAAACAAATGACCCTTTATATTCACCTATAGCCCTCTGGTTCCGCCTTGGAGGTTGATTGGAACAATTCATTTTGCCATATTTCCTTCCTCGGATCTGGGTCACTCGGAGATGTTTCTGAAACTTGCAATTGGCGTATCCCAGCATCTAAGATGCGGGAAGGCATTTACTATTTCCGTATTGAAATCACAGCCCTTGTTACAGATTCTACAACAGTAACAAAATCTGCAGTTAGCAGCCAGAATGTTATAGCTGACCTTCGTAAGTATCTATGTTTTAATAATTCATTTTTTAGATAATTCAAAAGTTAAACACTATGTTAATTATGACGCTATGAGACAAATGCAACTGAGTTAATTTGAAAATCACAAAACAAATACAAAGTGAGCTAATTATGAAGCTGGGAAACAAATGCAAGCTGACTTAATTACGAAGTAACGAAACAAATACAAATTGAGTTAATTTTAAAGTTATGAAACAGATACGAATGGAGTTAATTATACAGTTAAACATAAGAGTAAGTTGAGTTAATTATACAGTTTGAAATTAACACAAATGGAACCTGATTGCATACAGTCACATTTAATTATAAAGCTACGAAAACAAATTAAAACTGAGTTAACTTTAAAGTTATGAAAACAATGCAGATAGTGTTACTATCTATCTTGATACAAACTTATTTACTTATAAATTTACGAAACAAACAGACATTCAGTTAATTAAAGAATTATTATGAAACAAATACAAATTGAGTTAATTATAAAGTTAGAAATGCATTCAACCTGAGTGTAAGTTCAAATGTTCGAAATAAATACAAATTGAGATAAATATAAATATGTGAAATAAACAAAACTGTCTTCTTTCTTGAAACAACTATAGACTGAATTACTTATAAAATCGCGAAAGAAATACAACTTGTAGTTGTCTTGACACAAACTGAGTTGATTATTAAATTTACGAATCAAACACATGCAGAGTTATTTATAAATTACTAGCTGACCCTGCCCGGCTTCGCCCAGTCCCTGGTGGGAAGCATCTCATTTAATTCATATAAGTAGTCATATAAGTTCCCGTTCCCGTTACCGACTATCTGTCTGTCTGTCTGTCTGTCTGTCTGACCCGGCCCGGCATTGCCCAGCTCCTGGTGTGGAGCATCTCATTTAATTCATATAAGTAGTCATATAAGTTCCCGTTACCGACTGTCTGTCTGTCTGTCTATCTGTCTGCCTGACCCTGTCCGGCTTCATTAAATTCATACAACAAAAAAAGTAACTTAAAAGAACGTTCTTCTACACACCATCCATTATTTTAAATGAAAACTCTTTCTAATCACCTGCATGACTACAGTAACTTCTTAAGCAAAAAAAGATGAGTTACAATGTTATGCATTGTGCATCATTTTTATGAAAACTTTGAAAATGCCTTACAGATTGTATCATTATTTATTATAACTCATATGCCGGTACATAACTATGGACAAAGAGTTTATAAATCTTTGAAAACGATGCCACAATATGACTATAAGTTATACAGAAAAGTTATGCCCCTTGAAATAACTTTTACAGAGTTAGGTCCCCTGAAATATATGAAATTATGATGAAAAATGAAAAATGAAATAATACTGAGTAAGCAGGCGATTTCACACTAACAAAATATCACAGTTGGCAGCTCTGGACTGAAAGGAAGGCGTGTAGAAAATTTCATCTCAATCGGATGGGCCGTTCGCGAACAAATAAAGGCCATACATACATACAGAGATAAATACGCACATCCTTTTTTATATATAAGACTAGCTGACCCTGCCCGGCTTCGCCCAGACCCTGGTGGGGAGCATCTCATTTAATTCATATAAGTAGTCATATAATAAGTTCTCGTTCCCGTTACCGACTGACTGACTGTCTGTCTGTCTGTCTGTCTGTCTGTCTGTCTGTCTGTCTGTCTGACCCGGCCCGGCATTGCCCAGCTCCTGGTGTGGAGCATCTCATTTAATTCATATAAGTAGTCATATAAGTTCCCGTTCCCGACTGTCTATCTGTCTGTCTATCTGTCTGCCTGACCCTGTCCGGCTTCATTAAATTCATACAACAAAAAAAGTAACTTAAAAGAACGTTCTTCTACACACCATCCATTATTTTTAATGAAAACTCTTTCTAATCACCTGCATGACTACAGTAACTTCTTAAGCAAAAAAAGATGAGTTACAATGTTATGCATTGTGCATCATTTTTATGAAAACTTTGAAAATGCCTTACAGATTGTATCATTATTTATTATAACTCATATGCCGGTACATAACTATGGACAAAGAATTTATAAATCTTTGAAAACGATGCCACAATATGACTATAAGTTATACAGAAAAGTTATGCCCCTTGAAATAACTTTTACAGAGTTAGGTCCCCTGAAATATATGAAATTATGATGAAAAATGAAAAATGAAATAATACTGAGTAAGCAGGCGATTTCACACTAACAAAATATCACAGTTGGCAGCTCTGGAATGAAAGGAAGGCGTGTAGAAAATTTCATCTCAATCGGATGGGCCGTTCGCGAACAAATAAAGGCCATACATACATACATACAGAGATAAATACGCACATCCTAATTTATATATAAGAAGATGAATCAAAGACATACAAACTGAGTTTATTATAAAGTTACAAAACAAATACAGTCAGTCTTGCTTGATGCAACATTTTTTTAACAGATTAAGTGCCAAACAACAGTGTAGGATTGGAATCCTCCCCCTCCTCCTCCCCCCCCCCCCCCCCAAAAAAAAAAAAAACCAAAAAAAAAAAAAACCAATTAAAGAATGGCGGAAAATGGGAAGTAGGGGAATGTCAAGTTATAACTTACAAGATGTTAAGACATGTTTTCTTATATATCACAATGCCAACGCGCCTTTAGGGGTGCGTGTAAGCGGCGTTGACAATTATCACAAAACGTGCGTTAAAAGACAGTGAAGTAACGTCTGTTTCTGAGTAGTAGACTGGCATCATATAACAATATTTTCTCAACAATAACTGCCCAGTTTGGCGACATCGGCACTCTGGCCATTAAACACATTGCACGTTAGACCCGAAACTAGTAATTATAACAACTACTTACGCTGCCCCGCTTAACTTGACCTCAGGCTATTACAGGCGGTCAGCTGCCCGCACACTACACAGCTGGACCTCGTGGTCGAATTGTCATGTTCGCCGCCTGGTTGCGGTGGTGAATTTATCAGCCAGCATCGCTCGCTTTAAAGATATAGAATGACTTGCTCTTCGGCCATTAATCTCTCCAGACGCTCGATGGCTGCACTGTCGGATCTATTCTCCTTTTTCCGATCTGTCTGTGATGGCGTCCGAACTCCGACTGACCCTCTTTGTTCGTGGGTCCTTCTCGCCCCTTATGATCACGTGGCCTCCCCCTTGGTCTTTAAATGGTTACTATCTTCAGCCGTCTACCGGTGTCTCCGTTTCCTCTGGCTCCCCATACTTAATCATCCCTCTTGCTGTCTAATTTATCTATGTTACTGATAACCTGCTATTATGTCCAATCGACTCATGGCATATGCCTCCCCCAATTTCAAAAATGTTCCAACATTTTTGGGTTCCACCTTTCTCTACACTTGCCATGAGTCCCCATTAGTCGCACATGCCTGTCTACTCCCTCATGCATAGATAGATAGATAGATAGATAGATAGATAGATAGATAGATAGATAGATAGATAGATAGATAGATAGATAGATAGATAGATAGATGGATGGATGGATGGATGGATGGATGGATGGATGGATGGATGGATGGATGGATGGATGGATGGATGGATGGATAGATAGATAGATAGATAGATAGATAGATAGATAGATAGATAGATAGATAGATAGATAGATAGATAGATAGATAGATAGATAGATCCCCGCCAGAAGCCGGGCCTTGTCAGCTAGTTTATTTATATAATCACGTTTCATGAAAGAACCCCCATTTGGAGACACCTCTGAATCTTCGCGCTGTTTGTTTCAAAACGGAAATCACGTGAAAATTTCAAAATCTGCCGGGACGTCTCTTGGTGATGCTGTAATACTGTTAAAATCATGGACGTAATCTCTAAATCGTAATTAATATACCGCATATAAACTAACTTTGAAAAATGCTGTAAAATCTCCAGAACAAAAAAAAAATGTTTTTTGGGTGGACATAATGATAAGGTTATATACTAAATCTCATCATTTTACCTCAGATGGTTGCTGAGATATTTAATTTTATATTGAGGCAACCCAAAAAAAAAAAAATTACACTATAGTTACATGCAATCGTTGAAATCAGTATCAATTGATGTATATGAATCAGTATGATGATTATTGTAGATTCTCAAAGAAAGCGAACTGTCGTTACCCCGAACAGATAATTTGAGAAAGTAAATAAATTTATATATTGATACAGATCACATTTTTTTTTTCAAGTTGGTAATATGAACACACCCAACAATGTACAGAAACAATGTTAACACAACAGGAAGTAATATAATAAAGTTACGTAATGTGAAACTCACGTGTTCTTGAACTACACACAAGTACAATTAATAATGCACTTACACTTTGTTCACCCCATCCAACATTAGAGAAGAGTGATGTTATGACGACTCAACAACGATACAGAAGAGCGATGCTATGACAACTCCATAACTTCAGAGAAGAGTAATTTTACGGCAGCACAACCAAATCTAGATAAGAATCGTCATCTTCTTCTGCACTTCATCCCCCTTTGGGGTATAGGCTCTAAACCAACCCCGCCAAGCCGTCCTATCTTTCTATGCTTCTGCCGTTCCATCCATGTCTTCCCATTACCATTCATCTCAACAATAACCACCCTCTCCAAGTACCCGCAGACTCCCGCACTTCGCCTGCTCCGTGGACTCAAGACAAGAGACATCAAATCACACTGTCCCCTGTCCCTCTCAATGCGCGTTCCATTCAGTCACAGCGACCCCCTAAACCACCTCCCCCACCCCCGCGATTAACTGGGAACTGCCAATCCCTCTCCTCAAGTTTCAAACCGGAAACTCCGCTGTACCACTCCAATCCCACCACTCAGCGCAGGCACCAACCAGTGAACGCTAAAAGTGTATTAGAAACTCTTTTAGCTGTTCTTCATGTCTCCGACCCACACAGAAGCACTGATACAAAACTGTAGTCAACAACTCACAGCTTGGTGTCAAGGCTAATTGTGCCCATCCTCCACACATTTCCTAGCGTCATGAAAGCCCCGCCCATCTGCTCTGCCACTACTTTCCATACAATCCCAACACCAGAAGCGGGGCCCAACCCTGGGGAGTCTGGGCCGTCCCCGTCTCGGCTAAATATCACCATCTGTCATGAGCTGCGACGAAATAATGATACAAATAATGATAATTGGCGATCTGCAACTGTCGTCGCTGATGTGATGTTCCTTAATAAAAGGTAAAAGTGCTGACGCTTCGTGTTGTCTAGGCGGATGATTATAATGGTCCCAAGAGAAAGTCACTTTAACTTGACCAGTGGGGTTCCCTCACGCCCACGACAGTAACATTATCAAAGACGACTCCAGTACACACACAACATGGCCCTGGTTGGAAGTTGACATATTACTAGAACTTTATTCGCAACGTTGTAGCATCATTACTATTCCAAAGTATGTCACTCAGCCAGCTGCTCACTCTATCTCTCACGGATATGTTAACATGCCTACCCACTCTTCCACAGAGCGTCAAATGCTAACTTGAGGAATATATACACGGGTCTCACCGATGATCATACTTTCAATGTGCAGCCGTTCCATAGTTCCTCCATACCTCCTCCGTTACTATCTTTCACTGGAGACGAGCCAACTTGTAACAGGCCTCATGAATGCGAGTGTCTATAATGCCTGGCGTTGTTGCAGATGGATGCTCCTGGCGGTTAGATTATAACGACCAATGTAGAATCCTAACTTGTTCTGAGTTGGAAAAGAGCAACGTTCGTGTCCGTATTCCGTACTAAAGTTCCTAACACGTGTCATGTTGAAGAATAGTGGGGAGAACCGTTTGAGGCCACTAAGACGATTACATAAATAGACACACATAGTATTATTTGGCGCTCACAGAAGAAGAAGAAGAAGGAAATAGGAGATTAGAAGACGCACTAGACAACATAAAATTTGAACCTGTCGCCTCCAAATGACGACGGCGCCTCGCTGCAGGAACAAGTGTACTTCGAAACACGACCAACTAGACACTCCAAAAAAAGTGTCTTCATTGGTCGTGTCTATCATATACATGAACCAAACAACTATGGAATACGGACAGAATTCGTATCAAACCATTGAGATATCACCATAGGTCTCATACTTTATATTAAACCAGCATAGGTCAAATAAAACACACACAAACACTTGACTGCTCGTGGAGGCGAGGTCTCGGATTTTGGCCACATTCCACCTCACATACTTTGGTCTGTCAAGACTGCAAGGTGCCACTTACATCTATTATTATTTTATTTGTGTGCAAACTGATCCCCTCATTTCTGCTACATGGAATCATCTATGTCCTACTTATATGAATACATGGACGCTACCGTTGTGACATCTCTTTAAGTGTGATCAGCCCATCCTGCACTTGTTCACGTGTGTGAGACAAGCGTACAATGCCGCCAAATCATCACCCTTCCTGTCAGAGTCCTTTGAACTCTGGCGCCAGCCATTGCCGTCCTCAAAACAAAGTCCACGGTCAGTAAAATGAACGGTGGTGATAAAACGCATCCCTTTGGAACTCCTGTATCCACTTAAATGCATCCGCCAGCTCTCACTCATGAAGTACTCCACCTTTCATATCTGCACATGATGCTCTTATTAAATTAAAGCTTTTATGGGTATGTGGAATCGCATTGTCCGTCGCCAACCTCCAAAGGGATTCCCTAAAAATTTTGTCATAGGCGTTTTAATAATCCACAAATCCAACAAAAAAGTGAGGAATGCAGTTCAATACTTTGCTCCCTTAGTATACATAATGTGCCTATCTTGTCCGTGCAGGATCTGTTTCGATAGAAGTCTGCGTGTTCATCCTTTTGCTATTAGTCAGTGACATCTCTTAATCTCTCCAGAATGATCCTGCTTATTATTTTCCAAGACACTGGTGATAGCATTACTCATCTATAATGTGCACACTCCAGAAGTTCAATTTTACGAAATATCCTTCTATGTATACCATGTTAATAAGATGTAATATATCTCTTAAGTGACAACTTAATCTTACTTATCAGCAGGTTGTGGCGTGTATTTACATCTACGCTATAAAGACTTGTACATCATGTAGTGATAATCAATATATATAAATATATATGTGAACAATTTGGTTTTCCTTTTTATAGTATGGAGATGACCATGTGGCTTTGTGGATTCTTTTTCGAGGAAAAATACTCCCGCCTATGACGTATTGATTCACTCATTGATTCATTGTTGAATAATGCTGAACATTCATTGGTCAACAGTCAAAATGAGTAGGATGGACATTTTGAGGGAAGCTAAGTCGCGAAGACAACATATCACAAACTTCAGAATGAAGAAATCATAATTTTGTGGCCACATTATGAGAAGACAAAAACTGGAACTTGTAGTAATGACGACAGGAAAGATATGTGTAAAGAGATATAGAAGAAGACAGCGTGAGAACAATTCTTCACAGTCTGGTGTCATGGCACGGAAGGCAGTCAACGCAAGCATTTATTCACGCCGTCGGAGATCGCAATTTGCGGAGAAGCATGATCGCCCACGCCATCCGGCAAGACATTAGATGATAATGATGAAGATGATAATGATGATGATAAAAGGGCCCCTTTGTACACCGTAAGGCGTTGTGTGTATTTGTTTTAAATCTCATCACATAAGTCGAGAAGCATGGCGCATACAGCTCTAGGCATATTATGTTATAAACCAATCGGCACTCTATGGTTAATGTGGTAATTACCAACCCGGCAGCCTTCATTTCCCAGAATATTTACTTGGACTCATGTTAGGCTGTGTCAACATGAAGCTCATGCCAGCTTTAGTAAAAAAATAAAAAAAAACGCACGGGTAGGATTGGAACACATAACCGCTGGGGCAGCAGGAGAGCGCGCTAGCTACTGATCTAGCAAAGAAATGTCATAATGTGGTATATTTTACCTGTTTGTTGGATGACTACAGCGGAATAAACATAACGTGGCTTAAAAATTACCCACTTAAATATTTCCGGAATAACAAATGCATAATATAAATATAATGATATGCGTATGTGCGTCTATCCCTTGTTTATTAACGCGTATGTATAATACACTACACGACCACAGACTGCCATATCTCTATCATCATAACGCATTACGTGCATGACCAAATGGCGGATAAATGCATGTCTCTCCACAGATCTTCAGTCCCAGTGTTTTGTATCGATGGTATGCATGATAATCCTCTTATCACATGCTCATTCTATCCAGTATTATTTATACCTCTCTCTCTTCAACTGTTTATATCTCCAGTCGTCACAATGTTCACCAATTAAACTCTTCTAAAATGTGACCAAGAATACCGTTTCTCTATTTCTCACACTGTTTCTAATATTTGATTTACATTCCAGGATCCACTGGCGTACAACATAACAGGTTCGATATAATCTGTCAGTATCGTTATGATTATCAATGCGGGTAACATTTTACATAATATATATTCCATCTTCTGGAATGTAGTTATAGCATGAACTGTTCTAATCTAAATCTACGTCATGCATCATACATCTTATGTTATTACCATCCTCACATATTTGAATTGGTAAAGTTTTATTCATTATATTCTAACATCTTATTTTGGTGTTATCTGGGTCACTCATGTAACCAGTGTTCCTATTTTCATAATATTCAGTTAAACTCATTTATTTTTTGCATTCTCTGTTAGTACAATTTGTCCTTTTAGCGATCAGTACTATAACATCTGCATAGCTGTGGGATGTGGATTTTATATATGAGAATTACTTGCTTGTTTTATGTCTAGGGGATTTATTTTAGATTTTCTGGTCACTTCTAGAATGCAAGGTGATCATGTGATTCTACCACAAACACAAGAAGGAAAATACTTCACTTCTTTTTGTAACTGTGTCTGTGCGTACCTCTCCATTCCTACTAAACCACCCTATAAATTTAACATAGTGTTAGAGGATAATGATTGTTCACAACAGATAAAACAACCACTGTTGAACAAACATCAACGAGTACTTGACGTAAACAACAACATCTTTGGACAAACAGTTGAGGCATTAAATCAAGATCTGCAGTAACATATAGATAATTGTAATGACCACACTGAATTTCCAGAACAGGCATGGGAATGATTTTCAATATAAAAACACATTGACCCATTGTCCCAAGAAAAAAGAATGTTATTACAAACAACACAACAACCACTAATTGGTTCCTCATCTTTGACCCACTTTATATCAGTAAAGCAAACAATGGTCTAAGTTCAGAAAAACCAAACATATAAAACAATTGTTTCTGACACCAGTTACCATTCTCATATTTAAAAATATTAATGAGATGGTGTCAGAATATTCAACCAAAACAACAACCACTATTTGGTTATACCCTTCATTGAAAAAAAGCTACTGACCTTATACATCCATGGCATGAAAAAACACATATAAGGACCATTAGTACTAATAATTAAACTAATTCGTTAATTACAGTCCTTTATCCTTAGGTGTTGCTGTTGGTTATTATTCTCCAGTGCGAAGCAGATAATGTCCATATTTATCCGGGGACAGAAATAAATGTACTCACAGTCATGTTTTACTCATTTTATGTCCACTGAAGTTGGCTGGTGAACATTTATAATCCATATTAGGAAATAAATTTATCACATATCTCCTCCATGGGGCTGAATTCAAGAATACTCTGTTGCAAGTGGCTCGGTGCCATTGTGAAATTGAGACCTTATGTTGGTCATACTTTCAGGAGATGCATCTTGAGTGTTATCACAATGATCTTATCTATATCACCATATCCGATTAAAAGTATGACAGCCTTTCAGCTTCTCGACTTCTAATATCCGAATCCCAATTATGTTAACAAAGATTTTTAACCCACCTAGTCTTAGTCTATAACCTATTCCACACTTGATGATTGCATTTAGGCTGACATGGGACCAGCAAAGAGTTGATTCAGTCTTTCCTTTTTCAGTGCAGGATGCAATGTTGAGAGTAATTCTTTCCTTTCATCTGGAACTATGTCCAGGATTGGTCTACTGCAGGCAAGAAATTGAAGAATATTAATTCCAACACACAAACTGGGAGTCTCAAAACAATCAGATGATTCGTGTTGTTGCATGCGTAGAGGCATTTACTCCGCTAGCTTCGTTCGTATGGCCTTTCTGATGGTGCTTCGGTTCTGAGATCTCGAGTGGATCTGGCTTCTTTCAGGTTGTTGCAGATTTGACACCTTGAGGTAATCTGGTTTCTCTGTTGTTTTCAGTTGATATTAAGTTGGTATTCAGGTGGTGCCTTGGATGTACTTGCTTATGTTGTTTCTGTGTCTCTTCCCATTTGGTGTTCTATTGTCTTGAACCTTATGTTGACTTTTGCTGCTGTGTGACTTTCGTTGACGGAGAACACTTATGAGTATACTTTGAACTTGGGAGTCCAACAGACAGTTGTTGTGTTCTCACTGTTGTTAGTTTTTTTTTAAACTTGTAGGACTGTCCCTTTTTATCACTGATTTCGCTGATTGATGATGTTACCGGCGGTACTTCTCAGAAGTAAAACAGACGATACACTGTTGTCAGTTACTCTATAGATCTTTATCTTTGTATATTTCTAGATACTGAAGTCTGTCCTGGATATTCCTACTGAAGTAGGACTTCATCAATAACGTTGTCAGTCGTCTTCGAAATTGTCTTTTGCTGGCCATGGCAGCTAATGAGTACAGCAGTCAACATGTAGTTGTTAGGTCCAGACGATGTTAAGGACAGGTTGGCCTGTTATCACTTTCTGGCTTTTGACCCAGGATCCAGTTGTTAGTGATACAGCCCAAGCAAAAACCACCAATTCCTTCTCTTCTAGAACAATTGCTCCAGAGAATGATATATTTTCGGGCTAAAATGCCATTCCCCGCGCAGGGGAAGGCTGTTGGGTGCGTCTCCTTTGTTCGCTTAACACAAAAATGACTTAATAATCCCTTTGTTTTAAAATCAAGCGTCGGTCAGCCAGGTACGGGTTAGTTTAGCTCTGTTTTCTTCCCCAAGAAGTAAGGTGCTTAAACAGTAACTATTACTAGGGATTTATCTGTTTAAAGCTCCATAAAAGGTCATTGTAAGGACGTTTTAGTATACGACAAGGCTCCCCCTTAAGCCATTTGTTTCTTTAAAAAAATGGTTTATTAGTCCTCTACAATTTCCGTCTTTTCATTGACGTACCCTGGTCTTCTCATTTCCTACATTACTTTCCTATGATAAATAATTTGTCAGAGCCACGCCCATTTTCCTTCTAGTCAAGACAACCGGACAAAATCTTGTAGGCTTATTTCCTTTCTTGGAAGAGTTCATTAACCTTTCCAGTGTCGTCTGCTATTGTTTGAAATATGCGTGTTTCTCTGAGAATTTGCTACTTTCAAGTACTGGTTTGTCTGCATCAAACCGACTTTCTGAAGCAGTTGAAATATCATTAAGCTTTTAATAGCTAGTTGATAATTTCATATGAGATCATTTGCTGGATTTCTTTTCCCAATATATTTAGTCTTGCGTTAGGAACTGGATAAAGTTTAACTTCCGGTCCACCTGTTTAGCTCTGCCAAAGTCATTGTGACTAGTTGGGATAAATAACAGCTTTATTTCTCTCATTAGAACTCTCAATCTTGAGATTTCAGTTAAAACAGGGTTAATTCCGCGTCTACTGATAGCATATTAAACATCGCCCGTCTCCCTATATGTTAGACGTTTGTTTTAACTCCTGACTTGATGTAGACCTAGACCTTCGTCTGATCCCTTCTGATCATCGGTCCAAGTTTTTATAGAAGCATGAGATGGTCCCCGTTTTTATTTTTCATCCAACACATATGGGCTGGGATTTTAGTCGAGTTATAGGATTTTCCCGATCAGCTTTAACAACTACCAGTTAGAGTTGTGTCCCATTTTCTTACGGGTTTTCCCGGAGAATCTCGTTCTAAAATGTAAACAATGGTCTAACTTTGTCCAGATTTTTGTTCTGAGCCACATTTTTGCGGAGAAAATGAATCTGTCAGGATGGAGTTAGTTCAAAGCTTACTCCTTCTGCTTTTCCTTCTAACCGAGGTCTAATTTTTCAGCTAGAATCCTTATTAGTAATTCTAACCTGTCTCGTTAATTTTCAACTCTGTATTTGTTGCTTTGGTGTTGAATTGCGAGCAATTTTGCGTCGGTGGCAGCAAATCGATCGTCGTCTGTCTCTCTCCAGGGTTTAGACTATTTTCAACTTGGCAACATACATTGTTAAGTAGGTTCAGAAGTTCTGTCTCATCCGTTATCAGTTATCAGTTATCCGTAGGGGTATCTTCATTGCACTCCGGACAGGTCCATAGGTGCTCAGATCCTCCCCCAGCATATGCATCAGCGTCCGGTGGCTAATAGTGCCAGTTCTGTTTTGGTTGACGAGGCGCTTTGTTTTCCCGATGTACCTCTCGCGTCTGGCTGTGCCGATTCTTACTCCCAGGTCTTTCATCCTGGACAGCGATTTGGAATCACTGACGTCAAAGTCCTCTGTTCTCGCCATATCTTTAAGGATGTTAATAACATCGGCATGATCCATGGGCTGGCCATCTACAGGGGGTGCAGAGCCAGCCAGTTTGTCAGCTCGTTCATTTCCCTCGTTCTGTCTCATCCACTTTATATAATCAGTCCATTCAGGAAGTAAAAGCTCTTTTAAGGTTCCTTGTTAAAGTCTCCCATACAATCAAGTTGTTGGTTCACTTCGAGTTATTGATGTGGGACTCTAGTCCTTGTAAGCATTTTTAAAGCCGCCGGTACATATGTATATCCCTCTCATCTGGTGTTTTCTCTGAGTTATTTCCTCAAGATAACATGTAAAGGTACTCTTAAGTTTCTCTCCAGTTTTGTTTTCATGTGTTTAATACGTAGAGACTCTAGATTTGACGAGATTGAAAGAGGCTTCTCTTCGATTGATATATATTACTAGCCGGATTCCTGATTGAAATTCCTAATCTAGTAAACATCGAGCAACTTTTCAGCTAGATGCTCTGAATTTCTTCGTTTCACAATGCCCATCTAGCATGTGTGTACTTGTATAAGTAATAGCCGTATCCCTCTCAGTCCGTCAAAAGTTCCAACATTATAAACAATCTTTTTTTAAGGTGTTTAGATAATGGGCTGCTCCTAGTTAACTGCATTTCTCTCAGTCCTTTGGAGTTCATATCTAGTAGTATAAACATGCTTTACATATGAAATGCTGGCATATATGATCTAATCCGGAAATATTATGTAGGAATTTGTTGCAACTTGGCAATTTGTTCCTTATTCATCCACCTATTGGTAGGATTCAAACTTATCTAGAATTTGTTGTTTGGTAATATACAGAAGGTACATTGTAGCAGTGGACATTTACTCAGTAATATGCTGAAATCTGTATTTATAGCTATACCAAAAAGACCAGGAGCAATTGAATGTAAAGATTTTCGTACAATTAACCTCATAAACCATATCACTAAGCTTCTGCTCAGAATCATAATGAGAAGAACCAGAAAGAAATTAAAAATGGAAATTACCGAAGAGCAGTATGGTTTTGTGGAGGGAAAGGGCACAAACAATGCAATATATACATTACGGACACTGATAGAAAGGTTAATAGAGAAACAGAAAGACATATATTTATGCTTCATAAATTATACTATGGCATTTGATAAAGTAAAACATGATGAGCTGATTAAAATGTTGGAAGATATCAACATTGATGGGAAAGATTTAAGAATAATAAAGAATATTTACTGGAACCAAGTAGCACCAATTAAAATTGGAAATGAAGAGGGTTGTTACGAACACATAAAGCTAGGAGTACGACAGGGATGTGTCTTATCACCTGATCTCTTCTCCCTATTTAGCGAAGTAATAATGAGAAAGTTCAAAGAGATGCCATGAATACTAGTTGGAGATTATAATATAAATAACATACACTATGCAGATGGCACAGTATTAGTGACATATAAATCAACATATCTACAACAATTGTTGTACACTGTAGTAACAGAGAGTGCAAGGAAAGGACGCTCCTTGAATATCAAGAAAACAGTAACAATGGTGATATCAAAGAAAATGATGACATCAAAATGTGACATAGCAATAGAAGGAACAATTCTTAACTAAGTGGATAATGTTAGGTACCTAGGGACATTTATAACATCAGATGGAAGATGTACAACAAAGATTAAGAGCAGAATAGTGCAGGCAAAGGCCGCATTTCAGAAAATGAAGAGTATCTTGTGCAATAGGTCACTATCACTGAGTGTAAGAAAGAGAATGCTTAAATGCTATGTAGAACCAGTTTTGCTGTATGGCAGTGAATCTTGGAATGTAAATGAACAAATTAAGAAGAAATTAGAAGCAACGGAGATGTGGTTCCTGAGAAGAATGTTGAGAATTCCTTGGACTGCCAGAGTAACTAACGACGACTGCCCGAAACAGACTAATGAAACTAGAACACTATATACAACAATACGAAAGAGACAAACAGTTTTCTTTGGTCATGCAATGAGAAGAGAGGCATTGGAGAACATCGTGACAACTGGAAATATCAAGGGGAATAGAGGCAGAGGCAGACCAAGAGAAATGATGCTGGATGGATTTAGACGTTGGCACGGAGGAATATCAGCAGCAGAGTTGATCCAGAAAACCAAAGACCGAAATCTATCGAGAGCCATGAACGCCTACGCCAGCTGGCAGGGCACTTGATGATGATGACATTTGAGTCGCGCGCACTATGTTGTTTATCTTATCTGCCTTTTCCTTTCTCTCTTCGGAGAAGATTAGTGTGAGTTAGGCAGTTTATGAACAAACTTTACGTAAGCTATTCGCTGACTAAAGCTGTGTCTCTCTTTTTTTTTTGAGGACCTCTCATTGTGTGTATTTCACTTAATGAGGATAATCTAGAAATTCCAATGTCTTAGGGTAATTCTTTATAATCCCTTTTACATACTTATATGGTCTGTTTCCGCTACCATTGATAATGGAATCGGGGTGGCTAATTTAAAGAAAAACCTTATTTTCAATTGGGTCATTAAGTGAGTTGATCAGGTTCACTGAAATCACCAGTTGAATATCTTGGTTGTCCCACCTTTCCAACATCTGGACCATCTGAGTTTATTACAAGTAACTACTCATATCACCGGTGGGGTAGAATAAGTGTCTGTATGGCAAGCTTCATGAGTATCCATCAGTTATTCACTTCCCCTACTTCCGGTGTTGTCGATTTTGTTATGTTGTATAAGAGGATTAAAGTTATCAGTTTCCCTGATGAATAGTACCCTTTCACTAAACATATAAACATTTTTGCAAGTGGTGGATTTGGTCCTTAACATAAGTCTATTTAAATTTTTGTTACTGCTATTTTGTCCTGGATTTCATTCATCTCCCAGGTGGTTTTTACTTTCCAATGAATGATTATCTACTGATTTACATTTTTCTTTTATTAAAAAACTATTTTTCTGGGTTTATCCTATCTGTCCTAGTTATCTATAAAATTCTCTATTCTCACTCAACAGTTCGAGTCTATGTGATTGTTTATTTAATGAAATGAGAATTTCTTTATTTTATATGGCCGTAAGAGCACCAATTTTTGATTGTTATCAATTATCGATTCAAGACAACGTGAAAATTTGCCATGCGTGACTAACAAGTGATAAACACCACGCACCTTCTACAGATAGGCCTGCTCGTATATTTACTCCATCATTTGTTCGTTTTAAAGCTGGATTTACATACAACTCAACATGTAAAGTTTATGTGAATGTGTATTTAGTTAAATGAGGATTTATTTGTGATTCGTGACGGTAAGATCATCCATTTTTGAATTTTACCAATTATCGATTCAAGACAACGTGAGAATTGATCATGCGTGACTAGCAAGTTAAACGTCACGCACGACCTACAGAAAGGCCAGCAATATTATTTTATTCCTTGCCTTATCGAGCTGTCTATATTGCCAAAATGTCCTCCAACTTGCAGTCATCAACTGTGTCCAAGCGGCACAATGTAAACAAAAACAAGACTGGACAAATGTTGACGAGCACGCCAGCTCAGCGAATGAATGGATCATCTTCATCGCCAACCTCAATCGTGTTGTCTAGTGAACAGTCAGACACCGAATTCCAGCTGGACATACAACAGAATTCACCAGCTCAATCTCATCAAACCAGCACATCACTACAGAGCCACAATGAGTGTCGTGAACTAATTCAGGCTTTGGAGATGAGATTTAAATATGTTATTACCAGCAACACCACTAATATTATTGCTGTTCGTAAAAACGAAAACGTTCTTCTTCGAGAAGAAATCACCTCCTTAGACAAGAGAAGGAAACTTTTAAAGCATCCATGCATGCTTTAAAACTAAAAAGTGCACAGTCATTTAATAAAAGTGCACAGATAGAAACTATCCTTGGTGTTGTAGATGCGTGTATGACGAGTGAATGTTCGTCGCATAATGACATACAGACAGTTTCTACAATCAACAAAACTACTTCTAAACCTGTAGAACGCACACCATCCATCTACCCCATTGATGAGCATATCAGCAACAGGTTCCAGGCCTTAAGTGTAGACTCTCCAGCAGCAGACCAGGAATCACAAAGCTCAATGGTTACCACTACTGGGCATCAACAACCAACGAAAGCAAGCTATAATAAACAAGAACACAAGATAGTCCACAGTGGTCAGTGGCAACAACAGCCCAAGCGAACACGCCAGCAGCGTGAAATAATAATAGATGACAGTGCAACTCATGTTATTATTGGAGACTCCCTGCTGAAGGGAATATTTAGTGATCGCTTGCCATCTTCTGACAGCGAGTCAACTTCAATCCTCCCTCTACCAGGCGCAGCCATTGATAGGCTGACTGCTACACTGCGAAAATTCCAAGTGAATGAGAGAATTAAAAAAGCAACAGTCCATATTGGTGTCAATGACATAATGGATAATATCATCATAAGCACCTCACAACTAGCTACGCTAGAGGTACTGTTGCGAAATACATTTCCTAACTCATCTATGTTCACTTCATCCATCATTCCACCATGTTATGGATTCCAGCGTCGTACTGCCGATGCTGCCAATCTAACTTATGTATAAATTTGGTAAAAACAATGCCATTAGTTTCATTAATAACACCCCGTACTTTACGTCGTCGTCCGGGGCTCATAAGAAAAAACTATACAGGGATCAAATACATTGTTCTAGCTAGGAAGTTGTATACTAGCGAAGAACATAAAATATCCCGAACGTGCACAACAACCAGCACCAGTTACAGGAGTAAACCGAACTTCACCTCCAGCGACAGCCACCTCTAAGTGTTCAGAAAACGCTCCTTCTCTTCCTGAAACCACCATTGCCTATACCTCAGGAATACAATGCCGTGGATAGCAACTCATGTTCCAATCACAGTGTTGCTAACTGTGATGTTTTATTTCCTCCCTTGCCCATAAAGCAGCCTCCCCCTATTATGTCAAAGGGAACACCGTTAAACAATGTTGCTGTGCCCCCGATGTATGCTTCTAATGTCGGCACTTCCAATAACTCTCACTGCAGTGGTCCCTCGTTGGACGGTAATCTGCACTCTTATCAGTGGAACCGCCAACTTCAACAACTAATGCAATACAATCCTGCAGCCCTGCATCAAGCTTTCATGATGTCACCCCAGCACAGACATTTTCCTACCCCATCTAATAGTCTTAACTACTACTAAATAAAGTTTCACAAAATCTGAAATTTTCTACCGCAAGCGACATCAACCTTTCATCGTGCAATGTTCTCCAATCACGATCAGTGGCTCCACAAAGATGGCCTACGTATAGGCCATCTCAACATCTATCATTGCTCAATAAATTACCTGAGCTTTCGGTAATACTGTGCAAACAATTCCATGTGTTTTGAATCACAGAAAGTCGTCTCAACGACAAAATAACCGACTCTGAAATTACTCTTAAGGGGTTTAAAGTAATTCGAAGAGACGCAAATCAAAAATTAGAGACAGGTATTGCTGTATACATTTCCAATTCTCTCAACTGTTCTCATAGAAGTGATCTCGACTCAGTAGAGATAGAATGTGTTTGGTTAGAGGTGAAGCCAGCAAGCCAGCAACCGTTTCTCATTGGATACCTATATCGGAATCCGTGTGCTGGGTACAGTTGGTATGAATATTTCACTACAATGATGGATAGAGTGTTTACAGAAGGTAGAGAAGTCATGATATTAGGTGACTTTAACATAGATATTACTAAAACTAACCAGACATGGGACGATATAATTCTATCTTACGATTTCAAACAACTAATAAACCGCCCCACAAGGGTTACAGACATCTCCTCAACTATAATTCATCATATATATATATATATATATATATATATATATATATATATATATATATATGATACTTGTCCAGTTAATATTATCGAATGTTCTGTTCTTGTTAGTGCAGTTAATGACCATTTCCCAATATGTTGTACATGGTCGAAAACTGGGTTCAAATCTCCTAAACATAAACATTTAATCATCAAATTAAAAATCTAAAAGCTCTCAACCAACGTTTATTTTTAGACGGCTTAAAAAATGCAACCCTTGAACATGTTTACCAACTTCCTGATCCGGATGATGCACTAGCTTACTGGACAAAGGCAGTCTACAGTGTGTTTGATAAACATGTGCCAGTTAAAGAAGTTCGAGTGAAGAATCAACATAAATCTCCATGGGTGACTCGTGAAGTTCTCGAAATAATGAGAGAACGAGATATCGCGCACAAAAATAAAGATTTTATCAATTACCGCAGACTAAGAAATAAAGTTAAATATGAAATTCGTAGGATACAGAAAGAGCATTTCAAAAATTTGATTGTAGATAAATCAAATAACACAAATATGTGGAAGGCTATTAATTCGTTAACCAACTAGAAACACTCTTCAGAGTCAGCAATACCAAGCACTATAACATGCGAGGTTTCAGTTGCTTCTTTCAATCAGAAATATAGAATCTAAAGCCCTCAATACCAGACTCAGCATGTAATTTAAGCTCACTGTCATCATTCTGTGAAGATAAATGCTCTAGAAATATTCCACCTGAGATTCCCTTGATGTCTGTTGCAGAAGTGTATAAATATCTCTCAAAGCTCAAAGAAACAAATTCAGAAGGCCTAGATGGTATGAGTAATAAAATTCTTCGCTGTGCTGCACCAATTATTAGTGAGTCCTTGACGTTCATATATAACCAGTGCCTGTCCAAAAACTACTTTCCATCTGCCTTTAAAATTGCTAAAGTTTATCCTCTACTTAAAAATGGCTCAACTGATAATAGCGTCTTGGGTAATTATAGACCTTTTTCCTTACTATCGTCGCTATCAAAGCCATTAGAAAAACACATACATAAAATAGCATTATAACATTTAATTAACGACGATCTGATAATTGACAGTCAATCTGGGTTTCGACCTAAATATTCTTGCCACAGTGCCCTAACAAAAATGACCGATAACTGGCATCTTTGTATCAACAATGGCAACATTTGTGGAGCAGTATTTGTAGACTTCAAAAAGGCCTTTGATATGGCAGATCATGATATTTTAATTAGAAAATTCAAACAAATTAGGACTAGCACCAGTATGGTGAACCTAATTACGTCATTTATATCAGACAGACAACAAGCAGTGTCCTTCAATAACGGTCTATCAAGACCCACACAACTTTATATTGGTGTGCCTCAGGGCTCAATACTAGGACCGCTGCTTTTTGCAGTTTATATTAACGATCTTGCTTTATATCTCAATACTTCGTCTGACCTATTTGCAGACGACTGCACTATATACACTAGTCAAGAAAACCTTAGTGACTTAGAGAGCTCTTTACAAAACGAACTTGATAACCTTAGTCGATGGAGCAATGAAAACCGCACGATTATTAACATCGACAAAACCAAATCCATGCTAATAACGACCTCCACGTGGACACGTTACCTATAGTTAATGTAAATGAACACAAAACATTAGGTCTTGTAATTGACAGACATCTAAAGTGGATCTCTCGTGTTCACGTCGTCACCAAGAGAATAGCACAACAAGTTTACCAACTTACTAAAATTCAGCACTTCTTGGATGAAAGCACACGAAAAATATTCTATGCATGCTATATCCAATAACCTCTCGACTATTGTTCCACAGTCCGGGATGGGTGCCCTAAATCTAATATGAGACGACTCTGTTCGCTTCAAGACCGCGCTATACGTCTAGTTTCTGGCATAAAGCACGTTGAAAGTAATAACTTATATTGTCACGAGGCGGGTTTTACTTAGGTAATCACCAGGCTTGTCTGCTGTAGTGCACCCAAGGCGACGGAGACTCAATGAGCCAGAACAGCGATCGGCGCCTAACTACTTACAGATAAGTTCCCGATCAGCTGGTGCCCTGAGCACTGGCTCGTGGGTATGATCCCTACTGAATTGAAGAACATGAGATCATCAGACTGAACACACCAACAGGACGGCACGACTCTCGTTCATCAAATGACAACTCTTAGAAGCTCTATGAGGGGAACGGCGATATATTGTACCACCGGTGAACACCGGATGATGGTCACGAATGTTTATGAAGTTTGAGTCTTCAGGCTCTCACTCTCATCTCACAGTCCCGCACTGTGCCCACACCTTCATACCTTCATACCTGGTGTATGTGTATATGTCAGGTGAATGAGTCTGCTATCTGCTGCAATGGTGGTATCAGAGGCTACGACTCCCGGCCGTCACATCACGTCGATATAAAGGTACCATGATCAAACCTGAGCGCCTAATGTCACTGGCCTAATCGTTAGCTGGACATGCGCTTATCCCTACGTGTACTAATGTCGTTGAGCTTGGAGACTGTCAAGTGAAGCGTTCTACGACCGTTTTGTGTGGAAGCTGGCACTGGAACCGCTAATACTCCCGTTCTGTATGTTAGCTGGCGATGGAATCCCAAAACTACAGTTGGGTTGTTATGCTACGCACTACTATGACGTGTCACTCGTTTATTACAAGTGCTACAATGTGCAACGTCCTATCACTATTCTATTTCTATCTTCTGATGCACTTGATCATCAGTTTAACTCTATCATCTGGTCTATGACATATATATTCATCTAAGTCTTCTACCACTTCGAAAACGATTCCTTTTTAACAAAGCCAAATTAGTGAATAAAATTATATCTGAAAATACCCCAGAGTATCTTCTACCGTTAATTCAGTCTAATGCAATGAACAGTATGCGCTTAAATTTATTACAGGTTCCAAAGCCTAGATTGGACTTATACAAAACATGTATAACGTATTCTTGTGCTCACTTGTGGAATAACCTTCCACCAGATCTGAAAACACCAATGAGTCCTTACACATTCATCCGAAAACTCTTTCAATACTTACTCCATACTGACTATATGCCTCCATAAGTCACCTACTGGCATAATTTTTTCGCTATATTTTTTCACTGTGTGAGTGAGGGAGTGGGTGAGAGAGTGAATGAGAAAGAGTGTGAGTGAGAGAGTGGGGAGGAGACAGAGAAAGCGAGAGAGTATGTATACGCGTGTGCCTGCGAGAGTAAAAGAGTAAGTGAATGTCTGTGTACATATGTGTGAGAGATTGAATAAGATAATGAGTTAGTGTGAGAGAGAGGTTGTGCTGTGTGTATACCTGTCTGTGCGAGAGACTGAGAAAGTGACTGGGTGAATGTGAGTTAGAGAGCCGCCGGGTGAGTGAGTGAGTAAGGGAGAGTGAGTTAGTGAGTGAGGGGGAGAATTTGTGAGTATGTGAGAAGTTAATGAGAGAGAGAGACAGAGCGAGTGGGTGAGTGTGTGTGTGTGTGTGTGTGTGTGTGTGTGTGTGTGTGTGGGTGTGTCTGTTTACTTGTCTGTGCGAGTAAGAGAGTGAGTTAGTGTGGTTTAGAGAGTAAATGAGTGAGTGTGAGTGAGAGGGTGAAATTACGTGAGGCAGCGTATATGTGTGAGTAAGTGTGTGGGTGGACGGGTGGGTGTGTACGTGTGTCCATATATGTGTATGCGTGTGTGTATGTGGTTTTATCCGTGTGCACGTCTGAATGTGCGTATGCGTGTGTATGTGTAAATGTTTGTTTGGATGTGTGCTTGTATGTAAGTATGTTTATATGTGTGTTTATGTGTGCGTACATGTGTGTGTGTGTTTACATGTGTGTGCGTGTGTATATGTGTGTATGTGCGTGTGTGTATATATGCACGTTCGTGTATGTATGTGCATGTTTGTGTGTATGTGTGCATGCATGCAGTGTATGCGAGGGAGTGTGTATTTGTGTGTGTGTGTGTGTGTGTGTGTGTGAGTATGTGTGTATGGGTGTGGATGTATGTATGTGTGTGGGTATATGTGTGTATTTGCGTGTGTTTATTGTGTGTATGTTCGTGTGTGTATGTGATTATGCTTTCGTGTGTATGCGAGGGAGTGTGTATTTGATATCGAGAGGGTGTGTGTCTGTCTGTGTGTGAGTGAGAGTGAAAGAGAGTGTGATATTGAGTAAATGAAAGATGGAGAGAGTGACTTAATGGCTGAAATAGTGATTGCGAGTGTGTGTGAGAGAGAGAGAGACAGAGAGAGAGAGAGAGAGCGAACGAGAGAGAGAGACAGTGGAAGAATGGATTTGGTAGTGTGTGTGTATGTGTGCGCGCATTGTTTGTGAGTGTCTATGGGTGTGTGTTGTTGAGAAGAGAGAGAAAGAGAGAGAGACAGAAAGAGAGAGAGAGAGAGAGAGAGAGAGAGATAGAGAGAGAGAGAGAGAGAGAGAGAGAGAGAGATTTAAGCGCACGCATATCATGTAACATGCTATTCCATATATTGTGTGTATTCTCATGTTAATATTACCATGTTGAATGCCAATTGATATTATAATTTATAACATAAACATATGTACATCACTGTAGAGTGGGTGAGAGAATTAGGGAGTATGAGTGAGAGAGAGAGAGAGAGTTAATGAATGTGAGTGCGTGTGTGTGTGTACCTGTGTAATAAAGAGAGAGAGAGAGAGAGAGAGAGAGAGAGAGAGAGAGTAGAGAGAGAGAGTTGAGTGCTCGCATGTCCTGTAACATGCCATTCCATATTTCTTGTGTATTTTCATCTTTCACATTATCATTTTCTATGTATGCCACTTGATTTTATCATGTATAATATAACATTACTGTAATGTGAGTGAGAGCGTTAGTGAATGGGAGAGGGAGAGAGAAAGAGAGAGAGAGAGAAAGAGAGAGAGAGAGAGAGAGAGAGAGAGAGAGAGAGAACGAACGAACGAACGAACAAACTTTATTTTCAAAGGGTTAAGAATTGGGCACGCAGAGAGAGAGAGAGAGAGAGAGAGAGAGAGAGAGAGAGAGAGAGAGAGAAAAGATAGAGAGATATGAATTGCATCACCAATTTTTTACGCTACACAATGTATATGTACACTTTTTTGTCTCAACTGTGTGTAAAGTGTGGGAGTTTGTTCTTATTAGTTACAGTGATCACGTGAGGCATCATGTATGTGTCTAGATGTGAGGATGTGTGTGTGGGTGTGTATGTGTGGGATGTGTGTGTGTGGGGGGGGGTGTGGGGGGAATGTATGTGTGGAGGGGTTGTGTGTGGGGGATTGTGTGGGGTGATGCGTGATGGGTGAATGGGTGAAGGGATGTGTGTTCGGTGGGGATGTATGTGTGTGAGGGATGTGTGTGGGTGGGGATATTTGTGAGGATGGTTGGAAGTATGTGGGTGTTGGTTGGTTGGGGGTGTGGTAGGGAATTGTATTTGTGTGGGTGAATGGATGTGTGGGAGATGTGTGTGGGTTGCGGATGGGTGTGGGGGATGGGCGTGGGGGTGTGTCTGTGAGTCGGATATGTCTGTGTGGTTCTGAGTGTGTGAGTGTGGGTGGGATAAATGTGAGTTGGTGGAGGATGTATGTATGGCCGGTGAGGATGTCTGTAGGCGGGGGATGTGTGGGTGGGTGGGGAGATTTGTGTGTGTGGCTGAGAGATGTGTGGGCGAGGATGTGTATGGGGAATGCATGTAGGGGGATGTGTGTGGGGGGATGCGTTTATGGATGGGGTGTTGTGTGGGATGGGGGAGGTGTGGGATGTGCGGGTGGATGAAGGATGCATGTTTTGATGGGTGGGTGAGTGATGTATGGGTGTGTGTGGTTGATGGATGAGTACGTGAGTGTTTGGATGTGTGTGCGAGATGAGTGTATGGGTGGTGGATGTGCGTGTGGATGAGAAGGCGGATGTGTGTGGGTGGGGTATATGTGGGTGGTGGGCTGTGTGTGGGTGGTTGGTGTGTGTTTATGGGTGAGGATGTGTTTATGGTTGGGGAGATGTGTGTGTGTGTGTGTGTGTGTGTGTGAGTGTATGGGTGATGAGATGTGTAGTTAAGGGATGTGTGATTGGGGTTTGGAGATCGAGGTGGGATGGTTGGCGAGTGGGTGGGTGGAGTATGTGTGGGAGGGTGAGTGTGTGTAGGTTGGGGTGGGAGGGGATGTGTGAGTGCGGGATGTGTGGGTGGGGGAGATTGTGTGGTGGGTGATATGTGTGCAAGTGGGGGATGTGTGGGTGGGTTCGGGTTTTGTGTGCAGGTAAGTGCAGGATATGTGAGTTGGCGGGAATATATGTGTGTGTGGGTGTTGGAAATGTGGTGGGGAAATGTGTGTTTAGCTGAGTGTTTTGGGGTGTGTGGGTGGGTGGTGGAGGATATGTGGGTGGGTGAGTGTTTTGGTAGGTTATGGGATGGGTGGAGGATGTGTGTGTGTGGGTGGTATGGATGGGTGGTTGCATGCATGTGTGCCTAGGTGTGTTCGTGGGTGGGGGATGAGTGGTGGGTGGGAGATGTGTGTGTGGGTAGTGAGATGATGAATGTGGGGTGTGATTGGGATGTGTTGGTTGGGGGATGCGTGGATGGATGGGTTCATGTATGTGCCTGTCGGTATGTGTGTGGTTGGGTGGTGGATGTGTGTGTGGGGAACACGCGGATTGATAGATGGGTGGATTGGTGGGGGATTTGTCTCATAACATGGTAACATGCATTGTTTATGCTTACAAAATTCATTTGACAATGTTTTTTTTCCTATGTGAAAACACTATGCACTGATGAACGAAAGATGAGTGATTGGAAGGGCCGAATGTAAGACTTGCCTGCGTGCCAAATTTGTTACCCTTCGAAAATAAAGTTTGTTCGTTCGTTCGTTCGTTCGTTCTATCACTCTATGCTGCCTTGGCAAATTTTCAATATTACATGAATTATACAAACAGGTCGTGCATGAAAATAGAATGACAACCTATGACAAAATAGTTAATTAACCCATGATTCATATGTAGGAACATACTACCTTATGGATACATAATACAGTTGTGTGTTCACGACTACACCACTTTTAAACCATTAAAGAGAATCCCAGAGTAGCAGAAACATACAACACCAACATCACATGGGAATACTATGAGTTTCTAAACATTCACTGTACTTATCTTATGTGAGTTTACCATACCAGAGACTTTACTATATGAGGTTCATTACTGGATTTAGTTTCTCACCAATACGATATAGGATATGAGTTTTAAAAAATCTCATACACAACATTCCAACTACATGTTACATCTACCATAATCAAGATATTACCTGTGAACAGTTTTAGAACAAACAACCTATTTGTGTTTGAGACATTATGGGTTCACATAGCCCTTGACTCAGCTCATACTTAAGAGTTATTAGGTATGTTTACTAACACTATAAAATTCTGAAGTGACTAATATTACCTGCGAGAGGTTTACCCTGAATTCATGTACCCACAATGATGCACCATTTGCGATGGTGACCATGGGTTTTAAATTCACGGACGTCGCCAATACTAGGTGAAGTCCGTACTGGGCGAGCACCCACTTGTAAGATGCATGAGAATTATTTGCTTGGTTTATGTCTAGGGGATTTATATTAGATTCTCTGGTCACTTCTAGAATGCAAGGTGATCATGGAATTCTACCACAAACACAAGAAGGAAAATACTTCACTTCTTTTTGTAACTGTGTCTGTGTGTACTTCTCCATTCCCACTAAACCACCCTATACATTTAATATAGTGTTAGAGGATATTGATTGTTTACAACAGATAAAACAACCACTGTTGAACACACGTCAACGAGTACTTGACGTAAACAACAACATATTTGGACAAACAGTTGAGGCATTAAATCAAGATCTGCAGTAACATGTAGATAATTGTAATGACCACACTGAATTTCCAGAACAGGTATGGGAATGATTTTCAATATCAAAAACACATTAACCCCATTGTCCCAAGAAAAATACAATGTTATTACAAACAACACAACAACCACTAATTGGTTATACATCTTTGACCCACTTTACATAAGTAAAGCAAACAATGGTCTAAGTTCAGAAAAACCAAACATATAAAACAATTGTTTCTGACACCAGTTACCATTCTCATATTTAAAAATATTAATGAGATGGTGTCATAATATTCAACCAAAACAACAACCACTATTTGGTTATACCCTTCATTTAAAATAGCAACTGACCTTATACACCCATGGTATGAAAAAAACACATATAAAGCACCATTAGTACTCATAATTAAACTAATTCGTTAATTACAGTCCTTTATCCTTAGGTGTAGCTGTCGGTTATTCTTCTCCAGCGCGAAGCAGATAATGTCCATATTTATCCGGGGACAGAAATAAATGTACTCACAGTCATGTTTTACTCATATTATGTCCACTGAATTTGGCTGGTGAATATTTATAATCCAATTCCAATTCCAATTCCATTGTTGGTACGAGAACCCCCCTTTCAGCCTTCGTTTTCCGACTTGGCTATGTAGGGTGTTTATGGTGTAGCTTGAAGTTTCTCTTTCGTACTTTGGGCTGCTTGTTGTCAGCTTCCAGGCTTCTGATGGGTTGATTGCGTTCGTTGCTGTCTTGATGAGGTTTACATGTCTGGACAGAGTCGCGCACTTGTTGAGGCCCGGAGTAATTGGGTACCCACCCCGTCATATGGTGCTGCTTCCTTCAGGGAGTTTTACCAGTTGTCGTCTCTCCTGGTGTTCCTTCTATTTCCCCGTCGTGAGTTGCCTTCCAATCTTCTCGGCGTTCGCCAGTCGGGTCTTGGTGGTGAGCGATATCTTTCTACCTCTGTTGCTTCTTCGTCTGTTTGTGCACTTGTTTCCTCTGGTTCGGGTGTGGCTGTCTGGGTCTTGGTCTGGAGCAGGTCGAGCATCTCATGAAACGTTTCTTGTATTTTAAGTAGCTGTTTATCCGTCTCAGCCTTTACAGCAGCCATCCGAGCGTAATCTTGAGCTATCTGCTGCTGGACTTGCTTCATTTCGTCGAGGATGCGCTGAGCGGTTGTTGTCTGTGTATCTTGCTTCTTGTCGCTTTCTTTTTCCCTGCTTGATAGCCTTTCTTCTGTCTCAGCCTGTATAACAGCCATCCGGGCGACATCCTGCTCGATCTTCTGCTGAACTTGCATCGCCTCGTCCAGGATGCGCTGAGCGGCTGTTATCTGTGTTTCTTGCGTTTTGTTATTTTCTTCCTCCATGCTGGTGAACTTTGATCGCAGGTCCTTCAGTTAGCCTTCCAGTTGTGCTTTGTCACTTTTGGTGAGTCGATTGGTGGCCTCGTACTGCCTCCAAGCTTCTTTATAGGGCAGGTTAGTCTTGATGGCGATCTTCATAGCTTCCTTGCTGTCTTTGTGGCAGGGGCAGCCGAGGTACTCGGCACCCTGGTTACCGAGGCAGTTGGCGCATTTTCTGTTATTGTTAGGCCTCCTGAAGTCCTTGTCGATCTTTGCGTGCTGGCACTGGCTGTATGGATGAGGTCCAGAGCAGTATCTGCAAACCTCAACCTCACTCTTGCAGGTGGCACGGGTGTGCCAAAACTTCTGGCACTTTGAGCACTGCAGCACTCTGGGTATGTAGTGCTCTGGAACTTGGTCTCTCTTGTCCCACCTGATGTATTGAGGGATAAGTCACTGATGTTACGACGACGACAGTAGAGGGGATGTTGTTCTTTCCGATAATCCTCTCGGCACTGGTGATCTTGAGTTTGTGGTTTTCCCTGGTCAGCAACTCCCTGATCTGGTCGTTGGTGAGATGGGTCTTGACTCGTTTGATGACCCATCTTTTCATCATGTTGTGTCGGCTGGCTTCCAATAAGATTCCGTGGTGGAGCTTGATGTCGGCTTTTTCATCTTGTGTTATCTTCTTCATAAGTGCTGTGGTCTTTGGGTTGTTGTTGAGGGAGACCACTACTCCCTCGTGTGTCTTGCGCAGCTGGTTGATGCTGTGTCTTCCCAGCTTATTTTCCAACAGACTGATTAACTTGTCTGTTGGTAGCGCCGACAGTTTAGCTTCACCCACGCTTGTCTGTTTGAGCAGTATCCTGCCGGTGAAGTCCTCAGATGTTGCTGTTGTTTCCTCCTGTGTGGAGGTCACTGGTAGTAGTGGTAGATTGGGCTGCATCGTCTTGGAGCTGGTTGGAACTTCCCGGCTACTGCTGGCTTGAGATGTGGTTTCTTCATCAACTGGGACGGCTTCAGCTGGTGTAGGAGCCAAATAAATGTATCACATATCTCCTCCATGGGGATGAATTCAAGAATGCTCTGTTGCAAGTGGCTCGGTGCCATTGTGAAATTGAGGACTTAGGTTGGTCATACCTTCAGGAGATGCAGTTTTATCACAAGGATCTTCCCTATATCACCATATCCGATGAACAGGATGACAGCCTTTCAGCTTCTCGACTTCTAATATCCGAATCCCACTTATGTTAACAAAGATTTTTCACCCACCTAGTCTTAGTCTATAACCTATTCCACACTTGATGATTGCATTTAGGCTGACATGGGACCAGCAAAGAGTTGATTCAGTCTTTCCTTTTTCAGTGTAGGACATGCAATGTTGAGAGTAAGTTTTTCTTTCATCTGGAACTATGTCCAGGATTGGTCTACTGCAGGCAAAAAACTGAAGAATATTAATTCCAACACACAAACTGGGAGTCTCAAAACAATCAGATGATTCGTGTTGTTGCATGCGTAGAGACATTTACTCAGCTAGCTTCTTTAGTATGGCCTTTCTGATGGTGTTTCGGCTCTGAGATCTCGAGTGGATCTGGCTTCTTTCAGGGTGTTGCAGATTTGACACCTTGAGGTAATCTGGTTTCTCAGTTGTTTTCAGTTGACATTAAGTTGGTATTCAGTTGATACCTTGGTTGTACTTGCTTATGTTGTTTCAGTGTCTCCTCCCATTTGGTGTTCTAATGTCTTGAACCTTATATTGACTTTTGCTGCTGTGTGACTTTCGTTGTCGGAGAATACTTATGAGTATCCTTTGAACATGGGAGTCCAACAGACAGTTGGAGTATTCTTACTGCTGTTAGTTTTATTAAACTTGTAGGACTGTCCCATAGTCTCACTGATTTCGCTGATTGATGATGATACACTGTTGTCAGTTACTCTGTAGATCTTTATCTTTGTAGATTTCTAGATACTGAAGTCCGTCCTGGATATTCCTACTGAAGTAGGACTTCATCAATAACGTTGTCAGTCGTCTTCGAAATTGTCTTTTGCTGGCTATGGCAGCTAATGAGTACAGCAGTCAACATGTAGTTGTTAGGTCCAGACGATGTTAAGGACAGGCTGCCCTGTTATCACTTTCTGGCTTTTGACCCAGGATCCAGTTTTTAGTGATACAGTCCAAACAAAAACCACCACTTCCTTATCTTCTAGAACAATTGCTCCAGAGAATGATATATTTTCGGGCTAAAATGCCATTCCCCGCGCAGTGGAATGCTGTTGGGTGCGTCTCCTTTGTTCGCTTAACACAAAAATGGCTTACTAATCCCTTTGTTTTAAAATCAATCGCCGGTCGGCCAGGTACGTTATAAATCCCCAGGCCCACATTTTAAACTAAGGCCAAATAAAGTTGGCTACCCTACGGGTTAGTTTAGCTCTGTTTTCTCCCCCAAAATGTAAGTTGCTTAAACAGTAACTACTACTAGGGATTTATCTTTTTAAAGCGTCAATCAAAGGTAATTGTAAGGACGTTTTAATATACGGCAATAGCGTTGATATGTTATATTATCAATCAATCAATCAATCATGTGCCATGCCGGAAAGCGTGGGCGGTCATGACTCGCCATTTCACTCGATCACCAGTGTCGTGGATCAGCTCAGTGTTCCTGTCTCGTCCATGCCATGTGGCCAAGCCATCCAGGTATTTTCCTCTCGGTCTTCCTCTTGGTTATAGTTATATTATAACTAACTCTTATTCCTGTTCTATCTTTGATCTACTTAATTAGCATTTCGTTACAGATGGAGGAAAGGGTACCTCAGTCGTGCCCATCTAGTTCTTCTTCTCATTCATCTCCTCTTTCTACTCCGTATTCAACTTCATAGTCCTTTTCTCCTTCATTTTCTACTCCTGTTCCTTCTTCTTCTGCGTCTTCTTCTTTTCTTTCTTCATCCTCGTATTTATTTAACTTCTTAATCTCCTTCGTCAAATGGAGAACCAGACATAATATAACAAGCATTTAAGTACTTTTCAAGACTTTAATATTACTGTTAGGACATACAACCACACAAAACAACAAATTTAATGACATAACAACAGATTGAGTTTGATAAAACTGGGCGTATCACTTGTATGCAGTAGTGTGTCTCTTAATACAAACAATGAACTAGGAAGTATGCCAATCAGGAAGATATAACTAATGGACAAAAACAAGGAAGCAATGCAGACAATTCACTTTCAAGTGCTTCTTTTTCCTCACTTGACATCTGTGGATTATATATAAGCGGTCAGCCACTGTGCACATATTCGAGATTGGGCTGTTCAAGACAATCCCTCCTGATTTAAAATGGCTTGGTTTTCATTCTGGTGGACACCCTTTTCTTTGTTTTTGTTGTTGACAACCAGCCAGTGTAAGTATAATTTGTGAATGCGTGTGATTTATCTAAGGAAAGGGAGCTCTCGGGAACCACAAGGTTAGTCGTTAGTCGCAGTTTCAACTTCACGGCAAGGATCACCCCCATAACGCCCTCTTCCCTGCCACTAAATGTCACACACACAATAGGTTGGAGTACAAATCGAGACTGATTGTAAATTTGACCTGAGCTCCAAGGTCGACCTAGCCTATAATTGACACCAGCAAATGTCTTGGGAATTGAAGGCTGGGGTGTATATGGTCAGTGCTGGATTTCCTTGGTCTAAGCCAGCCCGTTCAAGCCTTAGATGTCTGTCAGTGGCATCTCTTAATCTATCTATAATGATTATGCACAGAATTTCTCCAAGAACGGACAATACAATTACTCATCTATTATGTTTGCACTCCTGCAGGACCCATTCCTTTAACAGCCTCATCATTTATCTCAAGTGGCCAGTTATTTCTTCAATCTCCCAGAAGGGAGATAAATATTACTTTCTCCTGAAGTTTCCCTCCAGGGTCTGTGATGTCATGGCGCCATCACATTGTATAGGCCTGTGGAATACTTTTCAAATTTGCCAAAACATAGCAGGCATCGAGCCCGCATCAGACCACGTACATGATATTTTCAGTTCCATATCAACTTTTGTAACACGCCCACATATTTTCTATAGATCTATAATACGCTCACACCGTCTCTTAATTCAGTTGTATTTTTGGAGCTAGGTGTCCCATTAATATATTTTATCAGTACGCCAGGTGATTTAGATTTTTCGACTACTTTCTGTGTGGTGGTGCATACCTTCTAGGTTTCCTCTTGCTGTTGCTACTTTTGTCTCGCTTGCTCATCGTCATCATCATCGGTTTCATCTAGATAAACGTTGACGATCATGGGTCGGTATATCACACAATCAAATAAATCTTAGCTGAGGCCTGTGCCCATAATGCCTTATGGCCATGCCATCTAGGTATCTGTCTCATTGTCTGACTATTGCCTTTTTCGAGTCAGTTGTATCAGGTGTCACAGAGTTTGAAGTTTATTTCTCCTCACAATGTGTCCCCTCTTTTGCCTTGGCATCTGAATATTGTCTGCTATACACTTGTATACGCGCCATGATCCAGTTTACGGCTCATGGCATGTTAAAATATAATCACACTGAAGTACGCAACAGTCATGGATCGTGATCCACATGGTGCATTCCGAGAGTCACCGGAACGGAAATAAGGTCCGTGAAGATGACTGGACTGGATCTTCTTCTTCTTTGCATTCATCCAGAGTGTTTTTTCAGATGTGTTTGCGGTGTGTCTAAGTTATGCGCCCTTGGGCCGAAACCCGTAGGCCAACACATCTGGCTTTAGCGTGCTTTTTTGACCAGGTAGCATTCCTGGGAGACTCTCACTTTTGCGGTACCGCCCACAACCCAGCTGGCCAAGTTGGAACGGCTGAAGACATCGGTCATCCCTCAAAGGAAGGCAGGGACAGTCCATGGCATTTTCCGCCATTCAGGGTGGCTTCCATAATTGCAGGGCCAGTACATAGCGCCCTGGTGCTGGGCTCACCGAGGGAATCGTCACGTCCTGCTTATGGCTGCTTTAAATCCTCACTTCAATATATTGGGCATTTCGTTCACCACGGGCCGTTCCCGCACAAATCAGGCCGGTCTGCAGACGGTATCCACTCAGCGAGTTTTCGTTCGGACATGTGCTTTTCTTTGTGCCCATCAGAGCTGTTCCAGGCACGACGGACATTCGGAAAACTACCTAGTCAGAGCTGTTCCGAACAAGAGCGGCATTCGGAATCTAGGTAGTCAGAGCTGTTCCTAGCACGAAAGAAATTTCACTCGGACGTTTTTGGCTGTGTGCCTGATTTATTTGCACCCGTAGGCCAGCACATCCGGCTTCAGCAGGCATTTTTACGGGTTAGCCTTCCCGGGATTTCGAGAGACTTTAGACTGTTTGTGCTGTGGTATCGCCCTCATCTCAGCTGGCCAAAGTAGAACGGTCAACGACAACACGGTAAACCCTCAAGAGAAGGCAAGGGCAGACCATGGTCATTCCCCTGCTATCCAAGGAGGCTTCGATGATTGCAGAGCCGGCACATATTGCTCTGAGACTGGGCTCACCCGAGGAGTTGCCACGTCATGCTCATGGCTGCTTTAATTCCTCACTTCCATGTGCTGGGCATTTCGATTGCCACTGGTCGCTCAAGCACGCACCAGGAACGGTCAGTTTGCGGGCGATATCCACCAGGTAAGCTTTCACTTTGGACTTCGGGCAACTTAATGGATTCGCTAGCTGTGCGTTCCATTTCGTGTTATTGAGATGTTTTTCCGCCTTTGTCTAGACTCTCTAAGAGGTAGATAAAGGCAGTTTGCTCAGATTCTGTTAGTTCTGGTATTAGTAGTATCCAATTTTCATTTGTTCTTGCTATTCTGTTCTTGGAGAATCTAACAGAATTTTCGACTTTATCAACTCCTCATGTTGTCTGTCCTTGCTGCTCGAGGACATCTGTTCATGATCCGTTTAAAATTATATTAACTTGCCGTGACAGCTATCATTAGTACTTAAGGCGTTGCGGTGGAAGAAAAGGAGAAGGGGGCAGAAGAAGGAGGAGGAGGATTAGAAGAAGAAGAAGAAGAAGAAGAAGAAGAAGAAGAAGAAGAAGAAGAAGAAGAAGAAGAAGAAGAAGAAGAAGAAGAAGAAGAAGAAGAAGAAGAAGAAGAAGAAGAAGAAGAAGAAGAAGAAGAAGAGGAAGAAGAAGAAGAAGAAGAAGAAGAAGAAGAAGAAGAAGAAGAAGAAGAAGAAGAAGAAGAAGAAGAAGACGGAGGAGGAGGAGGAGTAGGATTAATAGGAGGAGGAGGAGGTGGTGGTGGAGGAGGAGAAGGAGGAGGAGGAGGAGGAAAAAGGAGGAGACGAAGAAGAAGAAGTTGTAAATTTAATACATATATTTTGTAATAGCATTTTAATCAAGCACTTCCATGTTTGTCTACCGTAGGCTCACCAAACGTTGTGATACATAGTAGAGAATGTCCAGGTATTTCTGGAGGATACATCGAGATTGGTACAACTGTCACCTGCAAGTGTCAACTCGAATATAATGGGTCCGTGACAACAAGAGCCAGATGGTATAGAGAAGATGGCAGAGAAACGGGAAAAGAAGACCCGAGCGGTCAGTTCTCTATATTGACCGTTACGTACAATGTTTTGGGCAAGTATAATATGTTGTGGCTAATATTTAAATATATAATCCATGCCGAGCTCGTCGGTCACCATGCCTTTCAACAGTATTCTTTCTTTACTGATACCAATAATTTTATATACCGAAGTTTCTCCATGCCGCTCAGTCAAACTGTTCAGCATTCCCTCTCTCTCTCTCTCTCTCTCTCTCTCTCTCTCTCCTCTCTCTCTCTCTCTCTCTCTCTCCCCTCTCTCTCTCTCTCTCTCTCCCTCTCTCTCTCTCTCTCCCTCTCTCATATATATATATATATATATATATATAAATATATATATAAATATATATATATATATATATATCACCCTGCAACGTAGTGGTAGGACAGTAGTCCGGCACTCAGGCATGCTATCACCAGCTACATCGACAAAAACATGTCTAACATAAAGGGACATTCCATTATTATGCCACATAGACACATACTAGAAATAAGACTAAACGTAGATCTGCAATTCAGTAGTTCAAATCATATAGTTTGCAACATTTCAAAACATCTTTCTTCATTAAATCAATGACGGGTTATTAAAGTTATGAGCGTTGCCGAAAGAAGCATGTAGATGTAGGTTTATAATCCTAGGTGGAATAAACGTCATGAAAAGAAGTCCTCGGGTAGCCGGGTAGGGGTATGCCCCTATTGAAGGAGAAGTAACGCGCCCCCTTCCCTCCGCTAGCCTACGGGTACCCTTGGACAAGGTATAGTATCTACTGATCCCCCCTCCCCTTTCCCTGATTATGTTATGTCCCATTATCATGGGGTATAGTGAGTGCCGAGGAACTGCAGGGCTGTGGCGAGCACAGTCGATAACGGGAGGAGTCAAGCTGTTGCATGGGCTGCGTTTGGCTGACAGACATCTTGTCCCGGACCCTTTCCCAACACGAGGACAACCATCGCATACACTACACCAAATATGGTATTAAACTTCCTTTCTCAGAATCATCGCTGGAGCTACGGAGTACGTGCTCGGCGCTTGATATCATCTCCTACGGTCAGTGTAGATGGCGTGAAAAGAAAAAGGCGAGGGAATGGAGAGAGAAGGCGTAGAAAAAGAAGGGCGGGGGCCAGGAGAGTAAGACAAAATCACAGAGCCATGGATTCAAATACATAAGAGTGATCTGTTTCAATTGTCGCAGTGCCAGGCAGAGAGGGCCTGTACCGGAAAGCTGACTATGGCTTTGATGTCATCATTCTGTAATAATTGAATTGACATGATTACCAATCCCATAGATATATTAGCCACATTAATCCGACTGGACATTATATAGATAGGCATGGTCTGCTAGTGAAAGAGGGATAAAAACATGGGGTTCTAGACTATGTCAGTGGAATTGAACTTTGAATTAAATTGAACTGAACTTTATTTTAAAAGGGTTACAAATTGGGCACGTAGGCCCGTCTTACATTCGGCCCTTCAAATCACTCATCTTTCGTTCATCAACAGTGCATGATACATTCACGTAAGGAAAAAGAACATTGTCAAATGAATGTTGTAAGCATAAACAATGCATACTATCATGTTATGTGGCACATCCCCCTTCAACACAGACATCCCCCACCAACCCACACACACATCCCCCACCCACTCACACATAACCCACCCATACACACACCCCCACCTACCACACATCCCTCCACCCACTCACACATCCCATCACCAACCCAGACATCTCGATCCCACCCACACACAACTCCCCACTCACACATACCCCAACCCACACAGACTCGCCCACACACACATGCTCCACCCACCCAACCACACACACAATCCCCTCCCACACACACATCCCGCACCAACACACACATCCCTCACCCACTCACACATCACCCACCCATACCCACACATCTTCCCATCCACACACACATCCCCACACACATTTTCCCACCCACCCACACTTTCAAATCCATGCACACACCCCAGAAACCACACATACATCCCCACCCACATACATCTCCCACGCATGCGAACATCCTCCACTCCTCCTACACACGCCCCAACACACCCACCCATACACACATCCCCCACCAACAAACACCCACACATCCCTCACCCGCAAACACCCACACATACCACTACCCACAAAAACACACGAACCCAAACACACATCCCCCTCCAACACATCCCTCAGCCACCCACATATTCCTCACCCATACACACATCCATACAACCACCCATACACCTCCCCACCCACCCACTCACACATCCCCCACCACACACATCCTTCACCCGCAAACATATCCACACCCACCCAGACACACATATCCCCACTCACACAACCATACATCCTCCACTCATACACACTTCTCCCATACTCCCACAAACATCTCCTACTCACACACACACACACACACCCATACATCTCCCACCCCATATACACCTCACCCATCCATATATACATTAGCCACACCCATCCCCCAGCCCATACACCCATATCCCACACACTCCCTATACACATCCACACACACCCATCCACATACCCGCACCCACACATCCATTCATACACACATCCATCATCCACACACACCCCCACCAACCCACAGACATCCCCACCCAGACACATCCCTCATCCACACACATATTCTCCACCCACCCACAAACTCCCCACACACCCACGCTTCCCCCACCCACCCACCTACAACCCACACACAAATCCCCCACCCACACACATCTCCCAACCCACACACATCCCTCACCCACAAACCCATCCCACAACACAAACACAATCCTCACATCTAGACACATACATGATGCCTCACATATTTTCTTTCACACACACTAACTCTCTCTTTGTCTCATCTCCTCACCCCAAACACATCCACCCCCACATATATACCCCACACATATACCCAATCCACACACATCTTCCCCACCCACACACATCCCCCACCCATACAATCATCCCCCCAACACATCCATCCACTCATGTACTCATCCCTCAACCACTCACACCCACACATCCCCCACCCACCCATGAACACATACATCTCCCATCTACTTACCCAAAGTCACACACCCCAACCTACCCACCGGCACATCCCACACCCAATAACACCTCCCCCTCCCACCCCTCACCCACAGACATCTACCCTCCCACACAACCCACGCACACATCTCTCACCCACACACACATCTCCCCACCAATCTCCCAACCCCACTTACAAACACTTTCACCACTCACACATACATCCTCCACCCACCCACACACCACCACCCACACAGACATATCCCCTACCCACACACACTTCTTCACACCCATCACACACTCATCTCTCAATTCACACATCCCTCACCCACCCAACCACCCACATAAACTTTCCCCACCAACACAACCCTCCACAACCAATACCCACATACTTTCACTCATCCACCTAAATATCCCTCACCCACACACACTCCCCACCCACCACACATCTCCCATCCACGCACACACAGTCCCCATTCACAACCCCTCCACACATACATCCCCACACACACATCCCCGACATACACACTCACACACACACATCCTCACATTTAGACACTTACATGATGCCTCACATAATCACTGAAACTCGATGAACAAACTTTACACACACATACACTGACGATTGTCATGAGCATTCTCGCAAAAATAAAAACTCGAGAAAAATTGTACACATACATTGTGTGACGTAAAAATTAGTTATGCAATTCAACTCTCTCTCTTTTTTTCTTACACACACACACACACGCGGGCGCGTGCGCGTGCGCGCACACACACACACACACTCTCTCTCTCACACTCACACACTCTCTCTCACTCACTTTACAGTTATGCGATAATAATGCGAGAGAGGTGCATTGTATAAAGATAGAGATTATGGGCCTGAGCTAGAACTTAATAAATGTATATGCCGCGGTAGATTATTTTGTCACAAAGGAACGACGGGACTGGCTTAAGGAGCTGGAGGAGATGCCAGGCAATAGGCTTCTCATTTATGTAGACTATAATGAACGAAACAGAGAGTGGGACAATACTGGGGAAATGTCCTTGCAGAAGCCATGGTGGATTCAGAAGTAGTCTGCATAAACGGTGCGAGGCCAACGAGAATGGGAATGAGGCCTGCTGATGCAGACATGGCTATTGACATGGCATTTGTTACCCAGTCGGCAGTATTGGATGTTAAATGGACTGTCCCGGGTGATCGAGGGAGTGACCATCTTAATCTGTTCACTATTGATTTCTAAGCCCAACAAGACCAAGGCTATGAAAGCACGCACGCCCTTTAAATATGAGAGGGAAAATACCCTTCTGGGACACCTCAGGAAGAGGGCATGCAGTGTCACTAGCAATCCTATGTATGTGCAGCCACCATGGTACACCTCCTAGGTAAAGTGAGCATTGGAATAAAAGAGAGCGGCAGTCAAACGGTTACAGAAAGCGCCGCGGACACCCCTAGGCTCACAAGAGGAAATAGAGAAAGCTACGAAATAAAAGGAAGATACGGTGGAGGAATTCAAGCGTTGTGCAGCAGCAGCAAAAAGAACGAAATGAGAACACTTTGTGAAAGAGACTGGAGGAGATAAAACATTGCGAAGCTTCTGGAAATTGTGCAGTCAGATGCACATGACAGATCGTCCTGCCACAGTGTGTACAGTATACAGAGATAGCGGTTCGCCGTTGACAAAAGACAGAGAAAGGGAAAACTTTTGAGAGATGTATAGCACAGACAGATCAGAAGGAAGGGATCATCAGTGACTTAGTTAGAGGAGATCTCGTAGGTACCATTACAGATGCATACCGTGGAGATACCATACAGTCTGAAGATATCAAACATGTATTGACACAAGTAAAAGACACCGCACCAGGGCCTGGTCGGATGGGGCACGTCCAAATGGGGTGTGTGAGTGAGGAGAACTTATGGAGATGGATACTTGCTGTAACCAGAGCATCAGGATGCCAACGGTGTCCCAGGGTTGGGTGCACGGTTGTTTAATACCAGTTCCTAGGCCTGACAAAGGTTATTCACAGATAAATGGGTTTAGGATGATCGCAATGCAGAATACTTTTGGCAAGGTGCTGCAGAAGATCGTTGCTGCTAAGCTTCAGGAACATTTTAAAAGGGAACAGATTCACATGGAAGGTCTGGGAAGTTACCGGCGAGGGGAAAATACTTGGTCAAGTGCAGCCACTTTTGTTCAAAAACAAACAGAAGACGGCAGTGGCAGCACTCGATCTCGAGACGCGTACAGCAGAGCCAGATATGATATCTTAATCTCTTATGGAAAAGATATTCTGTTCTTGGTTGGTGAACTGTTCTGTATTCTCGTAGAGTGGTTCTATGGCTGGGTACGAGCCAGGTATCACAGCCCTTGGACTGCCACAGGGGTAAGCAATTTCACTTGATCTTTTCAATGTGTATAAGAGCGGGATTGCGGGCCTTGGGGCGCCAGGGGCGGGGGGGGGGGGATAATAACATTTGCAGATGATGTTCTCGCATACAGGCCGGAAAGGGACATAAATCAAAGGAGCTGCAGGTGACGGTGGACACAGTAGATTGGTGTACGGAGATGAATGCTGTCATTCGCCTTGGGAAAGCGTCTGTCTTGTGATGCTCTCTGTACAATAGTAACAATATGAATAAGATTGGGTGGAACTGCGGTAAAGCTGTGAAAATGTAAACAATATAAAATGACACAAGGTATTGCAGCTTTACATAACAGATTTACGACACATACAGGACGTTGCATCGGAGGATGTGCAAATTTGAGAGGATTACCAGAGGGTATATGTAGGGGTTCCTAGTGGAAATTCAGACGTTGGGGTTATTATCACTTTGGGCATGAGGCAATGGCCAGAAGGTGCCACAGAAGCTGAAATTCAGCAATTAATTCATGTCTACTCTCATCCTGGCGATGTGATTATCTATATAGATGGCAAAGAAGGTATCCTGGGGATTTATAGCAAAAAAAAAATGGCCAATGTTTAGTAAAGGAGAGCTTGGCATATGATACCACAACCTCAAGTATGAGAATTGAGGGTGAGGCGGTTGCTGTGGCTTTCGTCTCTTTTGAGAATCCCCTATTTACGCATGTTGTAATTGTAACTGATTCACAAAGCATGCTGCCAGGTGTGAAGACTGGCGTGCATCGTGCGGAGTGGCGTGTCGGTTCGGAGGTGGCAGGTTGTCAACATTCGCTGGATCTTTTCTCCAGGACACTCTAGTGTTTTTGAAAATGAAAAGGCAGAAAGATTGGCTGGTGCCGCATCGTTACAGGTTTATTTGATGCACGATAAGGCGTGTGTGGTCTAGGAGCATGTGGTTAATGCAGAAGAACAGATATACGATCATGGTCTTGAGAGAATGCAGCAGCAAGGGGTGGTTAGACAATATAAAATGACACAAAGTAGTGCAGATTTACATAACATATTTACGACACATACATGACGTTGCGGCGATTAGCCTTCATCAGCAAACAAATACATTCACAAACACAATATATAGTCAAGGAGATCTCCTGTGACTACATCAAAAGGTGACGACAGGTTAAAGGACTACATCAAAAGGTTAACACAGATTAAACATGGAGATCGACCTGTAGCGGACTGAAAGCACACTGACAACATTAACAGGTTTCTTTTCTGGATCTCTCCTCCCACAAGCGAAGATTGCCTTCCTGGGCTGGTTGTCTCTGCCTGCCCAGATGTTTTGCCTGGCTATGTTCTGACAAGAACTTCCACAAGGCAGTGCTGGTGTGGTTTTCGGTGTGTATTTCATGCAGATGGATTTCCGTCAAAGGTTTATGAGCTACATCAAACCATTTTATTTGCTCCCTTATTTTGTGCTGTCAAATATAAACTTTTTCCCGGGATAACATATGTAAATTGCAATAAACAAAGATGCATGAATAAATACGTAGGTGATATGTTCTAATGTTCTGATAACAGTAACTGTCAAATACCACACAGCAAAAATATATATATATATATATATATGTAATACCTTCGTTTACATACATGTACATTACTTTTCTTGCAATGTTATACTTACAGATAGATATCCTACATACGTCTGTCGAACATACGATCCCACATCAACGGTGTATTATTCTTTAAGATACGAACCTAAATTTTCAGGTACGAGTAAGTATGTTGTATAGAACTATTCAAATAGTAACAAGAATATGACATTAAATTGGTAATACAGTTTGCGTTTGCTGTATTATTAGGTTTATTTCTTTTCTTGTCTTAGTGTTCCTCTATTTATTGTTTTTCACTTGACACTTATAGATGACAATGAATAACTAGCAAGTACTAATCACAATATCATTTATTATTCCAAATTCCTTCTTTTAACGCCAGCAACTTAAATCTAACTCTGAAGGGAGAGACGTCGCTGAGCAATAATCACGCCTGTTTGAAGCTCAAATGTTAAAGGGTTTGAATACCAGTTTGAGGATATGAATAGTTATAACAACCACAAGTATCTGCTGATAGCATGCGTCCCCAAATATTCTTGACTAGTGAAATTGAATACCAATCTTTCTCGTGTAACTTACAAAATACAATCTATTTAATACATCTCGTTCTACAACTAAACTTCTAACTCCCAGTGCCTACCAAGCTCCAATTAATAAGCGTCTACATTATGCCCTAGGACAGGGGTCACCAAACTATGGCCCGCGGGCTGGATTCGGCAGCGACGTCATTTCATCCGGCCCGCTAACGGTACTCGAGCTTGCTTGATATAACGTGTGGAAGACGAGACGTTGTGATACAATTTAAATGTAAATATTATGTTTAGAAAGCCGGCTCCATGGCCGAGGGGTTAGCAGCTTTCTCCGCTAACCCCGAATACTCTCGTCACGTGACGCGACGAGAATTATCAGTGGTTCGAATCGCAAAAGTGACTTATGAGAGTATGGAGCCGGTCGCTCAGAAAGTCGTGGCGTGCTGATGAGCGTAATCTAGCCTAGGAATCAACATACAGCTGAAAGATGCTGGTGTTGACCGCAATATCCTGAAACAGGATGGAAACGCGGGAAAAAAAAAAAATTATGTTTAGAAAAATAGGAGATCTTCACGCGTGTGGAGACCTCTTGGCTGCTATGTGTCTTAAATTCATTATTTTCAATTATAAATTATTGTATCCAGATTTTCTTCTTTATTGTAATGTTTGCTTATTTCGCGCAATCTCAAGTCCTTCCCTGGCTTGTGGCAGCGCCGCCTACGCTCTGACGTTACCATGGTTTCCATGGCAACACACACGGATCTTTCCCTCTCCCTATGCGTCCGGCTGTCAACACAGGTCCAATGCTCCACAAATATTTACGTCTGTTTGCCAGTCGTCCATTTTATAAGTATGTAACAAGGATTTCTTTGTTTGACAGTTTAGTTTAGTTTAGTTTAGTTTAGTCGACGGATCAACATCACGGCACACGGGTGTAACCCATAAGTACTCCGTTTTTCTCCTAACTCAAACCTGAGTTTGGAGAAACTCAGCTCAGTGCACGAACCCCTTAGCACCGGCAAGGATCCTGAAATACTTGGGTAGATTTTTAACTCGAAATTTTGCCCGGGCAACGCCGTTAGGCTACTATTTTTCGATTTCCAACTGCTAAGGGATTTTTTACGTGCGAAACAATAACACGGGCGTCAGATCTCACTACCCAGAGACCAGGAGAAATGTTATTACTAGAAGTCCACGTGAAAAAAATCCCAGTCCTCACCAGGGCTTGAACTTGTGACATCCAGCACTCAAGGCGGACACCATACCTCGAGACCACGCAATATGCCTTTGGTGAGCGATAGCTTCACCAGTGACCCCTAGTCCTCCGCTTTTCTCGTGTTTCAATAGGATTTTAATTGTGTTTCTAATTCAATGTCTTTTTCATTTTCAGATCCCGTGTACTTTACCCTTCATCATGGCTACTAAGAAAAGAGAAATGGGCGCCGAATATCGCGTTTTCAATGAAGATTGGGGAGTAAAGTACTTCTTTGTGAAAACGAAGGACCAGAACACTAGTTGCGTATTACAGAGCTAAAGTGTTGCAGTTTTGAAAGAGTACAATATTCAGCGTCACTGCGAAACAAAACATCTATCAACATATGTAAAGTTTTCTGGAAAGTTACGCTTTGAGAAATATGAGTCCATGGAATGTGGTTTAGAAACACAAAGAAATCTCTTAACGAGAAAGTTTGCTGAAAATGAATATGCCACTCGTACACATTACAAAATAGTGCATAAGATGTCAGAACGAGGAACACTGTTTAATGATGGCAACTTCATCAAAGAGTGTATGATGGAAGTAGCAAATGATTTGTGTCCTGAGAAAGTCGATTTTGGAACTATCAGCCTTTCGGCAAGTTCTGTTGTGCGACGAACAGATGAACTTAGAGAGAACATAGTGTTACAGACACGCGAGAAAACTAGGAAGTTGTGGTATTTTCTGGTGCTGGATAAGTCTACTGATCTTTTGGGTGCGTCACAACGTCTCGTGTTCTATCGTAATGTCAATGTGGACTTTCAGATAACGGAATAGTTATCATCCGTTTGCAGCATGCATGGGACAACTGGAAATGACATTTTCATGGAAGTGCAGAAAGTTTTGCAAGACTATAATCTTCAATGAAATCATCTTCGAGGTGTTACAGTTGATAGAGGAAGACACATGGTTGGAGTGAGGAAGGGTCTAATGGGGCCGATAATTACTCAGTTGGAAAATTTTCAAATTCTAGCGCTCTGTTCATATACTGCATCATACATCAGCAAGCACTTTATGGGAAAGGTTTATATATTTCTTTTGTACTGAAACAAGTCGGTTTTGCTGTGAACTTCATTCGGGGACAATGCACTCAATCACTAATATTTCCAGGTTGTTCTTGAAGAAATTGATTCTGAATTCTGTGGCTTGCCTTATCACACATCAGTGAGGTGGCTCAGCTGCAGTAAAGTCCTGTGTCGTTTTTACAAGCTCCGAAATGAAACAGATGTTTTCCTCACTGACAAAAATATAGAGCTGATCCACAGCTGTCAGATCCTATCTGGCTGTCAAAGTTATAATTTGTTGTCGACATCACATCCCACATGAATGAACTGAATTGGAAACTTCAGGGAAAGGACAACCTCGTCTGTGATCTCTACAGAATCATCAAAGGATTTCGGAGAAAGCTGTCATTGTTTGAATCACAACTAGAAGGAGAAATCTTTTTTTCTTTCATTTTCACTGTTTCGAAGAGTTTTACGCCACAATCGCCGCTGATGTCAACCTCGATTTTCCGAAAACAATTATTCTTGACTTGAATAAACATTTATGGAGATATTTTCAGATATTGACAGAATTGAGAGTAACATTCTTCCTGTTCCAGAATCCGTTTGGCTGTAGCCTTGATGATGTGCCAGTTGATCTACAGATGGAGCTCTTTGATTTTCAAGCAAATGAGTTGTTGAAAGAGAAGCACAGAGAAGTAAAACTTGTTGAACTTTACCGCTGATTACCTGATGTCCAGTTCCAAAACTGAAGAAATTTGCCGCTGGTATGGCATCTGTGTTTGGAACAACTTATGTATGTGAGTGTGATGTTGTTTCCCCGAGAAGAGAGTGGGATCAACATGCACATCTTAAACTGATTATCTGTTGGGATTATTGACTGACTTTTCGTCTACCCTCCTCTCTTCTGTCTTCCCTTCCATATATCTATTTCTTTTACTCTCTCTATTATTCCCTCAACACATACTCCGACAACAGTTCCTTTCAACGATAAGATAAAAGATTTATTATAAAAAACTATGTCTGGTGTATGTATGGATATTGTCTATGTAGTTTGTATGTTCTTCTAGTGGGGCTGCCAGATAAGATGTTGATAGATAGTCTCCGTGGTTTCTCTCGTCTCTTCTCTCAGCTAGAGTACAGGACATGACATAGATACAGAACGGTCTCACCCTGACAGCTCCGTCTGCTTGAGTCGGTAGATATATCCGTTTTTTGTAATGAAAAATGTTCACCACTGTATGAATGTATTTAACCCGATCACCATATGCTGTCAGCGCACAGAATGTTCTTTATTATCTTATAGCGTTCTTAATTCCATCTTGGAAAACACATCGAGTTTCTATTGTTCTCTATTTTTGTCCTGTAAAAGTTCTACACTTAATTGATATAGGCACTTTGTATGCACCTTGCAACTCTTTGATACTGAGTAATTTGGGTCTTTTTCCTTTAGTTTGTATGATCTCTATTTTCCATTCTCTGTCCTCCTGACTTATTAAGATGACACTTCTTTTCCTTCCTTTCTTATGCACAAGTGTCGTGCGTTATGACTTTAAAGTGCTTTCTCGTGGGTTATCAACACTGGGTGATCTTGACCACAGCCATCTGTGTAATCTCTTAGTTGATAAGTCCCGCACTGGTATGGAAACCTTATTTAGGCATCTATGTTCCTTTATAGAATTAATGTAGATCCACGAATCGAAATTAATCCGCAGCCAAGCACTTTATCCCATTATAAGGGAGGATATTTCTTTTCATTACAGGACACATAATTCTATCTTTCCGTCCAGTTGGGGAACACACACTCAACTGACACAAAGAAGTGGCCACTCTCTTTAGATCATCTTTGTCCCGTCGTCCTTGACATTGCTGGACAAAGCCAATTCAGACTTCATTATCCCTTGTCAGTGGAAAATTTCTGATCTCGAACTTTCCCGTTGTTTAATACAACCAAACCGCATTCTGCTGTCCAGTCTTAGTCGCAAACCTACCTCCAGAACGCAATAGGCTGGTCCATGATACTGTCTGTCTTTGTAGCAAACCAATTTTTCCACTCTACATGTCACCTGTGTTGTAGTCGACTCTCCCGCCTTGACCTACATACACATGCGCTGGTCAATCCTTTGTGGTTATCCTTCTGTTTCATTAACCCTTCTCCCACCTCAGCCTTGTCTGTGATCACCTTCTTATGATGCACTGTATACAGTCGTCGATCTGGGAATCACTAACATTCAGCATTTCACGACATAGGCCCCCTCTTAAGAGATTAGACCGCGTCGAATCTTTCTCACTGTAGGTTTGATTCCCATGATCCACAACCCTAGGCTTCTTCCTCTGGATCTGGATGTCTGGATAAGAAATCTGCTCCTACATTCTCCTTTCCAAGGATGTATTCCACAGTGAAGTCCAGATGCAGCAACAACGTCCATCACATCCACCGTGCGTTGAGCTTCTGCTAAGTAGCTATTAACATCACGTGTTGATGATATGATTGGATCCTCACATTGCTCACTTCATTATCCAGTAGGCGCTCTAGTTGACACCCTACTATACTACTAACGACTGAAACTAGTGTTGGCTCCTCGCTCCTGTACGTCTGGTCGACCTACTTTCGACTTGCGTCAGCGACGGCTCACAATACAGACGGATTGTCCCATCCTGATTGTAACACTGCTTCCATGTCCTCTTGGTTTCCCCCGGCTTTGCCTCTGGGGATGTTCCGCCTCGTCCTCGTCGGACCGAGTCGTCTTTCCCAAATCTCCTGGACTTTTGCTTCCAGGACCATCTTGGGCGATATTGCATCTGGTCAGCCCATTGTCGGTTAGAGTCCTGGGTAATTCTCGCCTTTCCCGACGCTACCCACCCCTTCTGAACTTGGTTACCGGTGAAACTTTCACTCTTGTCCTTTCCCTGACTTGTGATTTCCCTCCTCCGGTCGTTGGGTAAATCTGACCTATCACGTACTGTCCCATAGGCCCTCCTATGTTGTACTGGCGATCTCTGGTCTTCGTCTGGACTGGTAACCTTTGTCCCAATGGCTGCCATCACCATAAAGTGCGAAGCGTTGCTCCCGGATCTCTCTTCATATTTCCTAATGAGATGTCTAGGGAGATTTTTCTTCTCTTCCCCGATCCGTATTTTGTAGATGTTCTTGGACACCACCTTTTCCACAGGATAAGGTCCTTTCCATCTTACTTGGAGTATATTGGTCTCTGCTGGACTCCACACTTCCACTTTGTCTTCCACTTTAAGAGCTAGTTTCCTCTTAATTCGCTTGTTTGGTGTTGCTTTCTGGCACTCCGAACAAGACTTCACCCACCGGCGTACATCTCCGGTCATTCCTGGCCAGCAATAATGGCCGGATATTTTCTGCAAGGTCTCTCTGACACCCATATGTCGATTCTCGCCTATGATGTGTCCACTCTGAAGAATGTGAGGACGGTGGGTCTCTGGAACCACCCACTGCTCGTGCAAGTTATCTCCCCTCCCAGCTCTCCGATAGAGTAGTTGATTCTTCAGAAAGTACTGTCCCCGTTCTGGTGGCTCAGCACTTCTTTGCAGCTTCCTGTAGCAAGGATGCAACGTAGTATCCTTCCTCTGGGCAGTATGCAATTCTCCTATCTCTGAGTTGTCGCATAGTGTCTCTGCCTCTTTTTCCTTCCCTTGCGATCCACTGACTACGGTTCCCTTGTGGGTTGGCTGTTTGGGCATCCCCAAAAAGACATATTTCGTGCCAATGATCATTGGGAATAGGGAGTCAGCTAATACCGCCGCAGGAATAATGCCCGTGACGTACCTGGATTTAATCTCCACCTTGGCGATTGGCAGCGTCATGGTAACAGCACTCCTCATTGCCGGCTTTAGCTCTATGGTCTCCCCTGTAAGTTGGTCTGGGCTTACTAAGCTGGCGTCCACCACCGCTTCCCCATCCAAACCTGTATCATAGAGACAAGCAACCTGCTGGCCATTGACTTCAATAAGTTCAACCACAGGTGGTCTCTCTTGGTCCTGAGTGTCTTTCATCTCCTTGACCGTTTCCTTGCCTTCCTCTTTTGATTCCTCGAGGTTGGTTATGCAATTGGCGTGTTTTCCCTTGCATCTGCAGTCCACAGTATTATGTGTTGTCGACTGGCAGTGAGTGTACCATGTTCCCTTCCTAGGTTTCCGTGTGTCCTTTGTGTTCCTTTCTCCTTCGCCAACCTCAGCCTTGTCTGTGATCACCGATGTAGGAATCACTTTGCATGCTGCGAAGTAAGAACTTTTAGGTTTCGATCTGCAGTCTTTTGTGTTGTGGGAGGCCGCCCTACAAAACGAACACCACTTTTCAGACCACTGTCGTTTCGCTTGAGAATTCGAGGTGCTCTGGGTTCCTACCTTCACCTTCTCTGAACTCTCCTCTGTGTGCTTTATATAAGGTTCCACTTTTTCTCCTTCCCAGTTTTTAGGTTTCTTTTTCTCTGGTTTCTCCTGACCTTTGGTTTGTGTACTTAGTTCCTCCGCTTCACCATGTACTTCCACGAATCGTTCCGCCAGCTTGTTCACCACATCAATTCGTTCCGCCCCTTGTTCTCCCAAGAAGGTTCTGAGAGGTTTCGACATTTGCTTTCGCATCTGGTCGACCACCATCATCTCTTCGAGACTCTCATAATCCCTCTTGAATTCTGCCAAGTCCATCCATTTCTGGAGATAGGATTTCAGCCTTAGACTGTATGCGGCGAATAGCTCTCCCGGCTCTCGTCTAGACGATCTAAACTTTTTCCGATATGTTTGTGCTGTGACTTCATAATGTTTCATCAAAGCTGCTTTCAATTCCTCGTACTGATTTTCCTGTCCTGGTGGTAGGCGTGTGTAGACCTCGTACCCTGAACCACGTAACGCCTGGGATACTTTAAGAGCCCATCTGGATCTTTCCAGTCCCATAGCGATTGCCATAGCCTCGAACCGATCCAAAAACTGGAATATCTTTTCTTTACTTTCATCATAGACTGCTAAAGGAAACTTCATGGCATGGTAACCCTGTCCACTCATGTAGGTTGCCCCAGGTGAAGATGAACTTCCTTCTGCTGCATCTATTTCACCCTTAGTTTGTGTCTTGAGTTCTAACTCTTTCAAGCGGTATTCATGTTCCATTTCTTGTCTCCTGGCATTCTGTTCCATTTCCAGTTTCTTGGTCTCCTGGTCCATTTTCTTGGCCTCTTGTTCCATTTCCAGTTTCTTGGTCTCCTGGTCCATTTTCTTGGCCTCTTGTTCCATTTCCAGTCTCTTGGTCTCCTGGTCCATTTTCTTGGCCTCTTGTTCCATTTCCAGTCTCTTGGTCTCCACCTCTATTCTTCTCACTTCCAACTCGGTCTTTCGCTCTTCTCGTTCCGCTTGACGAATCTCTCGCTCTCTTTCTTGTATGTAATCAGTTAAGTCTGAACCAGCCAACCCAATTTCTTCTCCGTTGGCCCTAAGTTCTGCTGTAGTTAGTTTGGGGGTGGCCATAGTTAAAGCAGGTAAGTCAGCACGTTGAGTAAAGACACCTCAAGGCAGAAAAGAATACTCACTATAAACAGATAATCTACCTAGAACCTATATCCTTAATCTATGCCTATCTAATATTATTAATCTACCGCACCACACAGTACATCACAACCACTCTCTCATCCACAAGAGGAGATATAGGATAAAGACTTATGTAGACGTGTGACCGTGTGACTAGGTATGTAATGTGTCTTACCACCTATCCACATTCACTCTGTCTGGAACTTTCTCACTGTAAAGTCACCAGCATTAATGAACTGTTTCTACCATAAATGTAATGGCACCATATATCCAATGGACGTCCTTCCATTAAAAGTCATCAATCTATACTTCTTCTTATTCCAATCAGTATGTCCCAACATGTAGGTACTCCGCTATGCCTGTGCCAATATGCAGGTCATATGGGTATAATGTATGTACGTATCCCGCTCGCTCCACCAATTATGTGATGTTGTTTCCCCGAGAAGAGAGTGGGATCTGCACATCTTAAACTGATTATCTGTTGGGATTATTGACTGACTTTTCGTCTACCCTCCTCTCTTCTGTCTTCCCTTCCATATATCTATTTCTTTTACTCTCTCTATTATTCCCTCAACACATACTCCGACAACAGTTCCTTTCAACGATAAGATAAAAGATTTATTATAAAAAACTATGTCTGGTGTATGTATGGATATTGTCTATGTAGTTTGTATGTTCTTCTAGTGGGGCTGCCAGATAAGATGTTGATAGATAGTCTCCGTGGTTTCTCTCGTCTCTTCTCTCAGCTAGAGTACAGGACATGACATAGATACAGAACGGTCTCACCCTGACAGCTCCGTCTGCTTGAGTCGGTAGATATATCCGTTTTTTGTAATGAAAAATGTTCACCACTGTATGAATGTATTTAACCCGATCACCATATGCTGTCAGCGCACAGAATGTTCTTTATTATCTTATAGCGTTCTTAATTCCATCTTGGAAAACACATCGAGTTTCTATTGTTCTCTATTTTTGTCCTGTAAAAGTTCTACACTTAATTGATATAGGCACTTTGTATGCACCTTGCAACTCTTTGATACTGAGTAATTTGGGTCTTTTTCCTTTAGTTTGTATGATCTCTATTTTCCATTCTCTGTCCTCCTGACTTATTAAGATGACACTTCTTTTCCTTCCTTTCTTATGCACAAGTGTCGTGCGTTATGACTTTAAAGTGCTTTCTCGTGGGTTATCAACACTGGGTGATCTTGACCACAGCCATCTGTGTAATCTCTTAGTTGATAAGTCCCGCACTGGTATGGAAACCTTATTTAGGCATCTATGTTCCTTTATAGAATTAATGTAGATCCACGAATCGAAATTAATCCGCAGCCAAGCACTTTATCCCATTATAAGGGAGGATATTTCTTTTCATTACAGGACACATAATTCTATCTTTCCGTCCAGTTGGGGAACACACACTCAACTGACACAAAGAAGTGGCCACTCTCTTTAGATCATCTTTGTCCCGTCGTCCTTGACATTGCTGGACAAAGCCAATTCAGACTTCATTATCCCTTGTCAGTGGAAAATTTCTGATCTCGAACTTTCCCGTTGTTTAATACAACCAAACCGCATTCTGCTGTCCAGTCTTAGTCGCAAACCTACCTCCAGAACGCAATAGGCTGGTCCATGATACTGTCTGTCTTTGTAGCAAACCAATTTTTCCACTCTACATGTCACCTGTGTTGTAGTCGACTCTCCCGCCTTGACCTACATACACATGCGCTGGTCAATCCTTTGTGGTTATCCTTCTGTTTCATTAACCCTTCTCCCACCTCAGCCTTGTCTGTGATCACCTTCTTATGATGCACTGTATACAGTCGTCGATCTGGGAATCACTAACATTCAGCATTTCACGACAGTGAGCAAACATTTTCAAAAATGAAGTATATAAAGTCAATACATCAAACGAGATTGACTGGTGAAGATTTGAAAGCAATTCTCTTGATTGTATGCAACAATTCCAAACCCAAAATTGATATCTTGAAAGCCAAATATCAGTTTCACAGATCTCACTAACCTGTTTTGCTGCTTGGTTTGTGAGATTCGGATATGTGCACAGTAGGTCTGATGTAACTATCATTTTTCGCCTTCTTTGATAACATCTTTAGTAAATAAATATGTTGCTTGTCTTTAAGTTTTGTGCATTGCACGATACTCACCCATGATTAACTTAGTTTTTCTTTTTTTCTCCCAGAGCTTTCGTTCTGGCTTGCAAGTATGGTTGACGTTAGCTGCATATCCTTTACATGACGTTTGCAGTCAAAACCAGCATTTGTTACTGTTGTTGATGTTTCGGCAAGTTTACGTTCAATAATTTGCCATTGCTTTCTGTACGACCGGCACCCATACCATAGTGTAAATAACCAGCGGAAAGTGTCTGCTGCCAAATCACGCGCAGCTGTGATTCGAACGCGGGTATACGGGATTACGAACCGCGTCCTTAATACCTTTGCCACGGAGACCGGCGCAAGTATTATACAGAATGAGAATGCGGCCCGCGCTCGACATGTTGTTAGTTATACGGCCCGCCGTGAAAAATGTTTGGTGACCCCTGCTCTAGTATAATGTAATGGAATATTGTAATATATCTGTTGTAATGTTTACCTCAAGGAGTTCGTCAGAACTGTGTTCTGTGCACCCTGTCTGTTTAACCTGCACGCCGAAAATATAATGAGAAATGTAAGAGATGATATAAACAGGGAGCTACATAATGTCCTAAATATAGTTGGTCATGTGCAAGACTGTGGTTTGGGATAAATCAATGAAACATAATCAAACGATCAATGGTCCAGGGCTGTAACAATCCAGCAGAATGCAGAAACATAAAGCCAACAGTGATTAATGACTCGAAGGCCGGTGTTCATCCTATTGAGGCACTATTTATTTGCCTAAGTCCAAGCTTGTCACATATTCAATAATATTAATGATAAATTACAATTTGTTGATACCGTGCCTGTTATGGCCAGGCGGGACGGTAGTCAAAATATTAGATATGAACAATATACAGTTGAATATGTTAGATACTTGCGACTATCATGTCCCGGTCCTTCTGTCCTTCACCAATCTGACTATGTGTCACCTTGCTCTGACTTTCTAAGTCCCATTCTGATATGGTCGCATCTGTCCATGATTTTCGGGCTGATATACATCATGCATTAATACTCTCGTCTTCTTCTCCAATATTTGTTGGCCATCATAATGTTGTCCTGCCAGTATATAATGTATCTCGTTCCAGAGAATTGAATCGTGCTGCCTCTCTTGTCAAACTCTAAGATCTGACTGTTTGTTGTTGTTGACAATCTCTCTGACGTTTTCTCCTTTTTTACGTCACCTCGTTGGTTTCTCATAAAAGTTGGTTCGCGATTTTCTCACCAACTTTATTTTACGTCATTTCATCTGCTCTGCTACTTTACACATGACATATCAGAGATTCGGTATAGTGATGATACAGTATTGGTATCCACAACACAGAATGGTATAGAAAACCTAATAGTCTCAACACAATTGAATAGTGACAATCACAACTTATGTCTTAACATAGCAAAACGAAGATAATGCATACAGATAAAACTACTATGGAGAAAGAAATATATGATAATGAGGAACATTTGGAGGTGGTGGAAAATGTTTAATATCTTGTGTCATTGAATACCAACAACGGTGGCACAATGAAAGAAATTAAATGACGATTATCAATTGCTCTTCAAAGACTAAAAAAGCTGAATAAATTATGGAGTGGGACAGACAGAACTACAAAAATTAGATTTTTAAAAGCATGCGTCTTTCCCATTGCAACATACGCCTGTATGACCTGCTGAGCAGCGCATAAATGCCTTTGAATATAAATTTTATAGACGAGTTCTCAGAATATCTTGGGTAAAAATAAAAAGAACAAATGCATCCATACTACAAGAGATGAATATTGAAGAAGGTTGCCTATTAAAGACAAGAAAACAAAGAAAATTGAAATATTTTGGTCAATTGAAACGTCACGAAAGCTTGGAGAGAACAATAATAGGGGGGGGGGGTATACGCCTGGGAAGAGAGGAAGAGGAAGGCCAAAGAGAAGATGGGTGCAGGATGTGGCAGATGATCTCCAGACGTGTGTATCAGTGTGTATCTTGCTTATGATCGAGAGAACTTCAGGAAAGTTGTTATGGGAGCGAGGTTCTGCAAAGGACATGCTACTGAATGAATGGTGTCTATGAACGTTGATAGAAATTACATATCAAAATTAGTTATTGTAAATCAAGAATGATTATAACCGTTCATTTCACCCAGTGGTGTTGAAAGAATCGAACGGTGAGTTTTAAGATGGCTGGTAAGGCATATTTTGGCTCGAAATGTTTTTTGGCAATGTGGGCAAACAATGCTCAACTTTCCAGTAGGGAGATCACCTGCAGTGGTTTTTCTGACCAGCCTTTGTTTTCAAAAGCACTTGCAGTCCTGTTTGCTTCACACGTGACTACACCCTTGCGTAATGATGGACGCTACGAATTTCAGTCTTTGGCAGCAGTCTCCCAAAGGTGGTGATGAATTCCATAAGCGTTTAGTGAAATATTCAGAGTGTCTTCAACGCTTTTCTTCGGGCTGCCTTGGGAACGTTTACCACAGAGCAGTTCAAAACCAATTAGAGAATAGCCGACGCTTTGAATTATTAGGGGTATTACTTTGCTTACGACAATCTTTATAGTAAGTATAAGATATGACGTTCTCTTTACACAGGTCAAATAATACACGGATGTTGTGAAACATCGGCTTCATTCTTTATCGTATTTTTTTTAAACTCTTTTTTTTTTTTTAAATAATTATTATTATCCATCAATATACTAATCAATGATGTCTCGGCCCGTTCATTCGACTTATAGTAATCCTCTATTTCGGTTCGTAATCTTTCATATTTAAATAATCGTGTCACAGTTCGTATTCACTCCTCCTGAAACAAACATTTATCTTGTTCACATGTATCCTACTTTTAGTATTCAGTCTTTACAATGAACATTCGTTCTTTGTCAAGGTCCCACTTCATAAGAGAAGGAACATAATAAGAAACACAGAAACAGGGAATGAAGAAGTGAGAGAATAGCAGAGACTCGAACATCCGAGATAGATGAGTCAGACATCCAACTACGCAGTACGCTCAGGCAGAACCCCACAGAAGCGTGAAAGGGTGAAAAGCTAGGGGCAAGCACTCCCCGACGAGAGTCTAGAGGGCAGACGGCCACTGGACACTGACTGGAGAGGGTGTAGCTTTGAGAGGGAGACACAGAGACAGACATAGCTTAGAATCCTTAAGTAATTAGCGATAGACAGATAATGTTGTGTGTAGAGATATTTTGAATGCTTTATATGATGTGCATGTAATATTATAACCATTGTGCGAGACGTTTATTCGCCTGATGACAGATATTGTAATAAACATAACGACAATGATCGAACCTCGAGTTCTGTCGTATCTGTGCTTGCACTAATCTGCCTGTCTGAACCCGAGTCTTTCTATCCCTATTTGTGAAACGCTGACACTCTTCTAGGCTCAAATTATGAGCTAAGGTAGCTTAAAGAAAGAAGAGGCAGATGTGTACAAGAGACAGACGAGCATACTATGATTATTAAAGACACCTTGTATCGATAGCATCTTTGATGCTCATAGCATCATCTTTTATTGATTAAATACACACACGATTTCGATATCATAAGACATGTCGACACGATACAGATAACTGTAGATCTACAAATTGATAGGAAACACTTAGACTTGTAGAAAACAGTATATATTCGAAACAATAAGCTGCCATAAACATTCATAATGAAGAAGGTAAATATCAGCTTATAAGAGAGGTTCCCGACAGGGATACATAATTTCTCAAGATCTTGTTTCCATATATAGTCAAAATATTATGAGGAACTTACAGGATATGAGAGAAATCGCCATCACATGACAAAGCATCAATAACACTGGTTTACGCACATTTGGGTGCCTTAAATTATATAGGTCAATAGTTCCCAGCCGGTGGGGAATTCAGGGAGGAATGTTAGGGTTTTGGGGGGGGGGGGGAGGGATTAAGACCACGGGTTAGCAGACTCAAATTGGCTTCATGGCCACACAAAACGCAATCGTTCCCCTTTCTTGAATAATGTGTGAGCGTGTGGGTATGTACATATATGTGTACACATATATATGTGTACATATGTGTATATAGGGGACTGCGTGGTATCGAGGTATGGTGTCCGCCTCGAGTGCTGGGGGTCCCAGGTTCAACCCCCGGTGAGGACCGGGATCTTTTAACGTGGACTTCTAGTAATAAAATTTCCCCTGGTCTCTGGGTAGTGAGATCGGACGCCCGTGTGTATTGTTGCGCACGTAAAAAATCACTTGGCATTTGGAAGTCGAAAAAGAGTAGCCTAACAGCGCTGCCCGGGCAAAATTTCGAGTTAAAAATCTACCCAAATTATTTCAGGATCCTCGCCGGTGCTACGGAGTTGGTGGACTGAGCTGAGATTCTCCAGACTCAGGTTTGAGTTAGGAGGAGAACGGAGCACATATGGGTTACACCCGTGTGCCGTGATGTTGATCCATCGACTAAACTAAACTAAACATATATGTGTGTTTGGATATATATATATATATACGAGGATTTTCTTTAGATATTCACAAAGAAACCTCTAATATATAATAGTCTTATGTTAACTCTAGTCTCCACCTTACCAACAATCATCCTGAATATTTATTTATGAATGTATATTACACACCACCACTATAATACAAACAGCCGAACTGGGCAACACATCTTGTTAGGTCTGGGCAATTGTGTAGACTGCACCTCAACAATCTCTACCGGCATTTTCTAATCTTCCTCATTATCGTATTTTATGTTAATAGAAGTTGACTATACCGCTTAAAATGACAGTATCAGAGTTTTCCAGCAAACATGACGTCACCCCTACGTAAGCTTGTTGTTGTCAATCCTACATGGGTATCGTCAAGGGGGAAGTAACCTGTAGTTGTAACCAGTGATGAAAATGGAAATAATCTTGACAGCTCATGCCATGTAGAAAAGTAAGGGGAACTATTTGAAACAAGAGAATTAACTCTCTCAGTGGTCACCCCTTTTCTTAACCCCAAAATCAAACGACAGATGTTGAAAGTCGCAACTATATTTAGATGATGTTGTCAATGCCAACCGCTCGCATTTGATCAAAAGGAGCGGGGAGGGGGGTGTGGACTAATGTTAAAATTAAAATCAACAGGTGTTCCTAGTCTGGACATAGTTTAACACTGGAATATTTACCTCTATATATCTTTGCTGTGTTCTCGGAATTTTCAGAGGCTGGACAAAACAATGTCACAGCTAGTTAATATCACACAACAGATTCGCACTGCCCAATTTGAAAAGTAGAACAGACAGGGTTCTAGGTAAAACAACAGCCCGCATGGCATTCCGGCATTCATGTTCTATTGTATGCTTAATAACAGCGTAAGACATCGCAAACACAAGACTTCGCTTGTACCATTTACACAAGTGCACACACTATTTATATTATATAATCTATGTTGTATGCGTTTAAAATACATTTTCTTTTGGTTTCATCAGGAATAAATTATGGCTCCGTGATTATCGGTTCGACTGTAGCCGGCATTATTGTGATCATTGTCATCGCTTTTGGCATTTGGAAATGCAGAAATCCCTAGAGGCAATCGGCTGTCACTACAAGCATGGTTTCTTAAAGACCAAGTGTGGATGTCGCACCAGTATCTGACCATCTTCAAGGTTAATTATACTACGGTACATTGTTATTCTAAACAATAGTTAATTATGTATAAATTAATGTAAAACTAACCAGTGTCAGTTTAAAAAATTTTTTGGGGTGTATTAATAAAAGTTACTTTTACTGCACACACATATCATGCTCCAATAATATCTCTTAGATCACAGTGCACGAAAAATCCGTTGCGCCTGCAGTATCCTCTTATGAGTTGCCAGAATCAGACACACTATATACATGCTAATCTACTAATCATTTCTGAGAGTAATGATGCTCCATGCCATGATGTCAAAGTGTCCAGCATCTTCTCTCATGGGCTTCCCAGCCTCTCTTCCCCTCCAAATATTTGGTTGTGATGACATATTCCAGCATTTCCGTTCTCATGACATATCTAAAGAATGGTGAATGTTTCCTTCTGATGCTTTGTAAGTTAACTTCTTATTAGTAACTTATACTGGGAACAAGTGGCGGCTTTTAGATGCTGAAATAAATATTCGTCGCCTATAAAGATACAAAGAGGAGTACTGCAGGGATGTGTACTGTCCCCAAGCCTCTTCATCTTATACACAGAACAAAGTTTTAAACAAGCTGAACTGCCTGGACTTAAGAACAATGGAAGAATCATAAACAATCTTAATTATGCTGACGTTACCGTGTTACTAGCAGAAGGCGAGCACGAGTTACAAGACCTAGTGAAACAAGTAAGCAAGTATAATGCAGAATGTGGCTTAAATATTAAAATCCAAAAAAAGAAAAACTATGATAATCAGCAGTACAAAGGAAAGGTTATTAATGAACATCACAGTAAACGGGGATATACTAGAACAAGTAACATGTTTCTCCTATCTTGGACATATAATAACAGATGATGGCAGAAGTGAAATAGAAATCAAGAAGACAATAGAAATGGCCAAAAATATTATCAACGGCATGAAATCAGTATTAACATCTAGAGAGACTACCAACGCATTACAAATGAGAATTGTCAAATGCTACGTATATTCAACGCTACTGTATGGCGCGGAAACCTAGACATTGAATGAACTAGAAAGTCGCCTAGAAACCCTGGAGATGTGGATATGCAGAGGAATATGTCGTATTTTATGGAAACATAAACAATCAAATGCAGAGGTTTTGGGAAAAACTGGAAATGAAGAGAGAGTTGATGAAAGAAATAAAGAGGAGGAAAGTGAAATATTTCGGCCACGTTAACAGACATGATACTCTTATAAAAACTATACTGGATGGTAATGTTAAAGGCATGCGAGCAAGAGGTAGACAACGATACAACTGGGAAGATAAAATCAAGAGATGGACGAATATCAACCTTACATAATATACAGTCAGGGCGAGAGACAGACAGTGTTGGAGATCCATTGACGCCAATATGCATTGTGGAGAAGGCACCTGATTGATTGATTGATGTTAACTTCTTTCAAAATATCTTCAATGCTCTTTCTGTCCGCCCATAGTGTTCTCGTCAGTCGTCTATAAAATAATATATTTCCACAAGTACTACACAATTCCTCTTCAAAGACTAAAACAACTGAATAAATTATTGAGTGGGGAAGATAGAACCACAAAAATTTGATTTTTAAGAGCATACATCTTTCCCATTGCAACATACGCCTGTGAGATCTGGACGCTTACTAAACAAGCTGAACAGCGCATAAATGCCTTTGAATATAAATGTTATAGACGAGTTCTCAGAATATCTTGGGTAAAGAAATGAACAAATGCATCCATACTTCTAGAGCTGAATTTTCAAGAAGGCTGGCCATTAAAGACGATAAAACAAAGAAAATTTAAATAGTTTGGTCACTTTAAACGTCACGAAAGTTTGGAGAGAACAATAATGGAGGGGTATATGCCTGGGAAGAGAAGAAGAGGAAGGCCAAAGAGAAGATGGTGCAGGATGTGGCGGATGATATCCAGAAGGGTGTGTCAGCATCTTGATTATGATCGAGAGGTTTTCCGGAGGGTTGTTATGGGAGCGAGGTTCTGCGAAGGACATGCTACTGTATGGTTGAATGAACTACATAATTCCCCACTTGTCGTTAATTGTCAATGATTTGCTTCCTTACATCAGGATTGGCTCAACATAGGTATAAGATTCTGTGTTGTGATATTGACTCCTTCTAACACCTCCCTAGTTGTGTCTTTGGTTTGTTAAGCTCGGTATTTTTGGCGGGTAAAATTTTTAAAAAAGAAAAAAGTCTGATCTAATGGGTGATAGGTCTCATCATATGTGTGTGTGTGGTCTGGGTGGAGTGGAAGGAGCCGGTGTAAATAGTAAGCGTAAAGAAGGTGGTGCTGTCCCCCATGTAGTTGCCACCTGACCGGTCAGCGCCCGAGTGACCACGAGTCCGGTCATCGGTCTAACGAGTAGCGGGGTATCTACTGGTGCTAACAACGGACAACCGACTGAGTCCTTAAAATGTCAAAACTTAAAAAACACAGAGATGTGCACAATGTGGGACAAAAAATCAATACTCATTCTCCTAACAACTAATCCAGGGGCTTATCGTCATTGTAATGAACTAGGTGGGATATTACTGATATAAACCGGGCGGGGTGGTCGGGGCCATCGCGGGCGACGGACTCGGGGGCGAACACGACCGGGCGGTCGCGTGGGCACGGGTTCGAACCCTCGAGCCGCTCCGGGTGTCATATGAAAATTGTAATAAGTAAAAATGTAAATAATTCGGATGTATGAGCTATAGTGGTTCGTAGTGTCTTATACATTATCATCATATAAATTACACCGCTTCAAATGAAAACCTTAGCAAAGAAAAGATGGTCGAAGTAAAGGTTGTGGTGGGCGTGGCTTAGTGCTATACGTTGTTACAGAGTGGGTGAGTGAAAGAGAATCTCGATAAGTGCTTCCAAATACTTTCTCCATACGGTATCAGATCGTTAAAGAGAAACCTTAGAGAAACAAGTAAAGATGGCCTTCGATGTCCTCCGTAGGTGCCGGGTTCGAGTCCCAGTGGGGAGGTCGAGCGGGGTAGAAGAAATATTGATAATGTTTTTGTTACTTAGTTGTGATGGCGATAGCTGGTGGTAGTAACAGGCTATGTGTAGCAAAGGAGAGGTGATGTGTTGGTTGAAGCTTAGGTGGTATCCCAGACGAGGTGACAGGTTCGAATCTCGGTGTTGTGCCACTGGTAAGGGTAATAGTCGTCAGAGTGTGTGCCGTTTCTAGCTGGTCCTACGGGTTAGGATTAGGGCCGCCTTTTCCATCCATGTCAAGCTGTGTCCACAAGTCCAAGGGGAAAACAGGCAGCCAATTTCATCTTTGTACCTACGAGTCACAAAATATAACCTAACTTAAAAATCAGAATATGATTCATAACCTCAACAGGTGTTGCCAAAAATCAATACTAATTTTCATAACGGCTAATCCAGGGGCCTATCGTCATCGTAATGACCAAGATGGGGTATTGATAATACTAATATCTCCGTCATTGCAAATAGTTCGCGATATTAATAAAGGTTCATATAAAGGCTGGTATTGGATTAAGGGATTAACACCTATTGTCGGGCCATCCACAGAAAATCAATACCACCATGCTAGATTCTTCTCATAATTGCGACCAGTGCCTTATAGATGTAACCGTTATTGCAGATGCAGTTGTGTGCAGACTAATCTACTAGGTCACAGGTCTAGGTCATATCGACAAAAACGGTGAATAAATACGGTAGAATATTCACTGTACAAAGCAGTCTCTACCAGCCGATCAGATCGGGGAAACCGGACAGGACAACCTTTTGTTACGAGTCCACAGCAGCATATATCGTGGATAAAACGACCATCCTGTGTCAGGCAGAAGGACCTCTTTTTGACAACACCAAAACAGATCTCATCAAGTATCAAGTCGCTAATTGTAAGTTGGATGTTGATAAATCTTTCACATTTTCATTATGTTTCTTCATGTCGACACACCATTAACCTAACAATACTAGTATAATACAGGGGGATATATAGGACTAGATGCATATAACTGATGAGGAAACAACAAAACATTATCTTAATATTTCATATCAGGCTATGTCTCCCTTCTCTCGTTTTTATATGTCCGAGTCGTCCTGGGGCTATCGAGTAAAACCAATGAACACCTCAACATCAATATAACATAAACCGGTCTCGAAAAGCAGCATAGGCACCTGTAAATAACTCATCACATTGTCCGACTAAGCTTTTCTCATAATCATAGAGGAGAGATGCGCCTGAAAAATATGTTTTCATGTCATATGTATATATGAAGCTATATACAGGCGATCTCTAAGGACAAATTTCTTCATGTCACAGTTTACAAATTACACAACTAACTAACAAAAAACATTATCACTTTTTCTTCTACCACTAGACCGCCCTACCGGGATTCGAACCCGATGATAGTATTTGGAAGCACTTACCTAACTACTCGGCCACTCAACCAACCCTCATCAGCGAATAACACTAAGCCACGCCCACCACAACCTTTACTTCGGTCATCTGTTCTTTGTTAAGGTTTTCATTTGAAGCGGTGTAATATATATATATATATATATATATATATATATATATATATATATATATATATATATATATATATAGTAACAAGCTACGTGGAGGGTCTCAAATAGCCCTGTCACAATATTTAAATGATCTTCTATATAGCCCTGGCTGGGATAGGTCTTTACCTGCCAACCCTCCTCCGTTTTCCCCGGACTCACTGTCACTCTTTCTTTCGACCTAAGGGCCTATTTCCTGCCGTGTTCTTCTGGCTGATCCATATATATAACAGTGATCGTTGGAATAAACTAAAACTTGATTTATTAAATCAATAAAGAACAGCACAGGAAAACATTAAGGCAGATAAAACAGATAGTTCTAAACAGACACGACACAGATAAAGTTCAGGCACAGAGCCTCAGGTAGCCAGATGCACAGACCCAGCTTCATACACTGTCCGATCCGTCCAAACACAGCTCACCAAGTGTGCAAGAATCTCCTTCCTTCCAGGTAATTGGTTGTACGTACAACAGCCTTCTGTAGACCAAACTTCCAGGTTTCCATGGACCACCGTCCTTTTTAGTAAACAAATGTTCTAGGGAAGTGCCATGTAATCACCTGTCATAATGTCAGGTAGGAAATAATGTCCTGGAGAATAGTTCTCATATAATAATGGGTATGTCTGAGTGATTGGCGGGGTCCAGCCAATAATACAAAAGGACTCAATCCAAACGTATCGAGATGACTGGTGATGTGTCAGTACAGCTGATGGTCATTCTTTCAAGGTCAGCAGTGGCTCTATCTTGTAGAGATCATATTCTTACAACAGGCATGGCCCAAACCCTGCCATGGCATAGTCATAACCTGCTTTCTGCGTAGAGCCCTGTCGAGACCTTCAGCTCTGTTCATACTTTCAAAAGAAGGACCCTTTTAATTCCACTACTTCAGTAGTATGTTGCATCTCTGTCGTAATCTTTAAATCACTTGACATGCTGCAACTATCAAACGGTATGTGTTGGCACGGCCATCAATTGACCAGCAGCTGCACCAGTGCACATTTGACGCAAGGCGCTCCATCGGGTCTACCCGAAAGGAAAGACAAATATATACTCGCTCCATGTAAAGATTGTGGTATGAAGATAACCCAAAGAACCATCTTTCATGGAGATTTGAGCAAACAAGAGAACTGAGAGTTTCCGAAAGCCGTTTCCCCCTGTTTACCAAAAATAAAAGAATGCATAAGGACATGGGCCACTGGCGTTTCGCTACATAGGCCCCCTCTTAAGAAAGTCGAACCCTACGAACTTTCTACTGTCAGTGGTTCTGTTCGAATGACCCCACCCTCACATTCAACCATAGGATGCCGTGATAGGAAATCTGCTCCCACATTCTCCCTTCCAGGGATGTATTCGACCGTGAACTGATACGGTTGTAGGAGCAATGACCATCTCATTAACCTCGCGTTCAGTTTCTTAGAAGTTGCCAAAATTGTCAGAGGTTGATGGTCGGATTGCACTTTGAAATGGACTCCATACAGATAAGGTTGAAATTTCTGTACCGCCCACACTAGAGCTAGACATTCCCGTTCGATGGTGGAGTAATTCCGTTCGGCAGGTAACAGTTTTCGACTGGCATATGCCACCGGACACAGCACCGAAGGATTATCTCGCCCTTCCTGCAACAGAGTTGCCCCAATCCCTATGTTACTCGCGTCGGTTCTCAGAACAAACGTTTTCTCCAAATCTGGGAGTTGCAGGACTGGCCTATCCACCAAAGCCTGTTTCAGCTTCCCATAAGCTTCTTCACAGCTCGGGGTCCAGATTATAAGATCTGGCGATCCTTTCTTCAGAGTCTCGGTTAACGGCGCCGCAATTTCGTTGAACTTTGGAATAAATTTCTGGTAAAACCCACACAGAGACAAGAAAGACCTAACATCTTTTTTGGATCTAGGACGGGGTGCGAGACGGACCTTTTCAATATTCTTTTCTTCCGGTACCAGTCCCCCTGGGGTAATAGTATGTCCCAGAAATTCCAAGGATTGATAGCCAATCATGCATTTGGCTGGACGGGCGGTTAACCCTTCCTCTTTTAACCTTTTGAAGATCTGTCCCAAGGACCTCAGGTGATCACTCAGATTGTCAGACGCGATGAGAATATCATCCATAAACGAGACCACAGAGGGATCCTTTAAAGGGTCTAATAACATTCTCATCATGCGAGTGAACACACTGGGCGCATTGCTCAGCCCAAAAGGCATCACCTTAAATTCGTAATGGCCGCTCGGAGTACTGAAAGCGAGCATGGGTCGAACCTCAGGCTTCCCAGGGATCTGATAATATCCCCGACTTAGATCAATTTTTGAAAAGAACTTAGCCTTATTTAATCTGGCAAACAGTTTATTTGTGTTTGGTAACGGCTCCACTTGGAATGTCGTACAACTGTTTAAATGCCTGTAATCAATACATAAGCGGTGCTCCCCGCTTGGCTTCCTCAACAAGACAACCCCGGCATTATAAGGAGAAGTCGAAGGAGTTATGATGTCATCATCCAGAAGCTTCTGGATTTCTGCTTCCAGGGCCTTCTCTTTCGAAAAGGGCACTGGATATATTTTTTGACGAACGGGGTCTTGGGTAGTCAGAGTCATATCAAACTCGACCAACCCTGTCCGCCCTGGACGATCGGTAAGAATCTGTTGATGGGACTCCAACAAACGGATGACCAGTTCTGTTTCTTCAGTCGACAGATCAGGATTTATATGTACATCCTTATAGGTTTCCCCAGGTTGTAAAAGATACTCCCTATCCGCGTCTTCGCCCGATTCAGTTTCCATCGCGACCGCCATAGTCATGAGTGGGAGAGAAGTACCATCGGATCGTTCCTCATATTTTTTTAAGAGGTTAATGTGAAAGATTTTAGATTTCCCCCTGATCCGGATAGCATAATTGGTACGGGACACAACCCTTTCCACCGGGAAAGGCCCCTGCCAACCAATCTCGAGTTTATTGGAACCTACTGGAAGTAACAACAGAACCCGATCCCCACCTTAAGAGACCTATCTTTCGTCCTTCTATTGTAGTAGGCCGCGTGTCTCTTCCTGGCCGCTCTCAGATTCTGAGCTGCCAAAGCCCAACCCGTCTGGAGTTTCTTCTTTAACTCTTCGACGTATTTATATGAGGATACAACTTCTTCGGAAGTTTCTTCCTCTGTCCAACATCTCAATAAGGCTTCTAAGGGACCCTTGATTGGCCTCCCGAATAGTAGAGTGGCTGGTGGCAACCCGGTCGACCCATGGGGAACCTCCCGATAGGCGAACAAGGCGGCTGAGATATACTCATCCCATCTGTCTGGTTTCTCTTGAGCCAGCTTCCGAAGCATGGTCATCAAGGTACCATTAAACCTCTCTACTTGCCCATTAGACTGAGGGTGGTACGGGCTTGTGTGAATGTGGTTAGTCTGGAAGATACGAAAGACTTCTTCCATCAGCTTACCACAGAACTGAGACCCATTGTCCGTTAGGATCTGGTTGGGAAATCCCAACCTAGTAAAGGTCTCCATCAGTGCATCAGCCACTCGCTTAGAGTCGATTGTGGCCAACGGTATCGCCTCGCCCCACATGGAACAGCAATCCACCATCGTGAGAAGGTACTTATTCCTCTTCCTAGTCCGAGGAAGAGGACCAACAAGATCGATGGCAACTCTCTCGAAAGGAGAGTTCATAATGGGCATGTCTCCCAGGACTACCGGAGCTGTCCAGTGTTTTGGTGCCACACGCTGGCACTCTGGGCACGACTTGACGTACCTACGCACGTCTCCAGTCATCCCTGGCCAGTAGTAATGGCAGGAAATGCGCTGGAGAGTTGCCCCGACACCCATATGTCCACTGAAAGAAATGGTGTGTCCCATATGAAGAAGCTGTTCCCGATAAGCCTTAGGAACTACCAGCTGTCCATGCTGGCGATCCTCCACTCCGGCTCTTCGGTACAGTAATCGATTCTTCATATAATACTGACCCCGTCTTGGTGGGTCAGAACTTTTGGGCAACTGGTTGAAGCAAGGTTGCAAAGTAGCATCCTGGCTTTGAGCAGCTCGTAACTCCCCAGGCAAGGGATTCACGATCAAGGCCGGCGTCTGCTCATCCTCCGATTGAGATCTGGTTTGCATCGCCCCTACGTACATGGGTTCGGTTGGAATCCCTAGAAAGACGTAGCGACAACCCAAGATCATTGGGAAGATAGGATCTAGCAGAACGGCTGCCTGTATAGTGCCGGTAACATATTTAGATTTGATGTCTACCTTCGCAATTGGAAGAGACATCGCTACCGCACTCTTTGTCGCCGTTTGAATCTCAATAGATTCCCCGGTTAGCTGCTCCGGGCTCACTAAGTGTGATGAAATTACAGCCTCAAACTGCAGACCGGTGTCATAGAGACACTCAACTGGTTGTCCGTTCACAAGTACCGTTTCTACTACTGGTGGTTTTTCTGAATCATTGTTCCCAAGATCCCTCCCTTCTACTTCCTGGTGAGACCCTTCCCCGGTTTCCACAAGACAAGCAGCATAGTGAGAGTCTTTCTGTTTACGCCGGCAATCAACCGTATTGTGTGTGGGAGATTTGCAATAGGCGCACCACTTTTCACTCCACTTTCTTTTAGGAGATCCAGGTGGACTCTTACCAGAGGGTTTCTTAATAGGAGCTTTCTCGAAAGGATCCTCCTTCTTGGGGTGAGCTGTTTTAGGGTTCTTCTTCTTTCCAGACCAGGTGTCTGGTGGTCGGGGATTGGGTTGTGACAATTCCCCATTATCCCCATGAGCTAGCACATACCTTTCCGCCAATGTGTTGACTATGTCTAACCTTTCTGCCCCATTTTCAAGCAAGAAGGTTTGCAATGGCCTAGGCATCATCCTCTTCATTTGGTCCACGACCACTAATTCTTCCAAACTTTCATAGTCATTAGCAAATCCAGCTAATGACATCCACTTCAAAAGGTAAGACTTCAGTCTGACACTGTAGGCTGCGAACATCTCTCCTGGCTCTCTCTTGGACTTTCTGAACTGCTGACGGTATGTATGGGCTGTCATCTGGAACCTTTTCAATAATGCTTTTTCCAGAGCCTCATAGTCATTCTCCATACCAGGTGGCAACCTTGAGTAGACCTCGTACGCGGTCCCCCTCAGGCCCTGCGAGATTTTCAAGTTCCATTTCCCACGTTCCAGCCCCATAGCCAAAGCCATCGACTGGAATTTTTGAAGATACTGGTCGATCTTCTCTTTGTGTTCATCGAACGGAAGTAATGGGAACTTCATTGCCTGGTATGGACCGCCACTAGAAGTTGTTGAGTCAGGGAGAACTGCGCCTCCAACTGCACCCTCGCTTTCCTTGGCCGTTTTAGCTTTCAGCTCCAACTCCCTCATACGAAACTCATGGTCTCTGACTGCCTGCTCAGCCTCCATCTTTCTAGCCTCCGCCTCAATTTTCTTGGCTTCGCGCACAGCCTGTCTGAAGTCTCTTTCCACTTCCTGCACATATTTCTGTAACTCCGCTCCATCATAGCCCATCTCACGCCCTGTAGCCTGTACGTCAGCGACATTAAACCCAGTTGATGCCATCTTAAACTCAGAGGGAAAGTGCCCAAGAAATTGTATAGAAAATGATTATCTCACATAACCAAAATATATATATTACACGACCACAACACGTCGTATGTCGGTCAGTCTGTGTCAGGAAGAGTATAGACAATAGCCAGGCACGGTAGGCAGAACCTATTGATAGTAGACAAGAATATCTGTCCCCTATCACTAAATCAGCCAGAACTCCACCAGGATTTCAAATATCCCGCGACGTGCCCCCAGAAATTGTAACAAGCTACGTGGAGGGTCCCAAATAGCCCTGTCACAATATTTCAAAATTATTCTCTTTATATAGCCCTGGCTGGGATAGGTCTTTACCTGCCAACCCTCCTCCGTTTTCCCCGGACTCACTGTCACTCTTTCTTTCGACCTAAGGGCCTATTTCCTGCCGTGTTCTTCTGGCTGATCCATATATATAACAGTGATCGTTGGAATAAACTAAAACTTGATTTATTAAATCAATAAAGAACAGCACAGGAAAACATTAAGGCAGATAAAACAGATAGTTCTAAACAGACACGACACAGATAAAGTTCAGGCACAGAGCCTCAGGTAGCCAGATGCACAGACCCAGCTTCATACACTGTCCGATCCGTCCAAACACAGCTCACCAAGTGTGCAAGAATCTCCTTCCTTCCAGGTAATTGGTTGTTCGTACAACAGCCTTCTGTAGACCAAACTTCCAGGTTTCCATGGACCACCGTCCTTTTTAGTAAACAAATGTTCTAGGGAAGTGCCATGTAATCACCTGTCATAATGTCAGGTAGGAAATAATGTCCTGGAGAATAGTTCTCATATAATAATGGGTATGTCTGAGTGATTGGCGGGGTCCAGCCAATAATACAAAAGGACTCAATCCAAACGTATCGAGATGACTGGTGATGTGTCAGTACAGCTGATGGTCATTCTTTCAAGGTCAGCAGTGGCTCTATCTTGTAGAGATCATATTCTTACAACAGGCATGGCCCAAACCCTGCCATGGCATAGTCATAACCTGCTTTCTGCGTAGAGCCCTGTCGAGACCTTCAGCTCTGTTCATACTTTCAAAAGAAGGACCCTTTTAATTCCACTACTTCAGTAGTATGTTGCATCTCTGTCGTAATCTTTAAATCACTTGACATGCTGCAACTATCAAACGGTATGTGTTGGCACGGCCATCAATTGACCAGCAGCTGCACCAGTGCACATTTGACGCAAGGCGCTCCATCGGGTCTACCCGAAAGGAAAGACAAATATATACTCGCTCCATGTAAAGATTGTGGTATGAAGATAACCCAAAGAACCATCTTTCATGGAGATTTGAGCAAACAAGAGAACTGAGAGTTTCCGAAAGCCGTTTCCCCCTGTTTACCAAAAATAAAAGAATGCATAAGGACATGGGCCACTGGCGTTTCGCTACATATATATACAATGATAATGTATAAGACACTACGAACCACTATTGCTCGTACAGCCGAATTATTTACATTTTTACTTATTACAATTTTCATATGACACCCGGAGCGGCTCGAGGGTTCGAACCTGCGCCCACGCGACCAACCGGTCGTGGTCGCCCCCTCGTTCGCCGCCCGCGCTGGCCTCGACCACCCCGCCCGGTTTATATCAGTAATATCCCACCTAGTTCATTACGATGACGATAAGCCCCTGGATTAGTTGTTAGGAGAATCAGTATTGATTGTTTGTCCCACATTGTGAACAACTCTGTGTGTTTTTGAAAGTTTTGACATTTTAAGGACACAGTCGGTTGTCCGTTGTTAGCACCAGTAGATACCCCGCTACTCGTTAGACCGATGATCAGACTAGTGGTCACTCGGGCGCTGACCGGTCAAGTGACACCTACATGGGGGACGGTACCACGCTCCTTCCGGTCCACCCTGACCGAACACACACACACACACACACACACACACACACAGGAAGCCCCGCTCCTCCCGATCCTTAGTGGACTTTTTAAAAAATTTACCCGCCATAAACAACGAGCTTAACAAGCCAATCACACACCTAGGCAGGTGTTAGGTGGAGTCAATACCACACTACAAGGACCGGATCCTTCCAGAGACACCACACAACCAGCTGGAAGGATCCTAAGCGGATCCTTTGGATCCTTCAGGATCAGATCCTTCAGATCCTTCTGTTTTTGGTGGGTAGGCATCATAAAATACTACTAACACTTAGATGGCTTCACCACTTGCCAAGGTCGAGACAAGAAAGCTGAGCTGATCCACAACTCATGTGACCGAGTGAGATGGCGACATACGAACGCCCACGATTACTGGCATGGCACATGATGATGATGATGATGATGATGATGATGATGATGATGATGATGATGATGATGATGATGATGATGATGATGATGATGATGATGATGATGATGATGATGATGATGATGATGATGATGATGATGAAACGTTGACTTCTCGTTTAGAAAACAATTGCAAAATATTGAACGTACAATTGTTTAAACAATCAATTATAGGAACACCTTCCTATGTTTATGAAAGACTTTTTCCCTTCAAAAAGTCTTTACCCCTAATCCCTCTATTCTATACCCTCTCTTTCCTTTCACAACCCCTCAACCAACAATCTATTCGTACTCTTTTCTCTGCAATATAGTAAACCACTATACATTTCTTGTTCGTTCTTGGTTCCTTTACAAAATATATACATCATAAGAACAGCTCGTATAAATCATTATCGTACATTTGACATTCTGAAATTCCTCACTCTTTCACAACACAGGATAAACAGACAACAATGTAGTTAGAAAAAGTAAAGAAGGGGTGCGCACCCAGTTTGTGAAAAGTATAAGAAGTATAATGAATGAATAGTCAACACAATCCCATTTACCTCTCTTTCCCACGAAAAAACTTTTGTAGAAAGTTTTTTCTAAAATATGTTCTATGAAATACATATCCGTTTACTCTAAATTAAGTTGCTCTAAGTTTTCTCAACATATATATATTCAACATTTATATTGCCATCCACAACCTTGTCTATATTTCTGATATCTCATCTCCAACCACGAACCAATGTTCATATTCCATGAACATTTTAAATTAATTAACGCTGATTTTTCACAGCTCCCATATCTTTCCCCCTCACATCCCATGATATGCTTCCTTGTCCACCCATATATACCTCAGTTTATATGCTGCCATTCACAGTCTTCCCCCCTTTTCTCTCTTTTTCTATATACCCAACCTTATATCGTCATATAATGCTGACTTTAATGCAGCTCCTACTTTACTTTCTTCATGCCATCCCCGACCTATGTTTCCAATACTTCATATCCATAAGAACCTCTTCATGTCGATTATCACAGCAACTTAATATTCACAAAGAGATTGTGTCTCTCTATTAGCCCTCAGTAGTTTTATTAACTCTTTTCTGAACGAAGGGTCTTAAATAAAGCCCCATGTATTTTCTTTATTCTAGCCAACACCATAATTATTTAAAAATTAAACTTACTTAACTAAATTTGTTACATATTTACTAACAAGGTAACTTAACACACCAAACAACTTAGCTAAATAAAATCAAAACAGGACATCATTACCCCCCCCCCCCCAATAGTTTTTTATACATATTTATGTTTCCCCTCATTTTAACTAAAGATGTCAACTCATTCAAAGAAAAACACATTTTAAAATAATATAACATGCATCCTAATCTAAAAGTCTAAGAACACAATAACCCTATTCTAAAATCAAATAATAACAATCATTTTACAGGACCAAATCAAGTAAAAAAACATATTACATATATGAGGTATTAAAAACTCAAATTCAATAAAAACAACTGTCTTCTCGCTAAAGAGAAGGTTTTCAAAAAAAAATATAATTCACTTATAATTAACTACGTAAAGTGACCCAGCAACTTTGGCCTCCTATACGAACCAATGTAACACATATCTATTCACACAAGTCATTCCATTATTTTTAAAAGCGAGAAAACACCACAACTCACTGCCAAGTATATATATATATATATATATATATCTGTTATCTACAGACCAATTCCTAACTTAAAACAATATCTGTTCTCTCAATAAAAGTCATTAACCAACAATGACCGTACTATCTACCAATAAAACTTCGGGTTCGGCACACCAATTGTTTCCCCTTCATTTATAGCAACTTCTTAATCATTACCATTAATCACCGTATTTCTAGCACCAAACAAACTTGTCTATTTACTATAGAGTACATCTACCTGCTGTACTATTGACCAAGAAAACTCAAGAAGTTGAAACATATGCTTCACTCGAATTTACATCTATACTAGTTATCTTAATACCTAACTACTCTTCAAAACCATATATGAAAAGTATCAATAGAAGCCTTTTCCCTTTCTACTGTCTCATATACTTCATCAAGTATCTCTTTCCTTTTTAAATCATGAAACTTATTTCTTGTTATCTGCAGTATTTTCTATCCATTTACTTCCTACGTTTCCACTTCTTCAATAACTCCAAGTTTCTTTGAATAAGTGCTATCTCTACATCAATATCTTCTTCTTCGTATAACTTTTTAGTTTCTTCCATACTACTATTTGATTCTGACTTTTCATCCATTTCTTCTTCTTCATCTGTATGTCTATCGCTAGCAGCCGCTAATTTCTTCCGTTCAATATCCCATCTAATTTCTCTATCATTCTTTCTTAAGGACCTTTCTAGTAGAGGCATATCTTCACCGCTTGTTGAATAATCTCTGATTCTTCTCTGTCTTTTTACTTCTTTTTCTCTTTGTTTATCCATTCTTCTTTTCGTTGCTTGTCTAGTATTCTTAAATGGAGCACCTATTTCTTCTTCCATAGACTCTATACTATCATAACGATCCTCATTTACATTTTCTTCTTCTATCGTTTTCGACATTGTCTGTTCTTGAGTATCATCGCACGCTGGAGTTGTTATTAACTGATTTTGTACTGGATCTTTTTTAAAAGCTGGGGTTATTGTAGCTCCTCTGACGACTTGTTCATCTAAGTATCCGGTGTCTGAATAATAATTATTATTATAATTATTATTTCCCTTATCATCCTCATCTCTTCTTAAGTGTTCCACGTGTGCCCTTGCTACATGTCCTGTGATCTGGTTCTTGATACTATACGATACATTTCCTAGCTTTTCCAAAACGTAATAACCTGGGATCCAACGAGCATCAAACTTAGAGTTCCTTCTATGCTTCTTGTAATAAACTTTATCACCCACTTTAAACTCCTGTAATTTTGTATTCACGTTTTTGTACTTTTTCTGTCTTTCTCTCGCTTTAATTATATTATTCTTTAATCTTACGTGTGCTCTATGCATTTCTTGTATGATGATCTCTTGAAAGTCTTCCCCCATATATTTCCGTCTTGGTTTTAACAGATTATCTATAGGTAGTATTGGTTCTCTCCCGTGTATTAAATAGAATGGTGAAAACCCCGTGCTCTCATTTTGATTTGTGCGTATAGCGCTAAGCGCAGGTCCTAGGAATAAATCCCAATCTTTTTCATGTTCATCAACGATCTTTGCTATAATATCGTATAATGTTCTATGTTGTCGTTCGTTCTTAGCATTTGAAGAAGGTCTGTAGTATGAGGTCTTTATATGTTTTATATTCAAATCTTTTAATAACTTTTCGAATTTCTTATTCACAAATTCTTTACCATTATCCGTGAGTATAATCTGTGGGCAACTAAATCTTGGTACGAACTCCTGTAAAAAAATATTAATGACAGTATCTGCGCTCTTATCTGGGATTGTATAAACTTCCGGCCAAAGACTATAGACGTCTACTATATGAATTAAATACACGTTCCCTGATAATGTTCTAGGGTGAGGACCCGATATATCTAAACTAATTTTTTGCATAGGAAACTGAGGAATATCTGTATCTTGTAAGGGACACTTAATTGTTTTCATATTCCTTAATCTGCATCTTTCACACGTATCTACATATTTACAAGCAGATTTAAACAAGTTCGGCCAATAATATTTACTCGTAAGTGCTTTCACCAATTTATCACGACCGAGATGACCATTCTCATCATGATATGCTTTTAAAACTTCATTTTCCAAATGTTTTGGAATATATTTCCTTAGCTGTTCGTTCCTTTCACTCATATAATATAACTGTTCATCCTCTTGCAAAACTAAATAATTCTTCTTATATTTATTCTCCTCCGTTTCTTTTAATTTCTGTTTTATTTGTAAGACTTTTGGATCTAATTCTTGTTCTTCTTTCATATTAAATTGTGCTAAATGTGGGTCTTCTGCTCTAGATTCAGACTCTTGATCCGATGGTAAACTCTCAAATTCTTCTCTATTTATTATGGCAGAATCTAATATATTTACTTGCCAGTTTCGGTCGTCTATCTCCGGTTCACCTTCATCTTCTGTGTCTCCTGATGACTGTGGATACGGGATCCTAGACAATAAATCAGCACATGTGTTAATCCTACCTGGTATGTATTCAATTCTTGTATTGTATCCCTGTAGATTCAATGCCCACGTCTGTATTTTCCTGTTCTGCACTGGAGCTTCTAACAAAGATTTTAAAGGCATGTGGTCAGTTCTAATAACAAAATTTGCGTTATGTAAGTAGTAATTTAGTTTTTGGAGAGCATAGTGTATAGCATAAGCCTCCTTCTCAATAGTAGACCATTTCCGTTGAGATCTGCTAAGTTTATGAGACAAGAAATAAATTGGCCTTTCATTTTTAACCCCTGGTATTCCAGACTCTTTTCCTTCATATGGTTGAACCAAACAGGCTCCTATAGCATTATCGGAAGCATCTGTATATAGTACTAGCTGTTTATTCAAATCTGGATGCGTCAATAGTGGTACCACTGTTAAGCTGTTTTTTAAAAACTCAAACGCTTTTTGACACTCATCATCCCACTTAAATCTAGCGTATTTTCCAGTTAAATTAGTAATAGGTTCTGCTATCTTTGAGAACCCTGGAATGAACCGCCTATAATACCCACAGGTTCCAATAAACGCACGCACCTCTTTTACGTTAGTTGGAGGAGGTAACTCTTTAATAACTTTTATCTTGTCTTGGTCTGGTTTAATTCCGTCTCTATTAATAATATACCCCAAATATTTTGTTTCTGTTTTTAAAAACTCGCATTTACTAAGCTTCAATTTAACATCATGTACTCTTAATCTGTCGAATACTAATCTTACATGTTTTAAGTGATCATCCACATCCCCTGCTGTATAGATTAGAATATCGTCTATTTATGCCAATGCAAACTTTTGCATACCCTCTAATACTTCATTTATTAACAGCATGTAGTGAGATGGAGCCGTTTGAACCCCGAATGGCATTCGTAAAAATTCGTAAGAACCCATATGAGTACAGAAAGCACTTTTCTTTTGAGCATCTTCCGACATCGGTATACACCAGAATCCTGATCTTGCGTCTAGTGTTGTGAAAAATGTAGAGCCATTAAGCAACCCCAGAATATCATCAATCACCGGCAATGGGTACGCTACATTCTTAGTGATCTTGTTCAACGCCCGATAGTCGCAACAGAATCGATGTGAACCGTCAGGTTTGGTCACAATTACTATCGGAGATGACCATTCTGACTTCGATCTTGTTATTATCCCTGCTTTCAACATATCTTCTATTGCCTTTTCAACAATTTCTCTATTCCTTAAGGGAGTTCTATACGGTTTTAAACTAATTGGTGGATGATTTCCCGTATCTATTTCCATTGTAACTGTTTTTGTCCTTCCCAATTCTAATTCATTAATTGCAAATACATCCTGATTTTCCTTTATAAGTTGTTCTAATACTTTCTTATTTTCTGGTGGAGCTTTTAACTGTGCCAACAATTCTTGTTCTCTTGTCATTTTGTCTAGTGAATGTATTTGGACTGTATTTCTTCTGAATGGATGGATCAATTCATCCTTTTGTACGTTCCCTCTTCTTCCGCGTCCGCGTCTGTTATTAACTCTTTCACTAGAAGTATGTGAATAATTTGTTCCCGGCATTTCCACTCTATCCATTGCCAATATGTCACTAACGTTATGTTCTAGTTTGGCTATTACACATCCTCTGTATAGTCTAATTTCTCTACCTGTGTTGTTAATGATCATCACTGGAAAGGTTAAGTGTTTATCTAATGATGTTATTCCATCCGGGACTTCTAGACCAGGCTCATCAATTACTTCCTTTTGTAATTCAGTGATTCTAACTGTGTGTCCTGCCACATAGTATGGGTTTCTCTTTATCTTTGCTTGTATCAAATTAACCGACTGTGGTTTTAACGTCGTAGACATTTTAACTCTAACTAGTGCTGATATATGCATGTCTTCTTCCATATCTACATATACGTCCTTGAATTTTAATTTATGTAAATCAAAGAAAAGTCTTACTCCATTTTTTATTAAAAAATCTCTTCCTAAAAGCATATTTCTATTTAAATCTTTCACTACATGAAAAAGATGTCTTACGTTGATCCCTCCTAATTTAAAATTGATCATTGTTTGTCCAATTACTTGTAAATTCTGTCCTGTAACAGAGTGAAGATTATTATGACTCTTAAATATTCTACAATTTCTCATTATTTTATATAAAAAACTTTCTTTAATTACACTAACCTGAGCTCCTGAATCAATTAATGTACGAACTCTATATTTTCCTATTTCTATTATATATGAGCTAGGATCTGTTTTATTTTCCGTAACCTGTTTGATTTCCTCTAGTTGAAAGTATTCTCTACTCGTCCTACTATACCTGTTATTAACATATTCTTTAAATCTTGGGACCTTGTTATTTTCCCTCCTACTACAGGTCCTATTTAATAGGTAGGGCGCCGGTTTTCCTGCGTTCTTGTACCTGTAAAATTTATGTGTCTATCTTCAACATTCCTATTCAACCTGCTATTGCCATTTCTATTTTGTGTATTCGACTGGACACGCCTGTTACCACAAAAGCGAAACCCGTGTCCCCGCTGACCACAAAACCAACAGACTATATTTGTGTTATTTGTATTTCCTACTGTCTCACTTGTAGGATATCTCCTTTGTCTACTTTCATCATAAGCATTTCTATTACTACCTTGTAACGTCTGTATACTTCCTCTCCTATTCCATCCGAACCTTGTTTGTCCTATCTCCATAGGCTCTTCAATTCTGTCTTCTCGACTAGTTCCTATTTCTCGTCCTTTTCTCAATCTAAATCTACGTCTCAAATTTTCTTCTTGTACCGCAATATCTACAGCCTGTGACAACCTCTCGGGGTTTTCTCTCATCAACTTAAACTTCAGTCCATCGGACTTTATGCCATCTACAAAAATCCCGACTAACATCCTCTCCACCTCTTCTCCTCGTACATTCTGTCCCAAGAATGCCTCTTCAGCCAAGTTAATCAACCTATCGCTGAACAATTGTACCGTCTCTCCAGTGTTTTGTTTAGACTGTCTTAACACGGAAAATGCATGTTGTGGGTCCGTTATTTCCGCATATTTATGGGCCAGGTCGTCTTTGAACTGTTCCCATGTCTCATCTACTCTAGCCTCTAATTTTCTTCTGATATGATGTGAAACCGGTTCTGTTGCTGCTTGATAGGCAAGTTTCATTTTCTCTTCATCTGATGCTGACACCAAATATGCATATTTCTCTATGGAATTTATCCACTTCTAAAAATCTCTCGCTTGTCCGCTAAACTTAACAATTTCAGTTGCCATTCCTTGTTGTTTTATGACTGTATTAAGTCTATCTATCACCGTTCCTACCCCCGTCAAAACTTGTGCCAATGAATCTTGTTCCGTCATGCTGAAATATTTCTGTATATACCAATAAAATCAAATTCACAATTATACCTATCTAATTTAAAGACATGACCGTTGTTACTTTACACACTAAGCATTGTTCAACCAGTCAATAGTACTTAAAATGATATTTAAGGTTTACAAATTACCCTAATTTCTGCTCCCGATCCAAGAAAGACGGAATCTTCTACGTTCGCCGAAAGTTTTCTGGTCAGGTAGAACTCAAACGATAGGAGTTTCTGTTAGTTGAAATGCTCCTCCAACCGATCACGCACTTCAGGGAGTTTCTTCTTCGGACGCCCCAGTAACTTCAGCCCCTGGTTGAGCCCCTACCAGACTTCTGGCTTCTTTTTCACCCTGAACAGGGCACTTCAAGCGACGTCTTGAAAATGACTCTCACACGCAACAGAGCCCAAAAGGATTAGCCAGCGGCTCTCATATGCAGCGGAGCCCAGAGATAGTCTGACTGCGTCAAAAAGATATGGGCCAATCAATGAAGGAATGAAGTATTTAGCTGCTGTCCTGATTGTCCCTGGACAATATTCTTTTTCTATAACAATTCAGTTGCAAGAGAGTTCAAAAACATATTAACGTTGTCCACAGATCTTAGATAATATTTGATTTGATGAAACGAGTTGTCCGAATTCATCACCATTCTGGAAATGTTTTTTTTTTTTTTTTTTTTTTTGGATTCTAGATGAGTAAGTCTTAAACTTTTTTTTGATTAACTTCCGCAAATTTGATTTGAGACAACGATCAAACTGGATTGACCTTCAGAAAAATTCTTGCTCACCTGAGACAACGATCAAACTGGATTGACCTTCAGAAAAATTCTTGCTCGCTTGAGACAACGATCAAACTGGATTGACCTTCAGAAAAATTCTTGCTCACCTGAGACAACGATCAAACTGGATTGACCTTCAG
>OY992886.1:22925639-22941346 GCA_963921405.1 Cepaea hortensis
ATGCATGCATGCATGCATGTATGTATGTATGTATGTATGTATGTATGTATGTATGTATGTATGTATGTATGTATGTATGTATGTATGTATGGATGTATGGATGGATGGATGGATGTGTGTATGGATGGATGGATGGATGTATGTATGGATGAATGGAGGGATGGATGGATGGAGGGAGGGAGACATGGGTGTATGGGTTGGTGGATGAAATCAAATCAAATCAAATAATATCAACTTTATTTTAAAAGGGTGACAAATTGGGCACGCAGGCCCGTCTTACATTCGGCTCTTCCAATCACTCATCTTTCGTTCATCAGGAGCATTATACTTTCACACTGTTTGTGTACACATTTTTGTGTAATGAATGTTGTAAACATAAACAAGGCAAATTACCATGTTATGAGGCCCATCTCCCACTTACCCACACATCACCACACCCAAACATCACCCCACCCACACATCACCCTACCCACACACACACCCCCTCCCACCCACACAACCACACCCAGGGAACATACAAACCCCACCAAACGACCCAACGCCCTCCCAGACATCCCCCACCCACACACACACACACACACACTGCCCTCACCTGCTCCCCCAACCCAAACACACTCGCCACCCACACAAACTTCTCCCACCAACCCACACATCCCGCGCCCACACACATACACATCCTAACCCAAACCTGAAGAAGAGACAGGCAGATAGGTAGAGAGGCAGTTTGGAGGAATGTCTAAAGGACGGAAGCACGGAGAGATGCATGCACGGACCAACGGACATATGGATGGGTAAATGGATGGGGGGATAGATGGAAATTTCCACTGACGGCACCTTGCTGTCTTGAAAGACGATAGTTTGCGACATTGTGCATCAAAAATGCATAATAACTACGTCCCATGGCGGTAGCGAATGTGACAGATAAGGCCAATTCGCGCTGTAAATGTTCGTCCACAGTGGATGCATGCAAACAAATGGTCATTTTCACCATCATAAACCGTCGTACGTCTCGTACACTCGGTGTGTGGCTTATCTGCAATCATTTTCTCCTTTGTGTTTATTCCATTTCTGATGTTTGCCCTCCATACAACATGTTTAACGGCGACTTCCTTCCTCTCATTTAAATGTATCCACTGTGTTAAACATTCCCCCTTTAATTGTTTCGCACTCTATATTGCTACAATACCTAACAATTGTTGCACATCTTTGGCATGTCCAATCTGTGTCATCTGCATAGCGCAGAATGTTTATATTATAACCTCCGACTTTAATTCCAGTCTTCTTTTTGATCTCTCTCATTAGTATTTCGCTATGTAGATGGAAGAGATCAGGTGGCAATACACATCCCTGTCGTACTCCTACATTTATTTGTTCATAACTGCCCTCTTTATTTTCCATTTGAATTGCTGCTACTTTATTCAAATACATATTCTTTATTATTCTGTGTTCTTTCTTACCAATGTTGACATCTTTAAACATTTTAATTAATTCATCATATTTTATTTGTCTTGGTGTATTCTATAAAGCACAATTGTATGCTTTTATGTATCTCTATTAAAGTTTCTATTAATATTCATAATGTGTGTGTTGCTTTGTTTGTACCTTTTCCTTCCACAAATCCATATTGTTCTTCACTAATTTTAATTTTTGTTTTCTTTCTTGTTTTTCTCATTATAAATCTAAGTAGAGACTTATGACACCGTATATGAGGTCAACGGTACAAGCATGTTCCAATGCAAGTGCTCCTGGTCTTTGTGGTAGAGCTATAAATACACATTTCAGCATAACGTTAGTTATACAAGGGGCTTCTCAAAAGTCTTTAGCCTGACCATGCTTGCTTGCTTGCTTGTGTTCGTTGGCTTGAGCTCCAAAGCGAGGTCCTGTATGTCGGATGAAGGCATCCTGTTGTCCAACATCAGTGTGATATCATACAGGACCTGAGGTTTACGTGAGTATCCGTTGTCCCATGTCTGGCTTATTGGTGTGCAGACTGGTCGTTCCTCGCCGTACAGGCAGACACTCTCCGACTTCGGAGGAATCGGCGATCCTATTGACTTTAGCCAGGACCCCGAAGGGACCTGTTGCCCAGGACGCTCGACGAGGACGCGTCAATAGGTCTTGGCCAGTATATAACCCGGCCCTGGTGCCTTGGAAACACCTCTGCGTCCCAGCCTGACCATGAAGGAGTAAGAGGACAAAATTGAAATTTGGCACAGTGCTTATTCCTTCACAAAGTAGTCACGACCTGAATTTATGCATTTCTGCGTGACCCTGAAAAAACCTTCAGACTAAAGCAACCTATTTTTCGAACTAAACCAGTTATCACAAGCCAGTATGACATCTTCGTCACTGTCAAAACGATTTCCCTTAATCTGTTTTTTTTTTTTTTATCTTTAAAGATTTGGGAAAAGGAAAAAGTATGATGGAGCCTAATCTGGAGAATATGGTGGGCGTGGAAGAATTTCAATATTCAAATCGTTGGCAGTTTGCAGCACAAGCCGTGCTTTATAGGAGGGCGCGTTGTCTTGAAGCAAAGGCAGAATTTGCGTACGCGCTATCCCTTGTTTTCTGGTCAAACCCTTTTCAAGTTGATAAGGAGATCTGTATAGTTCTGCCCATTAACCGTGTTGCCATGAAGCATGTAATCTTTCAATATGACACCTTTGACGTCCCCAAAAACACTTTTCTTGCAGATTTGTGTGCTCTTGGCTTGACATGTGTTGGCGAGAACAGGGTTTTCCACTGCATGCTGGCAATTTTTGATTCTGGGTTATAACCGTGAATCCAAGTCTAAACTACCATCACCATGGTCGTCAACATGTTTTTCGACCGCCACATGTTGAGCAACTGGCCACACCAATCAACCCGTGTTTGTTTCTGTTCACATGCAAGCAGGCGCGGGACCCAGACGGCACACACTTTTCTCATGTTCAGTCCGGTGTGTAAAATTCTAAAAACTGTACTCTTACACAGTTTTGCTAAACCTGATATCTCTGTAATTGTCATTTTCCTATCCTGGTCTATGAATCTCTACACTTTTGCAGCATTTGCATCGATGCGCTCTGAGGACGGTCGTCCTGATCTTGGCAGATCAGCAACTTGGGAACGGCCACACTTAAACTGCAAACACCAATATTTTACAGATGCATACGAAGGCCAGACTTCCTCAAACACGTGCTCCATCTTCCTTTGTATTTCTGTAGGTGTTTTTCCCTGTAACATCAAGAATTTTATCACAATTCTGGCGACTGATTTCTCCATTGTTCTGACAAACCGTTGGATGTGCAAATCTGGTCAATATTGGTTAATAAGTATTCTATTGTAATTCCATCTGCCCAGGCTGTTTTTTTTCTTTTCATGTCTTCTTGTTTGATAGTGTCAGCGACTTCTTCTTTCCTTTAAAAAAAAATAATATCAGACACCCTCTTGTTTTTCCCCCTCGCGAGCTCACTAATGTATCTGTGCATACTTATTTGTAACTTTAATTGAATTTAATTCAAAATGCTTGCACTACTCGTGTAATCAACTTTCTTTTGCTTTACACATAAATCTCTTATTTATGTATTTCCCTTATCAAAATCGAGATTGCCAGTTTTACTTTGCTTTCTTTTGTCCATTAACTTTAATATTTCTTCATTTATCAATTATTTTCTTAGCTTTTTGTCTTCTGTCCTGTAATATTTCTTTGCTTGTATGATGAATGGAGTAGCTTAACATTTCCCAGTGTCCATGTATACTCTGTATCTTAGATATTGTATTGTACCTTTTTGTCACAGTTACTATGTATTGATTTTAAATTTATTTATCTGCCTTCGTAACATTTGTATTGAGTCTCTCATATTCTTAACCACTGTATCCCTCTTCAGTTTTACTTTTGTGTATGGTAGTGATACTTGATCACTATTACATTCAGCACCAGGCATTGCCGTGACATTTACTAATGCATTTCTAAACGTTTTATTAACACGTATGTAGTCAATGTGGTCCAGTATTTTCTCATCTGGACTTTTCAATGTGTACAGTCATTTGTATGGTGTTTAATCCAATTGTTTCCAATTATCATATCATTTATATTTGCCCGTTCTATAAGCTCTTCTTCTCTTTTATTTCTTGTTCCTAAACCACAATCCTCCACTGATTCTTTTATGTTTCTTTTTTTTTCCTTCTGCATTAATATCTCCAAGTATTAATTTTATTTCTTGTCATTTGATTTGATATACAGTTATTTCTACTTCATCATTAAATGTTTGTATTTCTGCAACACGACAACTTGTTATTAATGTGTGTACGTATATACTATTTACATCTATTGGTTTGCCTTTGATTTTGACAATAATAACTATCCGAAATAAAATAAAAAAATAACAGCTAATTAATAGTAGTCGAACTCATTTTCAGCGTGTATCCACTCCAGAATAAATTATTGTGTTTTTGTAAGTTATACGTTCACAGACCCCTTCTACTTCATCTCACGTATGCCTGGGATATTCGTTTTAATATTTTTCATTTCTCTTGTCTAGCTTTCCTAACTCAGGCAGTATCTTCACAATCCATGTTCTTATTTAAACTTTATTCATTCTAGTTTCGGTTTGCCGTCAATAGTTGGATGACGGTCTGGTGTCACATGTGGCTCATGACTGTAATTAACGGACGTGGATGATATAAGACAGCCATAACACAAACATATAAGTATAAAATATAGAAATTATAAAAACTTCAATCAAGATGCGTTTTTACAAGACTTGCTCAACTCATCTCTGGACTATGTTTACCAGCTTCCTGACCCAGATGATGCTCTGGACCACTGGCTGAAGACCTTTCAACGTGTATTTGATAAGCATGTCCCATTTAATGAAGTTCGTGTTAAAAATCACTCTAATCCCCCGTGGATCACACAGGAGGTAGTTGAACTTATGAGAGACCGGGACAGAGCACATAAAAGTAGAGATCTAACTATGTACCGTAGTCTGAGAAACAAAGTTCAATATGTTATTCGAAAGGAAAAGACAAACTATTTTAAGAACTTAATAATAGATAACTCCCCCGATGGTGTTTCCACCTTGTCGTGGTGGGGGAGCTTGAGTTTCTCAATGACCCTGAGAGCTATGCCGGCGGTAGCGTAGCTACCAGCAGGACCTACCAAGCCGGACAGGTCAAAGGGTAGAGAACAGACAAAGAGAAACACTCTGGTCCTCCAGGTTGGGGGTTGAAGCGTGGGATTAACATTCCCACCTTTGTAAAAACCATTTTGTTACGAAACAGATACATGAGCCTCGAATTCGGACTGACTTATTTGGACATCGACCTTGGAACGCTAAAGGACTTTTGAGATTTGGAACATGGAATGTACGGACACTATATCGAGCTGGAGCGGCAGAAGAATTAACCCGGGAGCTGGTTGAGTATAAAATGGATACAACAGCAATTTTAAAAAAAGGTGGCCAGGTGAGGGTACTTTAGAGCAAAATGGAATGATTATAATATATGGAGGAAACACCCAAAATAAACATGAATTAGGAACAGGATTTGTCATCAAAAAAGAGTTATGGGGGAACGTTCTAAACTTTAAAGCTGTTAATGATAGGATTAGCAAATTGCGAATAAAAGGTAAATCGAAAAATATAACGATGATTAATGTACATGCACCTACTGAAGAGAAAAAAGATGATATTAAAGAAGACTTTTATAATGATCTGGAAGATGGCATAGAAGAAACCCCCAAACAGGACATCTGATTGTGCTGGGAGACTTCAACGCAAAAATAGGTAGAGAGCAAACTCATAAAAAAGTTGGCGGTATGAAAAGCCTACATACAACTTCAAATGATAATGGATGGAGAGTCATCAACCTAGGAAAAGCCAAAGGACTGCAGATCAGCAGTACTAGACTGCAAAGAAAGGATATACATAAACAAATTTGGAAATCATGTGACAAGATAACCTATAATCAAATAGATCACATTTTAATTAACAACAAAAATGCATCAAACATACAACAAGTTAGAAGCTATAGAGGAGCTGAGTGCCACAGCGACCACTTCCACGTTGGGGAAAAATTTAAAATAAAACTTAAGAGAGCTTTCTATGCTAAACTACAAAGGTTACACCCAACATATAACAGAGAAAAACTACAAGAAATTACAGTCAAAGAGAAATTTGCAGATGAAATAAAATGTAAACTTGAAATTCTACAAAACTCGTTGGAGGAAAGCGTTGACCAAACTTGGTTTAACATCAAGAATACAATTCAATCTACCGCAGAAGAATGTCTCGGTGTGTTAACCACGCATAGAAAGAACAGATGGTTCAATCCAAAATGTGAAGAAGCAGTCATTAGGAAAAAGAATGCCAGATAGCTATGGCTAAATGACATCAACAACATCCAAAAGGAAGAGCAATATAGAAATGAATGTAAAGAGGATACAAAAATAGTACGACAGCAGAAGCGAGAATATATGAGTAATATAATCAAAGATATGGAAACTAATCACCAGAAAAACGAATCCAGAAAGATTTTTAAAGAACTGAAGTCAATGAAACGAGGGCACCAACACAACACATATGGTTTAAAAGACAACAATACATTGGCACCTTGCCGTCTTGACAGACGATAGTTTGTGCTTTAAAAAGGCATAATAACTTTTAACTATGGCGGTAGCGAGTGTGACTGATAAGGCCAATTTGCGCTGTAAATGTCCGTTCACAGTGGGTGCATGTGAACACGTGGTCATTTCCACCATCATGCACCATCTTACGTCTCAAACGCTTGGTGTGTGACTTTTCTGCAATAATTTTCTCCTTTGACTTTATTCCATTTCTGATATTTGCCCTCCATGCAACACGTTCAGCGGCGACTTGCTCCCAATGTGCATTATCAATGCCTGTATCAATCATGTCCCGCTTACACACATCTTTGTATCGTAGTAGAGGCCGACCCTGAGATCTCTTACCCATCTGTAATTCACCAAAAAAGATATCCTTTGGTATTCTACCATCATCCATCCGCCTAAGATGTCCTATCCATCTAAGTCTACGAAGACTGAGCATGGAATAAACTGTCACACAACCTGATCTTTCCAATACTTCAGTATTTGTGATTGTGTCTTGCCACTTAATACCAAGAATTCTTCGCAGACACCGCATATGAAAGCTGTTTAAATTGTTCTCTTGGTGTGAGTAAGTTGTCCAGGTTTCACTGCCATAGAGAAGAGTACTAAGGACACAGGCTTGATAGACAAGGACTTTTGTTTTGGCAGTAAGCTTCCTGTTCTCCCACACTCTTTTTCTTAACCTGTTCATTGTTGTTGCTGCCTTACCAATCCGGATGTTGATTTCCTGATCTAGGGATAATTTGCTATTTACCACCGATCCTAGATATGTAAAATGGTCTACTATCTCTAGTTCGGCGTCGTCAATAAAGATTGATGGTACCCCATGTGCACCTTGTGACATAATCTGTGTCTTCTTTTTGCTAATTGTTAAACCAAATTCAGAACAAGCATTGGAGAATGCAGATAGTAGACATTGCAATTCTTCCTCAGAGTGGGTCGTAACTGCAGCATCATCTGCAAAAAGCAACTCTCTGATCAGTACCCTCCTAATTTTGGTCTTAGCCTTCAATCTCTGAGCATTGTAGAGGCCGCCATCTGAGCGTGAGTGAATGTATATACCACCATCCTGATCACGAAATGCATATTTCAGTAGAAGTGAAAAGTATATTCCAAAGAGGGTGGGAGCTAGTACACAACCTTGCTTAACTCCACTCTTGATTTCAAATTCTTCAGAAGTTGCACCATCAAACTTGATTATACCCTTCATGCCTGTGTGGAACGATTCCACAATGGACAGAAGAGTTGGTGGGCAGCCAATCTTCTTTAGTGCCTTGAACAGACCCTCACGACTGACCAAATCAAATGCCTTTGTGAGGTCGATGAAGGCAATAAACAGTGGTTGATTCTGTTCACGGCATTTTTCTTGCATTTGTCGCAATGAGAATATCATATCAGTGGTAGACCGGTTCTGTCGAAAGCCACACTGTGATTCGGGGTAGACTTGATCTCCTAGGACTTGAAGTCTGCGCAGAACAATTCTGGCAAATACTTTTCCAACAATACACAGAAGTGAGATACCCCTATAGTTGTTGCAGTCGCTCCGATCGCCCTTGTTCTTGTACAGTGTTATGATGCTTGAATCTTTGAAATCCTGTGGGACTTGTCCTTCACGCCAGCATAGCTCTATTAGCTGGTGGATCTGTATAGTGAGTGTGTCTTGCCCACTCCTGATAACCTCTATTGGAATCCCATCCTTACCTGGAGCCTTGCCAGATGCAAGTTCATTTATAGCACACTTAACTTCTGTTATGGTGGGAAGTGTGTCCAGGTGGTCAAGAGTTGGTAGAGCCTCTATGGTGTTGAGGGCATTATCCGCTAGTTTGGTCTCACTTGAGTAAAGCTCCAAATAGTGCTCTACCCACCTGTCCATCTGCTGTTTCTTATCAGTGATGACTTCTCCAGTCAAGGTTTTCAATGGTGCACTTCTTTTGATCACTGGACCACAGGCTTTCTTTATTCCTTCATACATGCTTCTTATGTCTCCCTTATCACTTGCGATTTGAATGGACTCACATAACTTGATCCAATAATCATTTGCACACTGCCTGGCAGCCTTTTGCACATCCTTCCTAGCTTGCCTTAGCTCACTCAGAGTGTTACGCGTTGGTCTTTCCTTGTTTCTTAAGAGAACTTTCTTCTTCTTATCAATCAAGGGCTGCAGAGTCTCGCTGTTGGCTGCAAACCAGTCCTGCCTCTTATGATCCACAGTGCCGTAAACCTTTACGGCAGTTTTACAAAGAGTTTCCTTAAGTTTATTCCATTTATCATTTACTGTACAATTTTCTGGTGTATCAGTGAAAGCGTCTTCAAGTTGCTGTTGAAACTGAAAGCACTTTTCAGGATCATGAGTGTTAATAATATTAATCCTGGGGCTAGATTTGTGTTTAGCTGTGTAGATTCTCTTTGGTCTCAGTCTAACCCTTGCAACAACCAAAGAATGATCCGTATCACAGTCAGCACTGTGGTAACTACGAGTCAATGATATATGGTTCAGATGTTGTCTCCGTGTGATGATGAAGTCCAGCTGGTGCCAATGGCCGGATCTTGGATGTTTCCATGTGACCTTATGCATCTCTTTTGTTTTAAAAAAAGAGTTTGTAATACATAGGTCATTACTGGTGCAATGCTCCAGCAGCCTTTGCCCATTTTCATTCATGCGACCGATGTTGTATTTTCCAAGGCACACTGGCCATGAACTCGAGTCCTTGCCCACACGAGCATTGAAATCACCGAGCATATAAATGTAGTCGGATTTTGGAACTGCCTTGATCACAGAGTCTAACTCCTCATAGAACAAATCCTTCACATCATCAGAGGAATCGAGTGTCGGTGCATATGCAGTAATAATGGTGGCAAACCCACAAGAGGTTGCCAAGCGCAGGGATAATAGTCTTTCATTTCCTCCTGCTGGAATTTCAATCATTCCCAGTAGCGAATTCTTCACTGCAAAGCCCACACCGTGTTGCCTTTTTTCTGCCTGCCCTTTACCCTTCCAGAAAAAGGTGTAGTTGTTTTCCCTGAGTGACCCTTCCTCAGCGAGGCGAGTCTCCTGCAGGCCAGCAATATCAATGTTAAGACGATTGAGTTCGGCATCAATCACAGCCGTTTTTCTCACATCGTCAATATTGGTCAAGTCAGTGGAAAATCCTGGACACATGGTTCTCACGTTCCAGGTTGCAAGCCGTAGCTTGAGGTTTCTATTTATATTTTTGTTTGTACCTGGTGCATTGGTTTTACAGCCTGCGATTCAGATTTTGTCCTAGCCCCAAGCACCCATTGAAGCAGGCAGGCTGTGGCGGATCAGCACCCAATTGGCTGGGGGCTGCCCAGCTTGAGGCGGGCGGTAGCTGATCAGTGACACCTATAGGTGTCTCCCACCGTCAGAGGCAACGCGTGGCGCCCCATGTCTACGCCAACTGACAAGGACTTATAACCCGTAACAGTTGCCTCTCGCTTTGATTCCGAGACCAGTTAAGACCAGGGATGGAGTTATTGCCTCTCCATAGCACAAAGCCTGGGCTAAAATATAGAGATCATGTGTTGCCCATGCAGCATGATCCCTCTCTCGGCCTGCCTAGTTCACTCCAGAGGAAAGGTAACACCCCTACATCTGGAACAAGACAAGCTGCAGAAGCTGCCGGATCAGCAAAGCAATGCTCTAACTGTCCGCCTGTCGGAGCTTCGATCCTAGACCAGTCGCCAACCAAGGCTTAGGGCCTGGTCTGCCCTGCCATGACAATTTTGTCTTTAGCTTGCATTTCCTCGCACCAGGGTAAGGCTTGTACCCTCCCAATTGCACTCTTCCGCCCGAAGCCGTTGGCACAATGTGGGGTGTCGGGTTTGGTAAGCGCCGCCCAACGTTCGGCGCTAACAGAAACCAGGTAGTACCGTCTACTGTTATACGGTAGCTCAGTCATATCTGACTAAGACCTGACTATAAAAAAGACAACAATGGGAATATGATAAATACCAATGAGGAAATGTGCAACACATGGAAAGAATATTTTGTTGAATTACTAAATTGTGAAGCTCCAAGTAACACTTTCCCACAGGAAGAGGCTCTAACGTGTGAACTACAAATTGAAGAACCTGCATTTGAAGAAATCCTATATGTAATCACACGACTTAAAAACAATAAGGCAACTGGGGCTGATGGAATTGCTGCTGAATTTATAAAGGCGGGTGGCCATGCATTACATCTAAAGTTATACCAACTAATCATAAAAATCATGAGGACTGAAGAATTACCCTATTGACTCAAGACGAGTTCCTCTGCCTGCCGTCGTGTAACTCGAGGCCATGACCCACAAATATCTGTCGGCTGCCCTCAAAATTACATTCACCACCTGCCTTCCGTGGCTTCTTTTGAAAACTTCCAATAAAAGGAATACAATATAACATCACATAATCCACAGGGAAACACTATTCACAGGGAATCCAAAGGAAATCACACGAAATCCAATGAAAAACACTAAATAGCGTCCCTCCGAAAAGTAACGCTTCATCTTGTCGCCATTGTACCGGAAGTGAAGAACGTACAATCAGAAAGAAAATAATGTTTATGTTTGTAGACTTCTACTTTATTGATAATTGAAACGTTTTCTTTTTTTTTTTCTTTTTGAAATTAACATATCTGCTTTTATACTTAGCAGAGATCATGTATTCAGCCTGGCTTGTTGCATTGTTGGCTAACATACTATACCTGAGAACATGACCGTTTGGATAAGCAGTTTGTCACCATTAATGTCAACAATCCTCGAAAACAAATGTCTACATTTGGAAAGACTCACTCCATGTTGTCTTCTTCTATAATTGTATCAAGTTAATCATCACAATTGGTCATACAGATAAGCATGGGAGATCATGATTGACCATCTCACACGATCACCAGAGTCGTGGATCCAGTATGTGTTCTTGTCCCAATTATGCTGTACGGTAAAGCCATCCATGAACTTATCTCTCTGCCTTTTATTACTCTATTCCAATCAATTGTGTCAGTTCGGCATGACTAAATTTCGCGTGTATTGTGTTTGTTGCACTGGTACATATATTAGTGGCATTGCTAAAGCGCTGCTGAACAATTGGCGCTGAACTTCTTTTAAAAAAAACAACAATCAGCTATTGACAACACCTAGAGTAAAATTCAATATAAATATACAACAATATTGAAATATATGATACAATATTTATATTAACAATTACTTCTGTTATTTCCTTGTAAATCTCGTTTCTGTGTTCTTCGTTATTGGGAAATACTTCAATTTAGAAATTGAAATCTATCGAGCATTCGTTGGATCTTTTTCCGAGGACATGCTGGTATGTTGGGAAACGAGCACTTGAACAGATTGTCATGGATTGCATCGTTGGGTGGAGTATTGATACACGAAAAGGCAATTATCGTCAAGTCCTTTTGGGGTCATGCTATGGTGTTGTGGAACAGATGTGGAATGGTACGACGGAGACTAATCAGAGAAAAGGGTATTTGGACATCATTAACGAAGTTATTATGTACTCTGAGCTCCCATGTTTCGTGTGCCTTCCTCTTTTAACAGAAGAATGTTACACCAATATATGAACTTATGCAATTCAGAGATTAGTGTACCCGATTATGCTGTGGATGTTTATACAGATTTTGTCTAAACTAAAATGCTCTATTAATTTTGCCACCGTATTGTCCTGATGGCCCAATAATTGGCGTATGTTCCAGTGTTAATTGAACGCTCCCCTCTATCCTTTTTCATATCTTCCCAATTTAGTTAAGCTTGTCCGTCACTGTAATTTGCGTATCTTCCCGTGTAAGTTGAATCGCTATCAGCTATAATTTTTCGTATCTTTTAATTTTAGTTGACATCGCTCTCTGTTGTAATTTGCGTATCTTCCCATATTAGTTGACATCGTTCCCTGGTGTAATATCACTACATTCCCATATTAGTTGGTAAAGCTTCCTGTTGTAATTTGCGTATCTTCCCATGTTTACTGAAATCGCTCTTCGCGATAGTTTGCTCATCTTTCCATGTTAGTTGACGCCGCTTTCATATAAATTTGCATGTTTTGCCCGATTAGTTGGTGTCTCTTCAACAGTTAATCACAAATGTGTAAAACAATCTGTGTGTAATGGTTATGAAATAAATACGACGAATCGCAGTTTGAAACAATGATAAAGAGTATTAATGTTAACATAACTATCCATTGTAATAGATTAGGACACAATAATAAAAAAAAAAAAATTCAAAACTCAAATACATGAAGGAGAAAAAAAAAAAAAAAAACTGTCACTGGAGAACATTGCCACTGTCTAAAGATCTTGTCTTCATAACAGAGTGGAGGAAAGCCCTGTACAGACAGCCAGCAGAAACAACATCCAGGTAATGGTACATCCAGGAGCAGACGCTATGGGGGAAAGAAAGACCCGTATTTAGTTTATACTAACATCATAATAAGAAATAAGTCTACATAACATGCATATTTTAACATTAATTTCACAAGACTTTGACTGATAAACAGTCCTGCGTGCGCAATACTAATCCTTTTGAAAATAAAATTCGTTCTTTACTCCATTTGTTCGGGTGTTTCCATTACACCTGATCACCCTGATAACTGTTGTCCTATCTGTAGTTTACTGGGACACACATTGTTATCATCGCTGGTCCCAGTCCTTGGTGGGGAGCATCTCATTTAATTCATATAAGTAGTCATATAAGTTCCCGTTCCCGTTACCGACTGTCTGTCTGTCTGTCTGTCTGTCTGTCTGTCTGTCTGTCTGTCTGACCCGGCCCGGCATTGCCCAGCTCCTGGTGTGGAGCATCTCATTTAATTCATATAAGTCGTCATATAAGTTCCCGTTCCCGACTGTCTATCTGTCTGTCTATATGTTTGTCTATCTGTCTGCCTGACCCTGCCCGGTTTCACCCAGTCCCTGGTGGGGAGCATCTCATTTAATTCATATAAGTAGTCATATAAGTTCCCGTTTCCGTTACCGACTGTCTGTCTGTCTGTCTGTCTGTCTGTCTGTCTGTCTGTCTGTCTGTATGTCTGTCTGTCTGTCTGACCCGGCCCGGCTTCGCCCATCCCCTGATGGGGAGCATCTCATTTAATTCATATGAGTAGTCATATAAGTTCCCGTTCCCGACTGACTGTCTGTCTGTCTGTCTGTCTGTCTGTCTGTCTGTCTGTCTGTCTGTCTGTCTGTCTGTCTGTCTGTCTATCTGTCTGTCTGTCTGTCTGTCTGTCTGTCTAATCATTTATTGGTTGCAGTTAGAACAACCTTAGATAAACGAAGACCAACTTGGTAATATATTAACTTGGGTAAATGGAGCAGCGGCAGCAGCAGCAGAAGAAGAAGAAAAAGGAGGAGTAGGAGCTGGGAGGAGGAAGAGGGAGGAGGAGGGAGGAGGAGGAGAAAGAGAGAAGAGGAGGATGGAGGAGGGAGAGGAAGGAGGGGGAGGAGAAGAGGAAGAGGGTAGGAGGTGGAGGAGGGGAGAGGAGGAGGAGGAGGAGGAATATAACGCATATGCCTGTAGATTTAATAATGGCTGGGGTTGTTCCATGTCTTCTTAGAGTTGGCGACAGTGTAAAGAAATATAAAATCTTCAAACTTGATAGAGATAAGGTAACTATTATTTATTCATTCTTTAAGCAAAAAAAGATGAGTTACAATGTTATGCATTATGCATTATTTTTATGAAAACTTTGAAAATGCCTTACAGATTGTATCATTATTTATTATAACTCATATGCCGGTACATAACTATGGACAAAGAGTTTATAAATCTTTGAAAACGATGCCACAATATGACTATAAGTTATACAGAAAAGTTATGCCCCTTGAAATAACTTTTACAGAGTTAAGTCCCCTGAAATAGATGAAATTATAATGAAAAATGAAATAATTTTGGGTAAGCAGCCGATTTCATACTAAAAAAATATGACAGTGGGCTGCGCTGGAATGAAAGGAAGACGTGTAAAAAATTTCATCTCAATGGGATGGGCCGTTCGCGAGCGCATTAGGGACATATAGACAGACAGACAGACGGACGGAGATCGCCTTTTATATATAAGACTAGCTGACCCTGCCCGGCTTCGCCCAGACCCTGGTGGGGAGCATCTCATTTAATTCATATAAGTAGTCATATAAGTTCTCGTTCCCGTTACCGACTATCTGTCTGTCTGACTGTCTGTCTGTCTGTCTGTCTGACCCAGCCCGTCTTCGCCCAGACCCTGATGGGGAGCATGTCATTTAATTCATATAAGTAGTCATATAAGTTCCCGTTCCCGACTGTCTATCTGTCTGTCTATCTATCTATCTGTCTGTCTGTCTGACCCAGTCCAGCCCATGGTGGAGAGCATCTCATTTAAATCATATAAGTAGTCATATAAGATCCCGTTCCCGACTATCTGTCTGACTGTCTGTCTGTCTTGGTTAAATGGAGGAGGGAGGAGGAAGAGGGAGGTGGAGGAGGGAGGAGGAGGGCGGAGACAGGAGGAGTAGGGAGGAATAGGAGGGAGGAGGAGGGATTAGGAGGAGGAGGGGGAGGAGGAGGGAGGAGGAGGAGGGAGGAGAATGAGGGAGGAGGAGAGAGCAGGAGGAGGAGAGGGAGGAGGAGAAAGAGGGAGGAGGAGGAATGTGAAGGGAGGAGGAGGTAGAGGGAGGAGGAGGGAGGAGGAGGAGGGAGGAGGAGGGGGAGGAGGAGGAGGGAAGAGGAGGTAGAGGGAGGAGGAGGGAAGAGGGAGGAGGAGGAAGGAGGAGGAGAGAGGGAGGAGGAGGAGAGGAGGAGGAGGGAGGAGGTAGAGAGTAGGGAGGAGGAGGGAGGAGGAAGGAAGAAGGAGGAGGAGGGAGGAGGCAGAGGGAGAAGGAGGAAGGAGGAGGAGGGAGGAAGAGGGAGCAGGAAGAGGGAGGAGGGAGAGGGAGGAGGAAGAGGGAGGAGGAGGAGGAAGAGGGAGGAGGAAGAGGAGGAAAAGGGAGGAGGAGGGAGGAGGGGAAGAGGAAGAGGGTAGGAAGAGGAGGGGAGAGGAGGAGGAGGAGAAGGGAGGAGGAGGGAGGAGGTAGTAGGATGGAGAAGTAAGAGGGAGGAGGTAGGAGGAGGAGGATGGACGAGGA
>OY992886.1:22941546-22944046 GCA_963921405.1 Cepaea hortensis
TACAAAAGGTTACACCCAACATATAACAGAGAAAAACTACAAGAAATTACAGTCAAAGAGAAATTTGCAGATGAAATAAAATGTAAACTTGAAATTCTACAAAACTCGTTGGAGGAAAGCGTTGACCAAACTTGGTTTAACATCAAGAATACAATTCAATCTACCGCAGAAGAATGTCTCGGTGTGTTAACCACGCATAGAAAGAACAGATGGTTCAATCCAAAATGTGAAGAAGCAGTCATTAGGAAAAATAATGCCAGATAGCTATGGCTAAATGACATCAACAACATCCAAAAGGAAGAGCAATATAGAAATGAATGTAAAGAGGATACAAAAATAGTACGACAGCAGAAGCGAGAATATATGAGTAATATAATCAAAGATATGGAAACTAATCACCAGAAAAACGAATCCAGAAAGATTTTTAAAGAACTGAAGTCAATGAAACGAGGGCACCAAAACAACACATATGGTTTAAAAGACAACAATGGGGATATGATAAATACCAATGAGGAAATGTGCAACACATGGAAAGAATATTTTGTTGAATTACTAAATTGTGAAGCTCCAAGTAACACTTTCCCACAGGAAGAGGCTCTAACGTGTAAACCACAAATTGAAGAACCTGCATTTGAAGAAATCCTATATGTAATCACACGACTTAAAAACAATAAGGCAACTGGGGCTGATGGAATTGCTGCTGAATTTATAAAGGCGGGTGGCCATGCATTACATCTAAAGTTATACCAACTAATCATAAAAATCATGAGGACTGAAGAATTACCCCATTGACTCAAGACGAGTTCCTCTGCCTGCCGTCGTGTAACTCGAGGCCATGACCCACAAATATCTGTCGGCTGCCCTCAAAATTACATCCACCACCTGCTTTCCGTGGCTTCTTTTGAAAACTTCCAATAAAAGGAATACAATATAACATCACATAATCCACAGGGAAACACTATTCACAGGGAATCCAAAGGAAATCACACGAAATCCAATTAAAAACACTAAATAGCGTCCCTCCGAAAAGTAACGCTTCATCTTGTCGCCATTGTACCGGAAGTGAAGAACGTACAATCAGAAAGAAAATAATGTTTATGTTTGTAGACTTCTACTTTATTGATAATTGAAACGTTTTCTTTTTTTTTTCTTTTTGAAATTAACATATCTGCTTTTATACTTAGCAGAGATCATGTATTCAGCCTGGCTTGTTGCATTGTTGGCTAACATACTATACCTGAGAACATGACCGTTTGGATAAGCAGTTTGTCACCATTAATGTCAACAATCCTCGAAAACAAATGTCTACATTTGGAAAGACTCACTCCATGTTGTCTTCTTCTATAATTGTATCAAGTTAATCATCACAATTGGTCATACAGATAAGCATGGGAGATCATGATTGACCATCTCACACGATCACCAGAGTCGTGGATCCAGTATGTGTTCTTGTCCCAATTATGCTGTACGGTAAAGCCATCCATGAACTTATCTCTCTGCCTTTTATTACTCTATTCCAATCAATTGTGTCAGTTCGGCATGACTAAATTTCGCGTGTATGGTGTTTGTTGCACTGGTACATATATTAGTGGCATTGCTAAAGCGCTGCTGAACAATTGGCGCTGAACTTCTTTTAAAAAAACAACAATCAGCTATTGACAACACCTAGAGTAAAATTCAATATAAATATACAACAATATTGAAATATATGATATAATATTTATATTAACAATTATTTCTGTTATTTCCTTGTAAATCTCGTTTCTGTGTTCTTCGTTATTGGGAAATACTTCAATTTAGAAATTGAAATCTAGCGAGCATTCGTTGGATCTTTTTCCGAGGACATGCTGGTATGTTGGGAAACGAGCACTTGAACAGATTGTCATGGATTGCATCGTTGGGTGGAGTATTGATACACGAAAAGGCAATTATCGTCAAGTCCTTATGGGGTCATGCTATGGTGTTGTGGAACAGATGTAGAATGGTACGACGGAGACTAATCAGAGAAAAGGGTATTTGGACATCATTAACGAAGTTATTATGTACTCTGAGCTCCCATGTTTCGTGTGCCTTCCTCTTTTAACAGAAGAATGTTACACCAATATATGAACTTATGCAATTCAGAGATTAGTGTACCCGATTATGCTGTGGATGTTTATACAGATTTTGTCTAAACTAAAATGCTCTATTAATTTTGCCACCGTATTGTCCTGATGGCCCAATAATTGGCGTATGTTCCAGTGTTAATTGAACGCTCCCCTCTATCCTTTTTCATATCTTCCCAATTTAGTTAAGCTTGTCCGTCACTGTAATTTGCGTATCTTCCCGTGTAAGTTGAATCGCTATCAGCTATAATTTTTCGTATCTTTTAATTTTAGTTGACATCGCTCTCTGTTGTAATTTGCGTATCTTCCCATATTAGTTGACATCGTTCCCTGGTGTAATATCACTACATTCCCATATTAGTTGGTAAAGCTTCCTGTTGTAATTTGCGTATCTT
>OY992886.1:22949046-23044046 GCA_963921405.1 Cepaea hortensis
CCTTGACTGGAGAAGTCATCACTGATAAGAAACAGCAGATGGACAGATGGGTAGAGCACTATTTGGAGCTTTACTCAAGTGAGACCAAACTAGCGGATGATGCCCTTAACGCCATAGAGGCTCTACCAACTCTTGACCACCTGGACACACTTCCCACCATAACAGAAGTTAAGTGTGCTATAAATGAACTTGCATCTGGCAAGGCTCCAGGTAAGGATGGGATTCCAATAGAGGTTAACAGGAGTGGGCAAGACACACTCACTCTACAGATCCACCAGCTAATAGAGCTATGCTGGCGTGAAGGACAAGTCCCACAGGATTTCAAAGATTCAAACATCATAACGCTGTACAAGAACAAGGGTGATCGGAGCGACTGTAACAACTATAGGGGTATCTCACTTCTGTGTATTGTTGGAAAAGTATTTGCCAGAATTGTTCTGCGCAGACTTCAAGTCCTAGGAGATCAAGTCTACCCCGAATCACAGTGTGGCTTTCGACAGAACCGGTCTACCACTGATATGATATTCTCATTGCGACAAATGCAAGAAAAATGCCGTGAACAGAATCAACCACTGTTTATTGCCTTCATCGACCTCACAAAGATTTGGTCAGTCGTGAGGGTCTGTTCAAGGCACTAAAGAAGATTGGCTGCCCACCAACTCTTCTGTCCATTGTGGAATCGTTCCACACAGGCATGAAGGGTATAATCAAGTTTGATGGTGCAACTTCTGAAGAATTTGAAATCAAGAGTGGAGTTAAGCAAGGTTGTGTACTAGCTCCCACCCTCTTTGGAATATACTTTTCACTTCTACTGAAATATGCATTTCGTGATCAGGATGGTGGTATATACATTCACTCACGCTCAGATGGCGGCCTCTACAATGCTCAGAGATTGAAGGCTAAGACCAAAATTAGGAGGGTACTGATCAGAGAGTTGCTTTTTGCAGATGATGCTGCAGTTACGACCCACTCTGAGGAAGAATTGCAATGTCTACTATCTGCATTCTCCAATGCTTGTTCTGAATTTGGTTTAACAATTAGCAAAAAGAAGACACAGATTATGTCACAAGGTGCACATGGGGTACCATCAATCTTTATTGACGACGCCGAACTAGAGATAGTAGACCATTTTACATATCTAGGATCAGTGGTAAATAGCAAATTATCCCTAGATCAGGAAATCAACATCCGGATTGGTAAGGCAGCAACAACAATGAACAGGTTAAGAAAAAGAGTCTGGGAGAACAGGAAGCTTACTGCCAAAACAAAAGTCCTTGTCTATCAAGCCTGTGTCCTTAGTACTCTTCTCTATGGCAGTGAAACCTGGACAACTTACTCACACCAAGAGAACAATTTAAACAGCTTTCATATGCGGTGTCTGCGAAGAATTCTTGGTATTAAGTGGCAAGACAAAATCACAAATACTGAAGTATTGGAAAGATCAGGTTGTGTGACAGTTTATTCCATGCTCAGTCTTCGTAGACTTAGATGGATAGGACATCTTAGGAGGATGGATGATGGTAGAATACCAAAGGATATCTTTTTTGGTGAATTACAGATGGGTAAGAGATCTCAGGGTCGGCCTCTACTACGATACAAAGATGTGTGTAAGCGGGACATGATTGATACAGGCATGGATAATGCACATTGGGAGCAAGTCGCCGCTGAACGTGTTGCATGGAGGGCAAATATCAGAAATGGAATAAAGTCAAAGGAGAAAATAATTGCAGAAAAGTCACACACCAAGCGTTTGAGACGTAAGATGGTGCATGCCGGTGGAAATGACCACGTGTTCACATGCACCCACTGTGAAAGGACATTTACAGCGCAAATTGGCCTTATCAGTCACACTCGCTACCGCCATAGTTAAAAGTTATTATGCCTTTTTATAGCACAAACTATCGTCTGTCAAGACGGCAAGGTGCCAATGATGTATGTATGTATGTATGTATGTATGTATGTATGTATGTATGTATGTATGTATGTATGTATGTATGTATGTATGTATGTATGTATGTATGTATGTATGTATGTATGTATGTATGTATGTATGTATGTATGTATGTATGTATGTATGTATGTATGTATGTATGTATGTATGTATGTATGTATGTATGTATGTATGTATGTATGTATGTATGTATGTATGTATGTATGTATGTATGTATGTATGTATGTATGTATGTATGTATGTATGTATGTATGTATGTATGTATGTATGTATGTATGTATGTATGTATGTATGTATGTATGTATGTATGTATGTATGTATGTATGTATGTATGTATGTATGTATGTATGTATGTATGTATGTATGTATGTATGTATGTATGTATGTATGTATGTATGTATGTATGTATGTATGTATGTATGTATGTATGTATGTATGTATGTATGTATGTATGTATGTATGTATGTATGTATGTATGTATGTATGTATGTATGTATGTATGTATGTATGTATGTATGTATGTATGTATGTATGTATGTATGTATGTATGTATGTATGTATGTATGTATGTATGTATGTATGTATGTATGTATGTATGTATGTATGTATGTATGTATGTATGTATGTATGTATGTATGTATGTATGTATGTATGTATGTATGTATGTATGTATGTATGTATGTATGTATGTATGTATGTATGTATGTATGTATGTATGTATGTATGTATGTATGTATGTATGTATGTATGTATGTATGTATGTATGTATGTATGTATGTATGTATGTATGTATGTATGTATGTATGTATGTATGTATGTATGTATGTATGTATGTATGTATGTATGTATGTATGTATGTATGTATGTATGTATGTATGTATGTATGTATGTATGTATGTATGTATGTATGTATGTAAGTATGTATGTATGTATGTATGTATGTATGTATGTATGTATGTATGTATGTATGTATGTATGTATGTATGTATGTATGTATGTATGTATGTATGTATGTATGTATGTATGTATGTATGTATGTATGTATGTATGTATGTATGTGTGTGTGTGTGTGTGTGTGTGTGTGTGTGTGTGTGTGTGTATGTGTGTGTGTGTGTATGTATGTGTGTATGTATGTATGTATGTATGTATGTATGTATGTATGTATGTATGTATGTATGTATGTATGTATGTATGTATGTATGTATGTATGTATGTATGTATGTATGTATGTATGTATGTATGTATGTATGTATGTATGTATGTATGTATGTATGTATGTATGTATGTATGTATGTATGTATGTATGTATGTATGTATGTATGTATGTATGTATGTATGTATGTATGTATGTATGTATGTATGTATGTATGTATGTATGTATGTATGTATGTATGTATGTATGTATGTATGTATGTATGTATGTATGTATGTATGTATGTATGTATGTATGTATGTATGTATGTATGTATGTATGTATGTATGTATGTATGTATGTATGTATGTATGTATGTATGTATGTATGTATGTATGTATGTATGTATGTATGTATGTATGTATGTATGTATGTATGTATGTATGTATGTATGTATGTATGTATGTATGTATGTATGTATGTATGTATGTATGTATGTATGTATGTATGTATGTATGTATGTATGTATGTATGTATGTATGTATGTATGTATGTATGTATGTATGTATGTATGTATGTATGTATGTATGTATGTATGTATGTATGTATGTATGTATGTATGTATGTATGTATGTATGTATGTATGTATGTATGTATGTATGTATGTATGTATGTATGTATGTATGTATGTATGTATGTATGTATGTATGTATGTATGTATGTATGTATGTATGTATGTATGTATGTATGTATGTATGTATGTATGTATGTATGTATGTATGTATGTATGTATGTATGTATGTATGTATGTATGTATGTATGTATGTATGTATGTATGTATGTATGTATGTATGTATGTATGTATGTATGTATGTATGTATGTATGTATGTATGTATGTATGTCTTAGTCAGATCTTAGTCAGATATGACTGAGCTACCGTATAACAGTAGACGGTACTACCTGGTTTCTGTTAGCGCCGAACGTTGGGCGGCGCTTACCAAACCCGACACCCCACATTGTGCCAACGGCTTCGGGCGGAAGAGCGCAATTGGGAGGGTACAAGCCTTACCCTGGTGCGAGGAAATGCAAGCTAAAGACAAAATTGTCATGGCAGGGCAGACCAGGCCCTAAGCCTTGGTTGGCGACTAGTCTAGGATCGAAGCTCCGACAGGCGGACAGTTAGAGCATTGCTTTGCTGATCCGGCAGCTTCTGCAGCTTGTCTTGTTCCAGATGTAGGGGTGTTACCTTTCCTCTGGAGTGAACTAGGCAGGCCGAGAGAGGGATCATGCTGCATGGGCAACACATGATCTCTATATTTTAGCCCAGGCTTTGTGCTATGGAGAGGCAATAACTCCATCCCTGGTCTTAACTGGTCTCGGAATCAAAGCGAGAGGCAACTGTTACGGGTTATAAGTCCTTGTCAGTTGGCGTAGACATGGGGCGCCACGCGTTGCCTCTGACGGTGGGAGACACCTATAGGTGTCACTGATCAGCTACCGCCCGCCTCAAGCTGGGCAGCCCCCAGCCAATTGGGTGCTGATCCGCCACAGCCTGCCTGCTTCAATGGGTGCTTGGGGCTAGGACAAAATCTGAATCGCAGGCTGTAAAACCAATGCACCAGGTACAAACAAAAATAAAAATAGAAACCTCAAGCTACGGCTTGCAACCTGGAACGTGAGAACCATGTGTCCAGGATTTTCCACTGACTTGACCAATATTGACGATGTGAGAAAAACGGCTGTGATTGATGCCGAACTCAATCGTCTTAACATTGATATTGCTGGCCTGCAGGAGACTCGCCTCTCTGAGGAAGGGTCACTCAGGGAAAACAACTACACCTTTTTCTGGAAGGGTAGAGGGCAGGCAGAAAAAAGGCAACACGGTGTGGGCTTTGCAGTGAAGAATTCGCTACTGGGAATGATTGAAATTCCAGCAGGAGGAAATGAAAGACTATTATCCCTGCGCTTGGCAACCTCTTGTGGGTTTGCCACCATTATTACTGCATATGCACCGACACTCGATTCCTCTGATGATGTGAAGGATTTGTTCTATGAGGAGTTAGACTCCGTGATCAAGGCAGTTCCAAAATCTGACTACATTTATATGCTCGGTGATTTCAATGCTCGTGTGGGCAAGGACTCGAGTTCATGGCCAGTGTCCCTTGGAAAATACAACATCGGTCGCATGAATGAAAATGGGCAAAGGCTGCTGGAGCATTGCACCAGTATTGACCTATGTATTACAAACTCTTTTTTTAAAACAAAAGAGATGCATAAGGTCACATGGAAACATCCAAGATCCGGCCATTGGCACCAGCTGGACTTCATCATCACACGGAGACAACATCTGAACCATATATCATTGACTCGTAGTTACCACAGTGCTGACTGTGATACAGATCATTCTTTGGTTGTTGCAAGAGTTAGACTGAGACCAAAGAGAATCTACACAGCTAAACACAAATCTAGCCCCAGGATTAATATTATTAACACTCATGATCCTGAAAAGTGCTTTCAGTTTCAACAGCAACTTGAAGACGCTTTCACTGATACACCAGAAAATTGTACAGTAAATGAAAAGTGGGGTCAAATTAAGGAAACTCTTTATAAAACTGCCGTAGGGGTTTACGGCACTGTGGATCATAAGAGGCAGGACTGGTTTGCGGCCAACAGCGAGACTCTGCAGCCCTTGATTGATAAGAAGAAGAAAGCTCTCTTAAGAAACAAGGAAAGACCAACGCGTAACACTCTGAGTGAGCTAAGGCAAGCTAGGAAGGATGTGCAAAAGGCTGCCAGGCAGTGTGCAAATGATTATTGGATCAAGTTATGTGAGTCCATTCAAATCGCAAGTGATAAGGGAGACATAAGAAGCATGTATGTAGGAATAAAGAAAGCCTGTGGTCCAGTGATCAAAAGAAGTGCACCGCTGAAAACCTTGACTGGAGAAGTCATCACTGATAAGAAACAGCAGATGGACAGATGGGTAGAGCACTATTTGGAGCTTTACTCAAGTGAGACCAAACTAGCGGATGATGCCCTTAACGCCATAGAGGCTCTACCAACTCTTGACCACCTGGACACACTTCCCACCATAACAGAAGTTAAGTGTGCTATAAATGAACTTGCATCTGGCAAGGCTCCAGGTAAGGATGGGATTCCAATAGAGGTTAACAGGAGTGGGCAAGACACACTCACTCTACAGATCCACCAGCTAATAGAGCTATGCTGGCGTGAAGGACAAGTCCCACAGGATTTCAAAGATTCAAACAGGATTTCAAAGATTCAAACATCATAACGCTGTACAAGAACAAGGGTGATCGGAGCGACTGTAACAACTATAGGGGTATCTCACTTCTGTGTATTGTTGGAAAAGTATTTGCCAGAATTGTTCTGCGCAGACTTCAAGTCCTAGGAGATCAAGTCTACCCCGAATCACAGTGTGGCTTTCGACAGAACCGGTCTACCACTGATATGATATTCTCATTGCGACAAATGCAAGAAAAATGCCGTGAACAGAATCAACCACTGTTTATTGCCTTCATCGACCTCACAAAGATTTGGTCAGTCGTGAGGGTCTGTTCAAGGCACTAAAGAAGATTGGCTGCCCAACAACTCTTCTGTCCATTGTGGAATCGTTCCACACAGGCATGAAGGGTATAATCAAGTTTGATGGTGCAACTTCTGAAGAATTTGAAATCAAGAGTGGAGTTAAGCAAGGTTGTGTACTAGCTCCCACCCTCTTTGGAATATACTTTTCACTTCTACTGAAATATGCATTTCGTGATCAGGATGGTGGTATATACATTCACTCACGCTCAGATGGCGGCCTCTACAATGCTCAGAGATTGAAGGCTAAGACCAAAATTAGGAGGGTACTGATCAGAGAGTTGCTTTTTGCAGATGATGCTGCAGTTACGACCCACTCTGAGGAAGAATTGCAATGTCTACTATCTGCATTCTCCAATGCTTGTTCTGAATTTGGTTTAACAATTAGCAAAAAGAAGACACAGATTATGTCACAAGGTGCACATGGGGTACCATCAATCTTTATTGACGACGGCGAACTAGAGATAGTAGACCATTTTACATATCTAGGATCAGTGGTAAATAGCAAATTATCCCCATCCGGATTGGTAAGGCAGCAACAACAATGAACAGGTTAAGAAAAAGAGTCTGGGAGAACAGGAAGCTTACTGCCAAAACAAAAGTCCTTGTCTATCAAGCCTGTGTCCTTAGTACTCTTCTCTATGGCAGTGAAACCTGGACAACTTACTCACACCAAGAGAACAATTTAAACAGCTTTCATATGCGGTGTCTGCGAAGAATTCTTGGTATTAAGTGGCAAGACAAAATCACAAATACTGAAGTATTGGAAAGATCAGGTTGTGTGACAGTTTATTCCATGCTCAGTCTTCGTAGACTTAGATGGATAGGACATCTTAGGAGGATGGATGATGGTAGAATACCAAAGGATATCTTTTTTGGTGAATTACAGATGGGTAAGAGATCTCAGGGTCGGCCTCTACTACGATACAAAGATGTGTGTAAGCGGGACATGATTGATACAGGCATGGATAATGCACATTGGGAGCAAGTCGCCGCTGAACGTGTTGCATGGAGGGCAAATATCAGAAATGGAATAAAGTCAAAGGAGAAAATAATTGCAGAAAAGTCACACACCAAGCGTTTGAGACGTAAGATGGTGCATGCCGGTGGAAATGACCACGTGTTCACATGCACCCACTGTGAAAGGACATTTACAGCGCAAATTGGCCTTATCAGTCACACTCGCTACCGCCATAGTTAAAAGTTATTATGCCTTTTTATAGCACAAACTATCGTCTGTCAAGACGGCAAGGTGCCAATGATGTATGTATGTATGTATGTATGTATGTATGTATGTATGTATGTATGTATGTATGTATGTATGTATGTATGTATGTATGTATGTATGTATGTATGTATGTATGTATGTATGTATGTATGTATGTATGTATGTATGTATGTATGTATGTATGTATGTATGTATGTATGTATGTATGTATGTATGTATGTATGTATGTATGTATGTATGTATGTATGTATGTATGTATGTATGTATGTATGTATGTATGTATGTATGTATGTATGTATGTATGTATGTATGTATGTATGTATGTATGTATGTATGTATGTATGTATGTATGTATGTATGTATGTATGTATGTATGTATGTATGTATGTATGTATGTATGTATGTATGTATGTATGTATGTATGTATGTATGTATGTATGTATGTATGTATGTATGTATGTATGTATGTATGTATGTATGTATGTATGTATGTATGTATGTATGTATGTATGTATGTATGTATGTATGTATGTATGTATGTATGTATGTATGTATGTATGTATGTATGTATGTATGTATGTATGTATGTATGTATGTATGTATGTATGTATGTATGTATGTATGTATGTATGTATGTATGTATGTATGTATGTATGTATGTATGTATGTATGTATGTATGTATGTATGTATGTATGTATGTATGTATGTATGTATGTATGTATGTATGTATGTATGTATGTATGTATGTATGTATGTATGTATGTATGTATGTATGTATGTATGTATGTATGTATGTATGTATGTATGTATGTATGTATGTATGTATGTATGTATGTATGTATGTATGTATGTATGTATGTATGTATGTATGTATGTATGTATGTATGTATGTATGTATGTATGTATGTATGTATGTATGTATGTATGTATGTATGTATGTATGTATGTATGTATGTATGTATGTATGTATGTATGTATGTATGTATGTATGTATGTATGTATGTATGTATGTATGTATGTATGTATGTATGTATGTATGTATGTATGTATGTATGTATGTATGTATGTATGTATGTATGTATGTATGTATGTATGTATGTATGTATGTATGTATGTATGTATGTATGTATGTATGTATGTATGTATGTATGTATGTATGTATGTATGTATGTATGTATGTATGTATGTATGTATGTATGTATGTATGTATGTATGTATGTATGTATGTATGTATGTATGTATGTATGTATGTATGTATGTATGTATGTATGTATGTATGTATGTATGTATGTATGTATGTATGTATGTATGTATGTATGTATGTATGTATGTATGTATGTATGTATGTATGTATGTATGTATGTATGTATGTATGTATGTATGTATGTATGTATGTATGTATGTATGTATGTATGTATGTATGTATGTATGTATGTATGTATGTATGTATGTATGTATGTATGTATGTATGTATGTATGTATGTATGTATGTATGTATGTATGTATGTATGTATGTATGTATGTATGTATGTATGTATGTATGTATGTATGTATGTATGTATGTATGTATGTATGTATGTATGTATGTATGTATGTATGTATGTATGTATGTATGTATGTATGTATGTATGTATGTATGTATGTATGTATGTATGTATGTATGTATGTATGTATGTATGTATGTATGTATGTATGTATGTATGTATGTATGTATGTATGTATGTATGTATGTATGTATGTATGTATGTATGTATGTATGTATGTATGTATGTATGTATGTATGTATGTATGTATGTATGTATGTATGTATGTATGTATGTATGTATGTATGTATGTATGTATGTATGTATGTATGTATGTATGTATGTATGTATGTATGTATGTATGTATGTATGTATGTATGTATGTATGTATGTATGTATGTATGTATGTATGTATGTATGTATGTATGTATGTATGTATGTATGTATGTATGTATGTATGTATGTATGTATGTATGTATGTATGTATGTATGTATGTATGTATGTATGTATGTATGTATGTATGTATGTATGTATGTATGTATGTATGTATGTATGTATGTATGTATGTATGTATGTATGTATGTATGTATGTATGTATGTATGTATGTATGTATGTATGTATGTATGTATGTATGTATGTATGTATGTATGTATGTATGTATGTATGTATGTATGTATGTATGTATGTATGTATGTATGTATGTATGTATGTATGTATGTATGTATGTATGTATGTATGTATGTATGTATGTATGTATGTATGTATGTATGTATGTATGTATGTATGTATGTATGTATGTATGTATGTATGTATGTATGTATGTATGTATGTATGTATGTATGTATGTATGTATGTATGTATGTATGTATGTATGTATGTATGTATGTATGTATGTATGTATGTATGTATGTATGTATGTATGTATGTATGTATGTATGTATGTATGTATGTATGTATGTATGTATGTATGTATGTATGTATGTATGTATGTATGTATGTATGTATGTATGTATGTATGTATGTATGTATGTATGTATGTATGTATGTATGTATGTATGTATGTATGTATGTATGTATGTATGTATGTATGTATGTATGTATGTATGTATGTATGTATGTATGTATGTATGTATGTATGTATGTATGTATGTATGTATGTATGTATGTATGTATGTATGTATGTATGTATGTATGTATGTATGTATGTATGTATGGGTATGGTCAAGGGTCATAGATTAAGACGAGGCAGGTCCTGGATGGCACAATGTAATAATAACACTGGGTCGTGAGTGCAGAAAATGGGCAGCGGAAGCACTGAGTTTGAATTGCAACAGCTGATCCAGAGTAACACACATCAAGGTGACTTAGTCATCTACACCGATAGGTAAGTGGTGAGAAACAGACGTTGTGGTTGTGGTTTTATTGCTAAGGCTAATGGACGAGTCTTGAAAAGTGGGAGTCTGTCATGTGAGACTACGACCTCCAGCATGAAGATGGAGGTGGAAGCAGTAACATCGGCATTCCGTTGGTTAGAGGAGACTACTGCAACACCCACTATTACAGTTTCAAAGAGTATGCTTAGTAAGGTGGAGACAGGAGTGTTTCTTTTGGAATGGCTATTGTCGCTTCAGAGGTCACAGATTGTGAGACTTTTAGGGATATTTTGCCCTGGCCATGCGTTTGTGCCGGTGGAATGAAAAGGCTGATAGGCTGGCAGGGAATGCACCTCATGGTGGTAGATTGCCTATGGACATGGGAGAGGTGGTCATGTGTTTGTGGTACCAGGTGGAGAAGCCGGGGGAACGGAGTGAGGACCCCTATTTGGAAAGAATGAAATTACGGGGGATCGGTAGGGTTTCTGGAAGAATCTCAAAACTGAGAGGGAATACTAGTATAACTTTAAATCAGATAGCGGTGGGAACGATTAATAGAATGACTCTTCGCTGGTTGTTGAAAAGGGGACGGATCACATACAGGAATATCCTGAGTGCTGTGATGTAATTTCTTAACTCCATTCAAATCAATATATATATACTCGTTTACTATGATAAAAATACTGACTTACAGGAAAATTTTGGCTCGTAAGTAATTGGCGGATACTCTCTAGTTGGGTTTATGCCTCTACATTCGTAAGATGGGTTCGGATCTGCAGCAAGAAAACAATTAAATCACAATCATTCAGTAAACACATAAATACGTTTAGCATTTGCAAAGAAATAGATTAATGGATTAAAGAAATAATGACCATAGGTCTGCCTGTGTAGAAATGGAAGAGGCATCCGTCTAAATCAATTCGGTTTTCTTAATATGTATCCCCATGAGTTAAATATTATTTGCTGTCTCACAAGTGTTCATCGAATGCAGATTTGTCTATAAAAATATGGGACCAGAATGATAGACCCACGCCTTGATATAATAGTTTTTGGTGCTAGTCTCATAATCGTATACACCAGCCGGTACTCGTGGATGATGTAGTCAATATCACGCCACATTTAATTCTCAGACAACTTTCACTTCTCTATGGTAGTGGATCATGTACAGTTGTGATTTACAATGCGTGTATGTTTGACACTTTCACGGAATCAGTCCCTCTTTAGTCTGCTAAATAAAACCCCCGCAGTATTTTCCACTGCACCATCGCCTAAAAAGGACAATAACGCTATTCCTAAGTAGTAGTAGTAGTAGTAGTAGTAGTAGTAGTAGTAGTAGTAGTAGTAGTAGTAGTAGTAGTAGTAGTAGTAGTAGCAGCAGCAGCAGTAGTAGTAATAGTAGTAGTGGTAGTAATTGTGGTAGTAGTAGTGGTAGTAGTAGTAGTAGTAGTAGTAGTACTAGTAGTAGTAGTAGTAGTAGTAGTAGTAATAGTAGTAGTAGTAGTAGTAGTAGTAGTAGTAGTAGTAGTAGTAGTAGTAGCAGCAGCAGCAGCAGCAGTAGTTGTAGTAGTAGTAGTAGTAGTAGTAGTAGTAGTAGTAGTAGTAGTAGTAGTAGTAGTAGTAGTAGTAGTAGTAGTAGTAGTAGTAGTAGCAGCAGCAGCAGCAGCACGTATGTGACCTATACTCAAGTTTAAATTATGTGAAAGTGAGAAAAAAATACCAACTCGAAGAATTGAAAGACACGGTCAATGTAGATGCTCCATGACTGGAGTCTTCCACTCCGACAACCTTCTCGTCTGATGTAAACCATTGTGCTTGAGCGCTGAAGAATCCACTCGAGGATGTTGTGCATGTACAGGTGGCAGATGTGTCCTTCCTAATATTCTGTGGGCAGTTATTTAATGAAACTGTCACTGCACCTGGAATAAGGATGCGAAAGAACGACGTTGTGCATTATGCTTTCAGTTGATGTCATTGACATTTAACAAAATAAGTATGTGAATACGGAAAGAAGAGATATATGAGATGAGTGACAAAATGTTTGAAAACTGTGTCGATTATAAATGAAAACTTGCATTCATCCATTCATTCCTTCACGCGTTCACTCATTAGTGACATAATCGTATCTTACTGTGAGGTTTTTTTGTGGGTTTATAGAGAATTACAGAAGTTCCAATGAGTGAAGTTCTATAAAGTATATCTCTCTATAAAAGATATAGGTTAGTAACAGCAAGTGTTGTCTAGAGGTATTGATATTTATTCTCGCATAACCCTTGTAGAGAAACCATTCAGAATTTTGGCTCATCGAGTACCCCCACCTGTGAGAAATTAGACCTAAGTTAAGTTCTACACAGAATTATTTATAGATGATTTCTCTTCTAGGCCATATATATATAGAGAGATCTTGGCAGTTAGCCACAGCAACCAATGAAAGCAGCTCTCTCATCTTCCAGCTGACTGTGCTCTGGTCGCCAACCTCATTTTTGATCTCATTACTTATTTCAAGTGACACAAGACACTTGGACAAATGATCACATTGACAATTGTACCATTGTAGTGAACATAAACAGCAACAACTGTATTTTACACTGGTTGAACAAGACAACATGAGAAGATCTTGACAACAGTTGGACAAACATTCACAAAGAATGATCACACCAACAGGTTAGACAAGTCATACATCATGGAAGATACTTGACAACAACCACACAGACTTTCACAATCTCTGTAACCAACAGCAACAGTAGAGTAAAAGTCACCATGAAGATGCTTGACACCAGTTGGACATTTCTTTCTCAACAATGTACAAGACAATCACAGAGACATGTATCTTAAAAACTGTTCTCTTACTACTAATCTTTTATTAATGTTTGATGAGGTCAAGTGAAGACTCAGGCTTCATATTCTGCCAACAATTTACACCTCAAATATGTTTATATGCAAATTATAGTGACATTATCTATGAAAACCCAAACACATCACTCAATATCCCCACAGAAACATAAATCTAAATAAACCCTCCTCCTTCACATATCTACACCATAGGTTATCCTACACCACAACACTTTAATCATGCTATCACTTTTCCAACCGTCAAATGAGGAAAACACATGATAAACCTATAGCCGGGCACAAGTATAGGGAGACACTGCTATACTGATCCGTGTACCGTCTTTTAGCACCAATGAAGGTGTTGGGAATGTCTCAGGTTTCAGCTTTCCCCATAATGTTTTTCCAGTTTAGGCTATTCCCCACTTTGACTAGTCCGAAGCAAGTGACAAACATGTCCTTCCGAAGGGTGAGTAGACTGTTCGCAAAGTTGATAATTTGGGATTAGTTTTACTTTTCCAGCAGAGGAAGATCTAAAAACTATGATGTCCCATCATTCTTCTCTGCCAGTCTATCTCTCACAACAGGTTCTGATGTAATTTAATCACCACACCGACTTATCACTAATCCATTTTTGGGAATTTGCTCTATGTATTAACTTCTGCTCCTTTAGCTTTCAGCCAATATTAATAATAACTGTGATATAGTCTGCTCCAAGTGCACCTTTAATGTCCACTCTTAGCCAGTAGTGACATGCTGAAAACCAGGTGATCTCTCCTCTTAAGGTTTCTTCTTGAATTTATCTTGAAGATATAGCCTGGAGCTTTTACAAAATTGGAGAGTATCCCTGTCTTAGGCTTTTAAGAAAGACTTTTCTTCAGTGCCATCTGTATAGGTCAGAATTAGTGGATTCAGGCTGAATATTTGCAACCTGTTGTTCATTTTGGTCTTTTTGGAGTCTGACTTTTCAGCTGGAGTTGAAGACTAGAGCTCAGGACTTCCCTGGAGTTGTCCTGGTAATTGAAAGGCCTCCCCCATCCTCCTCATTCTCTGTTAATAAACAAAGGCACAACATGTGTTTTACATCTATTGAACCATTGTCACAGTTATACAATACTATCACAGATTCAGAGAGGAATGGGAGGTAAAAGGGGAGTGTGATATTCGAACACCCGCCTCTCACTGATGATGAAGTGCAATTTTATTTGGGGGTTTGGGGTGATATCCTTTCCCCAGGTTCATCCCCAAAACCGTGAAGTCATAGGCACATACTCATAATCAGAGGCAGCTTCACACAATTATCTTGTAAATTCTCACAATGAGTAGATCACAGGGACCGGTGTACCATGAGAACAGACAGTGTGATTAAGCACCAAGAAGTAGGCATTGTATGGCAGAAATCATGCACTAGAAATGCTTTCACATGTGGAATACACATAATGAAAGAAAACATGAATTTTCCCTGACAAATAGCATGAGCCTTCCCATGTATTCAGCTGACTAGACACTGTAGGTTAATTTCCACAGTGCAATGCAGTCCTGCAAACATGGATATAATAAGTGTCTTTACTTTTACAAATATGAGAAGTTAATTATATAATTACCATCTCATTCATTCAAACATTCTCAGCCATTATAAGGGAGAAATTACATGCAGTATATAGCATCACACATTCTGAAACATAACTGCCAAAGGTAACTCTCAAGAGCGATGTACAGTTTGGTTAAGAATGGTCATGATAGGCACTCAACGAATGTTCAGAGCGCACAAAGGTTTTGCCATATGCATTGAGCGTGGTTTACAGTCATAAGCATATGCAAATCATCAAATCAGACAGACAATAGACATGGTAAGAATGTTTCACTGCGGTAGACATGACCGGTTTTGAGCGGCAGTTTTAGAGTCACTGTACCGAAGTCCTGTCTTCTTTTTACATTTTCTCAAGAAAATACTCGGCCATTCGTCTCTCTCTCACTTCATCAGGTTTACACATAACATATTAAATGATTTAGGTACCTGGAGTGCAGATGACCACATCCTAAAGAATGCTTTTGGGCAAATTTTACCACTGCATCTTGAACATGTCCTTACGGGATGGAATCAAGGCTTCGACTGGCGGGCTAATTATGTATTAAGGAGCGTTACCAGCCCAAGGGTTACCCAATGAAATTGAGTCCCCACCATTCATCTACCCTCTCTCGATCTAGAATCTACGATTCTATTTTTAGTTAGGGTATCACGACGGTTTACGTGGTTAACTACTGAGTATTGAGAAATGTAAATGGACTGGGGATGCGAACGTCTGAAGACATCATGCGACATAGCCTCCCCATAAAACTGTCATGGATACAATGACTGATAGGTCAGGCGTTCACAGTTCCCAGATCCTTTAAGTGGTGTCATCATTTACTCATCTCCCTTTACTCCAACAAGAGCTGTGCATATGGAACCAATTGATTCTTTCCCTGAAAAATCTGCTCCAATATTCATCCATCAGTCATGAATTTGGTGGCATCTGCAAAGACCATGAAGTTAGTCCTGCATGAAGTTCCATTTAGTCACTGGAAGTATGAAGAGTTATGACCACACTTAGTGAACTGCTCTCCAACTCATTTCTGACAATGCTCCACAGTCAATCTCCATGCTATTTTTCCTGTCCATGATGAATGATCTCTCAGAGTCACACACTTTCAAAGCATGAGTACCATTGAGATTCATTATGAGAAGTAATGGCTTTGCAATTAAACCAACTTCTATATGTCTGATGAGAGTGGTATAATTCCATATGTCTCTCACTCATTTGTCTTTATCAGAACTTCATTCTTCCCTTCGCCTCTGGAGAATGATAATCCTGTGAGAGTGTATTTAACTGAACACTTTCTCCAACAGTAATCTTGGCATTTGGAACTGGGTTAAAATTTTTGATCATCACCGGAGCAAAAACAATCACTTCCGGGTGAACTGTATAGCAGCCGCTGCAGAACTTAAGACTAAAATCTACTAAGTGCAGATTTGGTTAGCGTTGGACACAGGGTCTACCTTTCCAATAAGCCTCTTGTGTTTGCAGATAGTAGCAATTTCCCATTGTATTTCCTTGACTTATTTCTGTAGTCTTACCATAGATTTAGAGGTGCTTGTCGGTTGAGATTCTCTCATTCCGTTATGCCTCTATTTTGATGTGTTGTGAGAAGTGACAGCATTTTCTCTCCTTAGTTGCTAATTAAGCTATTTCTAACGCAGCAACTGAGTTTGTAGATGCAGTTAGACTAACATCTACTACTACTAATTTATAATTCCAGGTGGAACTTCCAACTAGTTGTCTTCAGCCATGCTCTAGCTAAGTGCTTTTGAGTGGCTGGGAAGTATCCGTTCTTTCTCTCCCACATGAGCAAAACGTTTACTATTGGCGAATATAAGGCGTTTCTTCTCAGCCATAGAGAAGTCCGTCATTATCACACACCTTTGAAGGGGTGTGATTATGTGGGTATAGCTTCATAGATCCCACTATTGACTGAAATTTTTTTTTGAAGCAATTTTACTGACTTTGAGGATAGGCCTGGCCAGGTCTTGTGAAGACATTTCGCATCTCAGTAATAATATAAGATTCCACTGCGGAATGCATGGTTCTTATTGTATAAAGAGTCGACTGCTGAACTTGCAGAGATCTTTATCTTGAAAGGAGTCAGCTGTTTGAAACTGATCTTTCGTTGTGTATAGAGTGTCAACTGCTGGAGTTGCAGTGATCTCTACCATATAAGAGTTAACTGTTTAAGAACAGTAATCCTTATTAGTCCATTCCATCACAGACTTTGCTCTTGTATAGAACCGAGCTACATTCCTACCATTTTCTTCGGCAGAAATATCTTCCCATTGAGAATGAAAAAGGAGAAAGACATCAGTTTTTCCAACTTTGTCCTTCCTTTAATCTCCACCATTTCGCAGGCAGAAATGCTTTCTCAACTGAGGATGAATTGACGGCCGACGTCGGAGACGGATCCTGTTTTATCTCTTCATGAAATTTTTCAGGTTGTCCACGTTATGCTCCTAGTCGTATGATACGCCAATGACATCAGGTTGGTTATCCATCGTTTCCTGGACACATACTTTTGCGTACGCTCTCCACTTCCATATGAATGGCTAGGGGTCCAGTTATTTTGATGGCCTTCCTGGAGATTCAATGAGTTCACTCCTAGTGACTTGGATCCTAGTACACCAGAGATTACACCATCGAACAATAGACTAATGTCTTATAGACACCAGACTGTGGTCGGGTCATGAGTTACTGACCATGACATCAGGTAGAATCTTCCCTTCATCTCGTCCATCACGTATCAAGTACGTTTAAGAATACCACTAAATCAGGAATGGCAAGTGACTGAGTTGATAAGGATGTTTCTCCTGGAGATTCAATCGTGCTTACTTTCTCAGCAGCTTGATCAGGGCTACCGACAAGATTACACAACTGAAGAATAAACCCAACGTCGAATCGACACTGGACAATAGCCGGTACGAATACTGACTATACTGAGAGAGATGGTTAGTGAGGTGTCTTAATGGTTGCCCAAGTTTTCCATCATGGTTCACACTCTCTGCTCTCAGTGTTGCTAACATGTTATGGGGACTGAGGAATTAAGTACCCATTATATGATGTGATGCAGTGATATTAAAATGTAAATACACCAATTCCCCTTTCTCCCATGCTAGCCAATAAGTTAGAAAATGGAGTAGGCCCCCTATTAATTCCCTGGATAAAGTGTCTTAATTTATCTCAAGAAAAATCAAATTTATCCTGAAATTAGCTGTCTATGTTATTTAAAAATAATGTGTGTCTTCTGGTTCTCAGGTACCTTTGATACTCATAGTGAACACAGTATGCACAAAATTAAACAACAATATTGACAGTCTATTACATCAGCCCATCCTGAACCACAACATTATCATGGGTATATCAAACAGCCGGTCTCTCTGGCTGTGGGGTTACAACACTTTCTCTCTGTAATCCCGTTTATCACGCAGAGTCTCGCAGCGGAGCGAGAACTGAGGTGGTTCGACCCCCGCTCGTGACTTGCGGATACTGAGCCGGCCGCTCAGAAAGCAATGGCAAACTACTGAGCGTAATCTTGCCAAGAGATCAACAGACAGCTGAAAGATGCTGCTGTTGACAGCTAAGTCCTGTAAAAGGATACGCAAAAACATATCAAACATGTTGACCCATAAGATAATTAACATTTTTGTTCAACTACATTGTACAATGTGACATTTGTGAACAGTGATACATGCAATATTACCACCATTGATGAAACAACCACCACCCGAGATTTACTTGTGGGTTTAGACATCTGGACCTTTTGTCCACATTTATGTGACGAGATCCATTAACCACATCATAAAACTCTAAGCAATAGGTTTAATTTTGCGAGAGGTTACTCCCTGATTCTAATACAGGCATAGATATTCTCCACAGGAGTCCCAGACAAGGTATACCCATAGTTTACATCCCGAGTCATCAGACCACGTGATGTGAATCCCATAAAAGGTATTCCCAGGGTTCAATTAGTGCATAGAGCACTCAATATGTGATTACCTTGAGGGGTGTTCCCAGGGTTCTAATTGCCTATATTAGTCCACAATATGTGATCCCCTTTTGCAGGTTATTCCCGGGGTCCAGTCGCGGATACGGGTCCACAACATGTGATCTCCTTTAGGGGTGTTCCCGGGGTTCAATCGCGGATATGAGGCCCCAACATGTGATCACCTTTAGGGGTGTTCCCGGGGTTCAATCGCGGATACGAGCCTCCAACATGTGAGGTTTTTTTGTGGGTTTATAGAGAATTACAGAAGTTCCAATGAGTGAAGTTCTATAAAGTATATCTCTCTATAAAAGATATAGGTTAGTAACATCAAGTGTTGTCTAGAGGTATTGATATTTATTCTCGCATAACCCTTGTAGAGAAACCATTCAGAATTTTGGCTCATCGAGTACCCCCACCTGTGAGAAATTAGACCTAAGTTAAGTTCTACACAGAATTATTTATAGATGATTTCTCTTCTAGGCCATATATATATAGAGAGATCTTGGCAGTTAGCCACAGCAACCAATGAAAGCAGTTCTATCATCTTCCAGCTGACTGTGCTCTGGTCGCCAAACTCATTTTTGATCTCATTACTTATTTCAAGTGACACAAGACACTTGGACAAATGATCACATTGACAATTGTACCATTGTAGTGAACATAAACAACAACAACTGTATTTTACACTGGTTGAACAAGACAACATGAGAAGATCTTGACAACAGTTGGACAAACATTCACAAAGAATGATCACACCAACAGGTTAGACAAGTCATACATCATGGAAGATACTTGACAACAACCACACAGACTTTCACAATCTCTGTAACCAACAGCAACAGTAGAGTAACAGTCACCATGAAGATGCTTGACACCAGTTGGACATTTCTTTCTCAACAATGTACAAGACAATCACAGAGACATGTATCTTAAAAACTGTTCTCTTACTACTAATATTTTATTAATGTTTGATGAGGTCAAGTGAAGACTCAGGCTTCATATTCTGCCAACAATTTACATCTCAAATATGTTTATATGCAAATTATAGTGACATTATCTATGAAAACCCAAACACATCACTCAATATCCCCACAGAAACATAAATCTAAATAAACCCTCCTCCTTCACATATCTACACCATAGGTTATCCTACACCACAACACTTTAATCATGCTATCACTTTTCCAACCGTCAAATGAGGAAAACACATGATAAACCTATAGCCGGGCACAAGTATAGGGAGACACTGCTATACTGATCCGTGTACCGTCTTTTAGCACCAATGAAGGTGTTGGGAATGTCTCCGGTTTCAGCTTTCCCCATAATGTTTTTCCAGTTCAGGCTATTCCCCACTTTGACTAGTCCGAAGCAAGTGACAAACATGTCCTTCCGAAGGGTGAGTAGACTGTTCGCAAAGTTGATAATTTGGGATTAGTTTTACTTTTCCAGCAGAGGAAGATCTAAAAACTATGATGTCCCATCATTCTTCTCTGCCAGTCTATCTCCCACAACAGGTTCTGATGTAATTGAATCACCACACCGACTTATCACTAATCCATTTTTGGGAATTTGCTCTATGTATTAACTTCTGCTCCTTTAGCTTTCAGCCAATATTAATAATAACTGTGATATAGTCTGCTCCAAGTGCACCTTTAATGTCCACTCTTAGCCAGTAGTGACATGCTGAAAACCAGGTGATCTCTCCTCTTAAGGTTTCTTCTTGAATTTATCTTGAAGATATAGCCTGGAGCTTTTACAAAATTGGAGAGTATCCCTGTCTTAGGCTTTTAAGAAAGACTTTTCTTAAGTGCCATATGTATAGGCCAGAATTAGTGGATTCAGGCTGAATCTTTGCAACCTGTTGTTCATTTTGGTCTTTTTGGAGTCTGACTTTTCAGCTGGAGTTGAAGACTAGAGCTCAGGACTTCCCTGGAGTTGTCCTGGTAATTGAAAGGCCTCCCCCATCCTCCTCATTCTCTGTTAATAAACAAAGGCACAACATGTGTTTTACATCTATTGAACCATTGTCACAGTTATACAATACTATCACAGATTCAGAGAGGAATGGGAGGGGAAAGGGGAGTGTGATATTCGAACACCCGCCTCTCACTGATGATGAAGTGCAATTTTATTTGGGGGTTTGGGGTGATATCCTTTCCCCAGGTTCATCCCCAAAACCGTGAAGTCATAGGCACATACTCCTAATCAGAGGCAGCTTCACACAATTATCTTGTAAATTCTCACAATGAGTAGATCACAGGGACCGGTGTACCATGAGAACAGACAGTGTGATTAAGCACCAAGAAGTAGGAATTGTATGGCAGAAATCATGCACTAGAAATGCTTTCACATGTGTAATACACATAATGAAAGAAAACATGAATTTTCCCTGACAAATAGCATGAGCCTTCCCATGTATTCAGCTGACTAGACACTGTAGGTTAATTTCCACAGTGCAATGCAGTCCTGCAAACATGGATATAATAAGTGTCTTTACTTTTACAAATATGAGAAGTTAATTATATAATTACCATCTCATTCATTCAAACATTCTCAGCCATTATAAGGGAGAAATTACATGCAGTATATAGCATCACACATTCTGAAACATAACTGCCAAAGGTAACTCTCAAGAGCGATGTACAGTTTGGTTAAGAATGGTCATGATAGGCACTCAACGAATGTTCAGAGCGCACAAAGGTTTTGCCATATGCATTGAGCGTGGTTTACAGTCATAAGCATATGCAAATCATCAAATCAGACAGACAATAGACATGGTAAGAATGTTTCACTGCGGTAGACATGACCGGTTTTGAGCGGCAGTTTTAGAGTCACTGTACCGAAGTCCTGTCTTCTTTTTACATTTTCTCAAGAAAATACTCGGCCATTCGTCTCTCTCTCACTTCATCAGGTTTACACATAACATATTAAATGATTTAGGTACCTGGAGTGCAGATGACCACATCCTAAAGAATGCTTTTGGGCAAATTTTACCACTGCATCTTGAACATGTCCTTACGGGATGGAATCAAGGCTTCGACTGGCGGGCTAATTATGTATTAAGGAGCGTTACCAGCCCAAGGGTTACCCAATGAAATTGAGTCCCCACCATTCATCTACCCTCTCTCGATCTAGAATCTACGATTCTATTTTTAGTTAGGGTATCACGACGGCTTACGTGGTTAACTACTGAGTATTGAGAAATGTAAATGGACTGGGGATGCAAACGTCTGAAGACATCATGCGACACTTACTAACCGTTTTAAAACAAGCTAAATGGTTAATTAAAAAACCGCATTATTAACAGTATTAACTTAATAAAGACTTCATATAGACACTAGGTGCAGAATGCCCCATGAGATGAAATAAACAGAGACATAAGAGAAGAAACAAACACACAAAAACAGGATTGACACGGAGATACTCTTTGTCACATCTATTATTCTAACTGACCATAGACTAGACTATATAGACAGCAACAAACAAATCAACAAACTACCCTGTATCAGTTTCCTGCTATGAGTCTGTGATGTTATGGCGTCATCACGTTGTGTAGGCCTAGAGCCAGGAGGATGAGGCGACCAGTCCTTCCCTCACTGTGGCAAGCGACCAACCCAGGCGTAGAATCCGCGTCCGACCATAGCCATGACATTACCAGCGGAGATCGCTATCAACTTCGCTAGCGCTACCATCAGTCAACAAAAAGACAACAAATGACAGAACTTCACTGACAAAGCCTGGTCTTCAATAGCGAGATTACCGTCTATCTCCAACACCTGGTTTTCAATAGCGAGATTACCGTCTATCTCCAGCACCTGGTTTTCAATAGCGAGATTACCGTCTATCCCCAGCACCTGGTTTTCAATAGCGAGATTACCGTCTATCCTCAGCACCTGGTTTTCAATAGCGAGATTACCGTCTATCTCCAGCACCTGGTTTTCATTAGCGAGATTACCGTCTATCTCCAACACCTGGTTTTCAATAGCGAGATTACCATCTATCTCCAGCACATGGTTTTCAATAGCGAGATTACCGTCTATCTCCAGCACCTGGTTTTCAATAGCGAGATTACCGTCTATCTCCAGGACCTGGTTTTCAATAGCGAGATTACCGTCTATCTCCAGCACCTGGTGTTCAATAGCGAGATTACCGTCTATCTTCAACACCAAATCAGATGCAGGAACAACTAGACACATTGGATGGGGGTGCACAATAATCAGGGTTTAATGTTCATAAAGGAAAAACAGAGATAATGAGAATACATTAAACAAATGATAGCCTCATCTCCTCACTTCAAGAAACGGAATCAGACACCTATGGAGTTAGCAATGTAAACAAATGTGGAGGAACATATTAACTTTAAAAAAAAATAATAATAAAGATTACAAAAGCAACCAGAAGCTTTAATATCATCATGAAATGCGTGGAAATCAACATAAATTAAACTGATCACGAAACTTAGAATATACAATTCTAACATGATTGATTAATTGATTGATTGATTGATTCATTGATTTAGAAGCCGACAGCACGACATTCGGGGCATTTCCATAAGCGCTCCGTCCCCATCCTCAGTAGCCCACGAAGAGTTCCAACACTAATAGTACCAGTAGCAATCTCATTATATGTGCGTATCGCCTTTCCTCTAAGCGTCGAGCATCGGCCCGATCCCCTCGCCACTCCACGCTGTCGCATTCTTGCCAGACTATGGTGATCCATTTGCTCCTCCGTGGTGTACACGTGCTCCCACAAGGCCGCAACCACGTCTGCCTTATCATGCATCTTACTCCACCAAGTTTTGCAGAGCCAGCCAATCTATCCGCCTGTTCATTCCCCAGCACACCAGCATGCCCCGGAGAAAAGATCCAGGCGATGCTTGTCTGTCCAGACAATTCTAACATTAAATCAGTACTTCTGTACGGATCAGAAACAAGATAAACAAAGAAAACGATTACAGTAAACTACAAAATTCATTGATATGTGCTGAGAGGTCTACCAATGTTGAGCTCACGGAGAGAATTAGATACTTGCCCAATCATTGCGGAGGTGAAGATAGAGGTGGGCTCTGGATAGAACATTCATTGAGAAAACATGGGAATAGGATAACTAAAGAGGCCTTTGACTGGAATCCACTGGGCAAAAGAAATATAATAAGGCCACAAAAACACACGGAGAAGATAAGTAGAGACAGAAATGAATATGGAGCAGGCGTGGATGAATCCGATTGACTATTACAGGACGGTTTGGAGTCGGTGGTGGGCTTATGTCCCAATGGGGGTTCATGGGCGCAAGAAGAAGAATAACTACACACATGCATGGCAACACTGTAGACACATAAAAGACATACCAATCTGTTGTACGGTGTCATTGCTGACCACAGGCGATCGGTTGACCAGTGTTTGGTTGCCGACAAGTGCGGACATTTCAACATAGAACGTATTTGAAAGGAGCATCTTGGCAAAGGGTATACGCCACGTGCATGCTATGTTGTAATCGCTGTTCGGGTCACTGCTGGATAGACTGTGACTGCAATACTTTCTATCAAAGTCATCATCGCTCACATCAATCTGTGTATGGAGGAGAAAGTATTTATATTTACATTTAAGTAAATCGGGTTTAAATGCTTGTTGATTGACTGCATTGCACCGGGTTTTATCCCTTTTACCCCCACGGGTCTCTTTCCTCAGAGTGGCCTGCCGAAACCGTCGCCAAGAACACAAACCTCCTAGCTCCAGTGACAATCCCCCAGGAGTCACTAAGAAACTTTCAATCGTTAAAAGAATGACAGAATCACGAGCTTCGGAGCTGGAGACAGACGGCTTCATTACTTCGCTGTGGGGACCTGCGAGGCCACGTTTGACTTGCATTTAAATGAAAAGAATCAGAACCAACACCTCTAAACATAAAAATCTAGAAGACGATCCGTCAGCGTATATGTTAGATCGGCTTAGGAGGTCAGTATAGCCGAATGTATAAGAGCACGCGTTCTTAAACATCTGGTGTGCTGATGCTGAGGTAGGGGGTTCAACCCCTACATTGGTCATTTAGACTACAATGTTGGCATCTTATCCATGACTTGGGGATGCTACAAGCGCCTCATGAATCGGAGTGTGTTTGCTAGATGGCGCGGGACATTGGTAATAGGGAAAGCTAATCCACATGCAAAGATCAAACCAATGCACTAGAAATCACGTGTATAAACTACGCCTGCGTTCAAGCGAGGGTATTCATGAAGTTTGCTGTCAATTCAAACCTGTCCCTGTTTGCCTCATGGGACTTTATTTAATCGTTTCTATGTCTGTTAAGATCTATTCATCGGTGCGTGTATGTTACTATTTTTTGCTTCCGTTACGAGCGCCAGATAACATACGGATAATTATCTACTATAATTGGAACATTTAGAGAAGTAACTTCATTGGTTGGTTCCACTGTTCTATGCTTCAGGCTACGGTTTGCTTGTGCATTACTTTCATGTTGGACTGGTAGTAAATAGTTCCGTCGTTCAGCTTCTGATTTTAGTACTTGGAGCGACACTGTGAGCTGTGGATTGCACGTGAAATGCTTTTACATCTATCCTAGATGGTTTGTTTTGTGAGCTGCATGTTTAGAAATATAATGACGGACGCTCGGTTACCGAACTAGCTGTTTCTCCTTTAAGCTGTAATGTGTGTGCAACTGCTAGTTTTCAGTGACATTCGTATCCATCGACGATGAACTGTAATTGTAGTGGCTTATTGTCGTGTTGGCATTCTGGCAGCGGCGCTATACATGTATGCCTGTGCGTGCTGTTTGTTTGTCGGGACTGCTGTCTGTTCCACTTTTCACAAGGGACAATGAGGGGCTTTGTGTGTGATATTTACTGGCACCTGAACGGAGCGTTATGGGATGACCATTTGCCCTGAAGTTGGAACTGCTACTAACGACTAATTATTAAGACATTAATCACATGGAAACGGTTTGTCTTGCGGACGGCGGTATTAAATTAATTCAAAGGTATTGCTTGGCACTTATAAAAGTAAAGAGAATAATCATATATGGAAGCTTGTGTAAACTTTCAGTTGAATTATGTTCATGGTAACATGCAGTACTGTCCTTATCTTCTGCCTGTCTATGTCTATATCGCATCCCACAAACGTTTTAAGGACTCGCTGTTCCCCATGGGCCAGAGCCAACCCATGAGGCTCCATGTTCCTGTGTGTCATTCCGATGACCGCCTCTGCTGGTGGCCCTGACAAGATTAAGTGCAGATACGACACTTTGATCTTAGCCAAAAGACCTAGAAGCGAACCTGTAACCTGCTACGGATATTAGACGAGCTCGTGTCAAGTCCATAACACGGAAACAGATGAGTCAATATAACTGCATGTAGATATTTTCATGCGGTTGTATTAGTGTATGTTTGTTGCTTGTGTGCTGAGGAAAGGCTATAGCCTCAACGTCGTCCATTTGTTTCACTTGCGATAGTGTTGTAGTAAAGTTAACCGAACCTACTTCTCGTTTATGTTGATTCATTGATTCATTCATGTCATAGTCTTATACAAAGTTTGGCATTGTTTTCCATGTTGTTGCTCATGTAGCTCCTGGTGATTTTAGTCGGGATATTGTTTTTTGAGTTTTAGTTTACAGTTAAACAAACATGGTTAACTACATAGTTTTAAAAATGTATATCAATAAATCAGGTTTCGTCTCCACAATGAAAGTTGGTTGAAAATGATTTCCAGACCTGTATCTCTCCTCTCTCCCTTGCCTTCATTGTACATTCTGTCAGACTGCTGTTCATTCATCACATCTCTTGATGTTATCTTCCGATTTGCATCGTTGTCTACAGCTTGCCTTCTGCCTTAACCTCCAGTAAGGTTTTTATAAGAGCATTATCGAAATACTTCACTTGCTTCTGTTTTATTTATTTATAAACTCTATTTATATTCTCAGTTTTTTTTTCTAGACCTGTGTATTTCATTGGTTTGTTTCCATGAAATACAACATATTCTTATGTATACCAACATCTATTATACGCTTTAAGAATATAAAACTATAGTAATGTTGTCAGGGGTGACATAAATAATCACGACAATTATAACAACGACAAACAGAAACAAAATGATATAAATAATGCGCTTGGAAATATAACCTCGTTAATACTTATATCTCATCCATTAAGATCTAATGAAACATTGTTAAATCATTCTTGCCCTATAAAACTCGCGTGCGTATTATATATAAAGCGAGTACTAATAATAGATTTTTGGACATGATGTGTTTGTGTGGTTCTCGTCACAATTTCACAGTGAATTTGGCTAAAACTGAATGCATTGGGCTTTTGAGTGCTTGTCATCTATTGTTGTAAGGAATGTTTCACAATATAAAAATCTAGACACAGTATGGCGCATATTATACACGAGTTTCAGTGTAGTAGAAAATGTCAGCTTAAAACATGCATCTTTCTAATACGTGAGTGAGTGTTATATGGGAGACTGTAAGCTGATTATGTGTTTGAGGAAGGGATACAAACTTTTCTTCTGTGTAGAACGGCATCAACGTCTGGATAGGCAACTGTTGAAAATGTCACCTCCACGTATTGATTTGTGAGAGTAATGCCTCCGGATGTTGGGGTGCTAGGCCATCCTGTAATGACAGCGTGAGTAGAATAAATATATTATTTAATACAAAAGTAGAACATTATTACACATATAAAATGGAAACAAAGGGTGTGCTATAGTCATGTGATTAGAACAAAGGCAATGGAAAACACAGTACAGACAAAATATCACAAGTTGAAATTGCAAAAGCACACCAGCAGAAATGTTGCTACTGGGACTGAAACGATGGCATAGAGGCTTATCACCAACATAATTGATCCACTTCACCAAGACGTAATTGATCCACTTCACTAGACATGTGGAGCTCCATGAACTCCATATCGCCAGATACATACTGCAGTAATCACACAACATGAAATAATACGTATTTAGATACATCCTTCAATCTGAAATACACATCACACATATTCACAAAGTAATTTGAATTATCTGTCACGGTATTTTTAAACTAATTATCATGACTTTCTGTTTGCATAAACTTGGCTTCTGTGAATTAACAGCGATCGCTTCTGCAATACATACGACCAATGTGTATGCAAAAGAAACCTAAACTGTTTGGTTCCCCGGTAAACACGAGGAAACAGCTTCTGTACGTTGGCAAGTGGCAGGTCATTTGCAGAAGCTCGCAAACATCAAGGCTTGCCGAATATATGCTCTGACCTTTGTCACTTCGCCTGCATCGTGCACATTCATGTCCGGGGTGTATGCAATGTCCAGTATTTACCTTTGTCCTGGGTGACGTCTCCATTTTCTTCGGCGAATCAATCCTTCCCCCTCTGTTCTATCCAAGCCACTGCGAAGATTACTATGGCCAAAGCATATCCGTTTCCCAGACATGATGCATTTTATAAGCAAGCTTTTTTTTTTATTATTCAAATCTCGTTCAATATCAATTATTCATTTTTGGGGTAATTTTTCACAAAATTCTAAACAATTTTCTGCAACAAGTAACTTCAGAACTTCCGATTTTCTTCTTTAGTGACTGCGAAAAAAATCATAGCCTTGGTCGGCAACTGGTCAAGGATCGAAGCTCCGACGGGCGGACAATTATAGCATTGCTTTGCTGATCCGGCAGCTTCTGTAGCTTGTCTTGTTCCAGATGTATTGGTTTCACATTTAATCTTTAGTAAACTAGGCAGCCGAGAGAGGGATCATGCTGCCTTAGAGAGATATCACTCCATCCCTGATCACCGTCATTGATTGTAATTACTATGCCTTTTGGAAACCCAATGTATCTAACTATCGTCTGTTCAGACTGCCAGGTGGCAGTAGAATGCGAAATGATACGTGGCTTCACACAAATGTTACCTGAGGAAAGATGCATGTACTTAAAATATATATATTATTTATTTTTGTTTGCCTCGCGATATGAATTCTGTTTAATCTCTGCATTGAAGGTCAATGTGGCCGAATGAATAAAAGCGCTTGCTCTTAATCTTCCGGTGTACTGATGCTGATATAACGGGCTCAACACTACACTGGTCAGTTGGACTAAAATGTTACTTCTTGTCCTTGAGACGGGGATGTAAACTACAAGTACCTCAGAAGTCAGAGTAGGTTCGCCTGATGGCGAGGAACACTGGTAATAGGGAAAGTTAACATACACGCACAATTCAGTCCAGTCCATTAGAAGAAGTAGCACATGTATGGACCATGCTTGAGTTCAACATGATCGTACGTAAAGAAGGAACATCTCTCATTGCTATGACCAGTCTAAACCTGGCTTTTTTTTTCAAACAGTGCCCAATGTTTTTGATTGTGGTGCCAGTATATTCAATGTTTGTGTCATGTTCAATATCTCCATTGCTTATTGGGATCTTTGCTTGGTAGCCAGTTGTATCCGTAGACATTATTTTAGTTTTGCTTAAATTCAGTAAATGAATTGTTTTCAATGTGTACATTTTCAGACAGGCTCATCTCTTCTGATGCTTTAGCACTGTTTGTGAGGAGGACTGTTTCATCTGCATATCTAATGTCTGAAAGTGCATTTCCACCAATTGCGAGTGAATACAAATGACCTCTGGTCTTGTGTTGATTATAGTGCCAAGATATTCAATGTTTGTGACATTTGCAATTTCTTCATTTTTGATAATGATTTTGTCTTCATGCCACCGCGCCATCAAAGGGATCTAGGGGTCACATTTTCTTGAGAAAAGAACACTGGACGTTCTGTGTGTCATATCACCTGGGCAACCTTAGCTCCCCAATAAATACCCTGATGACTAGTTTATGACGCTAGGCTAATCTTTGAGCCTTGTGATCATGATAACGCTCCTGCATGTGGTTGGATTTGAATCTACCACCACAAGACCAATACTGAGTGCAATAGCCACTTCACCGTAAGGTGACAGGCTGATTCTACATAATTCTAATTGTTATATATTATTTCGCAATGTTATGTTGTTTGTTTTGTCACCCACGTCTTAAGAAAACAAATTAGGAAGCACATAATTTTAACACTGTGACGTGTTATAAAAGGCAAAAGAGACGGCTAAGGATTAAGGTCTGAGACGGTCTACTTAATCACGTAGAAAACTTTAGCTGCAACATTGAGTCAATCATGGACAATTCTACTATGGAACTGGCATGAGTCGGTTGAGGGACCAAGTTCCACTGGGAAAACAATGGCAGCAACAACCGAAGCGGAATCACTGCGTACCTTTATAGCTCTGTTAGATTTTGTAGGAAACTAAAATGCATTCATTATATTATGTGTTATGAAACTGAATGATTCATTTAGATGTATGCAATCACTTACGATAGCCGGTCTCTCTGGCTGTGGGGTTACAACACTTTCTCTCTGTAATCCCGTTTATCACGCAGAGTCTCGTAGCGGAGCGAGAGCTGAGGCGGTTCGACCCCCGCTCGTGACTTGCGGGATACTGAGCCGGCCGCTCAGAAAGCAATGGCAAACTACTGAGCGTAATCTTGCCAAGAGATCAACATACAGCTGAAAGATGCTGGTGTTGACAGCTAAGTCCTGTAAAGGATATGCTAAAAAAAAAAAAAAAATCACTTACGATAGGTCTCCACCAGTATTGTCTTAACCACCTTCCCGTCATCTGTCAAACATCGGAAGATGGTTTCATTGGATCTGACACCATTGATGTTCAGTGTGAACTTGGGAACTCCTGATGAATTTAGAATAGTCCCGTTGTATACCTGTGACATGTGATCTACACAGGCGCCAACCGGAGGACAGCTAGACACATTTGCATACTGTCCATCTGCCCACACCTGCCAGGTTAAGGTTGTCACGTTACCTTGAACTGGGCACTCAAGTTGTGTATTTTGTCCTTTCTCCACAATCACATAGCCTTCTGGAGCTGAGAAAATAAAGACCCCTTTCTCAACTTGTATCCTCACCCTTTACGTACAGTAGATACATCAATACAACAGCATAAAAGAAGAAACAACAGTAACTAGCACCGATGACTGGCCAGACAATAATCACATATCACACAGGTGCAGGTCAAACATAGGACCACTTGATGTCAGGCGCGCGTCTAGCCATTATGCAACCGCGGCCGGGCTGTTAGGAGTCATTTGGTAGACTGTATGTACTGATAAACGTGTAGATGCGAATGCAATTATTACGTTACAACTAACATGTGTAAATAATGCTCATATCTGATGTCTAAAACTCGCCCTACCTCACTTCATACATAGTTCCTGAGAACACTACACCTGGGAACATTGCGTGAGAAAGTATTTGTCCTATTGTTGCATTTAAGAATACCATTAGCTTACAGTTAAACTGAAAGCACAATCATAGATCATCTGCTATTTCCTCTTTGAAGGCTGACTCCAAACATACCTTTTCCTCCATTCTATTTGTGTACGCATATTTATATTTCAAAGTTGTCCACCCACGTGTAGAGTTGTCTTCCTCTTGTGCACTTCCTCCCTAGGTTTTTCCTAGCACTCCTTTAAACTACGAATAACGTCTCTTATCTCTTTCTTTCTCTTTCTCTCTCTCTCTCTCTCTCTCTCTCTCTCTCTCTCTCTCTCTCTCTCTCTCTCTCTCTCTCTCTCTCTCTCTCTCTCTGAGATCCAGGCTTAGTATTATGACCGACATATTTCTAATGTTTTCTTCATTTATATTTGTAAAAAATAAATAAATAAATAAATAAATAAATAAATAAAATAAAACATCCCTACTTGCCTTCTCCTCCGGCCATGATCTTCTTCGTGATTAGTCTAAATAACCACATCCCGAAAGCTTCCATTGTATATTGACATTTGTAATGCATTCTCCGCATTTTGTTACCATATAATAACGGAGAAAAAGTAACTTATGTACACAATTAACATTGACATTCAACTTAGCTTTTTAGACTGCGTTTTGAGCAAATAATATTGTTTAATTGCATGTTCTTCACAGGTGTCACAATCAACCCCAACATTTTTAGCTGTTTCTGATTTACTATTCAATTTTTACGTTCAGTAGTTTGCCATTGCACACTGAACAACTGACGCCTCATACCATCGAATTCAATGCACAGTGGTTTGTTTCCACATAGTCTGCAGTTGATTTCGAACACTCAAGCTGGTGTATAGGGAAATTGTGAAATGTGTTCACTGCCCTTTAGCCACAACCCCGGCTTTTAGATTGAGTAGCTGCTTAATAAAGCTGACTGCTTTTCTATAATTCATATTCTTGTCCCCTTTATTGATGGTTTATACAGAACAAGTATGATTGGACCTTTGAACTGAATTACTGTAGTAAAGCTGTTAGAATCCCGTAGACCAAGAAGAAGAAACATACCGATATTCTAATAAATATTAAGTTAAGTAAGTTGCATATCCTTTACAGGACGTCGCAGTCAAACCCAGCATATTCTGGCTGTGTGTGATGTCTTGGCAAGTTTGCGTTCAGTAGTTAGCCATTGTTTTCTAAACGATCGCTACGCATATCATGTAACGAAACCAACGCACGACAGTGTGCTTCCAAATCGCCCACAGATGTATGTACCGCATTGCTACCAACAATGACGGATATGCATAGGCTCCTTAAGGCCAATGGTACCTGAGAGTTGCTGAAGATAAGGATCACATCTTCCACTGGGATCACACACTGCATGAATCCATGGATATGGTCAAGAGTCATAGACTAAGACGAGGCAGGTCCTGGATGTCAGAGGCAGAAATATCTATACGTTAGGTTTGTGATCTAGAGACCATCAATTGTGAAAAAGAGTGGGTTGAAGTTCCGGAAGACATGACGGACTGGCACAATGTAATAATAACACTGGGTCGTGGGAGCAGAGAATGGCAACGAGCAGCACTGAGTTTGAAGTGCAACAGCTGATCCAGAGTAACACACATCAAGGTGACATAGTCATCTACACCGGTGGGTTTGTGGTGAGAAACAGACGTAGTGGTTGGGGTTTTATTGCTAAGGCTAATGGACGAGTCTTGAAAAAGGAGAGTCTGGCATGTGTGACTACGACTTGCAGCATGAAGATGGAGGTGGAAGCAGTAACATCGGCATTCCGTTGGTTAGAGGAGACTATTGCAACACACATTGTATTTATTACGGTTACAAAGAGTATGCTTATTAAGGTGGAGAATGAAATGTTTGTGTCGAATGGCTATTCTCGTTTTACAGGTCACAGATTATGAGAATTGTAGGGATATTTTGCCCTGGCCATGCGGGGGTGCGGGGGGGGGGGGATGAACAGGCTGATAGGCTGGCAGGGAATTCATCTCTTGGTGGTAGATTGCATATGGACAAGGGGGAGGTGGTCATGCGTTTGTGGTACCAGGTGGAGAAGCCGGGGGAGCAGATTGAAGACCCGTATGTGGAAAGAATGAGATTGCGGGGGATCGGTAGGGGTTCTGGAAGAATCTCAAAACTGAGCGGGAAGAGCAATATAACTTTTAATCAGATAGCGGTGGGAACGATTAGTAGCATGACTCTTCGCTGGCTGTTTAACGAGACGAGGGAGCGGGGCACATAAGGGAATGTCCTGAATGTAGTTACGTCGGTTCCTAACTCAACTCAACTCATATATATATATATATATATATATATATATATATATATATATATATATATATATATATATACTCGTATAATATGATTAACAATGCGAACTTACAGGAAAATTTTGGCTCGTAAGTGATTGACGGATACTCTCTAGTTGGGTTTATTCCTCGACATTCGTAAGTTGGGTTCGGATCTGTAGTAAGAAAACAATTAAATCAAAATCATTCAGAAACACATAAATACGTTTAGCATTTGTAAAGTACTGGATAAATGGATTAAAGAAATAATGAACATAATTCTGTCTGTGTATAAATGGAAGAGGCATCCGTCTAAATCAATTCGGTTTTCTTAATATTTATCCCCATGAGGAAAATATTATTTGTTGTCTCACAAGTGTTCATCGAATGCAGATTTGTCTATAAAAATATGGGACCAGAATGATAGACCCACGCCTTGATATAATAGTTTTTGGTGCTAGTCTCATAATCGTATACACCAGTCGGTACTCGTGGATGATACAGTAAATATCACACCACATTTAATTCCCATATGAATTTCCCTTCTCTATGTTATGAGATCATGTACAGTTGTCATTCACAATGCCTGTATGTTTGACACTTTCATAGAATCAGTCCCTCTTTAGTCTGCTAAATAACACCCCCGCAGTAATTTCCACTGCACCATCGCCAAAAATTTATACATGATATATACATGATCATGATATACATGAGATATACATGATGATATACATGATGATATACATGATGAAAAATACATGATCTCATAACATAGAGAAGGGAAATTCATATGGAAATTAAATGTGGCGTGATATTTACTGCATCATCCACGAGTACCGACTGGTGTATACGATTATGAGACTAGCAGTCCTCTAAAAGTACTGGAGAGTTTTGGTCAGAGACCATAACTTTATGAAGGGAAAATCCCAACTGCACCTCCCCGCGGTAGAGGATGGAAACACACTACGGTGTGGCTAACACAGCTCTGGGGACCGAGTATCCACCGAAATAAGTGGACAACTCTGCAGCTGAGCAGAGCAGGGCACTCACTTGTCCTTACAGTCGGAAATGGCTGTCAAAGGCAGAGGTAAAAAGACCACCATGTGAATGTGGAAAGCAAGGGGAAACCACCACACTATCTTCCCAAGACTTCATGGCAAAACATATATCAAAGTTAGTGAAGGACGTTAATAACTGTCTTAGGACATCCTCGTCCGGTAGGGACAGTCATGAGCCACAGGTGACACCAGACTGTCATCCAGCTACTGATGGCAAAATCTTAACTAAAATAAATAAATTTAGAGTAGGAACATGGAATGTTAGGACATTAAATGAGCTAGGAAAGTTGACCAATGTTCTAAGAGAGATGGATAGCATGAAAATGAATATACTAGGCGTTAGTGAGATGAGATGGAAGGGATCAGGCAAAATTATAGCTGACAATCACACAATAATTTATTCTAGAGGGGATACACATGAAAAAGGTGTAGGAATAATATTAGACGAAAAAACAGCCAAGTCAATTAATGGATACTGGTGTATTTCAGATAGAGTTATTATGGTAAAAATCAAATTCAAACCAATAGACATAAATATTATACAAGTATATGCACCAACAGCAAGCAGTAGTGATGAAGAAATACAACACTTTTACGACGAAATAGAAATGGCGATGGCTCAAATTGGATCACAAGAAATAAAGATAATACTTGGTGATTTTAATGCAAAAGTAGGAAAGGGAAAAATGGAGGATGTAGTGGGGAATTATGGTTTAGGTACAAGAAATGAAAGAGGGGAAAAGCTAATAGAATGGGCAAATATCAATGATATGATAATTGGAAACACATGGTTTAAACACCATAAAAGACGACTGTACACATGGATAAGCCCTGATAAGAAAATACGCAACCAAATTGACTACATACTAATTAATAAAAGATTTAGAAATGATTTAATTAATGTAAAGACAATGCCTGGTGCTGACTGTAATAGTGATCATGTACCACTATGTGGACAAATAAAAGTAAGATTAAAGAGAGGGGAAAAAAATGGTTAAGAACATGAGACTTAATAAAGAGGTTCTGAAAATAGATATGCAAGAACAATACAGAGTGACTGTGAAAAATAGGTACAATGCAATAACTAAAATACAGAGTATAGATGAACAATGGGAAATGTTAAGGGACTCCATTCATCAAACTAGCAAAGAAGTATTACCGGAGAGAGGCAAAATAGCTAAGAAAAAATGGATGAATGAAGATATCTTAAAACTGATGGACAAAAGAAAACAGATTGAAAATGACAAACAAGAATACGCTAAGATAAATAAAGAAATAAAAGATAAATGTGGGAAGGCTAAAGAAAGTTGGTTAAACGAGCAATGCAAAAAAATTGAATTAAATTCCATTAAAGATACAAAAAATATGCACAGACAAATCAGTGAGCTTACAGGAAGAAAAATAAGAATAAATACAGGGTGTTTGAAATCAAAAACAGGAAAGATAATATTAGAGGAAGATGCTATAATGAAGAGGTGAAATGAGTATATAAGAGAATTATATGAAGGAGAAAGGGAAGAATTAACAGAACATAGTAACTTAGAAGGTCCACCTATTCTGAAAGAAGAAGTCGCTGACGCTATGAAACGTATGAAGAAAGGAAAAACAGCTGGGCCAGATGAAATCACAACAGAAGAATTAGAAGTATTGGGAGAATTTGGAGTAGATATATTAACCAAAATGTTGAATGATATTTACAGCAGTGGATATTTACCCAGTGATATGCTGAAATCTGTATTTATAGCTATACCAAAAATACCAGGAGCAATTGATTGTGAAGATTTTCGTACAATTAACCTTATAAACCATATCACTAAGCTTCTACTCAGAATCATAATGAGAAGAACCAAAAAGAAAATAAAAATGGAAATTAGTGAAGAACAGTATGGATTTATGGAAGGAAAGGGCACAAACAATGCAATTTATACATTACGGACACTAATAGAAAGGTCAATAGAGAAACAGAGAGACATATATTTGTGCTTCATAGATTATACTAAGGCATTTGATAAAGTAAAACATGATGAACTGATTAAAATGTTGGAAGATATCAACACTGATGGAAAAGATTTACGAATAATAAAGAATATTTACTGGAACCAAGTAGCAGCAATTAAAATGGGAAATAAAGAGGGTAGTTACGAACAGATAAAGCTAGGAGTACGACAAGGGTGTGTCTTGTCACAGAGATCTTTTCTCCCTGTATAGCGAAGTAATAATGAGAGAGATCAAAAAGATGCCAGGAATACTAGTTGGAGGTTATAATATAAATAATATACGCTATGCAGATGACACAGTATTGGTGGTGGATAATTCAACAGACCTACAACAATTATTAGACGTTGTAGTAACAGAGAGTGCAAGGAAAGGACTCTCCTTGAATATCAAGAAAACAGTAACAATGGTAATATCAAAGAAAATGGTGACACCAAAATGTGACATAGAAATAGAAGGGAAAATCCTTAACCAAGTTGACAATTTTAGATACCTAGGGGCATTTATAACATCAGATGGAAGATGTACAACAGAGATTAGGAGCAGAATAGGGCAGGCAAAAGCCGCATTTCAGAAAATGAAGAGTATCCTATGCAATAAGTCACTATCACTGAATGTAAGAAAGAGAGTGCTGAAATGCTATGTAGAACCAGTTTTGCTGTATGGCAGTGAATCTTGGAATGTAAATGAACAAATTAAGAAGAAATTAGAAGCAACGGAGATGTGGTTCCTGAGACGAATGTTGCGAATTCCTTGGACTGCCAGAGTAACTAACGACGACTGCCTGAAACAGGCTAATGAAACTAGAACATTATATACAACAATAAGACAGAGACAAACAGCTTTCCTCGGTCATGTGATGAGAAGAGAGGCATTGGAGAACATCGTAACAACTGGAAAGATCGAGGGGAAGAGAGGCAGAGGTAGACCAAGAGAAGTGATGCTGGATAGATTGAGACGGTGGCATGGAGGAGTATCAGCAGCAGAGTTGATCCAGAAAACCAAAGACCGAGATCTATGGAGAGCCATGAACGCCTACGCCAGCCGGCACGGCACTTGATGATGATGATGATCGCCAAAAAAGGACAATAACGTTATTCCCTTTAATAATTAATATAACATTTGAATGTTAACTATATGTAGGGAATATCAGCTGTACCCTTGTTAATAAAGGACTGCACGAAGTATGCATGATGTAGACGTTGCACTTTATAGGCTGTTAACTGTCGTCAGTTCCTATTCATTGACAAATAATGGGAGGTGTTGTCAAAGAAAACGTAGAAAGTTATTTCTCTGGAAGTAACCAGCTTCTAATCAACCAATCAGTCAACCAACCTATCACTCAGTCAATCAACCAAACAACCAATTAGCCACTCATTCAACCAACCAATCAGCCAATCATTTAACGAATCAATCAACCAATCAAATAACCTATCAATCGAACAACTAACCAATCAACCAACCAACCAAACAACCAGTTAACCAATCATTTATAGTTAACAATGATTACACATGCACCAACAAGAATACACGAGAAAACAACCGGAATTTATGTCAGCTGGCTGATAGGTTTAACGCACTCGCGCTGAGACATTTTCCTGTGACCGTTGTTTAGTGGGTTAATTTCCTACAACGGTCAGTTTGACTGATTGCTTGCTTGCTTGCTTGTGTTCGTTGGCTTGAGCTCCAACGCAAAGTCCTGTATGTCGGATGAAGGCATCCTGTTGTCCAACATCAGTGTGATGTCATACATGATCTGAGGTTTGCGTGAGTATCCGTTATCCCATGTCTGGCTTATTGGTGCGCAGACTGGTGGTTCCTCGCCGTACAGGCAGACACTCTCCGACTTCGGAGGAATCGGCGATCCTATTGACTTCAGCCAGGACCCCGAAGGGACCTGTTGCCCAGGACGCTCGACGAGGACGCGTCAATAGGTCTTGGCCAGTATATAACCCGGCCCTGGTGCCTTGGAAACACCTCTGCGTCCCATCAGTTTGACTGAAATATAGATTTCTCGTTCTGAACTTACGAACGTACATTATAAGTACCTCTGGAGTCGAAGAAGGGTTTGGCTCATGGCGAGGGATATTGTAAAATGGAAAAGCTAGTCTCGCATACAATTCTCTTGTAGTAAACGTAGTAGTAGTAGACGTTGCTGTTGTTGTTGTTGTTGTTGTTGTTGTTTTTGTTGTTGTTGTATTAGTAGTAGTTGTAGCAGTAGTCGTACTAGTAGTAATAGTGGTAGTAGTAGTAGTAACAGTAGCAGCAGTAGTAGTAATAGTAGTATTGGAAGCAGTAGTAGTAGTAGTAGTAGTAGTAGTAGTAGCAGCAGCAGCAGCAGCAGCAGTAGCAGCAGCACGTATGTGACCTATACACAAGTTAAAATTATGTGAAATTGAGAAAAAAATACCAACCCGAAGGATTGAAAGACACTGCCAACGTGGATGCTCCATGACTGGAGTCTTCCACTACGACAACCTTCTCGTCTGCTGTTAACCATTGTGCTTGAGCGCTGACAACTCCACTCGAGGATGTTGTGCATGTACAGGTGACAGGTGTGTCTTTCCTAATCTCCTGTGGGCAGTTATTTAATGAAACAGTCACTGCACCTGGAATAAGGAAGACAAAGAACGGCGTTGTGCATTATAATTTCAGTTGATGTCATAGACATTTAACACAAAAACGTATGTGTATACGGAAAGAAGAAATATATGAGATGAGTGACAAAATGTTTGAAAACTGTGTCGGTTAGAAATGAAAACTTACATTCATCCATTCATTCCTTCACGCATTCACTCATTAGTGACATAATCGAACCTTACTAACCGTTTTAAAACAAGCTAAATGGTTAATAAAAATACGCATTATTAACAGCATTAACTTAATAAAGACTTCATATAGACAATATGTGCAGAATCCCCCATGAGAGGAAAACAAACACAAAAACAGGATTGACAAGGAGATATCCTTTATCACATCTATCTATTATTCTAACTGACCATAGACTAGACTATATAGCAACAACAAACTGCCCTGTATCAGTGTCATGCTATGGGTCTGTGATGTTATGGCATCGTCATGTTGTGTAGGCCTAGAGCCAGGAGGATGAGTCGGCCAGTCTTTCCCTCACTGTGGCAAGCGACGAACCCAGGCGTAGAACCCGCGTCCGACCGTAGACATGACATTTCCAGCGGAGATCGCTATCAACTTCGCGAGCGCTTCCATCAGACAACAAAAAGACAACAATTGAAAGAACTTCACTGACAAAGCAGCTCGAGCACCTGGTTTTCAATAGCGAGATTACCGTCTATCGCCAACACCAAATCAGATGCAGGAACAACTAGACACATTGGATGGGGGTGCACAATAATCAGGTTTTAATGTTTATAAAGGAAAGACATAGATAATGAGAATACATTAAACAAATGATAGCCTCATCTCCTCACTTCAAGAAACGGAACACCTATGGAGATAGCAATGTAAACAAATGTGGAGGAACAGATTAAAATGCACCCCCCCCCCCTAAAAAAAAAAAAAAAAAATTACAAAAGAACGAGGAGCTTTAATATCAGCACGAAATGCGTGGAAATCAACATGAATTAAACTGATCACGAAACTTAGAATATTTAATTCTAACGTTAAATCAGTACTTCTGTACGGATCAGAAACAAGATAAACAAAGAAAACGATTACAGTAAACTACAAAGTTCATTGATATGTGCTGAGAGGTCTACCAATGTGGAGCTCACGGAGAGAATTAGACACATGTCCAATCATTGCGGAGGTGAAGATAGAGGTGGGCTCTGGATAGGACATTCATTGAGAAAACATGGGAATAGTATAACTAAAGAGGCCTTTGAATGGAATCCAGTGGGCAAAAGAAATATAATAAGACCACAAAAACACACGGAGAAGATAAGTAGAGACAGAAATGAATAATATGGGGCAGGCGTGGATGGATCCGATTGACTATGACAGGACGGTTTGGAGTTACTTGGTGGTGGGTTTATGCCCCAATGGGGGATCATGGGCGTAAGAAGAAGAATAACTACACACATGCATGGCAACACTGTAGAAACATATAAAACATACCAATCTGTTGTACGGTGTCATTGCTGACCACAGGCGATCGGTTGACCAGTGTTTGGTTGGTGACAAATGCGGACATTTCAACATAGAACGTATTTGAAAGGAGCATCTTGGCAACGGGTATACGCCACGTGCATGCTATGTTGTAATCACTGTTCGGGTCACTGCTGGATGAATTTCGGCTGCAGTGACTGCTATCAACGTCATCAGCCGTCACATCAATCTGTGTATGGAGGAGAAAATATCTATGATTGCATTTAAGTAAATATAATTTAAAGGCGTGTTGATCGACTGCATTGCACCGGGTTTTATCCCTTTTACCCAACGGTCTTTTTCCTCAGAGTGGCCTGCCGAAAGAAACAGAAGCAAGAAAACACAAACTCCCTAGCTCCAGTGACAACCCCCCCCCCCCCCCCCTCCGAACGAGTCACTAAGAAACTTTCAATTGTTAACAGAATGACATAATCACGAGCTTCGGAGCTGGAGACAGAAGGCTTCATTACTTCGCTGTGGAGACCTGCGAGGCCAAGTTTGACTTGCATTTAAATGAAAAGAATCAGAACCAACACTTCTAAACATATAAATCTAGAATATGATCCGTCAGCGTATATGTTAGATCGGCTTAGGAGGTTAGTATAGCTGAATGTATAAGAGCACGCGTTCTTAAACATCTGGTGTGCTGATGCTGGGGTAAAACAATATATAATGACACAAAGTAGTGCAGCTTTACATAACAGAGTTACGACACATACAGAACGTTGCGGCGGTTAGCCTTCATCAGCAAACAAACACATTCACAAACACAACATACAGTCAAGGAGAACTCCTGTGACTACATTAGAAGGTGATGACAGGACGAGTGGAACACATGCATGGAAAAATGGAAGCAATGAAGAGAAAATAAGAATTGACAAAATGTTAATTGAAAAGAATGTTAGTCGAAGAAAATGTTTAATAGAAAAACTGTTTATAGAGAAAAAAACTGCATACTCACCTCACGTACGGACCTGTAAATGACTGCGGAAATCTCGGGTGTATTTGTATAACGGTGCTGGATGTTACGGTTCAGTGAGCACATAGAAAGAAGGGGGCGGGGTAGGAGGCGTGTAAAATTGACCACGACCCCATTGTGTTGTTGGTCTGGGTGGACTGGTGTGCATGAACACGTGTACATACATAGACACACTTCAACAGACAAACTGCTAGTGTGTGTGGACATATGTACAGTCCATGCAAGAAGAGAGAGAGAGAGAGAGAGAGAGAGGAGAGCGAGAGAGAGAGACAGACAGAGAGAGGCAGAGAGAGGAAAAGAGCCTGCGACCTACCACATGGGGTATATTGTAACCTACGAAATAGTCAGTATGGTTGCTAGTCATACAACGCGCTTCAGGAGCCCCTCGCCCAGTCCTAGAGTTGTTGGGGTTGTGTAGGATCCAACCACTGGCAATGCACGTGAAGAAGGTATGCACAGAGAAGCTAGATGTAGGAGGAGAGAGAGAGGGAGAGAGAGTGAGAGAGCGCGAAAGGGGGGAGAGGGGGAGAGAGGGAGAGAGAGGGAGAAGAGAGAGGGGGAGAGAGAGAGAGAGGGAGAGAGATAGAGAGAAAGGGAGAGAGAGGGGGAGAGGAAGAGAGAGAGGGAGAGAGAGGGGGAGAAAGAGGGAGGGAGAAAGGGGGAGAGAGAGGGAGAGAGAGAGAGGGAGATAGTGAGGGAGGGTGAGAGCGAGAGAGGGGGAGGACAAGAGAGAGATCAAGAGAGGGAGAGAGAGCGCGAGAGGGAGTGAGAAAGGGAGAGAGAGCGAGAGAGAGGGAGTTCGAGAGGAGGAGAGAGAGCGAGAGAGGGGAGAGCGAGAGAGAGAGTGAGAGAGCGAGAGGGTGAAAGAGAGAGAAGGTGAGAGAGAGGGAGAGAGAGAGAGAAAGAGAGAGAGAGACAGAGAGAGAGGGAAAGTGCCTGTGATATACCACATGAGGCATGTGGGGCGCGTCAGTCTACACGTACGACGTTTCCCTCGTACTGTACCCTATGAAATAGTCAGTATGGTTGATTGTTACAAAGCACACTTCAGGAGCCACTCGTCCAGTGTACGAGTTGATGGGGCTGTGTGAGATCCAACCACTGGTAATACAAGTGAAGTAGGTAGGCACAGAGAAGCAAGATGTAAGGAGAGAGAGAGAGAGAGAGAGAGAGAGAGAGAGAGAGAGAGAGGAAAACTGCATGCGATATACCGCATGAGGAATGCGGAGTGGGTAGGTCTACAAATGCGAGGTTTCACTCCTACTGTTCTCTATGGAATAGAGGCAGTAAGGTTAATTGCTATACCACGAATTTGAGGATCAAATCTCCCAGTGGTTGTGTTAAAATCAGACAACCGGCAATATAGTTGGAATATGTGGGTACAGAGAAGCCTGATGGAGAGAGAGAGAGAGAGAGAGAGAGAGAGAGAGAGAGAGAGAGAGAGAGGGGAAAAGTGTCTACGACATGCCCCTGATGTATGCGGGGTCGGTCGGTCTACAAATACGAGACTTCACTCATACTGTTCCCTATGAATTCGGGGCAGTAAGGTTGATTGTTATACAACGTATTTGAGGATCAAATCATCCAGTGGTAGTTTTAAAATCAGATCCCTGGCAATATAGTTGGAATATGTAGGCACAGAGAAGAAAGATGGAAGAGAGAGAGAGAGAGAGAGAGAGAGAGAGAGAAAGAGAGAGGAAAAGTGCCTACGACACGCCCCTGATGTATGCGGGGTCAGTCGGTCTACAAATACGAGGCTTCACTCATACTGTTCCCTATGAATTCGGGGCAGTAAGGTTGATTGTTATACAACGTATTTGAGATCAAATCACTCAGTGGTTGTGTTAAAGTCAGACCACCGGCAATATAGTTGGAACATGTAGGCACAGAGAAGCAAGATGGAAGAGAGAGAGAGAGAGAGAGAGAGAGAGAGAGAGAGAGAGAGAAATTGGAAAAGTGCCTACGACACGCCCCTGATGTATGCGGGGTTGGTCGGTCTACAAATACGAGGCTTCACTCATACTGTCCCCTATGGAATAGAGGCAGTAAGGTTGATTTTTATACAACGTATATGAGGATCAACCACCCCCCCCCCCCCCAGTGGTTCTGTTATTGAGGCTGTGTAACATCAGACCACCAGCAATATAGTTGGAATAGGTAGACACCGAGAAGCAAGATGGGAGAGAGAGAGAGAGAGAGAGAGAGAGAGAGAAAGAGAGAGAGAGAGAGAGAGTTTGGAAAAAGAGCCTACGACACGCCACACATGGCATAGGTAGGCACAGAGAAGCACTATTGTTGAGAGAGAATGAGCGAGAGAGAGAGATTGAGAGAGATCTCGAGAGAGAGAGAGAGATATCGGAAAAGAGCCTACGACACGCCACACATGACTATATATAGGCACAGAGAAGCACGATTGTTGAGAGAGAATGAGAGAGAGAGAGAGAGATTGAGAGAGACAGAGATTGGAAAAGAGCTTACGACACGCCACACATGGCATAGGTAGGCGCAGAGAAGCAAGATCGTTGAGATTGAATGAGAGAGAGAGAGATTGCGAGAGAGAAAGAGAGAGAGAGAGGGGGCAGAGAGAGATTGGAAGAGAGCCTACGACACGCCACACATGGCATAGGTAGGCAGAGAGAAGCACGATTGTTGAGAGAGAATGAGAGAGAGAGAGAGAGAGAGATTGAGACCGAGAAAGAGAGAAAGAGAGAGAGTGAAGATTGGAACAGAGCCTACGACCCGTCACACATGGCATGGGTAGGCACAGACAAGCACGATTGTTGAGGGAGAATGAGAGAGAGAGAGAGAGATTGAGAGAGAGAGAGAGAGATTGAGAGAGAGATTGGAAAAAAGTCTACGACACTCCACCCATGGCATAGGTAGGCACAGAGAAGCCCGATTGTTGAGGGAGAATGAGAGAGAGAGAGATTGAGAGAGAGACAGAGAGAGATTGGAAAAGAGCCTACGACACGCCACACATGGCATAGGGGCGACATGCCACACATGGCATAGGTAGGCGCAGGGAAGCACAATCGTTGAGATTGAATGAGAGAGAGATTGAGAGAGAGAACGAGAGAGAGAGGGGGAGAGAGAGATTGGAAGAGAGCCTACGACACGCCACACATGGCATAGGGGCGACATGCCACACATGGCATAGGTAGGCGCAGGGAAGCACAATCGTTGAGATTGAATGAGAGAGAGATTGAGAGAGAGAACGAGAGAGAGAGAGGGGGAGAGAGAGATTGGAAGAGAGCCTACGACACGCCACACATGGCATAGGTAGGCACAGGGGAGCCCGATTGTTGAGAGAGAATGAGAGAGAGAGAGAGAGAGATTGAGAGAGAGAGATTGAGAGAGAGATTGGAAAACAGCCTATGACACTCCACCCATGGCATAGGTAGGCACAGAGAAGCACGATTGTTGAGGGAGAATGAGAGAGAGAGAGAGATTGAGAGAGAGACAGAGAGAGAGATTGGAAAAGAGCCTACGACACGCCACACATGGCATAGGGGACAGGGTAGAGGATAAGTTGAAGGCCGGACAAGGGTGATATCGGGAGGGTGTGGAAGCAACAGAGTGGGGAGGGGAAATGACTACGATTATATGAACCTATGTTGGGTGTTGAGACCGTGTGGTGTTAGGCACCCCATAGTGAATATGAGCCGGTTTTCTGTATTCTTGCGATGTTGCGGGCCAGAGGAGCAGGACTGGATGACAGTAACCTGGACAGCGCTATTGAAGTGGGTGGAGACAGGCTTGCGCTCGTTGGTGTTGATGTCCATCAGATGTTGGTGGAATCTGTCGGCTAGCATGAGGCCCGTATCCCCAATGTACTTCATATCACACCTTTTGCATATTATAGCGTAAATGATGTTGCGACTGGTGCAGGAAAATTCTTCTGTGATGCGTAAATTGCCTTTGGGGAATCGCACTACTGGAGTGTGGATCACATATGGGCAGGTCTTGCACCGAGATCTCAGGCAAGCCTTAGTTCCTAATTGTGAGGGTGGAGGTGGAAATCCCTGTACTCTATTGTGGACGAGTACATCTCTGACGTTACGGTCACGTCTGTAGGCCACTAGTGGTTTCTCTAGGGGGTTCGACCCCTACATTGGTAATTTGGACTACAATGTTGGCATCTTATCCATGACTTTGGGATGCTACAAGCGCTTCATGAATCGGAGTGTGTTTGCTAGATGGCGCGGGACACTGGTAATAGGAAAAGCTAATCCACATGCATAAATCAGACCAGTGCACTTGAAAGCACGTGTATGAACTACGTTTGAGTTCAAGCGAGGGGACTCGTGAAGTTTCGTGTCAATTCAAACCTTTAGCTGTTTGCCTCATGGTACTTTATTCAATCGTTTCTATGTCTGTTAAGATCTATTCATCGGTGCGTGTATGTTACTATTTTTTGCTTCCGTTACGAGCGCCAGATAACATATGGTTAATTATCTACTATAATGGGAACATTTAGAGAAGTAACTTCATTGGTTGGTTCCACTGTTCTATGCTTCAGGCTACGGTTAGTTTGTGAATTTGTGAATAGTTACGACGCCCAGCTTCTGATTTTAGTACGTGGAGCGACCCTGTGACCCGTGGATTGCATGTGAAAAGCTTTTACATCTATCCGCGATGGTTTGTTTTGTGAGCTGCATGTTTAGAAATATAATGACGGACGCTCGGTTACCAAACTAGCTGGTTTTCCTTTAAGCTTTAATGTGTGTGCAACTGCTAGTTTTCAGTGACATTCGTTTCCATCGACGATGAACTGTAATTTTAGTGGCTTATTGTTGAGTTGGCATTCTGGCAGCGGCGCTATACATGTATGTCTGTGCGTGCTGTTTGTTTGTCTGGACTGCTGTCTGTTCCAATTTTCATATGGGACAGTGAGGGGCATTCTGTGTGATATTCACTGGCACATGAACGGAGCGTTATGGTATGATCATTTGCCCTGAAGTTGGAACCGCGACTAACGACTAATTATTAAAACATTAATCACATGCATACGGTTGGTCTTGTGGAGGGCGGTATTAAATAAATTCAAAGGTACAGCTCGGCACTCATAAAAGTAAAGAGAATGATCATATATGGAAGCTTGTGTAAACTTTCATCATCGTATCTCGTATCCCACAAACGTTCCAAGGACTCGCTGTTCCCCTTAGACCAGAGCCGAACCATGAGGCTCCATGTTCCTGTGTGTCATTTCGATGACCGCCTCTGCTGGTGGCCCTGGTAAGATTAATTGCAGATACGACACTTTGATCTTAACGAAAAGACCGAGAAGCGATCCTGTAACCCTTGTTCTTCGTTCGCTCACTTTTATATAACGTTTAGTCGATACAACTGCTGGCTATTAGACGAGCTTGTGTCAAGTTCATAACACGGAAACAGATGAGTCACGTTAAAATATAATTGCATGTAGATATGTTTATGCGGTTGTATTAGTGTATGTTTGTTGCTTGTCTGCTGAGGAAGGGCTGTAGCCTCAACGTCGTCCATTTGATTCACTTGTGATAGCGTTGTAGTAAAGTTAACCGAACCTACTTCTCGTTTATGTTGATTCATTGTGGACAATGAGCAGTCAAGCTGAAAAACAGCTGATGGCTGTAGAAATGTGGTTTCTGAGGAAAATGCAAAGAATACCATTGACTGGCAGAAAAACCAATGAGCAAGTTCTTCAAGAAACAAATGAAGTTCGTAAACTGATTAGAGACATTAGACGTAGACAGTTACAATTTTTTGGGCATGTTATGAAAAGAAATGACTTGAAGAACTTGGTGACAACTGGCAAGATCGAAGGGAAGAGACCAAGGGAAAGACCGAGAAGTATATACCTCAATGGCTTGGCCACGTGGCATGGTTGAGACAGGAACTCGGAGCTTATCCACGACTCTGGTGATTGAGCGAGATGTCAGAATATGACCGCCCACGCTTACCGGCATGGCACATGATGGATGGATGAATTGATTCATTCCTGTCATAGTCTTAAACAATGAATCCGACTTCAAAGTGTGGCATTGTTTTCCATGTTGTTGCTCATGTAGCTCCTGGTGGTTTTAGTCGGGATATTGTTTATTGAGTTTGAGTTTACAGTTAAACAAACATGGTTAACTACATAGTTTTAAAAATGTATATCAATAAATCAGGTGTCGTCTTCACAAGGAAAGTTGGTTGCAAATGATTTCCAGACCTGCATCTCTCCTCTCTCCCTTGCCTTCATTGTACATTCTGTCAGACTGCTGTTCATTCATCCCATCTCTTGATGTTATCTTCCGATTTGCATCGCTGTCTACAGCTTGCCTTCTGCCTTAACCTCCAGTAAGGTTTTTATTAGAGTGTTATATCTTTCAACATTATCCAAATATTTCACATGCTTCTGTTTTATTTTTTTATAAACTCTATTTACATTCCCAGTGTTTTCTAGACCTGTGTATTTGTTTGTTTTTGTTTAAATGAAATACAACATATTCTTATGTGTACCCACACAGGAACATCGAGCCTCATGGGTCGGCTTCTATTCGACGTTCTAAGAATATAAAACTATAATAATGTTGTAAGGGGTAACATAAATAATCACGACAATTATAACAACGACTAACAGAAACAAAATGATATAAATAATGCGCTTGGAAATATAACCTCGTTAATACTTATATCTCATCCATTAAGATCTAATGAAACATTGTTAAATCATTCTTGCCCTATAAAACTCGCGTGCGTATTATATATAAAGCGAGTACTAATAATAGCTTTTTTAGACATGATGTGTTTGTTTGGTTCTCGTCACAATTTCACAGTGAATTTGGCTAAAACTAAATGCATTGAGTCTTTTATTGCTTGTCATCTATTATTGTAAGGAATGTTTCATAATTTTAAAATCTAGACACAGTATGGCGCATATTATACACGAGTTTCAGTGTAGTAGAACATGTCAGCTTAAAACATGCATATGTCTTATACGTGAGTGAGTGTTCTATGGGAGACTGTAAGCTAATTATGTGTTTGAGGAAGGGATACAAACTTTTCTTCTGTGTAGAACCGCATTAACGTCTGGATAGGCAACTGTTGAAAATGTCACATCCACGTACTGATTTGTGAGTCTAATGCCTCCGGATGTTGGGATGCTAGGCCATCCTGTAATGACAGCGTGAGTAGAATAAATATATTACTTACCACGAAAGTATAACATTATTACACATATAAAATGGAAACAAACGGTGTGCATTAGTCATGTAATTAGAACAAAGGCAATGGACAACATAATACAAACTGGAAATATCACTAGTTGAAATTGCAAAAGCACACCAGCAGAAATGTTGCTACTGGGACTAAAATGATGGTATAGAGGAATATCACCAACATAATTAATCCACTTCACCAAGGACCTAAACATGGGGAGCTCCAGGAACTCCTATATCAGTTGGCGGGGAGGGGGGGGGGGGATGTTGATGAATCTGCAAGCCAGCATGCAATAAGTGCAGGTTGCGGATTTTTAAACCCTGGAAATTTAAGTTATAAGCTGAAAAGCTAAAATCGTTAGGTATTATGTGAAAACAAAAACTAAACCTTAAAACAAATATTTTCATTTAGTGAAATCGAATAACGAAGGCACAAACAATAGATTGCACACTTTTTTTCGCCTTGCATATTTCGATGATTATCGCCAGGTAAGTACTGCAGTAATCACACAACATGAAATAATATGCAGTTAGATATATCCTTCAATCTGAAATACACATCACACATATTCACAAAGTAATATGAATTATCTGTCACGGTATTTTAAACTAATTATCATGACTTTCTGTTTGCATAAACTTGGCTTCTGTGAATTAATGGCGATTGCTTCTGCAATCCATACGACTAATGTGTATGCAAAAGAAAACTAAACTGTTTGGTTCCCTTGTAAACACGAGGAAACAGCTTCTGTACGTTGGCAAGTGGCAGGTCATTTGCTGAAGCTCGCAAAAATTCAAGGCTTGCCGAATATATGCTCTGACCTTTGCCACTTCTCCTGCATTGCGCACATTCATGTCCGGGGTGTATGCAATGTCCAGTATTTACCTTTGTCCTGGCTGACTTCTCTATTTTCTTCGGCGAACCAATCCTTCCCCCACTGTTCCATCCAAGCCATTGCGAAGATTACTACGGTCAAAGCATATCCGTTTGCCAGACATGATGCATGTTATAAGCAAGCTTTTTGTTTTTAATATTCAAATCTCGTTCAATATCAATAATTCATTTGTGGGGTAATTTTTCACAAAATTCTAAACACTTCACTTTTCTGCAACAAGTAACTTCAAAACTTCCGATTTTCTTCTTTAGTGATTGCGAAAAAGATCTAAGTCTTCGTCAGCAACTGGTCTGCTCCGACGGGCGGACAATTATAGCATTTCTTTGCTGATCCGGCAGCATCTGTAGCTTGTCTTGTTCCAGATGTATTAGTTTTACTTTTAATCTGTAGTAAACTAGGCAGCTGAGAGAGGGATCATGCTGCCTTAGAGAGATATCACTCCATCCCTGATCACCGTCATTGATTGTAGTTACTATGCCATTTTTGAAACCCAATGTAACTAACTATCGTCTGTTCAGACTGCCAGGTGGCAGTAGAAAGCGAAATGGTACGTGGCTTCCCACAAATGTTACCTGAGGAAAGATGCATGTCCTTAAAATATTATTTTTTTCCCGCGTTTCCATCCTGTTTCAGGATATTGCGGTCAAACACCAGCATCTTTCAGCTATATGTTGACTAGGCTAGATTACGCTCATCAGCACGATACGACTTTCTGAGCGACAGTGTCCATACTTCCTTAAGTCACTGGCGCGACACGAACTGCTTCCAATTCTCGTGCGCTCACGTCAACCACGAGAGTATTCGGGGTTACGGAGAATGTTGCTAACCCCTTGACCAGGGAGACCGGCCCTTAAAATATATCCATTATTTATTTTTGTTTGCCTCTCGATATGAATTCTGTTTAATCTCTGCTTTGAAGGTCAGCGTGGCCGAATGAATAATGGCGCTTGCTCTTAACTTCCGGTGTGCTTATGCTGATATAACGGGTTCAACGCTACACTGGTCAGTTGGACTAAAATGTTGACTTCTTGTCCTTAAGACGGGGATGTAAACTACAAGTACCTCAGAAGTCCGAGTGGGTTCGCCTGATGTCGAGGAACACTGGTAATAGATAAAGTTAACATACACGCACAACTCAGTCCAGTCCATTAGAAGTAGTAGCACATGTATGGACCATGCTTGAGTTCAAATCCATCGTACGTAAAGAAGGAACATCTCTCATTGCCATGGCCAGTCTAAGCCCGATTTCCTTCAAACAGTGGCCACTGATGTTGATTGTGGTGCCAGTATATTCAATGTTTGTGTCATGTTCAATATCTCCATTGTTGAGTGTGATCTTTGCTTGGTAGCCAGTTGTTTCCGTAGACATTATTTTCGTTTTTTAGTATTCAGGAAATAAATTGCTTTCAATGTGTATCTTGTCAGACAGTCTCATCTCTTATGATGCTTTAGCACTGTTTGTGAGGAGGACTGTTTCATCTGCATATCTAATGTCTGAAAGTGCATTTCCACCGATTGCGCGTGAATCCAAATAATCTCTGGTCTTGTTGTGTTGATTATAGTGCCAAGATATTCAATGTTTGGGACATTTGTAATTTCTTTATTTTTGATAATGATTTTGTCTTCATGCCACCGCGCCATCAAAGGGATCTAGGGGTCACATTTTCTTGAGAAAAGAACACTGGACGTTCTGTGTGTCATATCACCTGGGCAACCTTAGCTCCCCAATAAATGCCCTGATGACTAGTTTATGACGCTAGGCTAATCTTTGAGCCTTGTGATCATGATAACACTCCTGCATGTGGTTGGATTTGAATCTACCACTACAAGACCAATACTGAGTGCAATAGCCACTTCACCGTAAGGTGACAGGCTGCCTCTACATAATTATAATTGTTATATATTATTTCGCAATGTTATGTTGTTTGTTTTGTCACCCACGTGTTAATAAAACAAATTAGGAAGCACATAATTTTAACACTGTAACGTGTTAAATAAGGCAAAAGAGGCGGCTAAGGATTGAGGCCTGAGACGGTCTACTTAATCTCGTAGAGAAATTTAGCTGCAACATTGAGTCAATCGTGAACAATTCTACTATGGAACTGGCATGAGTCGGTTGAGGGACCAAGTTCCGTTGGGAAAGGAATGGCAGCAACAACCGAAGAGGAATCACTGCGTACCTTGTAGCTCTGTTAGATTTTGTAGGAAACTAAAATGCATTCATTATATTATGTGTTAAGAAACTGGATGATTCATTTAGATTTATGCAATCACTTACGATAGGTCTCCACCAGTATTGTCTTAACCACCTTCCCGTCATCTGTCAAACATCGGAAGATGGTTTCATTGGACCTGACACCATTGATGTTCAGTGTGAACTTTGGAACTCCTGATGAATTCAGAATGGTCCCATTGTATACCTGTGACATGTGATCTACACAGGCGCCAACCAGAGGACAGCTAGACACATTTGCATACTGTCCTTCTGCCCACACCTGCCAGGTTAAGGTTGCCACGTTACCTTGAACTGGGCACTCAAGTTGTGTGTTTTGTCCTTTCTCCACAATCACATGGCCATCTGGAGCTGAAAATATAAAGACCCTTTTCTCAACTTGTATCCTCACCCTTTACGTACAATAGATACATCAATACAACAGCATAAAAGAAGAAACAACAGTAACTAGCATCGATGACTGGCCAGACAATAATCGCATATTACACAGGTGCAGGTCAAACATAGCACCATTTGACGTCAGGCGAGCGTCTAGCCATTATACAACTGCGGCCAAGCTGTTAGGAGTCATTTGGTAGACTGTATCTACTGATAAACTTGTAGATGCGAATGCAATGATTACGTTACAATTAACATGTGTAAATAAATATTATATCTGATGTTTAAAACTCGCCCTACCTCACTTCATACATAGTACTAAGAATACTACACCTGGGAACATTGCGTGAGAAAGTATTTGTCCTGTTCTTGCATTTAAGAATACCATTAGCTTAAAGTTAAACTGAAAGCACAATCATAGATCATGTGCTATTTCCACTTTGAAGGCTGACTATAATACGTCTCCGAACATCCTATTTCCTTCATCTTATTTGTGTACGCATATTTATGTTTCAAAGTTGTCCACCCACATGTAGCGTTGTCTTCCTCTTGTGCACTTCCTCCCTAGATTTTTCCTTGCACTCCTTTAAACAACGAACAACGTCTCTCTCTCTCTCTCTCTCTCTCTCTCTCTCTCTCTCTCTCGCGCTCTCTCTCTCTCTCTCTCCCTCTCTCTGGATTTGTGGTTGTGGGATGTGTGTTCAGCTGAGTGGTTGAGGGTGTGTGGGTGGGTGGTTGAGGATATGTGGGTGGGTGAGTGTTGGTAGGTTTTGGGATGGGTGGAGGATGTGTGCGTGTGGGTGGGGAGATGTGTGAAGGTGGGGGATGTGTGGGTGGGTATGGATGGGTGGTTGCATGCATGTGTGCCTGGGTTTGTGTGTGGGTGGGTGGGGGATGTGTTTGGGGGATGTGTGGTGGGTGGGAGATGTGTGTGGGTGGGGAGATGGTGTATGTGGGGGTGTGTGTGGGTTGGGTGATGGGTGGATGGATGGGGTCATGTATGTGCCTGTGGGTATGTGTGTGGTTGGGTGGTCGATGTGTGTGTGGGGGACACGCGGATGCATAGGGGATGGATGGGTGGGTGGGGGATTTGTCTCATAACATGGTAACATGTATTGTTTATGCCTTCAACATTCATTTGACAATGTTTTTCCCATGTGAATGCACTATGCACTGATGAACGAAAGATGAGTGATTGGAAGGGCCGAATGTAAGACAGGCCTGCGTGCCCAATTTGTTACCCTTTGAAAATAAAGTTCGTTCGTTCTCTCTCTCTCTCTGTCTCTCTCTCTCTCTCTCTCTCTCTCTCTCTCTCTCTCTCTCTCTCTCTCTCTCCCTCTCTCTCTCTGAGATCCAGGCTTAGTATTATGACCGTCATATTTCTAATGTTTCCTTCAATTACATTTGTAGAGAAAATAAATAGAATAAAACATCCCCACTTGCCTTCTCCTCCGGCCATGATCTTCTTCGTGATTAGTCTAAATAACCACATCCCAAAAGCTTCCATTGCATATTGACATTTGTAATGCATTCTCCGCATTTTGTTACCATATAATAACGGAGAGGAAGTAAACATATGTACACAATTAACGTTATCCTCCAACTTAGCTTTTTAGACTGCGTTTTGAGAAACAAATATTGTTTCATTACATGTTCTTCACAAGGCGTCACAATCAACCCCAACATTTTTAGCTGTTTCTGATGTACTATTCAATTTTTACGTTCAGTAGTTTGCCAGTGCACACTGAACAACTGACGCCTCATACCATCGAATTCAATGCACAGTGGTTTGTTTCTACATAGTCCGCGGCTGATTTCGAACACTCAACCTGGTGTACAGGGAAATTGTGAAATGTGTTCACTGCCCTTTAGCCACAACCCCGGCTTTTAGATTGAGTAGCTGCTTAATACAGCTGACTGCTTTTTTTACAATTCATATTCTTTTCCCCTTTATTGATGGTTTATACAGAACAAGTATCCTTGCACATTTGAACAGAATTACTATAGTAAAGTTAACAGAATCCCGTAGACCAAGAAGAAGAAACATACCGATATTCTAATAAATCTTAAGTTATCCTTTACAGGACGTCGCAGTCAAACCCAGCATTTTTTAGGGCTTGATCAGAAAAAATCCCTAATGGATGCACATGAACACATGGCCATTTCCACCAGCATGCACCATCTTACGTCTCGCTCGCTCAGTGTGTGATCTAAGTACAATCATATGCAACACGTTCGGAGGTTATTTGCTCCCAGTGTGCATTGTCATTGCCTGTATCAATCATGTCCCTCTTACACACATCTGTGTATCATAGTAGAGAAGAAGAAGAAGAAGAAGAAGAAGAAGAAGAAGAAGAAGAAGAAGAAGAAGAAGAAGAAGAAGAAGAAGAAGAAGAAGAAGAAGAAGAAGAAGAAGGAGGAGGGGGAGGAGGAGGAAGAGGAAGAGGAAGAGGAATAGGAGGAGGAGGAGGAGGAGGAGGAGGAGGAGGAGGAGGAGGAGGAGGAGGAGGAGGAGGAGGATAAGAAGAAGAGGAGAAACTTTTCTGATGTGGCACCACCAACCTTGATTATACCCTTCATGCCTGTGTGGAGCGGTTCCACAATGGACAGTAGAGTTGGTGGGCATCCAATAACTTTAGTGCCTTGAAAAGACCCTCACGACTGACCAAATCAAATGCCTTTGTGAGGTCGATGAAGGCAATAAACAGTGGTTGATTCTGTTCATGGCATTTTTCTTGCAATTACAAAAAAGTAAAGCAATAACGTGGTTCGAGACACAAACATTCACTAGGGCATGTGTCATTAGCGACTCAATGAGCATGCTCAAGAGGATAGAGACGGGGTGGATCCGATGAGAGTAGTTGCTGTCTCTTGAGCGGTCTCGGCTGGCAAAGATTAGTTTCATCTTCGTGCCAGGGCATGCGGGACTACAAGGAAATGAGCGGGCTGACAAGCTCGCAGGTATGGCTAATGTGGAGGGCGCACGCGCCATGGACTAGGTTGACATTCTGAATGCTCTACGAGAAGAAAGACTTTTGCGAGAACCAAGTGATGACTGCGAATCTACAACCATGGTCAGACTGCGAAAACAGCATATTAAAAGAGGTATGGCCTCTGCAGATCCACCAGCTAATAGAGCTTTGCTGGCGAGAAGGACAAGTCCCACGGGATTTCAAAGATTCAAGCATCATAACACTGTACCAGAACAAGGCCGATCGGAGCGACTATAGGGGTATCACACTTCTGCGTATTGTTGGAAAAGTATTTGCCAGAATTGTTCTGCGCAGACTTCAAGTCCTAGGAGATCAAGTCTACCCCGAATCACAGTATGGCTTTCGACAGAACCGGTCTACCATTAATATGATATTCTCATTGCGACAAATGCAAGAAAAATGCCGTGAAAAGAATCAACCACTGTTTATTGCCTTTATCGACCTCACAAAGGCATTTGATTTGGTCAGTCGTGAGGGTCTGTTCAAGGCACTAAAGAAGATTGGCTGCCCACCAACTCTTCTGTCCATGGTGGAATCGTTCCACACAGGCATGAAGGGTATAATCAAGTTTGATGGTGCAAATTTTGAACAGTTTGAAAGCAAGAGTGAAGTTAAGCAAGGTTGTGTACTAGCTCCCACCCTCTTTGGAATATACTTTTCACTTCTACTGAAATATGTCTTTCGTGATCAGGATGGTGGTATATACATTCACTCACGCTCAGATGGTGGCCTTTACAATGCTCAGAGATTGAAGGCCAAGACCAAAACTAGGAGGACACTCATTAGAGGGTTCTTTTTGCAGATGATGCTGCTGTTACGACCCACTCTGAAGAAGAATTGCAATGTCTACTGTCTGCATTCTCCAATGCTTATTCTGTATTTGGTTTAACGATTAGCAAAATTGACACAGATTATGTCACAAGGTGCATATGGGGTACTATCATTCTTCATTGACGACACCGAACTAGAGAAGGTAGACCATTTTACATATCTAGGATCAGTGGTAAATAGCCAATTATCCCTAGATCAGGAAATCAACATCCGGATTGGTAAGGCAGCAACAACAATGAACAGGTTAAGACAAAGAGTTTAGGGGAACACAGGGGCGTCACTAGGGGGGTGCGGGGGGTGCGGACCGCACCGGGTGACACCATCAAGGGGTGACACCAAAATAAAAAAATTGCAAATTTGACAAAGCAGACATAGCAAAATAACAAAAATTTAACTTTGTCCGAGTTTGTCGAAGTTCTTTATTTATGTTTTACCTGAAGTATTGAAGTTATATTGTTCAATTTGTTTTCTTTCTTATGTCCTTATTAACTTTATGACTTATTTTACAAACATTACTATATGCGATTATATATGGTACAGGAACACTCGGAAGAAGACCATGGTGAAAGTCTAGAGGGGTGACACCAAGAGGTTACCGCACTGGGTGACACCAACCCCAGTGACGCCACTGGGGGAACAGGAAGCTTACTGCCAAAACAAAAGTCCTTGTCTATCAAGCCTGTGTCCTTAGTACTCTTCTTTATGGCAGTGAAACCTGCACAACTTATTGACACCAAGAGAAACGTTTAAACAGCTTTCATATGCGGTGTCTGCGAAAAATTCTTGGTATTAAGTGGCAAGACAAAATCACAAATACTGAAGGATTGGAAAGATCAGGTTGTGGGACGGTTTATTCCTTGCTCAGTCTTCGTAGACTTAGATGGATAGGACATCTTAGAAGGATGGATGATGGTAGAATACCAAAGGACATCTTTTTTGGTGAATTACAGATGGGTAAGAGATCTCAGGGTCGGCCTCTACTACGATACAAAGATGTGTGTGAGCGGGACATGATTGATACAGGCATTGATAATGCACATTGGGAGCAAGTCGCCGCTGAACGCGTTGTATGGAGGGCAAACACCAGAAATGGAATAAAGAAAAAGGAGAAAATAATTGCAGATAAGTCACACACCGAGAGTGTGAGACGTAAGATTGTGCATGATGGTGGAAATGACCACGTGTTCACATGCACCCACTGTGAATGAACATTTACAGCGCAAATTGACCTTATCAGTCACATTCGCTACCGCCATAGGTAAAAGTTATTATGCCTTTTTAAAGCACAAACTATCGTCTGACAAGGGCAAGGTGCCAATGCAATCCAATGCAATGGCCAAACAATAGTACTACGCAGGAGGCCAAAGAAGATTGATAAACCAGCACAAAACTGGTGTCGTTAGCGGCTACACGCTGCGGGATTTACTGAGGAGGGGATCCTAGCACTTATGGACTGAATGGTCTGATCTGCAATGAGGATGATCTGTCGGCTAACTAACTAACTAACTAACTAACTAACTAACTAACTAACTAACTAACTAAATTACTAACTAACTAACTAACTAACTAATTAACTATTTTTCTTGCAATTATCACAATGAGAATATCATCGCATAACAGACACATCGCAATCACATCTGAAAAAACACTCCGGATGAACGAAAAGAAGAATATATCAATGGTAGACTGGTTTCGTGGAAACCACACTGTGATTCCGGTAGACGTGATCTCCCGGGACTTGTAGTCTGCCAAGTACAATTCTGGCAAATAATTTCCCAACAATGCACAGAAGTGAGATCATTGTTACAGTCACTTCGATCTCTCTTGTTCTTGTTCTGTGTTATGATGCTTGAATCTTTAAAATCCTGTGGGACTTGTCCCTCTCGCCAGCATAGCTTTATTAGCTGGTGTATCTGTAGAGTGAGTGTGTCTTGCCCACTCCTGATAACCTGTTTTGGAATCCCACCCTTACCTGGAGCCTTGCCAGATGCAAGTTCATTTATAGCACACTTAACTTCTGTTATGGTGGGAAGTGTGTCCAGGTGGTCAAGAGTTGTCAGGGCCTATATGGCGTTGAGGGCACCATCCGCTAGTTTGGTCTCACTTGAGTAAAACTCTAAATAGTGCTCGACCCATCTATCTTTCTTCTGCTTATTATCAGTGATGATTTCTCCAGTCAAGGTTTTTAGTGGTGCACTTCTTTTTATTATTTGACCACAGGCTTTCTTTATCCCTTCATACATGCTTCTGATGGTTCCCTTTTCACTTGCGTTTTAAATGTTCTCGCATAATTCGATCCAATAGCCATTTACACACTGCCTGGGAGCTTTGTGCACATCCTTCCTAGCTTACTTCTGCTCACTGAGAGTATTTCGCGTTGTGCTTGTGTGGTTTTCTTCTTGTTATCATTCAAGGGCTGCAGTGTCTGACTGTTTGCCGCAAACCAGTTTTGCTTCTTATGATCCACAGTACCATATATTCCTACCGTTTTATAAAGTTTCGGTAAGTTTACTCCACATTTCACTTACTGTACACTTTTCTGATGCATCAGTGAAATCGTCTTCAATTTGCTAATGGAACTTAAAGCACTTATCTGGATCTTGGGTGTTGTTAATATTAATCCTGGCGATAGATTTGTATTTAGCCATGTAGATTCTCTTTGGTATCAGTCGAACCCTTGCCACAACTAAAGAATGATCAGTATCACAATTAGCACTGTGGTAACTTCAAGTTATTGATATTTGATTCATATCTTCTTTCCGTGTGATGATGAAGTCTCGCTGATGAAATGGCCGGATCTTGGGCGTTTCCGTGTGATCTTATGCCGCTCTTTTTTTTTAAAAGGAGTTTGTTGTAATACATAGGTCATTTCTGGTGCAAATACTCCAGCTGCCTTTGCCCATTGTCAAATGAGTGTGAATCAAACTGAAACAATGAGCTCTGATTTATTATCGTAACCAGAAAAATACTCCCAATTGTGGAGGTCAGCATGTCCAACTGTGTAAGAGAGCTCACTCTTAAATGTCTGGTGTGCTAATGATGAAGCAGCAAGAGAAGCAGGAACAGCAAGGCTACATAGACTGTTCAACCATGTTTGGGTAGAACAACAGACACCACAAGACTGGGGAAATGCCATGATTATCCCAATTTGGAAAAACAAAGGCAGCTAAAGAGACGGCACAAAATACAGAGGCATTTCCCTTCTGAGTCATACTAGGAAAATATTTGGCGAAATTCGTGAGAAAAGATTACGAACTACTATAGAACCCAAGCTAAGCGACACAACACGAATTTACGCAAAACAAAGGATGCACAGATGTCAGTATTTGATCTTAGACAACTTATAGAAAAATCAATCGAATTCATTGAAACACTCTATTTTGCCTTTTTCGACCAAGATAAGGCATTTGATAGAGTAGATAGAAACATTCATGCATTCATTCATTCATTCTTTCAGTAGCATGTCCTTTGCAGAACCTCGCTCCCATAACGTGAGCCGCTTACCAGGCGTTCGAAACGCAGCTGCGAACGATTTGTGCAGCAGACCGCGTCGCGTTGTGTTATAACATGCTGGTATGGGAGCCGGTCGTTCAGAAAGGAATGGCAAACTACTGAACGTAAAACTTGCCTAGTACATCAACAGCAGCTGAAAACGCTGGTGTTGACTGCAACGTCCTGTAAGGGATATGCAACATTTAAAAAAAATCAACTGGTTTTGCCATGAAAGTAGATTACCAACTAACAGTATATCACAACAAGCAATGATGTACAGACCAGAGGGAAGCAGAGGACGAGGGCGACAACGTAAGCGATTCACCTCGACATTGCAATGTGCAAGAGGAACATGATGAGAGAGAGAGAGAGAGAGAGAGAGAGAGAGAGAGAGAGAGAGAGAGAGAGAGAAGAGAGAGAGAGAGAATTGAGAGAGAGAGAGAGAGAGAGAGAGAGAGAGAGAGAGAGAGAGAGAGAGAGAGAGAGAATAACTGCAAACGCAAGGGAAGGTGCTGCGTGGTCTCGAGGTTTCGTGTCCGCCTCGAGTGTTGGAGGTCGCGGGTTCAAGCCCCGGTGATGGCCGGGATTTTTTCTCGTGGACTTCTAGTAATACAATTTCCCCTGGTCTCTGTGTAGTGAGATCGGACGCTCGTGTGTATTCTTGCGTACGTAAAAAGTTCCTTGGCAGTTAGAAATCGAAAAAGAGTAGCCTGACGGCGCTGCCCGGGCAAAATTTCCAGTTAAAAATCTACCCAAAGTATTTAAGGATCCTCGCCGGTGCTACGGAGTTCGTGCACTGAGCTGAGTTTCTCCAGACTCAGGTTCGAGTTACGAGGAGAATGTAGCACTTGTGGGTTGCACCCGTGTGTCGTGATGCTGATCCACCTACTAAACTAAACTAAACATAACTGCAAAAGCTTCAATTGAATATAACCCTTTCAGTGACAGAATCCTCATTGTCAGAATTAAAAGCCATCAACAACAACAAAAACACACACACACACACACACACACACACACAACTCTTAAACATATTTATGCACCTACTTCAACAGTAGATGAAGACGAAATTGAAGATATTTACAGCATACTACAAGATACATTATATAAGATTTGTCAAAATGACATAACAATAATAATGGGAGATTTTAATGCAAAGGTTGGTACAGGAAGAGTGGAACATGAGAGACAAGTTTTAGGACAATTTGGATTGGGAAATATAAATGATGCAGGCGACAAATTAATTGCATTTTTCACAGCAAATGAGTTAACGATAGCCAACACACTTTTTAAACAACACCCAAGAAGACTCTTCACGTGGAATTACCCAGACAGTACTACCAATAACCAGATAGATAATATTGTAATACAAAGAAGATAGAGATCAAGCATAACAACGGCAAACACCTTAAGAAGTGCAGACTGTGATAGAGTTATTAGAAGCAGATCTGAAATTAAAACTCAAAAAGCTTACCCGTGGACCAAGGCCACTTCGGTTTTATGTCACAAAAATACCAGATGCACACAACGTAGAAGTGACGGAGTCTTGATGTCTATACAGGAGACACTGACACCTGATGAATTGGCAGTACAAGCTAGAAATATCTTGATAACTGCCGCCAAAGATTTAATTACGACCAAGAAAAAGCAAAATAAGCCATAATTTGCAACAGACCAGACACGTTAGAATTAATAAAGCAACGAAACTGAAACAGAAAAAAGGTGAATCCGATAACAGTAGGATGAAGTATACATTTCTAACTCGAGAATTAAGAAAGACCATAAGAAAGGAAAAAAAACCAATATATACAAAATTGCTGTACCAGAATAGAGCAATATCATGAGACTGGAAGAGATTATGAAAAGTTCAAAGAAATGAAGTTATTGACAGGACATGTTCAGCCTCAATTGAATTATATCTGTGACAAGTTGGGAAATACCTTAGCATAATCTAGACAGTTTCTAGGAAGATGGCAGGAATACTGCAGTGGAATTTATGATATCAATGATAGTGAGGATAAAATTGAGATACAAGAACCAACGACAGAAGAGTCAGCATCTGAACCCTCATTAGATGAAATTGCATGGGCAATAAACAAACTGAAGAATGGTAAATCACCTGGATGTGATGGGATACCAGCTGAACTAGTTAGTTCAAGCAGGAGGAGAAGAAAGCATATGAATCTATAACGCATCATGTAAAAAGATATGGAAATATGGTATATGGCCAAAAAGATTCATTCCAATACCAAAAAGGAAAATCTGAAATTATGCACCAACTATAGAACTGTTGCTCTGATCAGTCACGCAAGTAAAATTATACTAAAAATATTAAAGGGAACACTTCGTAAGAAAAGGGAAGAAGAAATTAACGTGGCTCAAGCTGGATTTAGACAATGAAGAGGAACAAGAGATCACATTTTAACATGCGTTTAATAATAGAGAACTGAAGAGAATTTAATGTAAACCTATTCTCATGTCTTGTGGATTATTCAAAGACATTTGACTGTGTACAACACCATAAACTTTGGGAAATCATGAGGAGTATGGGCTTTCCACCAGTGTAATACAATTCGTAAAAATGCTATATCTAGACCAATAAACAGTGGTTAGAATAGATGGCGAGACATCGGATTGGTTTGACATCAAGCAAGGAGTCCGTAAGGGAATTGTGCTGTACCCCTATTTGTTTAACCTGTAGGCCGAAAATATAATGAGAAATGTCAGAGATAATACAAAAAGGGAGCAATATGATGCCCTAAATATCGGTGGCTATCACATACCAGAGATTCGGTATGCTGATGATACAGTATTACTATCCACATAAGAGAATGGTATAAAAAACCTAATAACCTCAACCCAATTGAATAGTGAAAATCACAACTTATATCTTAACATAGCAAAAAGCAAAGATCAAGCATACATAAAGCTACTATGGAGAAAGAAATGTATGTTAATGAGGAAACATTGGAGGTTTTGGAAAATTGCAATTTTCTTGGGTCATTGATTGCCAACAATAGTGACACAATTAAATAAGTTAAAAGACGAATGTCTATTACAGTTCAAAGACTAAAGCAACTGAATAAATTGTGGATAGGGACAGATAGAACTACAAAAATTAGATTTTTGCAACATACGCCTGTGAGTTCTGGACACTTACTAAACAAGCTGAACAGCGCATAAATGCCTTTGAATATACATGTTATTGACGAGGTCTAAAAATATCTTGGATAAAGAAAAGAACACATGTATCCATACTTCAAGAGCTGAATATTGAAGATGTTGGCTATTAAAGACTATAAAACAAGGAAAATTGAAATAATTTGGTCACTTGAAACTTCAAGAAAGTTACTAGATAAAAATAATGAAGGGCTGTATGTATGGAAAGGGAGAAAGAGGAAGGCCAAAGAGATCTCCAAATGAGTGTATCGGACGAGAGACATCTTGCTTATGATCGATAAGTTTTCCGGAAGGTTGTTATGAGAGCGAGGTTCTGCAAAGGACATGCCACTGAATGAAAGAATTAATGCATCTTTACAGAAACGAATTAAGAAAAATGCACAACTTTGCCGCGATTAGTCTTCATGAGCAAACAAATTAATACACAAGACACAACATATATTCACCGAGAAGACCCTCCAGGGACTACGTTAAGGCATAAGAAAGGGATGATAAGAATGATAAGATATAAAAAAAAAAAAAAGAGAACAATGAATAGAACATTAACATGTGGAAATAAAATGGTTTCGCTACTTATCTCCGAATCCCAGGCTGTGATATTGGAAGAAGACGCAGACGTCGACCAACAAGTAGGTGACCGAGGGACACAAAGTCACCATCGAACTGATAATGCATTAGGCAGGGGATCTCAAGATAGATTGAGAGTCTTCATGAGGAGGTTTGATAAGAGGGATTTCGAGAAAGGACCTATCACAAGACGATGAATTGTACCTACTGTAAACCTCCAGCTCACATTCATCTGTAGTAGCTCCACCGTCAGTCAAACATCGGAACCGAGTTTCATTTATCCTGCAATGTAATTTTCTTATCATATCAGTAGCGGGAAGGTGTATTAAAGATTGTAAACTATAATAGCCCAAGTAAACGCATCATTTCACAACATTAAAACTATTCTGTGCAATACAAATGTTTCAAATGAGGCGAGAACAGTTCTTAAGAACTATTTCGAGCCAAGCCTGATGTAAGAATGTGAAGAATGAACAATTAACTGATTATTGGGGAAAGATGTGGAAGCTTCAGAGCTGTGGTTTAACAGAAGAATATAGAGGAAACACGGAGGGCTTTAACGCATGAAGAGAATATCTTGAAGGTAGTTAACTCACAAAGAGAGTTCATCACTCGTATCAACAGAAGACCGCATTCTTCTGACACTTCTTGACAAGATGACAGCTGGAATATAGTGACAACGGGAAAGTTCAAATTCACATGAGAAATACATTCACACGAAATATCAACATAACCCGACATTGAAATCTTACGTGAAATACAAATACATTCTCGTGAAAGACTGTCCTACCATTACCCTTATATCACATAAGAAATACATCCACACGAAAATCTTCGTAACCTAAAGCTGAAATCACACGAGATATACATTCACACCAAAGATATTACGTGACTCTGAGTTAACACGAGAAGTACATTCGCGTGAAAGATCTTCACAACCGCTCAAAGAAACACAGTCCCCATAAGAGGAAACTCGGCAAAAAGAACATTTTCTTTTCTTTTCTCATGCACTCATATATGTACAGGAGATCTTATGACAAACTGGATAAATGAAACATATAGGCACATAGATTCACCCGGGTGTCTTCTTGATTACACGGCAACATTCCTGGTTTTTCCTTTCAGCCATTTTCGTCAATTATAAGATACTTCTAATGTTATTTTACCAGCTTTGTATCCTTTAATTTCCTCATCGTTCCCTAGGTTACAAGACAGCTGAACACAGTCAGTAATGTGATTTCTCTTTTTAAGCAGCTGAAGACTTTATCGGGAAAGAATTGCATAACCTAAAACTGAAAGACATGACTTTAAGGAATACGGCTACAAGAACCCTTAGTTTTCTCTTACCACAAATGGTAACATTAATATTAGTCGCAAATGAGCTATTGCCGTTGGTGTGTGACGTGTTGGGTCTTCACATAAACGAAAATAAATATCAGTGTGACCAGTTCCCTTCTTTGTCGCCTTTCTGTGTAGCAATTCCCAAAATATTCTGACAATAATCTGATAGTTGATTTAATTGGTTGTTTCGGGATTTGAAGTTGGCAACTGGCTACTGGCAACGCTGATCATATTCCGGTATGAACCCTGGGCCATGTCTAAGTCAGATTTGGAGCACTACACTCGAGTTTGGCTCTCGTTTGAGCTCGTCAGTAGTGCATAACATTGACTGAACCCGTGATCGAACTCCGAATCACTGCCGTGTGAGACGGGTGTGTGCAACCACTGACCACGTAACTGACACTAGACACGACCAAATTATCACACTAGAATATCACAACGCCACCCATTGTAGGCTGAAAATCTGACACCCAATGTCATAGATCATCGATGGAGCTACAGAGTGTGTGCTATGTGCAACACTTTCGGTAGGTGTTCCTACGGAAAGTAACCGATTCATGTGGGACCAACTCGACCTGGTGCTCACTAAACGCAGCAATCTCCGCAATATACGACAGACAAACAGCTAGCATAGTGCTGACTGTGACACCGATCATTCACTCTTTTCCAGCAAGGTGAAGGTAAAGCCTAAGAGAGTCTACAGAAACAGAACAGAAGGAAGACCACGCAACGACATCAAAACAAAGAAAAGGTCAATAAATTCACCCAGACTCTGGAGGAGGCTCCACTTGGTCCCACAAATAGAACTGCCACCGAGGGATGGGGTCATTTGCGAGACACTATCCATAACACAGCAATATCACCATCTGGCAAAAAACAAAGTCAGCCGACTGGTTTGAAACACACTATGAAGAGATGCTCCCATTACTAGAGATAAAGAGACACGCATTCTCAGTGTATAAAACCGCATCATCAGAGAAAATTGCGCAGGCAGTGCGAACGACAAGAACTAAAGTACAGCAAACCGCAAGAAAGTGTGCGACCATGTACTGGCTACAGCTCTATGCACAAATTCAAACGTGTACAGACACTGGAAATATAAAAGGAATGTATGAGGACATCAAGCAAGCTGCCGGTCCATCCGAAAATAAGATTGCCCCTTTACGATCAACAGAGGGGGAAATCATAAAAGATCGAGCGAAACAAATGGATCGCTGGGTAGAACATTACACAGAACTATACTCAGTGGAGAACACTGTCGAAGAAGAAGCCCTGTAAGCCATTGAACAACAGACTACTATGCATGCCCTGGATAACGAACCGTGCCTCATAGAAATCAGCAAAGCACTAGACACTCTAAAATCCGGCAAGACAACGAGAAAGATGGTATTCCACCTAAAATGTGGCAAAGAAACAATCATAACAGAACTGTATTCAATGCTTCAGCTCTGCTGGAAAGAAACATCAATACCACAAAATATGAAGGAAGCAAGCATTGTCACCATTTACAAAAACAAAGGTGACAGAAGCGACTGCAATAACTATCGCGGCATTTCCCTCCTCAGCATTACAGGAAGAGTTTAGCTCGAGTACTCCTCAAAAGATTACACATTCTTGCAGAAAGAATCTACCCCGAATCACAGTGCGGACCTAGACCGAATAGGTCCACCATAGATATGAATCTCTTACTCAGGCAACTCCAAGAGAAGTGCAAAGAACAGAGGAAGCCATTATATATTGCCTTCATCGGCCTCACAAAGGCATTTGACCTAATGAGCAGAGACGACCTTTTTAAGATCCATGAGAAGACAGGATGTCCATCCACCTTGCTAAGTTTGTTGAAATAATTTCACGAAAACATGCAGGGAACCATTTTATTTGATGGCTCAACATCCCTGTCATTCAGCATCAGCAATGGAGTAAAGAGGGAAGCATACTTGCTCCTACACATTTTGTATCTTCTTCGCCGTTCTCTTAAGGTAGACATTTGGGAATGCCACTGAAGGCCTATACCTCACTACAAGATGTGATGGCAAACTGTTTAACCGTTCAAGACACGAGGAAAAGAACAAAATAAAATCAAAATGGATAAAAGACCTACTTTCTGCAGATGATGCAGAACTGACTATTCCACTACTAAGCTTATAGGTCGTTTTGCAGCCGCCTGCAGAGATTTTGGGCTCACCATCAGTTTAAATAAAACGCATGTGATGGAACAAGATGCTGGCGCGCCTCCATCAATCAAAATGTATAATTACGAATTGACGATTGTCCATGAGTTTGTGTAATTGGTGTCGATAATATAAGATAATCTTTCCTTAGAGATAGAAATCAACAGACGCATTGGAAAAGCAGCCACAACTCTTTCCATCCTAATTAAAAGAGTTTGATAGAGCAATAGACTAACAGAGCGAACATATGTTCAAGTATATAAAGCTTGTATTGTTAGCACACTACTCTATGGGTTTGAATCCTGAAACTTGTACACATGACAGGAAAGAAAGTTGAATTCCTTCCATATTAGATGTCTGAGACGTATCCTGGGCATATCAAGGAAAGACCATATAACAAATAAACACGTGCTTGACAAAGCGGATATTACCACAGTACACACCTTTCTAGAGCAGAGACGTCTCCGGTGGCTGGACCAGGCATCTCGAATGGAGGATGAACGTATTCCTAAAGATCGCTATATGGAGAACTGGGCACAGGGAAGAGGTCAACTGGAAGACCCCAAATGCAATATAGGGATGTGTGTAAACAAGATATGAAAAACCTTGGTATAGATCATGACACGTGGGAAAGAGTTGCAATGGACAGATGTTCTTGAGAACAAATTTACGAAACGGACTGGTGTTCTTTGAGTGCAAGCTGATCCAACAAACTGAGGATAAGAGGGACAAGCACAAAATGCAGTCACTTGCTGTGGGACCTGCCTCGTCTTACAGATGCGGACATTGTGACAGAGATTGTCACTCTCGCATTGGACAATACGTGTCACCAGCGGTGCTGCCAGGTGCATTCCCAGCAGCACGAGTCTATAGTCCTACAGGACTGAAAGATGCCTACTACTACTACTACGATGCAGGAGCCGTACTTGTAGGAAAAAATAATCCCATCTCTGCTGGGGATTGAACCAGGACCATTCTCTTGGCAGGCACTAACTGCTATGTCACCGCTGTTATTTATCTTCTCACAATCTTCCACAATGTTGCCGTTTTATTATGTTATATATGATAAGTTGTCCTTGTATCTTATCCTCTGTCAAATCACTTACATAATTCACATTGCATGTCAATGAGATTGTCATAATTCACCAGTTGTATTCTCTTGAATTCTAGCCCTTTGTGAATGGTTTCCCTGGTTCTAGTCCACACTTCCCGTTAACCATCGAGGTATGGGGAGACTAAGTGCCTTGGTTGCATCATGTCCATGTCTTTATAGACCGGGGCGAGGAATGTCCGGCCCACATGCTCTATCAGGCCCGCGAACCTATTTAGTCTAGCCCTGCCAAGGCAACTGCAGGAGAAATTGGAAATTTAATAGGTTTAGAAGCATTATAAACAATTATCAATAAATCGAACAGCAATATCAGCATTACCAGTTAATATCCGCCTCGCCAAAGAAGAGCAGTTCAAGCCACCATATTAGGAGTGAATTAATTACATGTTCGACCAAATACCGTGGGCTAATTTTCAAGTTGATAAATTTGTATGGTCAGCAAATGATGTCGTAAATATTAAAATGAAAGAAAAATAGATGTCCCACCCTTGGTCTAGAGCAGTGGTTCTCAACCGGTGGGGAATTCCCCCCTATGGGGGGAATTTTAGGGTTTCCAGGGGGGAATGAAGATTATTTCAAGATCGCGTTAATACAAGATTACTTGATATTGTTTTTCCCTCCATACTTTACGGTTCTATACTCCTCGCCCTTCTGATATTCGTCTTATAACGTAAGTAGACCCACAAATCACGTTTTATGTAGACGTCTAAACTTGTTCTAGTATGTGTTATTAACGTTAGCTTCCATTTTTTAAGTATACTATGTATGGGGCAGGGTTGGGGGTGGGGGGGGGGGAATTGAAAGGGAGGAAATACGAAAGGGGACGAATGACATTCTCAAAATATGGTGAAGGGGGGCATGAGCCAAAAAGGTTGAGAACCACTGGTCTAGAGTAACATCGATTTTGTCTATTTATCGCTGCCTTGACTTTCTCAAGATTTGTCTGCAGATCTGTTTTGGAGTATCCTATGCAACACGAATTAAAGCACATGCATGCATGAATTAATAAATAAAAACAATGAAGTGAGAATTAAATGACAAATAACGGGAAGATGTGTCACCTGGCGCTTTCAATGTCCAGTTCCATTATGTAGGTTCCCGGGAGCGAACTCAGAATCCGCCCATGGTAGACTGATGGTTGCTGATCTGTGCACACGCTGGTCGCCATGTTGCAAGTTGTCAGATTTAGGGCACTGTTGCCAGTTAGTGCCTGCCATGTTATTACAGTAAAGTTATTTGGAAATGTACAACTAAATTCTGTTGTCTTGCCCTTTTCTACGATGTCATAGCAGCCTGTATGAGGAAGAAAACAACAGCGAAATGCAGTATAGTGGGATTTACAATGGTTATAGAATAAATAACAGCAGGTAGATGATACAACAACATGCACAAAATCAATGTAAATTATGTCGGTACTCTAACAACAACAGATGGAAAATGCATCAAGGAGGATAAACATATAACAGGCCAAACAAAAGCAGTATTTCACAAGTTGAAGAATATTCTCTGCATTGTATCTTTGTCTGCCGGGGTGAGGAAAAGAGAGCTGTATTGAGACAATACTGATGTCTGGAATAGAATCATGGACAATTAGTGGGGAATTATGTGAAGGCTGTGGAGATGTGGTTTATGAGAGATTCAAGAGAATACAGTGGACATACAGAGACAGCAATGGAGATATCTTGAAACAAGTTAACTCACACAGGGAAATGGTTAGCTGCAGAACACATTATTTTGGGCATGTCATGAGAAGCAGAAAGCCGTCAGAATTTGAAAGTTCTGAGGGAAGAGAAACAGGTGAAGGCTAAGAGAGAATATGCTGGAGATTTTGACAGCATGGCATAGGTACCGGCGTGTGCGCATGCGCGCGCGCGTGCGCGCGTGTGTGTGTTTTTTGGTTTTGTTTATTTAAAGGCATTTAATTCATTGAAAGCATAAAACTGAAGCATTTCACAAACAGATGCTTGACATTTCGATGCACAGACAATGTGTTTAATTATACACTTTCTGCAACAGAAATATATTTGTTATTTTAATTTGATTAAACGGTTTTTTTTTTTTTTTTTTGCATATCCTTTACAGGACATCGTCAACACCAGCATCTTTCAGTTGTATGTTGATTTCTTGGCAAGATTACGCTCAGTAGTTTGACATTGCTTTCTGAGCGGCCGGCTCACATACCCCGTAAGTTACCGATGCGATTCGAACCACTGCTGATTCTCACCGTCGTCACGTCACCGACGAGAGTATACGAGATTACGGAGAAAAGTCATAACCTCTAAGCCACGAAGCCAGCTGGTTAAACGGGTACATTTGTTAAATTATATGTTGTACGAAAATCAATAAATTCAGTTTATGTGAACAAAAATGATAAACTTTGCTGCGAATAAGAATTAGCCGCGAAAACCTGTTGATAAACATGGATAACACTTGATAACTTTCCTTATTACCAGTGTCCCTCGCCATCAGGCCAACCCACGCCGACTTCTTAGGTTCCTGTGATTTACGGCCCAAAGCCAAGGACGAGTAGTCAACATTTTAGTACAACTGACAGATTAGGGACTGAATCCTCTACCTCACCATCATCACAACGGAAGATTAAGATCAAGCGCGATTACCCGTTCGGTCATGCTGACCTCCTGGTGGAGGGGGTATAACCAGGCACTTCAACTTGCCAAGTGGTGCCTACCAGGCTAACGGAGAAAAGAGGTCTCTTCCTTCTACTTTAACTGGGGATATCCCAACACGCAACAGGTAACAATCTGATCAAACAACCACAATTACCAGTCAATAGTTATAGTAACTTTATAATATAGTATATATCCATGTATATTCCGTTTTGTATATTTCCGAACCGTCTATAGCTAAGAAGCAATCCCGCATACCTCGTTCGAAATCAGCTGCAGACGATCATGAAGTAAACCGCCTATTGGTGAATTTGAATGGTATGAGCATTGGTCGTATCGAAAGCATTGGCAACTTCTTCTTTTTCTTTTCTTTTTTTTTTTCAGCACCAGCATCTTTCAGTTGTATGTTGATTTCTTGGCAAGATTACGCTCAGTAGTTTGCCATTGGTTTTTGAGCGGCCGGCTCATATACCCCTAAGTTACCGACACGGTTAGAACCGCTACCGATTCTCTCTGTCGTCACGTTACTCACGAGAGTATACGGGAATACGGAGAAAATCGCTAACCCCTCGGCCAGAGAGACCGGCAATGGCAGACTACTGAATGTAAATGTGCCTAAGATGTCACAAATAGTTAGAATTACTGTGGTTAATTGCTACATCCTCTGAAAGGGCACGCAACTAACTGTAAAATAGTAACAACGATTGAAGGTTAATCTAGCAAATACGACGTCTCTAACTCCGTATAGAAAATACTTTTCATAATTTGATTGTAAAAGTAAATTAATTATTTCGTATAAAGTCTACTTCCTACGATTAATCGATATATGCTGGCAGAGATGTTAAGGGCGAGATCGGTGTACCTATGGACATGTACGGCGTGTGATGAAGATGTCCCTTACTAATCACTAAGTATACATCTATTGTATCCGCAGAGATATTCATTAGTTTACATAAATCATACTTTGTGTTTTCCTGATAACGCAAATTAGGAGACCGATCCTTAACACCGACTGAAGCTGCCACATATTGTTAGTTACTGCAGTGTTATTGCTACGCTATGAATAGTTAACTGTCTATCTTATGCTCTGTTGAAAACGTCCTACAATCGTGGCATAGTCTCAGAATGGGGATACAATGTTGTCAGCCCGGTCTTTTTTATAAGTGAACTTCCGAGATTATTTCCGCGTTGAAAACCCTAAAGTCAACCAATAGGTGAGCTTGCATCGTCAGGTGACACATTGCTTATCATACGTTAATCTTTCTTTCCAAGACTAGCCTGGTAACTATCTGGAAATGGAGAGGCAGAAACGCAGTTGTTTAATCTTGGGGGAGTGTTTCTCACTGCAGGTCATAATCTGCAAATTTTCTCCACTGTTTCGCTTTTTCACAGGTTCATGCTCCTGAATCAATATCTATGACACAGCCTGGTCACACTTGCCAATCTTATACATATTCTTTGATGGAGGGTTGAGGAGGGCAGTTCCATTCCTCCTCTGGAGCTCGGGACGATCGGGCCCAACCAGGGCCGCAGCAGAACTCAACTCGACTCTCGGGCAAAAATGTGCGCCAATCTTGGACGGGGAGAATTACCCATGATGCTCCAGATGAGGGGGAAGGGGTTCTAGTTATTGCATCAGATCAACATTATCATCATTCAGGGCCGCGATGAGCGGCTTCATTAACAACATAACTCACTGAGTGACAATCGGTCTAAACAATTTACGTTTGCACCATATATGTATGGCGCATATATACATATAAATGTAACATGTTCTTGAATTGCTGAGAGAGGGAAAGTGTGGACAAATAGACGGTTTCAAAACAGAAGCCACAAACAATATGTTGAACGATTTACTGCCTGGCATATTCCGCTGCATCTCGTCAGGCGCATACTGCAGAGTTATATATCATATGAAGTGAATACATGAATAACACTTAAGTTAAACAGTTAAAACACACAGTCTCAGGTTTTGTTTGCATGTTGCAACGAAATATGCCAGTCGATAAGGTGTTGAGTTTTTTCTGTCCGGGGCCAAAAGAAAACTCTAGACTGCACAGTTCACGGCAACTGTACTAGCCATGGGGCCTTAATTCCTGATTGATTGATTGATTGATTGATCTAGGAATAGACATCACAGCATTCGGGGCATTCCCATAAGCGCCCCGTCCCCATCCTCAGCAGCCAGCGAAGAGTTCCAACACTAATAGTACCAGTAGCAATCTGATTATATGTCCGTCTCGCCTTTCCTCTGAGCGTCGATCGTCGGCAAGATCCCCTCGTCACCTCTCGATGTCGCATTCTTGCCAGACCATGGTGATCCATTTGCTCCTCCGAGGTGTACATATGCTCCCACAAGGCCGAAACCACGTCTGCTTTGTCATGCATCAATACTCCACCAAGTTTTGCCGAGCCAGCCAATCTTTCGGACTGTTCATTCCCCAGCACACCAGCTTGCCCCGGAGAAAAGATCCAGACGATGCTTGTCACTCGTGACTTCCGTCGCGAAGCAAGCCACTCTGCACGAAGCCTGCCTGTCCTCACCCTACTCAGCATGCTTTCTGAGTCAGTTACAATCACGATGTGTGTGTGTGTGTCTTATTCTCCATCCAGCGGAAAGCTGCACTGACCGCCTCCACCTCCATTCTTAAGCTAGATGTTGTGGTATCATATTAATATATAAAAATAAAAAAAAATAAAAAATATTATAAAATAAAAATATTAATTTTTCTTCATTTGTTTCTTTGCCTTAATTCCTCAGGCTCAAGCCCCCCCCCCCCCTGTCCTACACCGCAAGGTACTAAAGGCAGTAAATGACAGTCAAATCTGCAAAATATTGTTTGTGGCTTGTGTGTTGACATTAAATAAGGGAATACATTGTTGTATATTTCTTTCCCCGTCTGAGTTGAGTTGAGTTGAGTTGAGTCAAGACCCGACAACACAGCAAATAGAACAGTCGCATACTCGTTCAGTCCACATCTTCAGTAACCAGCGAAGTGTCCCAATACTAATGGTGCCAGCTGCAGTCTGATTATTTGTCGTCTGGCCTTTCCCCGGAGAACTGAGTGTCAGTCAGATCCTTTGGTCACTAACTGTCGTGATATTTTCTCCGTGCCTTGATGGTTTATCTGTTCTTTCACGCTATATATAGTTAGTTGCATATACTTTACAGGACGCAACAGTCAAATCCAATACGTTTTGTCTATATGTGATTCCTGGGCAAGTTTACATTCAATAGTTTTGCCATTACTTTCCGAACCACCAGCCACTCATACCACTGCATGGAAACCAAAGGCAGTCTGCTGCCAATCACCCGTAGCTGTGTTTACATCGCGGTATGCGGGATTGCGAACTGCGCCCTAACCCCTTTGCCACCGAGGCGGCTTCATAGTATAAGCACGATTCCAAAAGGCCCTGACCGCATGTATCAAATCGTGCAACAATACCTTATACAGAGGTGCAGTCCCATGTCCGTGGATATTACGAGCAGTTGAAGCAAGTGAACGTTAGAGAATACGTAGTTTGTGTAGGAGATACATATTAATATCTGTCATACATGAACACTATTTATTCAGGTATCCCTAACATGTCATCCCATCCATCATGTGCCACGCCGATAAACGTGGGCGGTTATATGTTGCCATCTCACTCAATCACTAGGGTCGTCGATCAGCTTCCTGTTTCTGTCTCGACCATGCCACGTGGCTAAGCCATCCAGGTATTTACCTCTCGGTCTTCCCCTTGGACTCCTCCCCTCAATCTTGCCAGTTGTAACCAAGGTCTCCAATTAATTTCTTCTCATAACATGCCCTATATAAGTATGACTGTCTACGTCTAATGCCTCTAATCAGTTTACGATCTTCATTTGTTTCTTGAAGTACTTGTTCGTTGTTTTTTCTGTCTGTCCATCGTATTCTTTGCATATTTTTTTCAGCAACCACATTTCCATAGCCATCATATGTTTTTCAGCTTGCCTGCTCATCGTCCACGCTTCACATCCATACAAAAGTACAGGTTCTATGTAGCACTTCAACACTCTTTTTCTCGTTTCAATTGACATCTTTTTATTGGTCAGTATGTTTTTCATCTTGCAAAAGGCTACCTTCGCAATGGCAATTCTTGTTCTAATTTCTTCAAGGCACTTCCCATCAGATGTTATGACTGTGCCGAGATAACTGTACCGATTCACTTGTTTAAGAATATTCCCAGTTACTTGCATATCACATTGTAGTATTTCCTTCTTCCAGTGACGACCATAATCTGTGTCTTCTTACAATTCAATTCTAACCCAAGTTGTTCACTGTGTGCAACAACCGCATCTACAAAATATTGCAGGTCCTGATCATTGTCTGCAATCAAGACTGTATCATCTGCATATCTAATGTTATTAATGTATCGTCCCCCAATGATGATTCCTTCCATATCTTCTATATTTCTTAAAATATTTTCACTGTACATAAAAAAAAAAGATCTGAAGACATTACACATCCCTGTCTCACTTTTCTCTTAATAGCCTGATATCGACCTAATTCATTATCAATTCTTATGGCAGTGAAAATATTTTCAGAAATGTAGAAGATATAAATGGAATCAGCATTGGAGAAGACGAAACATCAATAACATTAGATATGCAGATGGTGCAGTATATATGTAATTTGAAAGTTCGAGTGACAGCTGTTGATGGGAGAGACCGAGTGCAAGTATTATTGTTTTAGTGACATTGATGTGACATTTGTTTTAAAAGAAAGACAGAATACACCGTGTGAAAACAGATGCAGCTGTCGGGATATGAAGAAGTTATTCTTAACGTGGTGTTGACTGTTATGTAATATATACGTGGGGATTTATAGAAGGTAGAAAGAGTGATATTACAATCAGTCACTTTAGATTCATGCTGTAGGACAACAGGATGCTCTTTGCCAGGCGAAAGTTAAACATAGTGTGAGAATAACTCCCTGACAGATACCAGCGACAAGCACTGGCAAATACTACCAATCTACTCCAGGGCAAATAAGAACAACAATGGAACATGAATATTACTTATGCCTATCTACCTGGAGACAGTAGAGTGGCTTATGTCAACAGTTACCTGTGCCCTAATGCGTTAGCAACTGAGTAACATCATCTCATCCATCGGCAACACAGAATAGCTTAGTGGCAGTAGAATCGCCAGTCTTAATCCAATCAGCAATAACTCATTGCCAACTCACTGGTGATCCATTTCGCTCCATGGCAATACAGAGCGCTCATGTTAGCACCTCACAAATGTCAACAGCGCTCATGCCATCCTAATGTCTATCTCGCTCATGTCAGAGTGACATACTTTTTACTTATTTATTTATTTATTTATTTATTTATTTATTTTTTAAATAGACAAGAAGCAACCGTTGGATCTTTTCTCTCGGCCATGCTAGTTTGCTGGCAAACGAACATGCCCACAGATTGGATGGGTCTGCACTAAAGGTGGAAGCTATACGTGTCTGAATACAATGGTGCAATATTCAGGCGTCAGATTGTATCCCGTATGCAAATATCTTTCAAATGTTATTTATTCTTCAAGATAGCTGCTGACGATTACTTCTTTTCTTTACGTCTACAACTGCCAACCAATTACAGCGAATTAATTGTTCATGCCGTGGCAACACTATAGATTGCAGTGTCTTCGAGAATATATGCCTCTACCGCGTTTCCTTTAAATTAAGTGTGGCAACACTATAGATTGCAGTGTCTTCGAGAATATATGCCTCTACCGCGTTTCCTTTAAATTAAGTCCTACCCCTAAAATAAGCCCTAGCACGATTTTTCAGGATGTTTTCACATAAGACCTATCAATAAAGTAAACCCTAGTAAAGATCGTCAGTCAAAAAGCAGTTATTAAACGGGCACTTGCATTCAAGAACTTTGTTGATGGCATGGACTTTTCTAAATACCAACTGTGCAATATGATTGCCATGGATGAAGCTGCAGTGTTTATGGGCCGAGGATCTCAAACGACAATTGATCATAAGGATTTCTGGATTTGGAGAGTTATGACGATGTTCCAGAAGAAGATGACATGACTGTTTTTGAATAAGTGTAAATTATGTTCATGAATAAATGTAGAATTGTGTATGTGAAAATAAAAAAACACTCATAATAAGACACCCATCGAAAATAAGCCCTAGTACAAGGGTGGCCAGCCTTTTCAGCAGGCGGGCCAAATTTCAGAAATAATATTTCCTGCCGGGCCACGCACCTAACTTTTTTTTTTATTGTTGTTGTTAGTTAAAGTAAATAAGCAAGCGTGCTACAGCTTCGACCACATCGTCGCTTCCCAGTAGGTGAGATCGTGCTCAAACGTTTGCCTGGTTTAATGTATAAAAAAAAATACGTCTTGTTAATTAATTTATCTTTCCCTTGTAGATGAGTATTAACGTCATTTAGGTGGCCAGTTATATCGACCAGAAATACAAAGTCGCAAACCTACTCTTTGTCTTCAAACTCTGGGATACTTTTCGACTTGCTTGCAAAGAATGAATGTATTTCGTGTTGCAAATCAAACACTCTTTTCAACAATTTGGCACGGGTCAGCCATCTTACTTCTGCATAAAATGTAACGTCATGATAAACTGAGTCCAAAGACTAGAAATTCTTGGAACTGACGATGATTCAACCCGTTCGACTTAATGAAGATCACTATTTTGACGACCAAAATATAAACTCGGATGTTCGACTTTTCAAATTATCTTCAATATATTTTCCAATGTCGTCCACACGCCTAGTAATAGTCTGACGAAACAGACTTATGTTTTGAGAAATCCTTCTCCTTTTCTGGACACAGAATTCCAACGGCACTCTCCAAACATCCCTTAACCACTTCACCATCTCAATATGGCTTCGATTTTTTTTTTTTTTTGCTATACTGCATAACTAGCTTTTACATAACATGTTGATTCTGAACCCGCTCTAGTAATTATCCTTTGTTGTGCAGAAATGTTTTTTTTTAAAGTAATTTACTTGGTCTTGTCGAAATTGCCCTTTGTACTTATCAAACTTATTTGCATGTTTAGTCTCGTAGTGCCGTTTGATGTTATTCTCTTTCAAGAGAGAAACAGATTCGTTACATATGAGCATATGAGCTGTTTTAATTTCCACGAAAAAATAGTTTATTGTCCACCTGTTTTGAAAACTTCTTAATTCTTCTGTGATTCTTCTCTTCTTTGGTCCAACGTCTTCACTAGTTGACGCCATATTTACGTAATACCTCAAATACACATATTAAATATTCACATAACAAAAACACACATCAAAATAATATTAATAATCTATATTAATCTTACCTTTCTCACTGATGTCCTTAGCTAATATCCAACTAATATTATTTATTCTTTCAACAACATCCACTCAGAGAAATACCAGGAACAGAGAGTTTATATCTAATACCATAAGGTCTTTTCACAAACTAAACCACCATGGTTCCTACAGTCTATGTTCCATAATATTCCCTTTACGAATGTTCATGTTCAAGAAACTGGAGTAGAACTAGCCAGGCTAATATGTTCCCAAGTTGCACATATTCATTCGGCTAAATGTTCCGGATTTGAGAGTATCCAGTGCAACATTCCTCAAGCGCTTAAATATACCTGATAATAAATTTCCTCAGAAGTTGTGAATATCCACATGGCAGATCAACTTCAGGAGTCATAAATGTCCATAGTTTAGATAAAGTTCAGACGTTATAAATATCCACAGGGCTGGTAAACTTCAAGAGTTATAAATATCCAAAGGGTATATAAACTTCAGGATTTATACACACCCACAGGGTAGATAAACTTCAAGGGTCATAAATATACATAACGATACCAGGCAAGGATGGAAATTATCCATACATGATAAACAACGGGCAGTAATAAGTTTCAGGCGGTGAAAATTATCCACTATGCTACGGTTAAGGTTTTCGAAATGTCCTCATAGATAAAGTTCAGGTTTTAAAAATGTCCAGGTGGAAACGATCCATGTTTTGTAAATGTCCATCTGGATAACTGCCAGGTTTCGACAATGTTCATAACCCTTCTCATGAATGTAACAACTAGCAATGAAGGGAGGAATCAGCCAGTGCATGTACTTGAGTAGTAGATACATTGGTGTTGGCCAGACCATCCTCTTATTAACATTAATCATTTACTCAATGGACTTCTGTAATGTTGAGGTTGCCTTAAACTTGGAGAGCAAATAATATTAAGGAAATTCTGCTCTTACAGCAATTTGAAGGCGAATCCTTTTCATCCTGTGACGATGAATTAGCCACTCCAAATGGCAACTAGGGCATTTTTACTACCCTTCATGTTCGGCTAAGGCACAGTCCAACATCCTGGAGTCCAAAGAACCCCACTGTATGCAAAACGGAAAATAAAACTGGTCGCTAGAAAAGCATTTCTCAGACTCCTTACAGTTCTCAATGTTCCCCCTTAAAAACTTCTCAATTCAATCCACCTACTCGATTTCTTTTAATGTACCTATCCTAGGCGCAGAAAGTGGAGAGAGAGAGAGAGAGAGAGAGAGAGAGAGAGAGAGAGAGAGAGAGAGGTAGAAGTGTTGCCATCTCCCGTCTGCTTGTCACCCACCAGATAGATGGTTACACGTGTTCCTATGTCGTGTGGACGCAGTTTCCAACTCCTGTCAACTTCAAACGTCCCGGCGGCTTAAGTGTTATGGTTAGAATATTGGGCTTTGCCTCGAATTAACATTGGGACCTCTGAATACACAGTTTAATAGGGAATCCATGTGTCGTTGAAAGGCATAAAATATTGGAAATATGTCACAACAACTCAAGGTGTAATGTTCTTTTGGTGATTTGTACAATAAAGTTAACTTTTATGTTCATTTGACCTAGATCCGCGGGCCACAACATGACCCACGGCGGGCCGCATGCGGCCCGCGGGCCTCGTGTTGGCCACCCCTGCCCTAGTGCATTTAAAAAAAAAATAATATAAGACCAGGTCGTGTTTTCTGGAAAATACGCTGTCTCCTTAAACCCTAATGCTTAGGTAGTGCAGTGGCCAGGTCACATGCCTGTAGGGCCAATCATCATGTATTCGAATCCCTCTTGATACTTGGATGTATTTATTTATTTCATTTACATGAGTTCCCAGGTCGAGCCAGCCTTAAATGGATACTGAGTGATGTTTTTGGAAGTAAATGTGCCTTACATTATAATAACTACAGCACCCATGGAGACCTGATTGGTCTATACATATATTAAAAAACTGGGAATCTTCATGGCGAAGTGGACAAGCCGTTTAACTCGGGCTCCGAATGTTGTGGGTTCAGTTTCGGACCGCATCGTTCGGTTCACGAGTTACATTTTTCGGAGACTCCTGTGGGTCGTCGCTTGAGTTACGGAGTTCGTGCTTTGTGCGACGCTTTCCGCGCTGCGGAAAGAGACCAAGCCATATGGGATAAAACCCCGGAGCAATGAAGTCGACTCTGTTGACTTTTAACTGACTGTTTATATATATATATATATATATATATATATATATATATATATATATATATATATATATATATATATATATATATATATGAAAAGCACCATATACTCCATGCGCCGTATGTTGTTGAAATGGGAGTTATTTTTCTTTGATGGCTGGATATGTTCAGAAATAACGTCGAATAATGAGATGAGTGAACTTAATACGAAATAGATTCACAATTATTACAGATACTTTTAGGAAATTTCCAGATAATTAACATATGATATCTTCCTGGGTATAATTCGTGAAAATTTATTATCGTAGTATATATTATGTTATCTTATAGACATATAATGTCAACTCAACAATGAAGCAAACACAACTGGAGGGTAGTGACCGTGCGAAGAAACACCACCTGTCCCCTTTCTTCCAGAAATGTGTTGATCTCTTTATATTCTCACTTCATCTCTCTCTCTCTTTCTCTCTCTCTCTCTCTCTCTCTCTCTCTCTCTCTCTCTCTCTCTCTCTCTCTCTCTCTCTCTCTCTCTCTCGCTGTCAAGCTAGGGAAAACAGAGGGAAGAGGGTTGATTGGTGCGAAAAGAATTTCGTGTTTAAGTTAGATATATAGTGCAATGTAACTGGCTTTGCCAAGACGTTATCACGTTGTTTAAGAATACATGTTGCATTAATAATAGTAAATAGTTAATAGTAACAAAGAATAATAATCTCTCTTAGAATACAATGTTATCTGACGGAAACAACCCGTTGAATAAACATTGGGTATTCTGATGTCAGGCTCGCTCTGATAAGAAATGTAAACGTCACCTGAACACCCGATACAGATAAAGTAATCATAATTTCTCCCGGATCTCCTGTTCAAATTCTCTTCTCCTTGTGTGTGTGTGTGTGTGTGTGTGTGTGTGTGTGTGTAGGTGTGTGTGTGACTGTGTGTGTGACTGTGTGTGCATGATCATGTATGTATGTACGTATGTATGTATGTATGTATGTATGTACGTATGTATGTATGTATGTATGTACGTATGTATGTACGTACGTACGTACGTATGTATGTATGTATGTATGTATGTATGTATGTATGTATGTATGTATGTATGTATGTATGTATGTATGTATGTATGTATGTATGTATGTATGTATGTATGTATGTATGTATGTATGTATGTATGTATGTATGTATGTATGTATGTATGTATGTATGTATGTATGTATGTATGTATGTATGTATGTATGTATGTATGTATGTATGTATGTATGTATGTATGTATGTATGTATGTATGTATGTATGTATGTATATATACATGTATGTATACATGTATGTATGTATGTATGTATGTATGTATGTATGTATGTATGTATGTATGTATGTATGTATGTATGTATGTATGTATGTATGTATGTATGTATGTATGTATGTATGTATGTATGTATGTATGTATGTATGTATGTATGTATGTATGTATGTATGTATGTGTGTTGTGTGTGTGTGTGTGTGTGTGTGTGTGTGTGTGTGTGTGTGTGTGTGTGTGTGTGTGTGTGTGTGTGTGTGTGTGTGTGTGTGTGTGTGTGTGTATGTATGTATGTATGTATGTATGTATGTATGTATGTATGTATGTATGTATGTATGTATGTATGTATGTATGTATGTATGTATGTATGTATGTATGTATGTATGTATGTATGTATGTATGTATGTATGTATGTATGTATGTATGTATGTATGTATGTATGTATGTATGTATGTATGTATGTATGTATGTATGTATGTATGTATGTATGTATGTATGTATGTATGTATGTATGTATGTATGTATGTATGTATGTATGTATGTATGTATGTATGTATGTATGTATGTATGTATGTATGTATGTATGTATGTATGTATGTATGTATGTATGTATGTATGTATGTATGTATGTATGTATGTATGTATGTATGTATGTATGTATGTATGTATGTATGTATGTATGTATGTATGTATGTATGTATGTATGTATGTATGTATGTATGTATGTATGTATGTATGTATGTATGTATGTATGTATGTATGTCCGTTCTTTATGCGTTCTCGAACGGTCCATCCTATTGAGATGAAATTTTCTATATGATTTCTTTTCATTCCTGTGCAACCAACTGTCATAGTTTTTTTGTTGTTTATTTCAGCTATTTACTTACTAAAATTTAATATTTAAATTACATGACTTAACATCAGAAAAAATATATAAAGAGACATAACTTTTAGTAGCATTGCTATATCTTAGGTTAAGTCCCCTGGCTATAGATAGATAGATAGATAGATAGATAGATAGATAGATAGATAGATAGATAGATAGATAGATAGATAGATAGATAGATAGATAGATAGATAGATAGATAGATAGATAGATAGATAGATAGATAGATAGAAATATAGTTAGATAGATAGATAGATAGATAGATAGAACGCACGAATAAACTTTATTTTCAAAGGGTTAATAATTGGGCACGCAGGCCCGTCTAACATTCTGCCCTTCTATCACTCTCTTCCATACATTATTTCATTCACACATCATTCAAGGCTAACAGAGAGCAGCAACAATATATAAGATATGCATTATAAAGGCATGGGCAAAATACGAACATCAAAACTACATGACACAGTAACATTAGATAATGGTCTGACACTTGTTATTAGCCATGTGGAATATACTGGCCTACCAAATTAACAGGGGTGTGCGGTTTTGAAGTTTTAGCTCTAACTAAATACATTCTGTTTCGCATGTTTCAAAGTCTAGCCTATGGTGAGCATTTAGTAAATTAGAGACATAGGTTACTATGCCTGTCTCTTGTTTCCTACAGGGATCCCTTCTGAAAACTTTGTACCCTTTAAAAGAGATGTCCTCATCTGAAATGTTATCATTAAGCCTACTTTCACTAAGGCCGAATAAATGAAAATTTTGATTAAGAATAGAAGATAACTCTGGTAGCTTGTTAAATAAGCTGCAAATGTTTAAGTGTCCAAGGCGTATTCCTGACTTATTGAGCCAGTGTTGCCACTTCTCAGACATTTCATCCATGAAGAAAGTGTAAATTAGTCATAAAAAACCACAATCACATTTACTTACAAAATATCAGTAATACAAATCGATATGTACATGACAATATAATAACGATATAACTAATTAGACCAACGAATATAATGCAAACACGGAACAAAACGAATTAAAGAACATACAACAAATAATTAACCTGAAAAACCTACTTCACAAGCTAAGTAACCAACTGTTATAGAAAAGAATTAATAAATGACTATACAAGTCAATGTCTCTGTTTAAAGCGGAGTATCCCACACGGGAATAAAACGTTAAACATTAAGCAATTAAAGTTCAAGGAGGAAGCTCTGTTGCTGGTATCAATGCATATAGGGTTCCGTTTTTAATACATATCCTATCTCACAGGTCTGTATTGTAGAGACATCATAAGGGCTTGATTCAGTGCGGCAGGACTAAATTGCATCAAGTGTAGAAGTTCTGGACTCCAATGATGTGGAGCCTGTTGTTGTCCGCTTGGTCGATCATTACTGGCGTGAACTTGGTGATGCGGAACCTGTTGTTGCCTGCTTGTTCGCTCAGATAGATAGATAGATAGATAGATAGATAGATAGATAGATAGATAGATAGATAGATAGATAGATAGATAGATAGATAGATAGATAGATAGATAGATAGATAGATAGATAGATAGATAGATAGATAGATAGATAGATCTGACCCGATCGATAGAGAGGGTGGGATAGACGGAGGGAGAGACGGACGGGCAGGCAGGCAGGCAGACAGGCAGGCAGACAGACAGACAGACAGACAGACAGACAGACAGACAGACAGACAGACAGACAGACAGATAGATAGATAGATAGATAGATAGATAGATAGATAGATAGATAGATAGATAGATAGATAGATAGATAGATAGATAGATAGATAGATAGATAGATAGATAGATAGTCGGGAACGGGAGCGTATATGACTACTTATTTGAATTAAATGAGATGCTCCCCACCAGGGACTGGGTGAAGCCGGGCCGGGTAAGACAGACAGACAGACAGACAGATAGACAGACAGACAGACAGACAGATGGTCGGGAACGGGAGCTTATATGACTACTTATATGAATTAAATGAGATGCTCCCCACAAGGAGCTGGGCGAAGCCGGGCCGGGTCAGACAGACAGACAGACAAGCAGATAGACAGACAGACAGACAGACAGACAGACAGATAGATAGATCCCCGCCAGGACCTGGGCGAAGCCGGGCCGGGTCAGCTAGTACTTAATAAGCTTTAAGGCGTGGACAAGGATTATATGATGTGTTTACTATGTGCGTTGGTGTGTGTCTGTAAGTGTGTGCGTGAGAGGGAGAGAGAATGAAAATAAATTGCTCTCTGTTCCTCTTTATGTCTCTGTATCTCTATCTTTCACTCTTTGTGTATCTCGTTTTTTTTTACTACTGTCTCTCTTTGCCACTCTACATGTATGTATGTCAATCTCTCTCTCTCTCTCTTTCTCTCTCTCTCTCTCTCTTGTCTCAGTGTGCCTCTCTGTGTATCCGTTCGTCTATCTGTTTCTTTCTGTCTGTCTAACCTTTCTCTCTCTCTGCATTTCTCTTCCTGTATCTTTCGCTCTCTTTCTCTCTCAATTTCTCTCTCTCTCACTCTCACTCTCTCTCTCTCTCTCTCTCGGCCTGCCTTTCCCTCTCTCTTTCTCTCTCTCTCTCTCTCTCTCTCTCTCTCTCTCTCTTTCTCTCTCTCTTTCTCTCTCTCTCTCTCGACCTGCCTTTCCCTCTCTCTTTCTCTCTTTCTCTCTCTCTCTCACTCTCTCTCTCTCTCTCTCTCTCTTCCTGTCTCTGTTTCTACAACGCTAGACACGTTGAACCGCACCGATGCCGTTACTCGTGACGATAGACACATTACAAATCAACAAATTACCTGTCAATTATCTCACATATTTAACGGTTTGTACATGGTGGATTCACGTCTCACAAGTGAGCACCGATTTAAAGGGAAAATAAATTGTTCCGAAATGTTGGAGCGTTTTGATGCGGAGGGAAGTAATACTTTGCCAAAGTCTGTTACTGGTGACGAAACATGGACGCATCATTTTGAGACAGTGACGGAAATGGTGTCAATGTAGTGGCGTCATCCACAATCACCAAACAAGACAGAGATTCAAGACGTCTCCATTAGCAAAATAGGTTATTGTCACTGTCCTTTCGGACATCGATTGTGAGATCCTTGTGGAAGTTATGCTATGATGTGAGACAATCTTGTGAAAGTGATGCTAAAAAGAGAGACAATCTTGTGGTAGTGATGCCAAGAGAGGAGACAATCTTGAGTAAGTGATGCCAAGAGGGGAGACAATCTTGTGGAAATGATGCCAAGAGAAGAGACTATCTTGTGGAAGTAATATCAAGATGAGAGACAATCTTGTGAAATTGATGTCAAGAGGAGAGACAATCTTGTGAAAGTGATGTCAAGAAGAGAGACAATCTCGTGGAAGTGATGCCACCAGGGGAGACAATCTTGTGGAAATGATGCCAAGAGTAGAGACAATCTTGTGTAAATGATGCCAAGAGTACAGACAATCTTGTGTAAATGATGCCAAGAGTAGAGACAATCTTGTGGAAATGATGCCAAGAGTAGAGACAATCTTGTGTAAATGATGCCAAGGAGAGAGTCAATCTTGTAGAAGTAATGCCAGGAGGAGAGACAATCTTGTGGAAGTAATTTCAGGAGGAGAGACAATCTTGGGGAAGTGATGCCAGGAGGAGAAACAATCTTGTGGAAATGATGCCAAGGAGAGAGACAATCTTGTGGAAGTAATGCCATGAGGAGAGACAATCTTGTGGAAGTAATGCCAGGAGGAGAAACAATCTTGTGGAAATGATGCCAAGGAGAGAGACAATCTTGTGGAAGTAATGCCAGGAGGAGAAACAATCTTTAGGAAATGATGCCAAGGAGAGAGACAATCTTGTGGAAGTAATGCCAGGAGGAGAAACAATCTTGTGGAAATGATGCCAAGGAGAGAGACAATCTTGTGGAAGTAATGCCAGGAGGAGAAACAATCTTGTGGAAATGATGCCAAGGAGAGAGACAATCTTGTGGAAGTAATGCCAGGAGGAGAGACAATCTTGTGAAATTGATGTCAAGAGGAGAGACAATCTTGTGGAAGTAATGCCAGGAGGAGAGACAATCTTGGGGAAGTGATGCCAGGAGGAGAAACAATCTTGTGGAAATGATGCCAAGGAGAGAGACAATCTTGTGGAAGTAATGCCATGAGGAGAGACAATCTTGTGGAAGTAATGCCAGGAGGAGAAACAATCTTGTGGAAATGATGCCAAGGAGAGAGACAATCTTGTGGAAGTAATGCCAGGAGGAGAAACAATCTTGTGGAAATGATGCCAAGGAGAGAGACAATCTTGTGGAAGTAATGCCAGGAGGAGAAACAATCTTGTGGAAATGATGCCAAGGAGAGAGACAATCTTGTGGAAGTAATGCCAGGAGGAGAATCAATGTTGTGGAAATGATGCCAAGGAGAGAGACAATCTTGTGGAAGTAATGCCAGGAGGAGAGACAATCTTGTGGAAATGATGCCAAGGAGAGAGACAATCTTGAGAAGTAATGCCATGAGGAGAGACAATCTTGTGGAAATGATGCCAAGGAGAGAGACAATCTTGTGGAAATGATGCCAAGGAGAGAGACAATCTTGTGGAAGTAATGCCAGGAGGAGAATCAATGTTGTGGAAGTCATGCCAAGATGGGAGACAATCTTGTGCAAGGATGCCAAGATGAGAAACAATCTTGAGGAAGTAATGCCAAGACGAGAGACAATCAATTCTGAAGCTAACATCAAAACGCCAGCTCCGTGTCGAAGCGGTTACGGACGCAGTTCGTAATACCGCATACCTCGATCGAATCACAGCTGTGGGCGATTTGGCAGCAGACCACCTTATGTTACTTTCTTATGAAATGTTTTGGGTGCCGGTCGTTCAGAAAGCAGTGGCAAACTACTGAACCAAACTTGCCCAAGAAACATGAACAGCCAACATATGCTGGGGTTGATTGCAACGTCCTATAAAGTATATGCAACTAACATGTTAACATCAAAACACTACTGCAACTCAACAATAGGTTCTGCAGAGTTCGATCCAACAAGAAATCCATCATATTGTTGCTCAGGCTAGATGATCCGCTTCCTCACGCAAGTCAGACAACCCGGAAAGCAACTGTTAAATTGGACTGGGCTGTACTCCGTCATCCACCCTATAGCCCCTATATGGCTCCCTCTGATGCTGGTCCGCTTTAAAATGCATTCCGTGGAGACAGGTTTGATGTTGATGTGGGTGTGATTTCATGCTGTGGAGAAATCGCTAAGTGAGCAGGACAACACATGGCACAGTCAATGCATGCAGGTACACGTTTTGAGATGGCGTAAGACCAAACATGCTGGTGGGATTTATGTAGAAATACTGTATGTTCAGAGGAATTGTTCATGTATATTGTTTGTCAATTGTATTTATTTTCAACAGTTTCCGAAATAAATTATTGTAAACAAATGTTCCGGTCGTCTCTCGTATACACCCAAACGCGCACACACGCAATGTTTATTTTGACTTACACACACACACACACACACACACACATACACACACACACACGTGCATATATATATATATACCGGCTGCCTGGCCGAGGGGGTTAGCAGCTTTCTCCGTTAACCCCGAATAATCTCGTGGTCGACGTGAGCGCACGAGAATTAGAAGTGATTCGAGTCGCGCAAGTTACTTATGAGAGTATGGAGCTGGTCGCATAACCGCAATTCTCCTTCTTTTTTTCGTTCATCCGGAGTGTTTTTTCAGATGTGATTGCGGTGTGTCTGTTATGCGCCCTTGGGACGAAACCCGTAGGCCAACACATCGACTTTAGCGTGCATTTTTGACCAGGTAGCATTCCTGGGAGACTCTCACTTTTGTGGCGCCATCTGCAACCATGCTGGCCAAGGTGGAACGGTCGAAGACAACGGTCATCCCTCAAAGGAAGGCAGGGACAGTCCATAGCATTTTCCACCATCCAAGGTTGCTTCCATAGTTGCAGGGCCGACACATAACGCCCTGGATCTGGGCTCACCGAGGGAGATCGTCACGTCCTGCTCATGGCTGCTTTAAATCCTCACTTCAATATATTGGTCATTTCGTTTCCCCGGGTCATTCCTGCATAAACCAGACAGGTTTGCAGACGGCATCCACTCAGCGAGTTTTCGGACATGTGCTTGTCGTTGCGCCCATCAGAGCTTTTCCAGGCTCAACAGACTTTCGGAAAACTACCCAGTCAGAGCTGTTCCGAACAAGAGCGGCATTCGGAAACTGGGTAGTCAGAGCTGTTCCTAGCACGAGAGACATTCGGACGAGACATTTCACTCGGACGTAATTGCGTAGTGTCAATTTTTAGTTTGCCACCCGTAGGACGACACTTCCGACTTCCAGCGGGCATTTTTTAATGAGGTTAGCCATCCTCTGGTTTCGAGGCACGTTGAACTGTTGTGATGTCGCTAACATCTCAGCTGGTCAAGATAGAACGACGAACGACATCGTGGTCGGCCCTCAAGGGAAGGCAGGGGCAGACCATGAGCATTCCCTCGCTATCCAAGGAGGCTTCCATAATTGCAGAGCCGGCACATATTGCTCTGTGACTGGGCTCACCCGAGGAGTTGCCACGTCCTGCTCATGGCTGCTTTAGTTCCTCACTTCCATGTGTTGGGCAACTCGTTTGCCACTGATTGCTCAAGCACACACCAGGGACGGTCAGACTGCAAGCGACACCCACGCTTTTGACTTCGGACCACGCAATAGGTTCGCTCGCCGTGCGTTCCATTTTGCGGCATTGAGACGTTCTTCCACTTTTGTCTACACTCTCTATGAGTTAGATACAGTTTTCGCAGCCACTTTCTTCGACTGGGGCACTTTTTGACTTTTTGTACTCGCTCACGAGGTAGGCTACTTGTGCTGCCGGATCAGCACCTTACCTTCGTGCAGCGGTGAACGAGAAACGGCCTGGCCTCTCATCCGGGAATCTCTCATATCCCCCAGCTGAGAGCCTTCGAACTTCTATCAGACCTGAGCATGTAGCTTGCTCAGTATCACGCCTTTATTTTTCGAGAGGTGGCTATCAGCCCGGCTCTCAGGTCCGAGGGTTTGTGGCTTAGAGGCGTTCAGCCACAGCCCTCGACAGGGAGCCTTTAGTGTTTTGTCCGGACCAAGAACTTCTGCCTTCGTGCGCCTGATTTACATTTTGGACTGCTATCCTCAGTCTCACCTGCAGAGCAGCAGGTTGTGTCTCTCTTAGTCTGGTCCCTATCCCATATGCTGTCCGATATATAGTTTTTCACCCATCGGCAAGCACATGGGGTCGATGGGACACTACTTGTATCGTTTCTTAGCTTGGCCTATTCCCGCTGGATGCGGGGTCCGCTAAGGTCAGGCGAGGAGTCTGACTATAGTGCACTCTTTACACAGGTCCGGACACTTGCGATTGACAGATGTAAGCGTCCTTATGGTCCAGGCGCGTACGAGGCCCTCACCTGTGGACTTGGCTGAACGCCTCTAAGCCGGGTCCCTTGGGTTCCAGGGTCTGGCCATCACTCGCCACCGGCTCGTGGAGGCGAGGTCTCGGAGGTTTGACGCTGAGCCGCCAGCGTCTGCAGCCTACCTTGTGCCAGACGTATTGGTTACCCATTCCTTTGGAAAACACAGTGCTAGGCCGAGAGAGGGAACACGCCGTGTGGGCATCGCATGTTTCTCTGAAGCTCTGCCCAGGCATTGTGATGGAATATTGGCCACATTCCAACTCACATACTTTGGTCTGTCAAGACTGCAAGGTGCAACTCATATGTGTGTGCGTGTGTGTGATGTGTGTGTGCGTGCGTGTGAGGTGCGTGTGCGTACGTGTGTGCGAGCTTGCATGCGTGCGTGCGTGCGTGCGCACGCGTGTATGTGTGTGTGTGTGTGTGATATTCAAAATAAACATTTTTTGTTTGCTTTCAAAATGAATTAGAACGTACAATCAGAAAGAAAATAATGTTTATGTGTGTAGACTTCTACTTTATTGATAATTGAAACGTTTTCTTTTTTTTTTCTTTTTGAAATTAACATATCTGCTTTTATACTTAGCAGAGTTCATGCATTCGGCCTGGCTTGTTGCATTGTTGGCTAACACACTATACCTGAGAACATGAACATTTGGATAAGCAGTTTGTCACCATTAATGTCAACAATCCTCGAAAACAAATGTCTACATTTGGAAAGACGCACTCAATGTTGTCTTCTTCTATAATTGTATTAAGTTAATCATCACAATTGGTCATACAGATAAGCATGGGAGATCATGATTGACCATCTCACACGATCACCAGAGTCGTGGATCCAGTATGTGTTCTTGTCCCATTTATGCTGTACGGTAAAGCCATCCATGAACTTATCTCTCTGCCTTTTATTACTCTATTCCAATCAATTGTGTCAGTTCGGCATGACTAAATATCGCGTGTATGGTGTTTGTTGCACTGGTACATATATTAGTGGCATTGCTAAAGCGCTGCTGAACAATTGGCGCTGAACTTCTTTTAAAAAAACAACAATCAGCTACTGACAACACGTAGAGTAAAATTCAATATAAATATACAACAATATTGAAATATATGATATAATATTTATATTAAAAATTACTTCTGTTTTTTCATTGTAAATCTTGTTTCTGTGTTCTTCGTTGTTAGGAAATACTTCAATTTAGAAATTGAAATCTAGCAAGCATCCGTTGGATCTTTTTCCGAGGACATGCTGGTATGTTGGGAAACGAGCACTTGAACAGATTGTCATGGATTGCATCGTTGGGTGGTGTATTGATGTACGAAAAAGCAATTATCGTCAAGTCCTTTTGGGGTCATGCTATGGTGTTGTGGAACAGATGTAGAATGGTACGACGGAGACTAATCAGAGAAAAGGGTATTTGGACATCATTAACGAAGTTATTATGTACTCTGAGCTCCCATGTTTCGTGTGCCTTCCTCTTTTAACAGGAGAACGGTACACCAATATATGAACTTATGCAATTTAGAGGTTAGTGTACCCGATTATGGTATGGATGTTTATACAGATTTTGTCTAAACTAAAATGCTCTATTAATTTTGCCACCGTATTGTCCTGATGGCCCGATAATTGGCGTATGTTCCAGTGTTAATTGAACGCCCCCCTCTATCCTTTTTCGTATCTTCCCAATTTAGTTTAGCTTGTCCGTCACTGTAATTTGCGTATCTTCCCGTGTAAGTTGAATCGTTATCAGCTATCATTTTTCGTATCTTTTAATTTTAGTTGACATCGCTCCCTGTTGTAATTTGCGTATCTTCCCATATTAGTTGACATCGTTCCCTTGTGTAATATCACTATATTCCCATATTAGTTGGCAAAGCTTCCTGTTGTAATTTGCGTATCTTCCCATGTTAACTGAAATCGCTCTTCGCGATAGTTTGCTCATCTTTCCATGTTAGTTGACGCCGCTTTCATATAAATTTGCATGTTTTGTCCCATTAGTTGGTGTCTCTTCAACAGTTAATCACAAATGTGTAAAACAAACTGTGTGTACATGCTTATGAAATAAATACGACGAATCGCAGTTTGAAACAATGATGAAGAGTATAAATGTTAACGTAACTATCCATTGTAATAGATTAGGACACAATAATAACAAACATTTTTCAAAACTCAAATAAATGAAAGAAAAAAAAAAAAAAAAAACACTGTCACTGGAGAAAATTGCCACTGCCTAAAGATCTTGGCTTCATAACACAGTGGAGGAAAGCCCTGTACAGACAGCCAGCAGAAACAACATCCAGGTAATGGCACATCCAGGATCAGACGCTGTGGGGGAAAGAAAGACGCGTATTTAGTTTATACTAACATCATTATAAGAAATAAGTCGTACATAACATGCATATTTCAACATAAATTTCTCAAGACTTTGACTGTTAAACAGGCCTGCGTACCCAATTCTTATTCCTTTGAAAAAAAAAAATCGTTCTTTACTTCATTTGTTCGTGTGTTTTATATTATGTACAGCCAACATACAATTCAACTTTCTAAACAAGTCATATCGCCAAATTGACGGAGTGGCCATGGGGAGCCCACTTGGACCAATTCTAGCGGACATCTTCATGGCACACTTAGAAGAAAAGAGATCCTCAGAAATCAATAACTTGGTCTTTTACCGTCGTTACGTGGACGATATACTAATTATCACCACAGACGAGCTACAAGCAACGTCGTTCCAGGCCACAATGAATGAGACACATATAAACATCTCTTTATCTATGGAACACGAACACAACGAAGCGTTGCCGTTTCTAAATATCCTAATGAGATGTAGAGCAGATGGCACAATTCAAAGATCGGTGTAACGCAAAGAAACATGGACTGGCCAATACTTAAATTTTCAGAGCTTCACACCTGTCCAGTACAAACGGGGCTTAGTGCGGAACCTTTTTGACCGTGCTAGGAAGATATGCACCCAGGACACACTGACAGAGGAATTTAAAACTCTGAAGAATGCCTTAAACCTGAATGGGTACTCCACAGGATTTATAAAGCGCCACTGCCAACAGCCCAAACCGAAATCAGAAGTAACTACAGTCCCTAAACTCAAAGTATTCATCCAGCTAACCTTCCGAGGAGATGACGTAATGCAACGTCTGCGGGACCGGCTCACCACAGCAGTCGAGCGAACATTCTGTGCTGCAGCTCTAGTCATCAGGTACAGAAACACACCGATCCCAGTCCCAGCAGTAAAAGAACCTGTAGCTTTGTACGCCAAATCAAATTGTATTTACCAATTTACATGCAGATGCGAGGCCATCTACATAGGCAGAACTGAGCGACAGTTACATTGCAGGGTTTCGGAACATATTCCGAATTGGTTGGACAAGATACTACACACAGAAGATGGTAGCCTAGGCAGGCCGACACACCGGAAAAGTCTGTTTTCATCGGTCGGGAGACACGTGCTCGAGAGTGGTCACGTGGTTGAAAGAGACAGTGCCTTCCGTGTGTTGTTCAACACACAAAGTAGTCGATTGTTAAAGTTTGCTGAAGCTATACTAATCAACCTTCGTAAGCCGTCCTTGTGTAAGCAGAAAGACATGTTAGTCAGTTTAAAATTACCGTGGTAGACAATCGACATTACTGTGCGAACATGTGTATATTTCAGTTTGAAGGATTTATCTAATTAATTCACGTAAGTTGTGTGATTTCTGACGAGATGCAGCGACATATGCCAGGCAATAAATCGTTCAATCTATTGTTTGTGTCGTCGTTATTCAAATTCATCACGGGAGAACATTGTTTTATATATATATATATATATATATATATATATATATATATATATATATATATATATATATATATATATATATATATATGTATGTATGTATGTAAATATGTATGTAAATATGTATGTCCTTTATTTTTTCGCTAACGGCACATCCGATTGAGATGAAATTTTCTACACGTCTTCCTTTCATTCCAGAGCTGCCAACTGTGATATTTGTTTAGTATGAAATCGCCTGCTTACTCAGTATTATTTCATTTTTCATTTTTCATTAAAATTTATATATAGCTAAGGGACTTAACTCTAGAAAAAGTTATTTCAAGGGGCATAACTTTTAATAACATTGTTGTATAACTTATAGTCATATTGTTGTATCGTTTTCAAAGATTTATAAACTCTTTGTCTATAGTTATGTACCGGCATATGAGTTATAATAAATAATGATACAATCTTTTAGACATTTTCAAAGTTTACATAAAAATAATGCATAATGCATAACATTGTAACTCATCTTTCTATACTTAAGAAGTTATCTAAAAGATGTTGAACAATATCATCGCATCTTTAGTGTTTTCCGCCATCATATCGACACGATTCGCTTGACAGCACTTCTCAGCGCTATCAAGCCAAGACGCCTTACACATTTCAAGCAGCGGGGGGAAAATGGCACGTCGTAATAGCACAAAGAAACAAGCAGCTTCCAAGATGCATAGTGAGAAAACTGACCAGACTATCAAGAAGACGAACCTGCCTTTGGAGAGTCTGCATGCAAGCTGTAATAAAGTATCTGAACCTACAGTCAATGAAACTACCAATAAGAAGAGCGACGACTACCCACAGACGAACACAAAAACTTGTGAGAGGAAGGAGGACCAATACACCAGAATCAGAAACACTGATTCAAACACAGTCAGATGGGTGGTCAAGCGGCTAAAAATGGAGCTTACTGATCAACAAATACAGAAGCAGCTGCAGGAAGAAAATCTTCACGTCAACATTTTGAAGGCAGAGCGGATTCTTACCTACTCAGAATTAAATGAGATGCTCCACACCAGGGACTGGGCGAACCCGGGCCGGGTCAGGCAGACAGACAGACAGACAGACAGACAGACAGACATACAGACAGACAGACAGACAGACA